>CM059220.1:15964929-16627429 GCA_030347435.1 Clarias fuscus
GACTTATAGGTAACTAATATCGATTTACCACACGTCTACGCAAGTTTAAGTTACCATTTTATGATAACTGGGAAACACATGATTTGGGTTTTTTTTTTTTTTATCATGTTTTGTGTGCACGTTTTTCATCCTAACTGAAAAGAACTTCAAGTTCAGAGGTAAAAACGTACACCATTGCGAGAGTCATGTAGACGTTTTAAGTGGACAGACTGAACAGACCCCAGTCCTGGGAAGCCCAGTGGGCTCGTTAAAGTCACCACACCCAGTGACGCCACGCGCTGCAGCCCGGCCAAGCGCACAGTTCTGACAAACAGCCCTGGGGTGGGATTATTACCATCACTAGGAAAAACACACACGTTACTTAGTAACACAGACGTAACAAAATGAAGAAAAGGAAAAAACGTTTCTCCTCCGAACATAAATGCCAACAACTGAACTGCAAATGTATAGCATGTGTCTAGTTTAATTCTCTGAACCACTGCTGGGGAAATAATAATGATCCTCTTATTTAGGCCGTCATACATAATAATCGACCCCATGACTAAAAAATGTAGTATGTGATGCTTTACTTGAGACTGTGGCCCGATGGTATCAGCGTTTAACATTCAAATTAAGGACATTTTAAGACGACGGTATTTGCATTTAGATGAAGTAAAGGCCATCATGCATAGAGCTCATGAGCAAATTTAGAGAAACCTGCTTATCTTTCAGGCTGTAAACTCAAATCACAGTTAAAAGATTTTTCTTAAAAGATACATTCCTGAACTTTTCTAATTCTTCTCATCTCTTCTTATCTATGTTCGCAAACACCAGAACAATGATGAATAGCTCATTATTGTGCCCGGAGCTTGTTTTGTGTGGTCCAAAATATAATTTCACATTGGAGTTTTAAGGCTCGAACTGTTTAGAAATGTACAGTATGGCCCAAGTTTTCAGAACAAGCAAAAAAAAAATCTGTAATAACTAAGCGTAGAGGCCCATAATCATATTCTAAAGGTCATAACTTCTCAGTGAGTTATTTGTGTAAGCCCCTGTATTCAAACACATCTTATTCTTTTAAGACCCAGATGAGGACAGAAGGAAACTCCACCTCAGTTGCTGGCTCCTTGGGGGCCATGATGATAAATACACATTGGTCAAGCATGTATAATTTTAAAAAGGAGCAGCATGAAGAAGCAACCTGAATAACCACAATTCATAATTTTAGCTGATGCTTATTCCCTAACTTTCTCTGATAGGACTGGTATCTACATAGCAGTTTTGATAGTGATTGACCAATCCCTGTAACCCCCCCCCCCCCCCCCCCCCCCCCAACAAACACACACACACACACACACACTTTATTTCTAAGCTGATTAAAAGAGCAAATAAAAATTCCTTTTCCCAACTAATAATTTAATTTCACTATTACCCAATTCAGGGCTACTTGTCATCCTAGAAGCACCTGGCTTTTTTCCTGGAATCTTGCTGGTGTCACTGGATGAAACATCTACACTGATTTAAGATGTTTAACGCACTCAATCAAAAACCACAGAGCAGCACACTTTACATCAAAAAAATTAATCTTGGATTTACTGTTATTTGCAATTGGTTTGTACATATGAGTACCAGAAGGAAAGGACAACCAATAAGGAACTGTGTCTTGTTACAACATTTGGAACAGTGCAAAATATCACACAATACACACCTGGTACAACAAAATTGGAATTGAGACTGTAATGATATAGATGTACTGAACATTCATAAAGCAAATGCATGTAAAAAAAAAATTTAACTTAGAGAACACTTAAACCACTATTAAGCATGTGTAAATACCTATACTCTTAATTACGGTAGCTATAAACAAGCACTTGTGTGCTATTGGCTGTCACCATCACCCCATTCAGTCTGCAGACTTGCTGTGTCTATTTGGTCACTAGCACCGACTACTCTTAGATCTAATGGAAGTAGCGTTTTGAGCAGAATATTATGCCACATTTGTATTCTTTGCCCTTAAATCTACTTCCATATCGCTTTACTGTTCATTGAGTTAATCATCCCATCTTGGAGTTAAGTGATGTAAATGCGATGGAAGTCATTGGCTCCAAAAGCAGCATTGCACTTGGGACATTTCCTCTGCCGAGTGTCATAGCGGGTCTTCAAGCACTCATAACAAAAGACATGGAAACACTTTGTAAGCACTGTCTCCTTGTCCCGGGTATTGCAACAGGGACAACGGAGCTTAGCCTGTGAACAAACAATGTAGAGTCAGGAACAAAAGTATGGAAAAGTTTGTAAACACTACTGAACATCCTAGTTGTGTAGGCTATCTTGCTTTTACCTTATATTGATTAATTTCTTCTTGCAGGATCTCATCTGCATCAGTATACATCTCCACCTTCTTCTGTTTCTCCAACTTTCGTCGGAGTCTAGACAGGTCCTCCTAAAAGATACACACAGTAGTAGTTGAATAAAAGGGATTTTCATACATTTTCATACATTTCAAGTTTTTGTGTTTATGCATATTTCTGTAATGTACCTGTGCACGTTTGAGGTTTCCACTCTCTCTTTCACGTGCAGTGCGGTTTTCCAGCACAGAGGCCTGGATCTCCCTTAGCTTGGCCTGAGTGTGTTCCAGCTGCACCTTTAAATCCTCAGCCAGCTGAGCTGCTTCCACTGCCTAAGCACAAGTGAAAGAGTTACAACACAGGCTCCACTGTAACTTGGACAATTCTACAGCACAATCCAATAGCAATAACTTTGAGAAAGGGAGGAGGAAAAAACTAAATCACAGATATAATGCACAGCTGTGATGTACTACTTACTTTACGCTTATTGAGTTCTAGAGCTTGTGTACGTAGTGCTAACTCTTTCTCCAGTGTAGCCAGTGAGCTTTGTAGGATACCTTCCTTTTCCTCCAGTTTTTGCACAACCAGTAACTGAGCATCAACCTTGGAGGAAAATGGCAGAGCATTGCCTACTTATAAACTGCTGACACAAAAATATGAGACTTACACATTTGTAAAAGTTATACAATGCATAGTTTTCTGCATACCTGGGTTTTAAAGGTGAGCACCTGGTCAGCCAGTTCTTCTTTCTCCTCTCTCAGCAGTTTGTAGATCTGGTTGGATTTGATCCTCTCACTCATCAGTTTGAAATTGGCGTCATCTTTCTCACGCAGCTGCTGCATTAAACGACTGTTCTGTTCCTGCATATCCTCAAATGCTTGACCCGTCACGTCCATCTCACTAAGCAAGGCTTCCTCTTCCTGCCCACAGCAACACATACGTGATAAAATCGATCAACATTACTTCATAAAACATCAAACAGATAGGAAGTATAGTATAACCAAACATACCTGCTTAGTGGCAGTAAGCTTCTTTTGCAGATGTTCGATAGTCTCCTCTGCCACACGAAGCTTCCTCAGAGCATCTTCATCAGCCAGCTTCTTACTCTCTTTCCTCTCCCTTTCCTCCAACTCTCGAACTCGCTGCCTCAACTCATCCACCTGCATGAGGAATTGTACATTCACTGCATGTCTATTGTGCAAGTATAGATATTTTAATTACACAAATGTATAAAGAGCGATGGTGGAAGTTGATGGCCACACAGACCTCTGCTTTTGATTTCCGCTCAGCTGCCATGAGCTGCACTTTGTCTCTCTGCTCTTTTGGAGCAGACTTGTACATGTCTAGTAGCAGCTTCATCTCCTTCTGAGACTCCTGTGCTTTCCTGACACACAAACACACACACAATGAATTTTACATAGATACCACTGAGATTCTTAAGGGACCATGCATATTTGAGGTAGGTTAGAATTAATATTTTCTTGACAAACCAGTCATTAGGCTGTCTGTGATTTCCAGGCTGTATTTTCCAACGTTTCAGTCAACTGTGATTTTATTTAACGTAGCATATCAATAATATTCTGATTAGATAGACAGGTAAAATACTCTATTATTCCCAAAAGAAATTATAAAAATTAAGGGATATTATTATTATTGTATTCACATTGTGTCTCATGAGCCCTTCTGACTACATGAAAAAAAGGCAAATATAAGGCAAATAAAACTAAACGTTTTAAACATCAATTTCTATAAAAAAATATTCAGAGCCAGAGGACTGATTTCTTTATTACTACCAAAATAACTATGACATGGGTACTCATCTAAAAATGTTTGAGATGTTTGTACTGAATACTCATTCATGAGAAAAAGCATGGCAGCCTGCCAAAGCACTGTAAGTTTTTTGTGCCAAAAATCATTCCTGACCAAAACTAAGAATAAACCAATACCAACCATGACTTGGCACCAACATAACTCTTCAAGGAAATTGCTACAAACATGCTTCGAACATAATCCATCAAAAGTGGATCAGGCCCATGTTGGGAAGTGATAACCCCAAGTCTGCATAATTAAACACCAGTAAGTCAGCAACCCATTGACCATTCAAATGAGCACAGACTAGTCTTTTATGAAATGTAAGAATTACAAATATGCCCAAGGTACATACAAATTCACATAAATGTTTACATATTGATATAATTGCAAGGAGATTTATCAGAGCTTGTTCTAGTGTGTAAACTCTGAGGCTTACTTGAGCTCTGTTCGGAGCATCTTCAGTGTGTCCGAGTCTTTTCTCTTCAGCTCCTCACTTCGCTGTCTTTCCCGTTCTCGCTCTCTCTCTCTCTCCCTCTCTGCCTCCCTTTCACGTTCCCGGGCTCGTTGCCTCTCCAGCTCTCTTCTCCTTTCCTCCTCCTCATCTTGGTCATCCTCTTCCTCCTTTTTCACATCCAGTCCTCCGTCATTCACACTCTCCTCCAAAGTTAGCATACTTCCGTTGTCTCCACTCTGGCACTTCATCTGAATGATACAAATTCAATAATTATCATTGCACATTATACTGTATATGGACATCCGAACATCATATGTGCTCTGTAAAAATCTTAATTCCAAAACCAGACATTAATATGAATTCGGTCCCTTTTCTTCTCCTAATAGTCTCTACTCTTCTAAAACATGGCCATGAGACATTGTGACCATTCAGCATTCCAGTTGGGTTGAGGTTTCTCCAAGCTTGGCCAATCCTGACTTTATGGACCTCCCTTTGAGGAAGGCCCAGTGAAAGGAGGTTCCAGTGAAAGGAAATTGTTGATACAGCATACATACAAAGATATTCTAGACAAACTAGGAAACACCATATAACTGTATGGGTCAAGCATTCACATAACTTTGGTCATATACTGTAATTCACTTGCAAGGTATAAAATTATTCTAACAACATATATTCTTACATTCATGAAAAAAACTCAAAACAAAAAAGGGGTTAAATTATTGGAAAAAACATCAACGGAGGTGAAGTTGCATGGTAAAAAAATCAACAGAAAAAAACATAGCTATGTTTAATAGTGAAAGTAAAAGCATTTCCGTTAGTGTTATGAGAAATCACAGGATTGGGAATAAACAGCTGAGTGGCCATAAGTAAACAACTTGTTAGTGAGACTAATCAGAAAAAAAAACATATGAATTAGCTAGGGAGCATGAAGATTGAACTTTGGAGCGATGGAAATAAAAGTAACGTTTACTGATGAGTTCGGATTGACCCTATTTTATGTGTGCTTCAGGGTAAGAAGGAAAGTGCATGAAGGGATGCACCCATCATGCATAGTGCCCACTGTACAAGGCTCCAGAAGCAGTGTTATGATCTGGAGTTGATTCACTTGGTCAGGTCTAGACTCAGCATCATTATGTGGCAATAAAATTACTTGTGTAATGTGAATGTACTGAATGACCTGGTTACTGCATCTATGGAGATTCAGTCCCTGACAGCACAGGCATATTCCAGGACTCAAATTGTAAAAGAGTGATTCTGGGAGCATAAGAAACCATTTTCACACATGTACTGCTTCTAAATTGTCTACTGTAATCAAAGCTGATGGTGACTGACTGAAATATTAGTGTGTGTGTGTGTGTGTGAGACCTTTTCTTTGGCCAGGCTGTGTAGTTTTATGCCAAAATCATGAGTATATTTTTAAAAAATTATAAATGAATGAATTAATAAATAAATTAGCATTTTGTACAGTCACAGATGACGCTCTACATTTGTAGATCATCTGTTCCAGCATCAATTGTTTTTTACAGTCACATATAAATTTTTATTTTAGGATCATTCTGATGATTTGTATTTGTAGTTTATTTTTTTTATGTTTATTAATGACCTAATAGATCAGCATTAAAATGAATATCACCTGACCAAAAATACTGGTACAAAGGATGTATGAAGCCAACCTTGTTGATCTCAGCTTGGGTTTCACGCAACTTCCTCTTGTATCTCTGCACATCCCCCTTGAGCTGGTGGTTATGGTTCTGAAGGCTGCTGATTAGGTGTCTCATTTCTCTGTTAATGGGGCCTACAGAGCAACAGCCAGAAAAAAATGAGAGATTGATAACACGGTAGTGGTTACAGTATCTGATGTGCGAGATGTACTGAAGTTTTGGCAGCAAGCCAAAACAATGAGCTCTCAAAGAACTGATGACAGGATATAGCACCTCCCACAGATTTCCCCCTCTTCCTTCATAGTTACAGTAAAGTATTTTGCCTGAGAAATTCACAGCTACTGTAGGTTTAAACCAACACAACATCTGCAAACTGCATATAATTCTTAAATTAAGAATAATAAAAATAGAATGCAACTACCTGCTTGCTCATTGGCAGCAAGGTTCTGCTCAAACTCAATCCGTAGCATTTCATATTCCTTGCGCACTTGAGCTAATGTATCCTCCAACTGGATAACCTCAGTTCGCAACTTCTTCTGAAGAGACAACTCGTCACTCTATAAAAGCAAAGATTGTATGTGTAATCACAAATCAAGTTTATTTCAAAAACAAATTTGATGTACGAATTAGGGACATATATATTTGGTACTGAGTACTCATATTGAGAGTGGATAAAGCCTTAAAAAACTGCTACAGCATCAAGTTCACTTCTTGAGTGCAAGAATGCACCATATACCATATTTTATATAAACAAACATCACCTTTCTGCTTGTTTTACTAGGGGTGCCCTGTGCTTTTATAAGCATACACTGTATCGCACATACATTTTAAAGAGAACAATATACAGGAATTGCACTTATCCACAATGCTCACCTCCATGTGCTCTATCTGGCGCAGGTGAGCATTTTTGGCAGTAAGAAGCAGAGCCCGAGCTTCATCCAGCTGCGTCTTCACTCCCAGAGACTCATTATACAACAGAGAGAACTGAGACTGGAGACACTTGTACTCTGGTGTTTCCTTCACCACCTCTTCTGGAATGTTCCGAAGGTCCATCTTATACAAAGACAAAACACCAGTCAGAGTTTAGAATACATTGCTATACTCTAAAATATGTATTACTTTTTCAATGTTCCTAAAATAGCTCATCAGACTCCCTATACAAGAGTTGATTAAGGCATTTAAGTAAAAACGTATATAAGTTTTCAGTAGAGATTGGGGGTTGAGGGGACTATTTAGTTATGGATTGTGATTCTTTTCTTCCACACTGACTTCAAAATAGATTTTTTACAAATAAATTTTCACATTTATAATATAGATGTACATGGCAATCAACCGGTGACCAGAACTGACAGTTTGATCAGCCAATCAGCCTCTGAAATAAACGAGAGAAAGCGTCCAAGTGGAGCAACAGAAAGGCATTTTTATGGCATTATATTATCAAAAGCCATGTGCATTAAAAACCTCCAATCATACTTTTTTCCCCAAACTCTAAGTGCGAATTAGTTTCAAACCCCACCTCATTACACACATGTATACCACTCTCAAAGCACCGTGAGTGCAAATTAGTCTTGAAAATGACGGGCATTACAAACCGTATGCGCCATCATGCTCGCAGCCACTCAATGCGCTGAGACTTTAGAGGCATTTGAGGCAGTAAAATTTCACAGTTTTTTTATAATCCCACAGGTGTGGAATTTCCATTCCACATGACAGAAATTAATTATTTTCTAGAATTGTTTGTTTGTTTGTATTAGGATTTAAACAGCTTCCCATGGCAGATGCATATCAAACATTAAACTGATTTATTAGAACCAATATAATATTATGTTATAACATAAGGGATTTAAAGAGTTGGAGAAGAAATAAATAATAATAATATATAAATAAATAATAAAATAAATAAATATCACATTATAACATGGCTTTGGCCAGAAGAACAAGACTTTACATAAGGTTCTTTAGGGGAACTTTTGATAAAAATTTTAAACGTTTTTCTGGTTTTGTCTTGCAGAATATGTTTTTTTTAAATCTTGTTCTGGTAGAAATTGTTTTCTTATGGTATTAAAACTTGGGCAGGTCAAAAGTATATGCTTTGTGGTTAGAGTAGTGCTACAGTGCTGACATTGTGGAGCTTTTTTAGAAACAATTACAGACATAACAGAAATGTATGCTGCTCAGTAAAAAATTAGTGTTTTTGCTCATGTTAAGCATGAAATGTTTGTGTCTGAAGTTAGTGTGTATTATTTAAATGTTCGTCAAATGGGAAAACTAATGCTATAAGGAAAAGCCTACATTTAATTACTCGTTCAATTAAGAAGCTGTTGAATAAAGCTAAGGTATAAAACTTTTGAGTTATAACAACTTTAACATTAAGTGTGTGTGGGGGGGGGGGGGGGGGGGGTATTATAAAATATTTATAAAAATCTTGATGGGTATTGAATTCCAATATAAATCAAATCGCCATCTAGCTATCATGATGATATTGTATCGGGTGGTCACTGGTGATTTACATCCCTAATTTTCAGCATATTGATGTTGTGGATTAGATGTACAGTATATTAGGTATATGTAATAGGTAGAGCTACAATTCTAAAAATCCTTCATCTTAACATACCATGTATTCCTATTATAAATACTCGAGAGAAGATATGAAAAGGTTAATCATTCTAAGAATGCAAGATTTGTTTTCATTTACAACACACTGGCCTCTAGTACCTTGAGTTTTTCACTTTCCCTTACTGCCTCCTGTAACTCCTGCTGCAGTTTCTCAAGCTCTGCCATGCGGCTATTGGCCAGTTCCTGGTTCTGCTCCAGCTCTGCATTTAGTGACTCAAACTGAAAACACAATTGTAATACTCATTAACCTAAAACATATTTATAGCAAATATATAATCATACAGAATAAATAGGGAATGACTACATACTCACTGAACACTTTGTTATGAACACCTGTACACCAAATCATACACTCAATCTAATGACAAAATCATGTAGTTACGGGCCAGTAACGTCAGGTCATATTCACATTCGCCACCAAAATCAGAACGTGTGGAGGGGGGCAAATTGACCTAAAGGTTACAATATTACAATAACTCGGGCAACCACTATACAAATATGATGAGCAGTAAAGCGTCTCAGAATCATCGAAGTTTCACATTGAAACTTGAGGCAGATGGGCTATAACAGCAGAAGACCATGTCAGCTTCCAGTTCTGTCAGCCAAAATATAAAGCTAAGACTGCACTGCTTACAGGCTCACCAAAACTAGACAGTCCAAGGTTGGAAAAATGTGGACTGGTCTGATGAGTCTGTATTACTGCTGAGGTTCACAGATGTTAGGATGAGAATTTGGCATCATGAACATGATGTTCTTTAGTGGCTTTTCCAGTCATTAGATCTGAATTTAATAGAACACCTTTGGGATGTGATTTAAAAGAGAGATTTGCAGCATAAAGGTACACCTGAAAAAATCTGGAAGAATTGCATCATGCAATGATATCCACATGGACTGGAATCTCAAATAAATGATTCTAACATCTTGTGGAATCCATGCCATGAAGAATTGATGCTGTTCTGAAAGCCTACATAATAATTAGGTATAGGTGCTCCAAATAAAGTGTTCTTTAAGTGTATTCAATCATTAAAAAACCCAGATGTAAATTACCTTCTGTATGTTGAGAGTAATCTGACCACCAGGTAGGCCACCGGACCTGCCAGAGGCATGGTAGCCTGAATTCAGCTGAGAAGCAAAGAAAGTTACTTTTCATTTTAATACATTTGTTTTACAGCTAATGACAACAACAAAGAGAAAGTTTAAAAAAAAATCTAAAGTGAAATTTGTTAAACTTTAACCTTTATTTGACGTCTTTTTTTTTTTTTTTTTTAACTGACCTGTTCAAGGGCCTCTGCTAGGTGTTTATTGAGCTTTTGCTCTCTTTTGCGAAGTTTTTCAATGTCCCACTGCAGGTCCTCCACAGCTGTCTCCATCTCAGACACTTTTGTCTCAGAGCTGGTTACTTTATCAACTAATTCATTATACTGCAAAGAAAAGAACAGAAGAGAATGTTCGTGAAAAAAGGCACAGTGTGTAAGGGTGCATTCTTGGAAAGCAATGAAACATCTGTTTTCTTGTTTAAAGATAATAGACATTAAATGAAATACATTTGTCTAGTACAGTTATGGAATGTAGAGTCTTTATTAAAATACATTTATTAAGGAACCGGGCATCAGAGATGAATAATAATTAAACTTCTGCTCTTTGCATAAACAAAGACATGAGTAATATTTGAAATATTACTCATATTTTGGGCTTATCGGAGTTTACAAAAAAAAAAAAAGAAAGAAAGAAGAAAAAACCCACAAGACTTACTTTACATACAGTGACGTCAGAAAGTGTACAGGAAAAGTGCACATTAACTGAATGACAAACAGTTGTCACCTACACTTGCTGGATAATTGTGCTGCCAGATTAGAGCCATTCCTACATTTTATCTGTCTATCTTTGACCAATAACAGATTTTAAAGATCTTACACAAGTGTTACACCCTTCATCTATCATTTTCAAGTAAAATTGAACTATAAATCCCTTTCAAATACTTTACATTACAAAAACACACTAGCAATAATATTTTTTATTAGAAACAAACAACACACAGCCAATATGCAATCTACAACTGGGATGTCTGAGGAGTACCTCCAGTGACATTTTGTGGTGTCTTCCTTGCAGTGAGAAAGCAAGATCCTGTAGCTTATTATTCTCCTCTAGTAGACTGCGATTTGTGGCAGTGAGCTCTCGTTGACTGTCATCTTCACATACTAATAAATAAATATTAGATACAAATGTTAAATATTCATTAAAGTACGGAATAAAGAGATATCATGTCTAGTTCACAGCACAAATTATTTTTGCATATAAACTACAAAAAGTATGTAAACAATTGTTTGCTTAAAACTGCGCATATAATTACACACAGCTCTGACCATGTGTACACAAAGCACTGCTAGGTTTTAAATAGAAATGCATGTGAACTGCAGCGATTTGTTCAATCACAAGTCTGTTCCTGCTAGTGAACTGAATCACCTACAAGAACCTTTATTATGCAGTTGTTATGCAACTTTTTTAAAACTTTGTGATGAATCAATTTATGACTTTCACCGTGCAGCTTTAATAATTACAAACATAATTCATCACTTATTTCCACTAAACTCCAAATCATTTTGAGAACATGAGCTTTAGAAGAGATTCTAAGTGATTTAAAACCAGTTACCTGCTGCTTGAACACGAGTACACAGATCCTCAATGCTGTTGTGCAGGCGGTCAAAGATGCAGACTATGCAGGCCACTGCACCTTTGCTGAACTGCATCCGGTCTTGTAGCTGCAGGCTGAGCTCCTCTTCACTGCTGTTATCCAGAGTGGAGAGCAAAGCCTTTGCACTTTCGCTCAAAGGGGGAGGTGGAGGTGGGGCTACAAACAGCAAATAAATAAAGTGGGATGCAATTAATGGTGAAAAACAAATTGGTTTAACTGTGTTAACAAAGGATTTAAGGAAATTCAGGAAGTAAAAAAATGTGTTTACCAGCAATTCCGTCTACTACAGGCTCTTCTTGCGGCTTCTCGGCTGCGTCCGCTTGAGCCTGCTGCTGGTCCTGCAACTGTTCAGACTGCTGTTGCTGCTGCTGTTCCTCCTCATCTGCTGGAGGTGGAGGCTGAGGAAGGCCATCTTCTCCTTCCAGTGAAGTTGGTAAGGGAGCAGTAATATCAGGGGCAGGCAAAGGGGCAGCTGCAGGATCAGGGGCAGAGGCAGATGCTGGAGGACTAACCGGGGTCTGTGCAGGCACTGGAGCAGCCTTAGGTTCAACTTGCTGCAGCAACTGTTGAACATTTTCTTCCAGCTGTGTAAACAGAAAATGAGTTAAATTCATAACAGGTTTATTTCATGTTTCAAACATGAAAATGCTGCACTTTTTCCAACTAATAAGTAAAATGTCTGATACGATTGTGGTCTTTAATGAATGAATGAATGAATGAATGAAAACATTCAAACATTAAAGGCTTAACAGTTTGACAACCTTGGATAAATAAATAAACAGACAAATTTACTATACGGCTAAAAGTTTGGGGACACCTGAACATCACTCTCGTATAACTTTCTTACCCAAATTGCTGGAGACAAACGTGGAGGCATAAAATTGTCTTTGTATAGTGTAACATTACAATTTTCTTTCACTGTACCCAAGAGGAACAAGGCTATCCCAGCATAACCATGCTCTCTACATAAGGCGAGGTCACTGAAGACATGGTGTGTCAAGGAAGAGCTCAGATGTCCTGCACAGAGTCCTGACCTCAACTACACTGAATGACTACTTTGTGATGACATGGAATGTGAAATGCACAACTGTCCTCGTCAACCAGGGTCAGTGCCATTAAAGTTCTTGCGGCTGAATGAACAAACCTCCACAGCCATGCTACAAAATCTATTGTAAAGCCTTCCCAGGAGAATGAAGGTTATTTTGAGAGCAAAATAAGAAATTCAACAAGCACATATATGTGTGATTTATTTACTATATGGGTGATACTTGACAGATGGGGGAAAATGACATATAGGTCAGGTACATACAAAACTTTTTTAACAAGATTAACAAACAGACAAATCTGTACCCCTGCATGCCTCTCTCTCAGGGTCTCTCATTTACTGGCGGGTATGGGAATTAGCCACCTGTGCGCATCCTATCAGAGCAGAGTGGGTGATATGGGGAATTATAGACACAACATTCAAAACACTTTCTGAAGTCTTAAATGAAATTTTAGAGATTGTTATTTTGGAATTTTTTTTGCTGGAGTGCTAGCAACATGTACAGTGAATCTAAAACAACTGAATATCGTAGAAAAATAATTTGTTGTAATTGAATGCATAAAAAATGCATACATTACTTATACATGCATACTATGTAAAGTGGAATACTTCAAGCCTTTTGTTGTTTAAATTTAAATGATTACAGGTTACAGCTCATGAGAAGTATTAATTAATTCCAGCAATCCGTAGCTCTTCTGTGGGATCAGACCAGACGAGCTTGTCTTCATCAGTGAGACAAACCACTAAGCCACCGTGCTGCCCCTCAAGAAAACCAAAAATCCAATATTTCAAAATATTAGAATGTTTTCTATCATCAATCAAAAAATTACTTACAATACACATATCCTTTTGTTATTGATGATTTTCATAAGCTTTTAGCCATAATCAAAATTTGAAAAAATAAAAAGCTTGAGACATTTCACTTTTTAAATTCAAATACAAAAAAAATTAAAAAATATAGTTGCAAGCAACGATGACGGGCCCAAGCACCCTGCGCCATTCCCACCCCGGGCGCACCGCACAACCTGTGTCATTCGAGTGTGCTAAGACCTCGAAAAAGCCATCGCCACTCGGTTGCACCTCACAACCTGCACACATCACACAGTATACAGGGCTAATGTCAGTTTGGGCCCTAAATATTTGTTGAGTGCATTAGTGTGTGTGTGTGTGTGCGCGTGTGTGCATGCGTCGTGAGAGAGGGGTGTGCATATGTGTGTGTGTGTGTGTGTGTGGTGTGTGCATCGTGAGGTGTGTGTGTGTGTGTGCGAGTGTAAACATTTGTAATATGGGTGTATGTATGTGTGCATGTGTGTGATGTATGAGTGTGTTTGTGTGTGTGCATGCAGCATGCCTGCGTGTGTATGTGTGTGCGCGCGCATTAGTGTGTAAGGGTTAGTGTGTGTGAGTGAGGGAGAGAGGTGTGTGACGTGTAGATGTGTCAGTCTGTGTGTGACGATGTACTTGTGTTTGTGCTTGTTTGTGTGAATGGTTTGTGTCTGTGTGTATTAACATTAGTGATATGTGTGTTAGTGTGTGAGATGTGTTTGTGTGCATTAGTGTGTGTGTGTGTGTGTGTGTGTGTGCGCGTCGTGAGAGAGGGGTGTGTGTGTGTGTGTGTGTGTGTGCGCGCATTAGTGTGTAAGGGTTAGTGTGTGTGCATCGTGAGAGGTGTGTGTGTGTGTGTGTGTGTGTGTGTGTGCGAAAGTGTAAACATTTGTAATATGGGTGTCTGTATGTGTGCATGTGTGTGATGTATGAGTGTGTTTGTGTGTGTGCATGCAGCATGCCTGTGTGTGTGTGTGTGTGTGTGTGTGTGTGTGTGCGTGCGTGTGTGTGTGTGTGTGTGTGTGTGTGTGCGTGCGTGCGTGTGTGCATTAGTGTGCAAGGGTTCGTGTGTGAGAGTGAGGGAAAGAGGTGTGTGACGTGTAGATGTGTGAGTCTGTGTGTGACGAGTAAATGTGCTTGTGTTTGTGCTTGTTTGTGTGTATGGTTTGAGTCTGTGTGTATTAACATTAGTGATGTGTGTGTTAGTGTGCGAGATGTATTTGTGTGTTAAAACAGGGCTAATGTCAGTTTGGGCCCTAAATATTTGTTGAGTGCATTAGTGTGTGTGTGTGTGTGTGTGTGTGTGTGTGTGTGTGTGTGTGTGTGTGTGTGATGTCACAGAAGGTGTCACTGAATATAATGTCACTCAACATAACGCCACACAAAGTTATTAATCATTTTTCGGCGTACGTTTAAGACTATCACGGCTGACCCGTTTGAGATATCGAAAATCCCTCCGAAATTTTGCATCGTCAATGTCTTTAGACCTCTTTGGCCCAGTATGGTAGCGATTGTATAATTTCCCTAGGAGGAGTATATCAAAATCCATCGGGTGCGTTTTTGCAAGCGACCCAAAATAACCGGCCTCCTGTTGAGTTTAGCCCAGGACATGCAGCGCAAAGGTTGTTCGGCTCGATGAGCTCTAAATGTGTGCCGAGTTTCGTGTGCCTAGGTGAATGTGTGTATGAGCTAGGCAGCAATATCTCGTGTGGGGGCCCCTTTGGGCCCCGGGCCACGAGATTCTCAGGCATCCTGATGGCAGCAGATTCCAACCTGTCTGCCAAGTTTCATGAGTTTTTGAGCATGTTAAGACCCTCGAAAAGTCCAAAAGGGTGGGGGAAAAAAATCCTAAGGAAAACAAGAGGGCCCTTCACACACTATGACGACATAGGGCTGATGTCATAGTGCTTGGGCCCTAATAAACTGGTGTTTGACCTGGCATCTGTGGAGATATTGAGACAGCAACATTTACAATATTTTCTTAACATTAAACATTATTGAACCCCTAAGAACTGGCATCTCATCCATGCTGTACAGCTGTAGCCAAAGGTTTTGAGAATGACATAAATATTAATATGCTGAGCGACATCCTGACTGATGGCCCATTCTTGCATAATCAGTGTTTGAAGTTTGTCAGAATTTGTGAGGTTTTGTTTATCCTTTCCTCCGGATTCCCCAAACAATCAGAAAAGGGGTTTCATCAGAGAAAATTCATTTACCCCAGTCCTCAGCAGTCCAATTCCTGTGCCTTTTCAGAATAACAAACTGTCCTTGATGTTTGTCCTGGAGAGAACTGGCTTCTTTGCTGCCCTTCTTGAAATGTGTGAAGGTGAGCACTACTGTACAATCAGTCCTATGTCATGCCAAAAGTAAAGCATCCTGAGACCATTCATGTGTAGGGTTGCTTTTCAGCCAACTCCCCAGACAATAATCCTATTGAACTTGTGGTCAATCCTCAAGAGGCGGGTGGACCAACAAAAACCCAGGTGCTGACAACCTCCCAGCATTGATTATGCAAGAATGGGCTGCCATCACTCTGAATGATTCTCAGAAGTTGATTGACAGCCTGCCAGGGCAAATTGCAGAGATCTTGAAAAAGAAGGGTCTACACTGTAAATATTGACTCTGAGCATAAACTTGATGTAATTGTCAATAAAAGCCTTTGACACTTATGAAATGCTTGTAATTATAATTCAGTATATGATAGTAACATCTGACAAAAAGATCTAAAAACACAGAAGCAGCAGACTTTGCGAAAATTAATATTTGTGTCAATATTTGTGCTTCGCCTGCAGTATTCCTGGGGTAGACAGCAAATAAACTGTCAGCCTTTGGGGCCCGGGCCACGAGACTCGCAGGCATCCTGATGGCAGCAGATTCCAGCCTGTCTGCCATGTTTCATGAGTTTTTGAGCATGTTAAGACCCCCGAAAAGTCCAAAAGGTTGGGGAGAAAAAAAAAAATCCTAAGGAAAACAAGAGGGCCCTTCACACACTATGACGACATAGGGCTGATGTCATAGTGCTTGGGCCCTAATTAAGTCATTTTCCACAATATTGTAATGTTTTGAGATACACTGTATTAAGGAACTCAAACTACAAATTCAATCAAGGACTGACCTTAAACAAGTTTACTGTCCTTGTTTGTTTAATGCATCAGTTTAACCCCATTTTCCTCACAAAACATTTGCATTCTAATGCTTACAATCCCTGAACACTCACCACAATTAACTTTTATAACTAGTTATTGTACAGAACAGCACACATCTATATTATATTAGTAGGAGATATATTACGTGCTGTAAGCTGCCATGTGAGGCCTGCATGGATCAAATTTGTTTGTCCAGTACATCCAATTTGGAGGCTCTTCAACACCTTGAACTTATTCCTGGACAATTTCTTCACCATTACAGAGTGTCTTATTCTGCTGTGAACAAGGCACTTGAGATATTTGGGGAATACAGCTGCTCATGTGCCCTCTTGTAGGAGCTTTCAGCAGTGCAGGCATGAGCACTTCGACTGGTCTGCAACTCTACAGCCACAACTCTACACAAGCTTTGATGAACTGTGTGTTCTGACACCTTTATATCACAGCCAGTATAAATTTTTGCAGCAATCCGTAGCTCTTCTGTGGGATCAGACCAGACAAGCTAGCTTTCGCAGCCATGAGCATCAGACTTGGGCACCCATGACCATGTCACTGGTCCACCAGCTGTCCGTCCTAAAACCACTTTTCAGGATTACTAACCTGTACATAATGGTTTGGAGATGCTCTGACCCTGTGGTCTAGCCAACACAGTTTGGCCCTTGTTTATCTCGCTCAAATCAACAAAAACACTTCCCCATTTTAGTAGGACCCAAAAATTCAACTTTAAGAACTGAGTGTTTACTTGCTGTTTAATACAGTGCATGATTAACAAAGTCATAACACACTACACACTATACTGACATTTTTTTTTAACAGGCAACAATTCATTCATGTCGGAAGATGTAGTACACAGCAATTGAAAAGATGTTACTGTGCTTCAGAAGGGTTAAATTACCAACCTGCTTTAAGCAAAGAAAACAGCTTAGAAGATTGTAGGAAATTACTAAAACTACTTAATGCTTTATTAAAGCCGAGATGGATAGTGCTGAACTGTCAACTTCAAGATAAAAATGTGGTTGGAAATTTAAAACAATCATTTAAAAAACATGACTGACTGTGATCAGAAATCATTTAAACACTTGGTAAAGTTGCATCAAAGAAATTTACAGTAGAAATTACAGATATGTTTAATGAACACACAATGCGAAAGGAAAAGAACTCACTGGACTGGGACTAAACAGTTGTGCAGACATTAAAAAAACAACTGTTAGTGATACTAATCAGCAAGTATCGTTCCATTTGATATGGAGCATAAATTGGACTTTGGAGCAATAGATAAAGGTCATGTGGTTTGATGAGATCAGACTAACCCTATTCCAGAGCAATGGGTGCATCAGAGTAAGAAGGAAAGTGCATTAAGTGATGCACTCATCATGCATAGCGCCCACAGTTCAAGCCTCTGAAAGCATCTTGGATGCTTCAGTAGGTCATGCCTATGCTCAATACTGGCAATAAAACGAAGTCAGCAGAAGACCTGCATGGACTGAATGACAAGGTTATCACATCAATGGAGTTTTTTCCCCCTGATGGCACAGATATATTCCATGGCTCAAATAAAGAAAATATGGTTTTGGGATCATGAGGAATCATTTTCACACACGAATTGACCTCCTCGGAATCCTGACCAAAAACTAATGCAACTTATGCAGTTCGCATACATTTGTTTAAATAATTCCACAACAAAAGCATGCTGTCAACAAAGCTAAAGTATATGCAACATAAATATAGAAGTGTGCAACTTTTCTGCTGCCCAAGCATTGTATAACCTTGATTATCTTGTTATAATAGCGCAGGTGAAGGAATGGAATGATGTTATCAGTGTTGTTAATCTTAGGGCCAATGAGTGTGTATATATATATATATATATATATATATATATATATATATATATATATCCTGCAAATATAAAAGAATTTTCAAAAGAAGCTAAAGACAAGTTAGGTGCAAGATCAAGCTGAAAAAGGCTTAGTCTTTAAACTTGTATCTATACACACTTAACAAAGGTACATTTGGAATAGTACGACAGCTCGATCATGGAAAATCATAATCATTTTTTTTTTTCTTTTAGAAACATCATGCATTTACACCACTTTAAATAAAACAACCTGGTATTTTGACATTGGTGATAAATACCAGAGCCTGGGTGAGAGTGAGCTTAGTGAGGGACAAAAATGCACTGCCATAAAGTAAAAGAAAGTGATATATTTCTAAAAAATAAAAACACAAAACAAGACCTTCAGCATGAAAAACTAATGCAGCACAATAATCATTCAAGCTCAATTATCTTGTTTTTGCAATAATCAGAAACCAAGTTTGTAACTGAAATCCAATTAATATGAGCAGCAGCTCATGGGGTCACACACATCTGAACATTGTGGGAAATGAAGAGGACCATATTAAACTCGTTCATAAGGACACAAGCTTGTTTAGTACCTGAGTCCAGTATCGGTTGACGATCAGAAGCGTGGCATCGTCAGTCGCCTGTCTTTTTTCCAGCTTCTCAATTTTCTCTCTCAGCTCATCTTCGATAGCCTGCCTCTGCTCGAGGCGCTCAGAGAGCTTCTTGTTTTTAAACTGAATGACCTTCATGTCCATTTCCTCCTGCAAACACGGCATCATTTAGTTTGCATCAGCCTGATGGTTAATGTCTTACATGGACAAGAACCGTGATAATGCTGCTTACCGTAGAAGAAACACCACCAATGCGAATTGGCTCAATAAGGGTGGTTGTGGTTTTCTCTTCTTTCTTCATTTTCTTTTCAGGTGGCCCGGGAGGACTGTCCCCTCCAGAGGCTCGCTTACCCCCAGTGCCAGACATCTTCCCTGATCTGAATGAAAAACCAGAGAGAAGTTTAAAACACCTAACTTGGATCACATTAAGGATGAAGTAACCAGAAATTAACTGAGAGCAGAACACACTTCTGTTACACAATGTGAAACTGGAAGGACAGCCGTATACACATACAGTAATGTATACAGTAATGTCGTATATATGCGACAAATATGAACTTAACTGAATTTACAGTCAGTTACTAGCACGATACTTTAATGACCACTTATAATACTTAGTGTCATGTAACGTATGCAAACCGTTACCGGCAGCTGGTCAGCAGGCGAGTGTATGTATATGTATATATGTGTTAACTAGCGAATATGATAATAATATCGCTGCTCTCTTCGAGCTGTACGAGTTAGCCAGCTAGCTAGCTAGCGAGGTAGCCCGTGTATATACATACGGGTAATTTCATACAAATAAACACCTTATCTCGTTCCGAAGCTCTTCACTTTAGCTCCGTGTTCATGGTTATTTAAGTGCACATACAGCCTTTACTGTATAGCGCACAGCAAAATATATAACACAGGCGGTTATACCCGCGACAAATCTTTGCTAGGCGCAAAGACAGGAAAACCGACCGGAAGCGGAAAGTCTGTGTTTGCTTCAAAACAAAAGTCACTATCTAAGCGAAGGACACATCACCCGCAATAAATGATAAACGCATAATAAAATATTAATATGCTTTATTTCTTTCGTTGCAATTTTTTTTTCATTTTATTGTTAAAACAATAAACTTAGATACTACACGTAAAAGGTCCTATAGTAAACTCCCCTAAAAATAAATAAATAAATAAATACATACATACATACATACATACATACATAAATAAACGTCCCAACAGTGTTTAACTGATGGTACGTAAACGTAGTAACCTAGTAACCCAGCATATTTCAGAAGCACTTACGCTCCAGATAAGACCGTCTGCCAAATGCCAAAATGAAGCCATAGAATCTGTTATATTTATATAAAGCACATCCAAGATTTATTCCCCTTATGCCACAGAAAGTTGATTCATTCATTCATCTTCTATACCGCTTATCCTGTACAGGGTTCGTGGGGGCCTGGAGCCTATGGAGACATGATGCCATTTCATCATAGGGCGACACACATACACACAAAAGGGGCAATTTGGGAGCACCAATTAAACTAATCCAAACTCCATGCACACAGACCCGAGGCTGAAATCAAACCCTCGACCCTGGTGGTGCAAGGCCACTAATGCTAACCACTAATAGTCTATATAAATAAGATCTGTGACGTACCACAAATGTAGCATCCTGTATTTCAAAATACATATAAGAAAGCGCCATGAGTTCCTTTTTAAACCAGAACCAATTATTTCAGTACCGACTCATAGATTAACTAAGTGACATTTGGCTTTGTGTAAAGTTTAGTAAATGTGCTGTTCTTCTTCTTCTTCTTCTTCAAATAAATAAATAAATAAATAAATTGCAATAATATTACATATTAAACAAATATTAATATTCTTTATGTGCTACTTTGTTTTTACCGGCGTTTAGCATCCATTATGTTGCATTACTGCCACCTTCTGGTCATGAGCTCCCTCCCTTGTGTATTTTGCCTATGAGGCAGGAACTAGTCTCAATCGTTGCTAGGAGACGGTGCAACAAACAATATCCTGAAGGACTTATTTTATTGTCCAAAAGAAATATTCTCACATTAAAGTCCCGTTTGTTTGACAGTTGAGTCCAAACTAAGATGAATATTGTACTTCCGGTAAGCTCAAATAAGTATACATTAGATTAAAAGCTTTATTAAGTTTAAGATGTATTATATTATTTGTAGCTTTAGTTAATTGTTGCTGTGATTTTTTTTGGAGTCATGTCCTCCGAAGGCCAGAATATTATTATGGTATGTTACAAAAATCTGCAGTTACATGTCACTTATTACGCCTCATATCTAACAATAAAATACTTTTATTATTGTCTGATTGTATTCATGTATAAATTTAATAGGGCAGACCTGCGTTACAGTGATGCAGAAGAAATCACCAAGACAAAGGCCATACCAGAGATTTCAAGGTTATAAAATTATTGAATGTGTTTTTTGCCCTTATATAATGTATGTGGATTTTCAAATGCAACTATTTTTCCCCTCAGTTAAAAAAAAAAAAAAAAAAAAAAGGTGTTTACTGTCTGTTTTATTTAGAATTTTGTGCCAGGTTCTGCACATTGAGGCCCCTGAACCCCAGCGGGCCATTCTGCTTGAGCTCTACACAAACATGGTGCTATTCTGCAAGCAGCAAAAGTACAGTGAAGAGCAAACATCTGTTCTTCTGTCCATCATAAAGAATGTGCATCAGCTAAGCACAGGTGACATTTTAAAACAACATATATATGTATGTATGTTTCTTGATGAATCAAGCAAAGTCAACAGGTAGTGTATGTATTATAGTTTTGGACAGTCAGTGTTGGTACTGATTTCATACTGGGAAAAGGTTAATTTGCCATATTGGTGTGAATTATAGGAGAAAACTATTACTAACTGTAACCAGTGTCCTGCTGCTGCATCCATCACTTGGAAGGAAACAACATAGGGCAGGGCTCCTCACCTTCCAGTCCTGGAGAGCTAGAGTCCAAAACAGATTAATGATTCTTCTGCTTAAATACACAGCTGATTCATCAAATCTTTTAATTACCAGATTCTGTAACTTGTGTTTAGACGTTGGAAAATTACAGTTGCTGGACAGTTGCCTTCCATGGCTGGATGTAAAGAGCCCTGCTGTACAGCCTTTTCTGGTTGGGCGTTATTGTGAGCGGTGGATTATTCACAACAATGGAGGTTGTTTAACATTCTTTCATCAAAGTTGTATTTAATCTTGTTTTTATTGTTACTATCCTGTCACACTGAAAAATGTTCTGTTGTCTGTCAGTAGAAAGGTCAGGAAAAAAATAAAAAGGCAAAATATTATTGTGCTTATTAAATAATGAGCCTAATATTTGAATGGGGTGGTTATGTCTGTTAAATCTGTTCCAGCTAATCATGGCACTGGCTGCAATATGTTTAAGAACTACTGTTGTGGCGTAGATCTCAAGAAGTTGGTGGTTGTGTATTGTTATATGACACAAAATTAACAGTTTTTATAACTCCCAAATTATGAATACAAAATGTTCAACTAATCATCTAGTCCTTATAGTTGGTTAAAAATATTTGCTGAACATAGTGAAACCTATAATTAATAATCTTTTCAGAAACACCCCTTAACAACATGGACCAGTGTTTTACATACTTCAGTGAGCTTCTTCTTTGTCATTCTGTCAGGGTATGTACTTTAAACATTTAAGTATAAGCATAAATAAATTACATTGGATTTTTTTGTTGTTGTTGCTTATAGCTGAGAATTTTTTATGTTTGATATTTTTCTCTTTAGAGACCCCCTTTCACTATTGATCTATTTAATTCTGAACAAGTGACTGAGACTATGAAATATTTCATGAACACATATATGAGACACTACATGCTTTATAAATATGTATTTACACCTCAGGTACGTTTGGATACCTGTACTATTCCTCTTCTGCATACATGAGATAAATTAAGCTGAAATCTCACAGTAATAGAATTTGCTTTATTCAAGACGTATTTAGATTTATCTTTGTCTTACGTCGGGATGCCTGAGGAGCTCCCTCCTGAACAGCTAGAAACCTCAGGTACAAAATGCTATATTAAAATCCTAAATTCTTTAATACATCACAGGACATTATTATAGGTCTACACCTCAAACAGCACATTTCAGCTTTAAATTCGCATTTGGCTGTGTTGCAGAAGCAGAAAAAGAAATAGAAACAGAAACTGAAGCAGATGGAGCAAGTGAGCAAGACACAGCTTCTACAAAAATCCTGCTCACAGAGACAGCGGCACCTAGACAAGGTACACGCACTGGATTACACTACTGTAAAAACACAGCTTGACGAACAGACACAAATGTGTTAAGACACAAAGCATCTTTGAAACGTCAGTTGGTTTTATGTATTTCCCCCTCTTTAGAGCTTTCCCCGAAGGGAGCGCTGAGGACCATTGTACAAAAGGAAGTGAAGGAGGAAATGACGCGCTTAACTGCTCATTTAGAAAAATGCTTACAGGAAAGTACTGATCAGCTTAACACAGCACTCACAGCACTGGAGACTAGACTTCAACGTAAAAAGTGACCGGCTGTCTTTGTTTCTGTTGACTCATTTAAAAACGTAATTTGAGCTGGAAAGCATGTAAACAAGCAAAATCATTTATTTATGAGCAGAACACACATTTATAGAAAAGTATAGATTCTGAATTTTTTTTTAATGTACTGTATAAGGCCTTTCAATTTATTGTCATGATTTTACATTCATTTTGTTAAAAAGGTTTAATTAAATATTTTTAGACAATCACTTTTTATATTTTTTACTTAATAAGTAAATATTTATTTAAATAATTCAGAATATTAAAACAGATAAATTATATATGAATATAGAACAGCAATCTTGACAAATTAAAGACTAATTTCAGGTTAATACAGTACTCTGTGATGAAAACATGGTTTTTGATTATCAAATGAAAAAGACTCAAATATCATTAAAGAAAAAACACAAAGTGAGCAGGAATGTGTTACCATGACTGATAAAATGTCTGAGCATTTAGTTTTTATCTGCAAATTTTTATCTCCACTTGTTCAAACTATAAACTACTCTCTACATATGATAAAATTACAGGACAACTAAAAAAAATTATAAACCTGAAGTGATTTATGTATGATGTAAAAACAGTTTAAGATTAGATATTAGGAAAGACAATAGCTAAAAATTAAAAAATTGAGCTTAATAACTTACATGTAACAATGAACAAAGTAACCGTCATTAATTATGAATAAATAATTATATTGTGGTTTGAGT
Organism: Clarias fuscus; assembly: GCA_030347435.1. Lineage (NCBI taxonomy): Eukaryota > Metazoa > Chordata > Actinopteri > Siluriformes > Clariidae > Clarias > Clarias fuscus. The sequence continues at coordinate 15,989,234 of CM059220.1, forward strand.
GTATGCATATGCGTGACTGGATTAATATCCATGTTCCCTGAATTGCATCAATGAAAATCTAGAAATATTATTATTCTACCTCTTAGTGAAAAGGTTAAAAATCGATAAAATATTTTTAGCTCTCAAGCTCCTCAAGACCAAGTAAAACAATTTTAGTGGTGTTCTGGAAAAGAGCAGCTCGGTTCTGCTGTTCTCCTTTCTTGACCCAGTGTCCGTATATACGGAAAGCACAACCGTCGATGAGTTTGCGCACAGCTCGTAAAGAGTAAGGATCCCTCATTAGGAGCTCACGTGTCAGAGGTCTGGCCCGGTTGTATCGACAGTACATACGAATACAGGACAAGACAGTCAAGATTAACACCTAGAGAGGTGAAATAAGAGACAGCACATGTAAGAAATAGGGTTGCAAATTTCACGTTTTTCTTAACCAATGTTACTTAATAATTGATTAATCACAAATAATTAGTGATTCATTTATTTAAATAACATTTTATTTCAACAGTTACAGCAGCACAATCCTAACAAATGAGTTAAAGTTTAAATGGGGGGAAAAATAAGGCTGTTGAAAATACTGCTTTTGTCTCTCTGCAATTTTTAGCAGCCTCATTTTTGAATGAAGACAATGGCCAGTATTGCACATTGCCTGAACTGCAAGTTCGCCGTTTCGTGGTCTACATGGTAATGTAAGCTATGGAGAAATATATGCAAAACGTTATACAGTTTTGAGTGTATTCTAAACCTACCCTAAATGTCTTTCTGGGACTGAAGAGTCGTACATCATCCTTTTGGTACTGAAGGAAGAAAGAATGAGTTAAGGCTTGTTCAGCCGTCAGACGAACTGAGGGATCAACCACTAAAAGCCTTGAGATCTAAAGAAGAAAAAAAAAAACATAGGGTGAGAGAGTGGTATACAACTTTAAATTAAATAAAATGTTGAAGAAACTATAACTTCCATAAAATCTTTAATACAAAAGAAAAAAGAGCAGAATGCAGGAACAGGTGTAAACCTGATTCAGGTGTAAAAACCTGCTTATACACATATTCAGTAAATGAAAGAAATGTATTACATCGTCTGGTCTAAAAATAAATGAATAAATAAATGAATAAACAAATACATTACAAGCTGAATGAAGCATGTTTAAGAACACAACTAAGAGCTAGAAATAGTTATAATCATATGCCTAAAAACCAAGAGCAGCAGGCTGAGGAACAGTTTTTACCCCACAGTGGTTACCTTACTGAACACAAATTCACTGTCCCCCCTTACATAGACGGTACCACCATCATTGATAACCAACATTCCTGTTTAATACCTTTGTAAATACTTCCCGTTCATTCATTTGTACAGTCTACACATGGACTGTATACTAATATGTGTATATTCATATAGTAGATGTGTGTATAGGTATACTCTGCATTCACATCCAGCGGTTAAATTACTCATATTTATTCATATGTATATTCATACTATTGCACATAATGTAAATTCACCTATATATAGTTTCTGTATATCTTTATTCCACATATTTATAATCAGACATATCTGTAGATTTACAACTATTCTGTACATTAATTTATCCATCTATGCTCACTTTACACTGTATATTCATGTACATATATATATATATATATATATATATATATATATATATATATATATATATTTCTTTCTGTAATACAATTTATACATAGACCTTACTTCTATCATACAAGTTTCTATAGATCTGTATATATGTTTATATTGCACTGCTAACTTGCACTTCTGGTTAGATGCTAACTGCATTTCGTTGCCTTGTGACTATGTGCAATGACAATAAAGTTGAATCTAATCTAACCTAATCTAATATGTGAACAAGTTCAATATTACAAGTTAATAAGGATGTTAACATCAGATAACACCAGCATTCTTTAGCTTGTGATCTTAGCTTGTGATATAGCTGCTCATATGCTGACTAGTTAGTTAAGATTAGTTCTTGTGATTATAGCTTAACATTTGTCTGTGACCATGATACAAAAATGACGATTGATTATACGATTAAATACTTCCACAAGAACAAAAGCCTCATTGCAACCCTCATAACTCAATGTCAAAGTCATTGCTCCAGTGTCAGATGATGCGACATCACTGAGTCAGTTTTTTTTTTTTGGACAAGCATGGCATGCCTATTATAAAGTTTGAATTATATCACAATTTAACTTGTTTTAACTATAGCAATTATGGTCTACTTGTAATGCAGCCACAACAGTAAAAATTAAACTTTGCTAAACCAAACAGGGCAAAAGGGCAGATACTCAGCGCACCTTTATCCCTGCCCTGTGCATGTCCGCTGGAGTGGAGCCAAAAATAGTATTCTGCTATTGTAAATAATCCACATTAACTTTCAATGTGTTGTGAATGTGTTGTATTCTGAGATGCTTTTTCTGCTTACCACCACTGTAAAGACTGGTTAAACTGAGTGGATAAACTCTTAGTTTGAGTTACCATTAACTTCCTGTCAGCTTGAAGTGGTTTAATCAGTGTCCTCTGACAGTGTCCTCTTTCATCATTAAGCATTTCTGTAGTTCACATGATACTTTTAGCGCAGTTCTGTGAAAACTGTTGAGTGCTGTGTGAGAAAATCCCAGGATTCAGCAGTTTCTGAAATACTCAAACCAGTTCATCTACAGTCGTGGCCAAAAGTTTTGAGAATGACACAAATATTAGTTTTCACAAAGTTTGCTGCTAAACTGCTTTTAGATCTTTGTTTCAGTTGTTTCTGTGATGTACTGAAATATAATTACAAGCACTTCATACGTTTCAAAGGCTTTTATCGACAATTACATGACATTTATGCAAAGAGTCAGGTATTTATATAACTTTTCCAATTTCCAATATTTATGTAATTCTTTTGGCCACGACTGTAGTACCAACTACCATGCAAAGTCAGACTCACATTTTGTTGATGTTTGTTGTGAACAAATTTTGACCTGTATTTGTATGATTCTTTCAATCTCCTTATAATGTGGATGGTGAGTGCATATACATTATTAGCAATTATGCTAGTTTATATTAAGATTCCTACCAGGTCCTTGACAGTATCAGATCTGTCGTCCCACTCCGGAGAGCTAAAATGATACCGACCCTCCATGATCATTCGTAGCATCAGCATCTGTTTACGGTGCCAGAAGGGAGGAGATCCAGCAAGTAGCGTAAACAGAATCACACCGCAAGCCCACCTGACAGAAAACTAGCATTAGCAAACAGAGCCTTCCACTATTACTTGGGGGGAAAAAAACACAGTTCCAACAGGAGAGGTATTTCTTCTAAAAAGTTGTTAAAATTTTTAACACATAAAACTAAATTCTAGCCATTTTTAGCTGTATGATGGTCAAGTAGCGAAACATGTGAAAAATTCAAAATATAGACTTACAAGTCAACCTCTTTCCCATATCCGTCTTGTGTTTCGTCCATTGAACATTTCAGAATCTCAGGTGCAAGATATCCGGGAGTGCCACACAGCTCTAACTCAAAACAAAACAGAATGATCTGCGTATAGTTTTGCTAATGGGGGAATAAAGGAGCATGATATGGCATGGCTTATATATCCCTTCACCTCTTAGCTTTTCTCCAGGTTCCAGCTGCACAGAAAAGCCAAAGTCAGATAGTTTAATGTGACCCTGGTCATCGAGGAGGATGTTTTCAGGCTTGAGGTCTCGGTGTACGATATGAAGGGAATGTAGATACTGGACGGCCTCCAGTAGAGCACGCATCATGCTCCTAAATGTGAAACAACTACATTGCAGCAAATCCACTATGGTAAGAGACCATATAGAGCATACTGGCTGTAACCACACACCTGGTCTCTTTTTCACTGAGAGTAACCTTTTCTGTCAAGTAGTCAAACAGCTCTCCTCTTCTCATGCTGTGAACGGAGTAGGAATAAAAAGTGTGGTAATTACATGACTTCCCTTTTACTTGATTGGTATTGAAACATGCTAATTACTACAAACTAATTACATGCTTCTACTACTACTTGATATTTTCTTGCATTAATACTTTATATGTGTGGTGTTCTGGGAAAATCTTTCACACAATGCTGCTTTTTAAATAAAGGCTGCTGCAAAAATGGCTCAAAATAAAGCCAGGAATAAACATAACAGATTTCATGATCATTGTTATTTTTTCATTTTATTTATTACATATTAAATAAAAAAAAATAATAATAAATAGTATGTGAAAGCGATGTTGTTGATTGGAGTTTTAAATTTGCTAACTTTACCTGTGGTTGAGATGCAAAAGAGAAACATTTTAGTTCAATAACCCTATAATATCAGAAAGATAGATTTCACCAAAAAAAAAATATGTGTGAAGGGGTTTCCCAGGCCACCACAACTACTAAATCTGTTGCTCCATGACTTAAGAAATCAACAGAAAATGTTGTTATATAATTTACTACTTACAGGTCAAATACCAAAAAGATGAAGGTTGCGGACTCGTACGAATCAATAAGTGTGACTGAGAACAGAAAAACAAATCGTTTTGTCTTATCTTTTTGAACAGCATATCGTCAGCTGTAACACAAATTAAACAAAAGCTAGAATTCTAGAACTTACTGATAGATGGGTGTCCTTTCAGCACATTTAGAATGTGAATCTCTTTCAGTGTTGAACTCTTTACCTCCTCCAACTGCTGAGGAGTCATCTTCTCAGCTGTGATCTCAATGATCTTTACTGCAAATTCTTGTCCTGTGTGTTTGTTTACACACCTTCGCACCACGCTGCTTACACCCCTAAAGGGGGGGGGGGGGGGGGGGGGGGTTACAAAAAACAAAACACTGGTACACAACAATGGAAACATGATAATCCTTTAATTTGAAAAAGAAACAGGACATTCATTCTATTCCAACTACACAATGTAGTAACAACCTCATACTTTTATTTTAATTTTGATCATCACGGCTTACTGCTCATGGAAATAAAAAATCCAGTATCTCAAAATATTAATAAATGCCATGTATCTCACTGCCTAGTTTAGTACATGCAACCACAATCATAGGGAAGACCTCTGACTTGACAGTTATTCAGAAGACGATCATTGACACCATCTCCACAAGGAGGATAAGCCATGGAACCTCACCAGTGAAAGGGCTTGCTGTATCAAAGCATATTCATGGAAAATTGACTGAAATGTAAAAGTGTGGGAGGACAAGGTGTACAAGCAGCAGGGATGACTGCAGGCTTAACAATATTGTCAAGCAAAGTTGATTGAAGAGCTTGGCAGAGCTTCACAAGGAGTGGTGTAAGGCTGGAGTCAGTGCATAAAGAGGCACCATGACTTCAGGAAATGGCTTACAATTGTTGCATTCATAGTATTAAGCCACTCTTGAACCAGAGACATTATCAGAAGTATCTCACCTTGGCTAAGGAGAAAAAGAATGAGACCATTCTCAGTGGTCCAAAATGCACTTTTCAGATTAAAGTATAATTTGCAGTTTATTTGGAAATCAAGGTCCCGGTGTCTGGAGGAAGAAAGGAGAGGCATCCAAGTTGCTTCAAGTTCTATTAAACTTTTCCACAGTCTGTGATGATTTGGGGTGCCATGTGTTATTTATTTATTTCCAGATATACAGTACATATGAGAAACCTCAACTCTTCTAGATTTTTGAGTGTGGATGTGGGAAAATTTGATACATTCACAAGAGCATTATTAGTGAGTTTTGTACTGTTGTAATGCGAAGAGGCCTGAGGTCCATTTGCTGTTCCAATTCATTAATTTCAAATGAGATCAAGTCTCTGTGCAGACCGCTCATTTGTTCCACCTTGGGAAACTCTGCCTTTACAGACATTGTTTGTTCACAAGGGCACCGTCATGCTCGAACAGGTTTGTGCTCCTTAGTGAAAGTTTGAGATGAAAGGATCCTTATGCTACAACATACAAAGAAATGCACCACAACTTTTTTGCTCCTAACTTTGTGGGAATAATTTGTGTATTTTTACCCTTTAATAAAAAATATATAAGGGTGTGATGGTCAGGTGTCCACATACTTTTGGATAGAAAGGGTCTGTCTAAAACATTGCTAGCAACATGAGATTTATTCATATTGGTGTTGATAACGTATTTGCACAGTTGTTGTAGAGTAGAAGTTTGCAATCAGTCTTTCAAAACGTCCTACAATGTGATCTTAACTTGCAATTTTTGGAGTAACAAGATTTAACATTCTATGCCTTTACTACTGTTTTTGACCTGTTCAAAAAATCAACATATGTCAGTTCAGGAAAGCCTTTAGTTTTTAGACACCCACCTGCCGATGACCTCCTTGGGCTCGTACTTCTGGTGGAACTCTTTGGCTCCTACCCATTGGGGCAGTTCCTCTACGGGCATCAGATCACGAGTCATCGCTGCAACCTGAGGTAGCAACTGAAATTCAGCAAAGTTAATTAAACTCCTTTAACTTTTTTATCTTGAACCTTTTTTTTATATACATGTTTACCATGTCTGCATTATGAGGTAAAAAAAAAAAATTATATTTCCAAACTTAAAAAAGTAACATTACAGGAGAATATTTTCATGCCTGTAAAGAAATCAATCTGACAAAAATTACTTGAAAAGTTTTCAGATGGAAACAAACAAACAAAGAAACAAACAAACAAAAACAAATACAAGCTTCTGGAGTTTGCACAAAAATAGAAAGGAGCAAGTGTGACCAATAAGAACTCTAGCATATTCTCCAGCATGCTAAGTAAAACCTCCAGCTGTTTTACTTATAAAACGGCACGAATACGTATCAAACACTACTGATTATTTTCAAGCAAAGAGTTTTCACATCAAATACTGACTGTGTTTACATTATTACCCTTTAGTGCTCTTTATAGAAGTTTATTTTATGTAGAAATGTTTTCAAAAGCACATTTGCTTATGGCAGTTTATTTGTAAATTCCCAAGACTTTTGCACAGTATTATACGAAAAACAGGTTTTAATAAGTGTTCTGGAAGATATGAGTTCTTCTGGTAACTTTGGCATACTTGCTCCTTGCTATTTTGATGCAAAACCAAAAATTTGAAAACTAATCTGTTACGTAACATGTTGCTTTATTTTACAAAGTATTGTAAAGGCATGCAAACATTCTTTTGTATTTTGTTTATTATAAGTTATTTTGTATATAATAATGAAGAAATGCTAAACATATATAACAAAATTGGTACGAAAGATAAAATGGTGCCCAAGACTTTTACACAGCACTGTATAGTTGTTCTATAAGTGTACTTTTATGTTACAGTTTTTCACTTTACATTGTTATTTTATATTTATGTTATAATTATATTTTTGTTGACTTCCTTTCGTTATTATCTATTATCTAACAGTCACCTGAATTTAATGGACTAAACTCCAAACTTTAACTTTAAAATTATGCAACTTGGACGGTCGGTGGAATGTTCAGGAATCAAGACTCTCATAAAAAGGCAGAAATAATTCGTTACACATTGAAACAAAAAACAACAACTAATATTTGTATAGTTGGCCTAATTTTTTTTTACAAAGCATTATTTATGAGATTAAATAGGTTAAATAGAATACAGTTAAATAGGTCTCTGCAAAAAGTTTCGCAGTCACTGGGGGGGACTAACTCATTAAACAACAACAAAACAATACTCCTGAGTATAAATAAGTAACGCTATAATAACAAAGCATTTGGCACAACAGCAAGGAGATTTATCTAGACGTATAGCCATTCAGCTAGCATGTTTAGTTTAGCTAGCTACAAAAACTGCTCGCAAAGAACAAGAAAACACTACTCACGTGGAGTTCCCTGTCTAATAAAAGTCATTAGCTGGACCGCTATGTTTTGATATATATTAAAAGTAGACTATGTAGGAGTTTAAAATACTGCGGCTCAACTAGGATTGCCCTTAAGCTGTCATTAGCCAGCTAACGGAATAAACAATTAGCACGGAACTACATGAGCTTCTTCTGTTATTCACCATAGAGACGGTGCAGCTCATTACTGCCACCAAGCCACCGGAGCGGGGAAAAAGTAACGCATGTTTATTCTGTGACAAAATAATAACGACAAAATGGACGATTTTTTTTGCTAAAACTTTACATAAGTCTTCCTTAGTATGGTGGTCATACAAGTGCAGAATAATAAGCTATTTTGTGAGTGAACGAGTGAGTGCAGGACGCCTGCGCTGAGGCTGGAGCAGCCTGCCTACCATGTTGTTATTGTAACTGATCCCTATTGTAACCCTGAAAAAAAGCAGTATTCAGCACATCTGAACATTCACCCTTAATCACCGCTAAGAATTTAACTCAGATCTCTTTAATATTAATACGCGCCACCGAGGCATCTTTTTCGGGGCGAGGCAGCTGCAAGTAAGTGTTTTCTATGTTTGTTTGGGGTTTTTTTTTCTGCCAGCCTCCTCCTTCTGATTTGGTTGTTAATAGCGATACGCGTCCGCCTGAACGCGATGTACTGCATCTCTCTTGCAGCCAGGCAGGGACCGCAATCTGCACAGAGTAATTATCAGCAGCATGAGGAAAGCGCACAGTGCATTCAGCCCGAGTTTTCTGAAACGTTACAGTATGTTAGAAAATCAACATGGCGGGGGATGCTTTGAATTCCAGAGACGAAAAGTAACCGCGTCGCCTATAGCCGTTTTATTCTCTCATCCATTTTATTTCTAACGCGACCGTGCAATCATCATCACAGCGATACTGTTCAGCTATTCACAATTTTTCTTTCTTTCTTGTGTATGGTTTATTCATCTCAAACACACCGCTTCTTAAATAACTAATAGCCCGATGTTGGCGATGCTCCAGATGTGCATGATAAATAAATGGTAATACCAGAACTTTCAATATTTTTGTTCAGCCTCATCTTCCAGTTTTTTTTTTATTGTTTAATCTGTAAGTGGAGCCGAAATCCTGGCACTGATTTGGGACTGAATCATGCTGCACGCAAATGCATCACCTGCAGCAAAGCTGGAGCCTAAACAAGATTTGAATTGGGACCATCACCACCTGATTGACTAATTTTTCTCATCAGCACCCTCATCAGGTGGGGTTGAAGTGGTTAAAAAATAAACAGCTGCATTTTCAGTGCTATCTCCACAAGATAAATATTACAGTTATGCATGATCTTTTTAAGATTTCGAAGAGCAAAGTGTTCACGCATAATTCTGAATACGCATTTAGTCAATAACAGGTAATAACATGTTTTCTGGGTTTTGTGTAGAAGCTACTAAAAAAACTGTTAAAATAAAATATTTCATTACATAATAATATTGCTCCATGTCTGCTTGTTCCTATTGCTGTTGTGTGCACTCGAGCATGTGTGCACTGACATCTCATTTGCAGTCTATTCCCAGGTGTTACAGTTTGTTCCCAGGTTAGGCTAAATGTGCCCCTGAACTGGATGACGCAGAGGAATAAATGCATAAATAATAATGATTAAACAACAAAAGTGTTTGTCAAAAAATACATTTGTGTGCAGATTTTTGCACCTCCCGTAATTGGAAAAAAAAAAGTTAAATGAGCCTCTATTTTACAATTGATTCTAAAATATAGGAAAAAAACTTGGATCTGGATGTACTCTAAAACAAGAATAAATGTAAGTAAAAGTTAACAAAAAATTGCTTGCAAAATATATTGAGATAAGATTTGTTAATCTTAGCAGCTTTTACACAGTTGCACCAATGCTGAGAATGTTTCCTGCATGCCATCATGCAATTCTGGGCCAACAACATTTATAAACCTAGTTAAAATGACAGAGAAAGTTGACAAATTAAACGGGGGAAAAGACCAAAGGCTCTGTTGTGAACATGTTGCTGGTGTATTTTTTACATTGTTGTACTTGATAATCAGTACAGTTCTTTTGTGTTATCACTTTTATCACACATGGTGCTTTCTTCCACAGGGTGCAAGTCACAAATTTTTTAAAACTTGAATGAAATAATGTATGACATAATAAACAAAATAAAAATCATCTCATCCTAAAATTACATTGTTGTGATGATAACTGATAAAACTCTTAAATGCTTGATGTTATAGGAGCTTTTCTTATACATGCACATTTAGTTTCCCCAGTACTTTGCCAAATTTAACATATCATGCACTTTGCTTTTAATAGATTTTTTTTTTGGGGGGGGGGGGGGGGGGGGCGTCCCCCGATTTTCTCCCTAATATAGTCGTGTCCAGTTCATCCCTGTCACTAGGGGACTCCCACATTAAGGCTACTACTACCACCACTCAGTCAGGAGGGCCGAAGGCTATCACGTTTCCTCCGAACCACACGATGCCATCCGAGCGCATCTTTTCGAACTGTTCGCTCTCACACCGTTGGGGGCGGCGTTTCACATTCGGAGGACAGCGCTATACGCTCCTTCCGATTGCGTGATCTCACAGACGCCCCTGATTGGCTGTAGAGCCATGATTAATTGGGAGAACTAAGTACCTCTCATCCCTCCCCTCTGAGAGAGCTCGGCCAATCAGCTCTCTCTAGGACTCCGGCTGCGAGAGGTTACAGCAGCAGCCGGGAATCGAACTCGCGATCTCCGGATGATAGGGCGAGCACTTTACCACTTAATGTTACTGTGTGACAGTATTAGAACATGATCAGTTAGTGCTATTTTCAGTGCTGCTGTTATAGGAAATTAATCAATATTTTCTGCCCAGCATTGAGCTATACGCATTTGTAATAAGACGTTTGTCTGGTTCTGCTGTGTTGTCTATCATGATTGTGCAATAACTAGTGCACTATAGTATGTTGTACTAACTAACAGTAAAAAAGGTGTGTAAAAAATCCCCATAATGTAATAATTGTTTAGATTTAGATTATGTTGTTCATTGGTTATTTTCCCCTTTTCAGTTCCAGACACTTTAAGTCAAACCTTTGATTTTACTTTTGATTGAACACAGTTCTGTAAAACCTAGCTTTATTTTTCTATACAATATAATCCCCTGCTACAATAATGCACATATCCCAGCATTTTACTAGCACTTGGATACCATCCAGATAGAACATGTCCTCAGTATGCCAGATCCATGATCAAACTGCCAGCTTCAGATCAGAAACACTGTCCTCCCAGGAATTCCTTTAATTGTCCAAATAAGTGGCAATGGCTTGGCGCGAGGTCAGGACTATAAGGAGGATGTTGCATTAACTACCAGCCTAGTTCCTGTAATGTGTAAGTGGTGTTGATAAATGATTGGGTGTATAGTTCCAAAAAACAGATGTTTCTTCCAGAAGTTAGTGATAACTTATCTGTCAATTTTCAAGGATCAGGAGTTGCACTTGCTGAATGTTCACAGGAACGACTTTAGTGGGCTCCGAGCCACCTCTGCTGGGATCGTCGTTCACAGATGTATGGCCTTCTTAAAATTATTTGCACCATTCGAATGTTTTACTGCGGCTGGTTTAGTCTTCTGTAAATGTCGATCAGTTTTCATTCACCAGAAGCAGAATTCATTCACAAGAAAGTTCATCAAAGTCCTAGTTTGGCATTAAGACTTCTCATATTTTTGTGCATTACTATGGCTTTGACTGCCTTGCCTTGTTGCTGTTTGTCAACACTGCTCTGAATCTTGCTATGAAGCATTTCACTTCAATGGATATACAGTGTAAAGCTGAATTTACAGCATATAAACTTGGAAATTGACTTTTGCCCAGAACGGCAGCCAATGTTACACTTGTCCTGCAGTAAATGACTTGGCCATGCTTAAGATAATTATTTTCAGGCACTGAAGGGCTTCATCACTGCACAGATTAATCTTAACACATCCCGTTCAATTAAAGGACCTAGTAATGATCCAATTAGCTCAATGCGAGAAGAGTATCTGCATTGCTTCGTCACCAACCAGGACAGATTGTGCGCACCTGTTTAATTTCTATTCCTCTGTATTTCCAGGTGTTAAAATTTGCTGAGAACATGAGCCAACCGCCAGAGACGCCAGTTGATGCTCCTGCTACAGGGACAGAAGGTTTTGCATTTCATTTCATTTTGTAATAAAACAAGTTGCATTAGATATTTATTTTAAATCTCAGTCTAAAGTGTGGTAGGGGGCATGCTCATTCTGTCATTCTTCTGCTGACAGCACCACCTGTTCAAACTGAAAACAAGCAGCCCACCGGCGGAAAGAAACTAAATAAAAAGAAAGTGGAAGAAGTGGTAGAGGAAGAGGAAGAGGAGTACGTTGTGGAGAAAGTCCTGGATCGACGTATCGTAAAGGGAAAAATAGAGTATCTCCTCAAGTGGAAAGGCTTTTCAGAGTGGGTATACATACAGTAATGCAGGGCGGAGTGATTTTTAGTAAGCAATGTAATTTTTCCCATTTGCTTGGAAGGGCATTCAATTTGATACAGGTGTAGTAGTTTGAAAGGCTAATTTGTTGTATGCTGTCTATGTTTGGATTTTCAGTGAAGACAACACATGGGAGCCTGAAGAAAATTTAGATTGCCCAGATCTCATCGCAGAATATCTGCAGTCCCAGAGAAGTGCTAATGAATCAGGTGGCAAGCGGCGCGCTGACACAGATGGTGATGGAAAGGAGAGTCAGCCTAAAAAACGCAAGGATGAGGTAAAGATCTTGTAGAAAAAAGAAAGTTACTTAACTTGGGTAAGAAGCATATTTTGAAATTTTTGTATACTCAGAGCCTAACTCAACTTCATCGGAAAAACCATGTCTTAATTACCATTCCTTTAATTTAGCCAGAGAAACTCAGAGGCTTTGCTCGTGGGTTGGATCCTGAGAGGATCATTGGTGCTACAGATTCAAGCGGAGAACTTATGTTCCTCATGAAATGGTGTGTATGGAGCTGGATGCCTGGTTTAAAACTCCCTCACCTCTCAGGTCCTGGATTAGTTACATCATCCAGTTCCTGTTCAGTATCACTTCGAAATCTAGTCATCTCAAGTGAAGTGACTGGTAAAACGTGTTTTATTTTCCTTCGCAGGAAGAACTCTGACGAGGCAGATCTTGTTCCAGCCAAGGAGGCTAATGTGAAGTGTCCACAAGTCGTCATCTCTTTCTATGAGGAGCGCCTCACCTGGCATTCTTACCCCACTGATGAAGAGGAGAAGAAAGATGAGAAAAACTAAGCAAACTATTGGGAGCTACCAGGAATATTTACAGTTTTCATCATCTGAAGTAAAAGGCAGCAAACGGTTTATATGATTTCGTGAAACACCACTGAAACTCGCAGCACCTCAGGCAATTAAACAGTGCATGTATTTTACATAGGCTCTGGTACATTTCAGTCATAGCACTGCTACTGTAGCTAAATGTATTCAGTAGACTACTACTTTTTTGTTAGTTTTTTAAATGTTTTATCTTGATCATGAATATAGATAGCAGCTGGGCAGCTTCTTTTCCCACCTTTTGTTCCAGAGCCTGTGTTGATTACAGTGCTGGCCATTTCTTTCCAGTTTCCAAAAGGCTTTCATTAATATATTCCTGTATTTCCTGGTTATTGGACTGACTTAAACATATTGCTGCCTTAAATGAGATTATAAAGATAGATTACATTTTATACATTCTCCAAAAAGCAAGCCAAGTTAATGATTCTTCAAAATGGCCTCGGAGAAGTACATGTACAGTGGTTTTGAGAATTGACCAAGAGTCCCATGTAATAGTACTGAAAAGTCTTTATTGAAATTCACTCTTACCAGCAAACACAAATCACTGTTCTGGCTATTACTGTAGGTGCTACTATTGAACAGGTCAACAACACTGCACAAATACACTCCTTATGAAATGTTTGGGGACATCTTGGCTTTTTAAACAACCCTAAACATAGCACAAAGCAGTGCAAAAGATATTCGGAGAGAAAGTACAATGAAATTTAATGAAATTCTCTCCCCAGTCACCTCGCATTCACAGACTTGATCTCAACTGAGCTTGAGAAGCATGAATGAAAAGTTTAAGCGAGATGTCCAGTCAGCTTCACAGACCTCTGGGAAGTCCTGCAAGAGGCAAAGCAGAGCATCTCCATCTAATGAAGAAAGTATGTGCAGGTTACAGCTGCTAAGAAATAATTTTTAAGATGATCATCATGGCTTAACTTATTTTAATTTATGCACAGAAAGAGTTACATGTGAAAGTCTTTAATTGCAACCTGGTACATTCATGTTCAATTGAAAGATATATCAATAATTATTTTTTTAAACAAATTGAAAAGCTAGATGCCCCCAAACTGCTGACAGTGACTTTCATGACCTTTCATACTCATGGTTGGTTACCATATTGTAAATCTAGTGTAGTGTCCATGTTCATGAGTTCCGTTTACATGAACTTATGATCTCAGAATCATGTGTTTTTTACTTTTACACTAAATCATTCTTTTCAGTTCAATAAAAGTAGGATTGATGTAGTTATTAATGTTTTTATTTGTCTGTCTCTAGAATTGGTTCAGATGTATGATTAAGTATTATACAATCTTCAATCTGTAGTACAGGTCAAGGTGGCTGCTTAATTTTCAACTTCCTAACCTTATTTCTATAGGACGGAGCCCTGACTTTCTTAATTAAATAATTGATTTAAGCTTAAGTATTTGCTTGAGAGGGAATTGACTGTGTAAAATCCTCTATGGCTTTCACATTTACGGCAGTTCCTACACCTGTGCTTATTTTTCCTCTCATTAATGCATATACATGCTGTGTTCCAAACTCAATTATAAGGCAAAATATAACTTTGAAAATTAAAAAAACAAAAAGTTTATTAACCAACAAAAGAACAATTCCCAGTTTGCCAGCAAATCTTTCAAAATATACTAACAGAAAGAGAATCAAAATTAAATCAGGAGTCAGAAGGCCTGGTAAAACACAGACGGCCAAAATATTTTTAAATCAAAACAAACAACATAAACATATTTACAACACAAACAAGACAACAAAAAAAAAATCAGTGCATGATGACAAGTAGTGACAGCGTAAGACCAGGAACTTTATCTATTTTAAGCACAATTTCCATGCCTGATCTTTTTACTGTGGTTTAAATAACTAGCTTGATCTATTCCATTACTACCTATTAAATATTGTAGAATGGTCTTGTCAAACACAATGGTGACGTTTTTTTCCCTTGCATATTGCAAAAACCAGACAGGGCACAACAGGTACACTGGTGTACTTCCTGCTAACTCTTCATTTTAAGAATTGCAACATTAGCCAACTTTTAACAAAGACGTAATGGATTCTTTTTGTGGCCATTTCAAATTCTTATTTGAACATTCACACACTACTTGATAGGTTTACAGAATACTGCTTACGTGCATAGTTCTGACAGTTTGTCTTTTTAATCTTTATAGAATGTGATCTGAAGGCCAGCAGGCCACAATATTATCTACAAAGAGCTGTTGTGGCAATGACACTTATAAACACTTGGATCTTGGATTGCAAATGACCAAATGTGGCTCGTATTAGGCTGGAATGAGCCATGCTGACTAAGTATGGATAATCTCCCCCGTCCTGGCTGAAGTGCTTCATAACTTTTAATGTCTGTCTCTCTGTCTGCAGTCAGCCCCCACAGCTCCCTGTTTAGATTATTCTCCTCAAAGTTATATAGTACAAGATTGAATTGGCATCATACATACAAATGTGGTTTGCCCTTTTGGTTAACAACTCAACAAACTTGTTCTGGTGGTTTCCAGCCGAAGATATGTAAAGATGTAAATTAGGACGTGAGGATGCCGCTTCTAACAAAGTTAAAATCCCAGTTGCATATGAACAATTATATGTGAATTTTCATCCAAGAGTGGTATGATTGTGACATTTGGCTTGGTACATGTGCAGTAAAGACAAGCAATGGAAACCGATAAAAATGAATAAATTATGAACATGTATATGTGAAGATTAAAGCTTTCTTATTAATGCTAAAGGTCCATTTTTATCTTTCACATGTACATGATTTTCCTGAATAGTCTGAAAGCAATTCTTATGCTGCACTTGCGCATGATCAGATTCCAGTGTGGTATATGCTAAGCAGTTTTTTAGTCAATAGATTTTATTGACTAAACAGAAAAATGGTAGTGTTCTGAATTTTTGTCTGTTTAACAGGGGAAGTTCCATAGGAAATAAAGAAAAAGAAAAAAATATTTAAATGAAAAAAAAATGTGATGTGCACACTTTTACACATTGCTTCATCCAAATATTTACTGCTACTGAACTAGCAAATTCTGTAATGATGCGAACATTAAGTCAACAGTCTCAACGAAAAAAAAAAAAATGTCTTTAGAACAGCGAGAACCGTATTTTGAGCTGGTTGCTTAAAGAACATAGCATTCTGGTAATAAGCCAGAAATTAACTCTGAAAAGCAGATGAGCTGAAATTCAGCACAACAACTCTGTACAGTTTTTTTTTTTTCATTTTAGAATGTCCAGTTTCAAGCAGTGAAGCACTCTTGACAGAATTAAGAGGAAAAAATCAGGCCTGTAGCTTATGTATTTTATGCACATGGAAGGAAAACTAAGGAAAGTTTCAAGAAGATTCTCACCTTTTAGCCTGAAGAAAAACATTGCTAACAACTGAGCTTACAGCCAAGCGACAAGGATGATTTACAGCATTGAGCAGAGCACAGAAGCTGTTTTATTAGTAATGCAGTGTGCACCTTTACTCAGTATTTAATTTTCATCTCATTCATTTAATCCTCAAACATTACCTTAAACTCATTCCTAACCATTCCACTTTTGCCATCTTTTCCTAATTCCATGGCAAGTGTCATTTAATACCCAAAGAAACCTTTGTAAGGTTTCATATGGAACTGTCCAAAGGAAATTTCCTTGATGTTAATGTCACTGAAATCACTGGTGTTGGTATATAAGTGACCACTGTGATGGAACTGGAAACAAAAGAAATGCACAACCATTGGTTACTAAGGTATGCTTTCTTTTGTTTTCTTGACGCAAAAGTTCATCTTCAAACTTCCGATTGCTTCTTCACCATCTTCAGAAGAAGGGCCTTCTTCTTTAACCCTAACGGACTGACTACCAGCAGGGCTTTCACCCATTCAAGAGGCCAATACTAAAGAGTCTAATGACCTTTCCAAGCTGATAAGGCCTGCTGCCTTACATTCATTTTGTTTTTGGGATCTTGATGGAAATTACGGTCAATTACTCAATTAATTCTCAGACTAGTCAGTGTCTCTACAGCTGCGGTTTGCCTCTTTTACTCTTCTTAGATTCAGTCAATTCACCATTCTGCTCATATTCCAAGTAAAACAACAGAAATTTGATACTTTGAATAGCAATTCTGCTTCATATTTTCTGAAGAAAATATTTGAACCAAAGAAAGAAGAAAGGAGAAAACCTAATGCAGGAACAACACTGACAGTGCAATTTTCTTTTCCTTGCTAGAATCTTCTCAAAGGAAAAAAAACAGCATTTACTTCCACCTTATAGCTTTTTTTTGTGGCGGAGCCTCGCAGCAAAAAAAAAGGGAGCAGTTCCTCACTTCTTTTTGTCCTTCGGTTTCTTGTCAGGCTTCCGGCTTTGCTCAACAGTCAGGCTTCGGGGTGTAATGAGCACACTACCATCAGCACTGTACTGCAGGCAATACTCACTAGGAGGGTAAGGCCTGCCTTCTTCATCACGCACCTGGCTGAACACTTCCTGATAAAGGATCTGCACCTTCTGCTTCATCTGCCTGATACAGCGCAGACACTCCATCTTCTCCTTCAGCAGTCGGGCTTTGTCACGCCGCAGATCCTGCACACCTTGTTCAAGGTTGATGATGGTGTCCAATTTTCGTTTACGGCAGTTTTGCGCAGCCATTTTGTTTTTGCCACGTCTGCGGATATCGCGAATGAGGGAAAGCTGGGCCTCACTGAGATGGTGTTTGGACAGAAGCTCGTTGAACTCCTCAACAGGAAGGTTGACAATTTTGTCATTGGAAAATGGGATCTTCATTGCTCTAGCCCGACGTTCATCACGGCTCGACTGTTTGTCTATGAACTCTCGTGGTGGATGCATCTTGGTTTGTTGTAGATGTTTGTCTCTGCACTTTTTACTGCAAGATCCAAGCAGCTGGGGCTGCTCAGGGTATGAGGTGGCCAGTGGCAGATTGTAAGTATGGTTATGATTAATGCTGTCCAACTGTGGTAGGTTATGAAAATGAGAGGGATCTTGATAGCTCATGCGACACAGCTTGCTATATTCGGGCTGGTAGCCTCCGACAGCTCCCTCCTCAGCTTCAGCCGAAGTCACTTCTGAATCTGTGCTGTAACCCACAGCACCTTCCTCAGAGAAAGTAGCAGAGGTGGAGGAGGAAGATGCAGCTGAGGAACAAGATGTCTCGGAGTTGCTCGGAGAGACAGGGCTGTGTCCAGAATCCAAAGATAATCCCGAGTCCGAGTCAAGCTCATCTTCTAGTTGAGAGGCTTGAGCCTGACTGAATCCTTCCTCCATCGCAAGGTCTAGCAGGCTAATTTCGTCCAGCATGGACTCCTCCAGCAAGCTAACAAAGGGATCAGGCAGCACTGGTGAAGAAGTTAGGTTGTTGGTGCTGTTGAGTGGTGGGAGGAAGAGTCCGGTGAGATTTGTGACTCCAAAAGTTGAGTTGATATTGGATGAATTGTTGGAGGAAAGCCTAAAAATAGTAGGCCGCTCCCCAACAGGGGGCTCTAATTCAGAGGTGAAAAGGTTGGGGAGATCCTGGCTGCAACTTGGGAGGGACGCCTGATGGAGGCTCACATCCTGGTTGATCAGACTGGATTGCTGAACACCAAAACTCGCCATTGTACCCGATTCACTAGTGTTACCACCAGTGTTATTCAGGTTGTTGACATTGGTGTTTTCTACTGTGTTGTTCACATCCATTTCCTAAAGGAGGGGAGACAGAGAGAAGTGATTTTCTCAAATTAAACCTACTATTATGCCACAAGTCTATAATAAAACACAACACAAAACACAAACCTGTAGTTCCATGATTGCCATTATGTCCTGCCATTGCTGTTCCAGGTCCAAAGGTGCATCAGACTGAGGCAAAGGGGCAGGCAGTGAAAGCCCCTGAGATGTTGAAGGTACATTTTCTGCTGGGCCTCTCAGTTGAGGGCCAGCTTCTGTAGTCTGGAACTTCAAAGTTACAAGAAGAAAACAATAAATAAAAATTGAAATAATCACTTAAAAAAATTTAAAGTAGGGAGTCATTCCTGATATTAACATTGATAACTAGCAAGAAGCAGATACCTCAGATTCTTCACCAAAAGGAAAGGTGGCCTCCAGAAGCCTCAGGCATTCCTGTAGGGACATTGAGGTCTGTGTGCCAAGGCTGGAGAGCTAGAGAAAAAGATAACGAGAGAGGTTAATGCCTCTGCAAGGTCAAATTGCTCAAACTGTGCATGATCTTCTACCAAGCCCCTCTGGATAATTCTGACAAGACTTACACAGACATATAAAGTAAAAATTACACAAGCTATTACTATAATAATAATATATTTTTTAAATTTTTACTTTGTTTAATATTAATAATTATTATACTCCATTTGCTCAGAGATATACAAGAATCTGACAGATTAGACAGTATTACAAGCTTCTGAAGCAATGCTCATACCTTTCTAATAACTTTTTTTTTTAGACATAGGTTATAGTCAAAGCTTTACTAAAATATTTGCAGCTAATCTAAACTACTGAATCCTAAAGGCAACATGGAAAAACAGTCTCCTGTTACATATTCCAGAAATAAACAGCATCATGCACTTTTACTAAACATTAAAAGTACAGAGCTCTTACAAACCCATAAATTTTACCACACCCTGCAATAAAAATGACAATAATAATCGACACTGCTACCTCCTCAGGTATGCTCTCTCCAGTCTCTCCATCCACAATAGTTATGCCCTGACCCTCCCGCAGATTGATTCCATTTCTCCAGTCCTCTTCGCGTTCACCTGCCTCCTCATTTGCCTCGTTTGGTTTATCTGCCTCACCATCTTTCTGCCTGCTGCTGTAGTTAAAAACTTCCCGTCCAGCTCCGAGGTCAATATCCTGTCTCCAGAGAATATCTATAAGGTCTATGTCCTAGAGAGAAAAATGGAGGGCCATGTTAAGATCAGCACACTGAGTAAAGAAAAGGGCTTGGTCAAGGGACATGTAAAAAATGTGCATTTTGAACCATGAGGAAAAATAGATTTACGTCTATGACTAAATATCATACAATCATAAAATGGGCATTTTTTTCCTACAGTCTAAATGTGAAGTGCTACCTGGTCATCTTCAGTGGCAAAATTATAATACCACTATAATAAAGTGAGACAAGAAAAGGGTAAGTGACCTTTCTCTGAAGGACAAGTTAATTGAAAACTAAGAATGCACAATGCCATACTGTTACCTTACTATTTGCTATGTGGTATTTTAAAAATGGTTGCCTAACTTATGCCATGTCTGCATCTGATACTTAATCCTCTATTGCATCATACTGACCCAGATTCTAGGAATGGATTATTACTGAAGCCATTGAGGAATTTTGCAGCTGCATTTGCTAAAAATAAACACCAACACCTTGAAAATTTTTGATGATTTGGAGGGGAAAAACAGACAAATACAAAAGGTGCTTCTGCTCTCCTACCTGCTTTGTAATCTCAGGGTTTCTTTTTAGCAATAATATAATATCAGGGATAAATCATGCATACACGTTTGCTTACTATTAACCCCTCACAAACAATATTATAAAGAAAAATAGATAATATGGCATACGTACAGTCTTGGGTCAAAAGGTACAATGAGAAACTACACACACATACATCATTGACAATGGGAGACAGCAGCCACACCCATTTTTGGGCCACTCTTAAAATGCAGCTAGATTTAGAAGTAGTAAGGTGACTCATCTATCTGAAGCATTAACAGCTTATGATCATAGAAAACAATCATGAATCCCACAACAGATTTAGAGACTATTATAAATCACTGCACCTCTTTAGAAAGCTCATCAACGCTGTCCCTGTTTCCTTGCTCCTGGTTGGCCTCAGGGGCCACAGCACCCAAACTGTCCACTCCACTAAGGTTGTAGGTTGACTCAGAAGTGCTACCGGCCCCTCTCATGGCCGAGGGTTCAGAGCTGTTCACGTCCTCAAGGCTGCCGCCATTGTCCAGGGCAATGCTAGGACTGGACTGGCTGGCTGCAGACACCACAGTCTCAGGATCCCGGTGCACCAGCCAAGCGTTCAGCTCAGTGCTGGGCACACGCAGGTGATCCAGCGAACGCACCTGATTCAGCAGCCGACGAATGGCAAAGAAGTGATCAAGGTCCACACTTTTCGGGTGGATGCCATAGCCGTCCAGGGTGTTACGCAGGTTGTGAAACTGTGTCTGTGTGTAGGCTGAGCTCGGGCCCAAGATGATTTCACGGAGCGGTGGCAGCTGACTGTTTAAGTACGTGTCCACGTCCACCCGCACCCCAATGAGACTCAGGAGGATAGTGAACTGAATCAGACCCTCTGTGAAGTACTTTTTCAAGTAAAGCATTTCTTGGCAAAGGAAACAAAATGAAAGTTAAAAACAAAACGAAAAAAAAATCTAACAAGATGAGGGTTGAACTCGAACACTTACTGTCAGTGTTTTACATCACACAGTTAACTATAAAATGTAGAGAAACCATTACAAAGATTGTGTTTTTATAAAGACATTGACTTGAGTGAAAAAAACAAAACAAGAAAACAGGAAAATGATGGTTCCTTTGTCCTCAGTGGTAAAAGTCTATCCTGTCAGGTGCTTGTAGCACACCATTGAATTTCCAATTACTGTTTGTAAGCTCATCCAATCTGCATAAGGAAAAAAAATCAGAATTAGAATAACATTCCAATACCAACGATACACTAATTTTTTTCAAATTGTTCTCTTATAAAGTCTGATTTGCCTTGGAACTTTGTTAGCTTGCAGCTCTAGCATAAACGTACGTTAATGCCTCCCTCCTCTTCATGCCATCACGAGCCCATCTGCCGACTAACCTCCCACTCGGCAAAACAAACAACAGGACGTATACAGTTTTCCTCACGCACACGAAGAAAACAATACAAGTTAGAGCTCAATTTCTAATCAGTACCAGCGACCTAGAAGTGATTTAACTGTTTACCGGAGACGAACAGAACCATTATTTATTTGCTTAACATCCAGGAAGTGTTCTTTCCTACTTCCGCTGTCGGCACTCACCAGCAACGTTAGCAACAAGTGGCGCAACAATGACTGATTGGCTGAGGAGCTTCTTACAACCCAATGAGAGACCTCACGCGCTAGTGTTTCTCACAACTCTACCAATGAGAAAATTAAAGGGGCGGGAATTGAGAGGAATCTACTGGGGATGCCGAACACATCAAAACAATCTTAAGCGTTTACGTATTTATGATATGGAAATAAAGAAACGCAAGAATGATATTTACCGAGTTAGAAAAATTGTGAGATTATATACAGTAACACGTATACATTATTCGTTAGCAATGAACAAGAACTAGCTGGCTAGTTCCACAGCCCGAATCAAGCTAACCGGCTAACCTACCAAGCTAGCTAGTTTTTACACTCATTTTCATACTTACGCAAAAAGAGTTTACAGATTAAAAAAAAAAAAAAAAAACGAAATGGTAAAACTGTTCTCGTTAGCAGCACATGCCAATCACTTTCTTGAAAATGTCACTTTTATCCATAGATTTACTTAATGTTGTCGTAGTCCACTTGTCTTGAATGGCCCACCATGACTTGCAAAATTTCTCCCTTGCCGATAAGTTTCCTGACAGAGAAACACGTTTTGACAACGCGCATGCGTAGAATATTCCAGGCGCCGGTCTGAATGAGATCATTAATCAGGAAAAAAAAAACAGCAGGGATAACCGTCCCTTTTAAAGTAAGTTAAAGCCCGTGTAACTTTGTCTCTATACATCAGATTTTTTTTTTATGTAATACATTTATACAACTGTATAACAAAACTCCGGAGCACTGTAAACAAAAGCAGAAAAGCCCTTTTTTTCTTCTGGGTGAAAAAATATTGTCAGTAGCAATATATAAAAATGTCAATAAAACAGTTCTGAAAATATTGTCTTATGTCAAATTCTGACTTAAGGTCAAAATGTTGATACTTGATAGGGCTATGCAAATAATGAAAATATTATTATTATCTTGGTTTATATAAAGTAAAATAACTTTGGCTAATGCATACTGTGGATCTGTACTGTACTGTAAAGTTGTTAGTTTAGCTAGCTAGCTTTAAAGGCAACTATAGCTGGCTAGTGTGAGAGCTAACATATAGTTAGTTCAAAGTATTTATTAAATAAGTAATTTCATACAGTACACAACACATTCAACTCCCATCATATTAAGCACTTTGAACACCATCCAGTAAACCAATCCTTATCAGCAAGTTACATTACTTAGTCAATATAGTGCACTTCGATCATGTGGGTGGCTAGCTTCTATTAACAATTCACAAATGCTTCTTTTTAAAAGGATTTGACAGAGAAAACATTCAACATAAATAAATGTTTTGAAATAAAAAGCAAAATAAAAAAATCTTAATTTAACTTAATCTTGCCCTAATAACCGCAATACATATAAAATTTCATTTTGAGAGAAAATGTTAATATTTTGAGATAAAATGGAAAACAGTTAACATAAGTTTTAAAACTTTTACAATTAATTATCTGTGATATTAATAAGTGAGTTGTTTTGAAATAATCCATCATTTCAACAAAATAAGTAAGGATTTGTAGATAATAAATGTGAATATAATATATAAAACCTTTGAGTCATAAATTTGCAAATAATAGAATTGCATATTCTCCACAGTCTAAAGACATGCATTGTAAATTGATTGGTGTTTCCAAATTGCCAATAGTGTATGGTGTATGAGTGTGGCACCCCACCAAACGTGTATCTACCATGACACTACACATGATAAATATAAAAAAATATATAAAAAATATTAAGTTAACTATTATTATTATTATTACTTTTATTATTATCATCGATAAGAAGTTATTCCTGAGTTAGTAGATTTTAAATAGAATGAGATTTTGGATGACTTTGAAATGCTGAAATAAACTGTCTTTACATTCAGAAAAGCTTGTAGTTTTTAAGATTTAATGTACAGTCGTGGCCAAAAGTTTTGAGAATTACATGAATATTGGAAATTGGAAAAGTTGCTGCTTACGTTTTTATAATAGCAATTTGCATATACTCCAGAATGTTATGAATAGTGATCAGATGAATTGCATAGTACTTCTTTGCCATGAAAATTAACTTAATCCCGAAAAAAAAACTTTCCACTGCATTTCATTGCGGTCATTAAAGGACCTGCTGAGATCATTTCAGTAATCGTCTTGTTAACTCAGGTGAGAATGTTGACGAGCACAAGGCTGGAGATCATTATGTCAGGCTGATTGGGTTAGAATGGCAGACTTGACATGTTAAAAGGAGGATGATGCTTGAAATCATTGTTAACCATGGTGACCTGCAAAGAAACGCGTGCAGCCATCATTGTGTTGCATAAAAATGGCTTCACAGGCAAGGATATTGTGGCTACTAAGATTGCACCTAAATCAACAATTTATAGGCTTGTTCAAGAACTTCAAGGAGAGGTTCAATTCTTGTTAAGAAGGCTTCAGGGCGTCCAAGAAAGTCCAGCAAGCGGCAGGATCGTCTCCTAAAGAGGATTCAGCTGTGGGATCGGAGTGCCACCAGTGCAGAGCTTGCTCAGGAATGGCAGCAGGCAGGTGTGAGTGCATCTGCACGCACAGTGAGGCGAAGACTTTTGGAAGATGACCTGGTGTCAAGAAGGGCAACAAAGAAGCCACTTCTCTCCAAAAAAAACATCAGGGACAGATTGATCTTCTGCAAAAAGTATGGCGAATGGACTGCTGAGAACTGGGGCAAAGTCAAATTCTCGGATGAAGCCTCTTTCTGATTGTTTTGGGCAGCTGGAAATAGGCTTGTCTGGAGAAGAAAAGGTGAGCGCTACCATCAGTCCTGTGTCATGCCAACAGTAAAGCATCCTGAGACCATTCATGTGTGGGGTTGCTTCTCATCCAAGGGAGTGGGCTCACTCACAATTTTGCCCCAAAACACAGCCATGAAAAAAGAATGGTACCAAAACACCCTCCAACAGCAACTTCTTCCAACAATCCAACAACAGCTTCGTGAAGAACAATGCATTTTCCAGCACTATGGAGCACCGTGCCATAAGGCAAAAGTGATAACTAAGTGGCTCGGGGAACAAAATGTTGAAATTTTGGGTCCATGGCCTGGAAACTCCCCAGATCTTAATCCCCTTGAGAACTTGTGGTCAATCCTCAAGAGACGGGTGGACAAACAAAAACCCCCTAATTCTGACAAACTCCAAAAAGTGATTATGAAAGAATGGGTTGCTATCAGTCAGGATTTGGCCCAGAAGTCGATTGAGAGCAGCCCAGTCGAATTAAAGAGGTCCTGAAAAAGAAGGGCCAACACTACAAATACTGACTCGTTGCATAAATGTCATGTAATTGTCGATAAAAGCCTTTGAAACTTATGAAGTGCTTGTAATTATATTTCAGTACATCACAGAAACAACTGAAACAAAGATCTAAAAGCAGTTTAGCAGCAAACTTTGTGAAAACTAATATTTGTGTCATTCTCAAAACTTTTGGCCACGACTGTAGTATAACTCTAATATATATTTGAACAACTCATGAACACAAGTGGAATGAAAAGAAATAGATTTTGTCCAGAAATGAGAAGAGTAGCCATGGCAATGGCTGATTGATTTGAAATGGACTGAAACACTGGCAATGTTACTGGAGAAAAAGTTGTTTAGATATGAAGGAACCACCTTTTACATTATGATATTTATCAACTGATTGTTTAAAAGAGTCTTTATTCCCATCACTGCAGAGAAATCCATATGGCAGAAATACTGAACGTTTTATTGCTGTAAATAAATGTAGAATAAATGAATGTCAATCTAACACCCAACCAGCCACTAGGGGATGTCTTTGAAATCTGAACTCAAGAGTCTTCCTCAGTACATGTACAATATTTTTTTTTTGTTGCAAAATTTAAATGCAATTTAAATACAGGGCATCCCAAAGCTGGATAGAATGGGAGGGTTGTATTAAGAAAGGCGTCTAGACTTGTGCCAAGTAGGCAATTAGTAATATATTTTGTCCATCTATCTCAGAGCCTCTGTAGTCCAACTAGGGACTGTGGTGGATGGTGGATTTTTTTCTCATTTTGTACGACTGTGGTAAGACCTCTGGTCAACACTCACACACATGTATATTCACACACTATGGGCATTTTGAGAACACCAATTAGCCTAATCTGCATGTCTTTGGAGTGTGGAAGGAAACTGGAGAAAATGGGTGAAACCCACCTAGCACACGGGGAACATGCAAACTCCAGACACACCGACCCAATGCAGGAATCGAACCCAGGACCAGAAGATGCAAAGCGACAGTGCTAACCACTAAGCCAATATACTTTATGATACTCGATAATTTTTTGAATGATGACAAGAGTAAGAGTGAGAACTGTATAATGTTTAGATTTACACGAACACCCCTTGTCCATGAAAGCCCTCAACCTTTGGGCATTCCTTAGCTAAGTAGGGGTTCCAGTTTGCAGGTTCAGGTCTTTAACTACAGTAGTTTAACTGTCATCCATGATTTAAAAAATATATACGAAGCAAGGAAATGCCTACTATTCTATCTAGGATGATTTTTTAAATTGTTTCTTAATGTCTCAATAGCATTCTTATATAATAGTATTGTGTTGATATACGTTAAGGCTTTATTCATCACATACAATTTACTGCACAGTGAAACTCTTTATTTTTCTCATATCCCAGCTTTGTTAAGGAGCTGGGGTCAGAGGAAATGGTCAGCCATTATATGGCACCCCTGGAGCATAAGGGCCTTGCTCAAGGGCCTAGCAGTGGCAACCTGGTGGAGCTGGTTGGATCAGTAACTCAGAGCCTTAACACACTGGGCTTCCTATCCCCCAATCATCTTAGCATGGGCACAGTGGTGTAGTGGTTAGCAAGATTGAGAATTTAAGGGCTGGCTCAGGTCTGTGTACATGGAGTTTGCATGTTGCATGTTTGATTGGTGGGTTTCCTGCAGGTACTCTGGTTTTCCCCACACTCCAAAGACAGGCAGATTAGGCTAATTGGCATTTCCAGAATTTCCAGTAATGTGTGATGGCCTGGTACACTGTCCAGGGTGTACCGCGCCTCGTGCTTCCCATGACCCTGCATAAGATAAATGGTATAGTGAGAGAGAGTGTATTAATATGAATAATCTATTAAGTGTTTCTAAGATATTTACCACCAGGTGGCATAGACCACCGTTAGGAGGCAAAACAAAAACAATATCAGTACATAAAACAAAAAAATTAAACAGTGATTGGAAGAATGTTACAACAAATAGTAATTGCCATCTGCTTAATTTTCATTTTGAGTTGACAGTTAATAATAAGTTTAGTTTGGCAAAAATATAGGCCATAATACAGTGAAAAATCTGCTGCACCAAAAATAATAGACTTGTCCAAGGTTATCAAACTTTGTCTCCCTGTCCAGGAGCTTTAAGAAATATCAAGAAACAAATATTTCAAATTCTTGCACTCATAACAGATTAGTGCCCATTTTGGCATCTTGTATAAAAAATTATGTATGGGCCAAAATCATGACAGGAATGTTATGTTAAACGATAACATTTGTAATTTGTAATATAAAAATAAGTTTTGATCTGCAGAATATAGGTATATTAAGTATAATATACTTAATTGTCAATGTACCACCATTCATTCAATTGTATTTACAACTTATTTGTCAACATCAAGGTTGCAACATCTCAAGCCCATCCAGAAAATAGTGGGCACAAAGGAATGAATAATATTGTGGTCATCTTCCTCTTCCTTGTCCTCCTCCTCCTCCTTTTCCTTCCTATTCTTAACAACGACAACAACAACAATAATAATAGTAATAATAATAAATATAGTTGCAAGCAACGATGACGGGCTCAAGCACCCTGTGCCATTCCCACCCCGGGCGCACCGCACAACCTGTGTCATTTGAGTGTGTTAAGACCTCGAAAAAGCCATCGCCACTCGGTTGCACCGCACAACCTGCACACATCACACACTATACAGGGCTAATGTCAGTTTGGGCCCTAAATATTTGTTGAGTGCATTAGTGTGTGTGTGTGTGTGTGTGTGTGCGTCGTGAGAGAGGGGTGTGTGTATGTGTGTGTGTGTGGTGTGTGTGTGTGAGTGTAAACATTTGTAATATGGGTGTATGTATGTGTGCATGTGTGTTTGTGTGTGTGCATGCAGCATGCCTGTGTGTGTGTCTGTGTGTGTGCGCGCGCATTAGTGTGTAAGGGTTAGTGTGTGTGAGAGTGAGGGAGAGAGGTGTGTGACGTATAGATGTGTCAGTCTGTGTGTGACGAGTAAATGTGATTGTGCTTGTTTGTGTGTATGGTTTGAGTCTGTGTGTATTAACATTAGTGATGTGTGTGTGTGTGTTAACATTTGTGATGTGTATGTGTGTACAATAGGCTGCAGGTGCTGGAAGAAAAGCCTCACACTATGATGTTCCTGAATGTGATGTCACTGAACGTGATGTCACAGAAGGTGTCACTGAATATAATGTCACTCAATATAATCCCACACAGAAAGTTATTAATAATCTTTCGGCATACATTTAAGACATTAGACATAAGACAATTTTGCATCCTCAATGTCTTTAGATCTCTTTGGCCCAGTTTGGTAGTGATTGTATAAATTCACTAGGAGAAGTATATCAAAATCCATCGGGTGCGTTTTTGCGAACGACCCAAAATAACCGGCCTCCTGTTGAGTTTAGCCCAGGACATGCAACGCGAAAGTTGTTCGGCTCGATGAGCTCTAAATGTGTACCGAGTTTCGTGTGCCTATGTGAAAGTGTGTATGAGCTAGACGGCAAAATCTTGTGTGGGGGCCCCTTTGGGCCCCGGGCCACGAGATTCTCAGGCATCCTGATGGCAGCAGATTCCAACCTGTCTGCCAAGTTTCATGAGTTTTTGAGCATGTTAAGACCCTCGAAAAGTCCAAAAGGGTGGGGAAAAAAAATCCTAAGGAAAACAAGAGGGCCCTTCACACACTATGACGACATAGGGCTGATGTCATAGTGCTTGGGCCCTAATAAACTGGTATTTGACCTGGCATCTGTGGAGATATTAAGACGGCAACATTTACAATATTTTCTTAACATTAAACATTATTGAACCCCTAAGAACTGGCATCTCATCCATGCTGTACAGCTGTAGCCAAATGTTTTGAGAATGACATAAATATTAATATGCTGAGCCACATCCTGACTGATGGCCCATTCTTGCATAATCAATGTTTGAAGTTTGTCAGAATTTGTGAGGTTTTGTTGATCCTTTCCTCCGGATTCCCCAAACAATCAGAAAAGGGGTTTCATCAGAGAAAATTCATTTACCCCAGTCCTCAGCAGTCCAATTCCTGTGCCTTTTCAGAATAACAAACTGTCCTTGATGTTTGTCCTGGAGAGAACTGGCTTCTTTGCTGCCCTTCTTGAAATGTGTGAAGGTGAGCACTACTGTACAATCAGTCCTATGTCATGCCAAAAGTAAAGAATCCTGAGACCATTCATGTGTAGGGTTGCTTTTCAGCCAACTCCCCAGACCATAATCCTATTGAACTTGTGGTCAATCCTCAAGAGGCGGGTGGACCAACAAAAACCCAGGTGCTGACAACCTCCCAGCATTGATTATGCAAGAATGGGCTGCCATCACTCTGAATGATCCTCAGAAGTTGATTGACAGCCTGCCAGGGCAAATTGCAGAGGTCTTGAAAAAGAAGGGTCTACACTGTAAATATTGACTCTGAGCATAAACTTGATGTAATTGTCAATAAAAGCCTTTGACACTTATGAAATGCTTGTAATTATAATTCAGTATATGATAGTAACATCTGACAAAAAGATCTAAAAACACAGAAGCAGCAGACTTTGCGAAAATTAATATTTGTGTCAATATTTGTGCTTCGCCTGCAGTATTCCTGGGGTAGACAGCAAATAAACTGTCAGCCCGACTGGGATGGTGATGTTACTGAGAGTGAGTGACTAAACCTTCCCAATGTTTGTTTGTTGTTGTAATACCTACTGTTCTGTACTTTTGAGTGTAAAGGGTCTCTTAATTAACTGGTTAACGTCATTTAGAGATCGAAGGTAGGCAGAGAAAATAAAAATGGCAGGTTGGAAACCTGTGGGATACAGATTCTCAACCTGTGTCCTGGGCGCCCACTTCTCCGTTGAATTGAATGTTTCCCACTAAACACCGGATCCAACTCACAGAAGCCTTGATAATTAACTCTTGAGGTGCAGCAGGTGCTTTGGGAGTAGGGAAACTTGAATATTGCCAGAAGGCCTTCATGAACGCGGCTATAAACCAACTTCTCTAAGTTAAAATCAGTGAACATATACATTTTTAGTCACCGTGATTATGTACTTTTATTAGCTGATTCCGGATCAGAGCAGAAATAATGTGTAATGCACTGCATTTGATCGGTTCGGGAGGTACATTTGATCACTTTGTAGACGATCAAAGAGTCTCCGATCACGAGAACACTGAAAATTGAAATTTTCCGAACATCTGATGTAAAAAAAAAAAAAAAAAAGGGAAAAAAAAGAGTCTTCAACCACGGGAGAAAAACGAAATCGGGTTAGCAAAACAATCCAGTTTAATTTCAATTCTTAAGTAAATTGTGCACAGTGCAGAGAGTAAAGATCATTTGCACACCCTGTTGATCAGCGCGAGAGACACGGAGGCGAGCTCGTGCCACGTTCTGCTCGAAAACGAGTGTCTGGTTTCTCAGTTGAGAGTCATGCCTCAACCAAGTGTTCGAACCAAAGTGGCATAATCGCATAGTTTTTTTTTCTCTTCCCTTTCCACGCTCGGTATCTGCTGTCCATATCGGCGTCAGGGCTGGCTGTCGCCTTTGTGCAGGCAGCGTCCTGCATTCTGCGGAGGGGGGCACAGTTTCAGTGAGCGCAAATAATCAAATAATGGCAGAGAAATGAGAAGGAAAACAAAAGCCAAGCGTGTTCTGGACTACGAAAATGAGGAGCAGGACGAGAAAGAGGAACAAAAACTGGACGAAATCTACGTAAGATATCTAATGGAAACCTTTTGAGTGTTTTTCGTGCCCCTGTTTTGTTTGTTTGTGGCTGTGACTTGGAATATTGTCTCAAATGAAAGAGTCATTAGAATGACACGAGCCGCCTGTCCGACAGCACGGGCTGCAGAAACGGAGGAAACAAATGGATGCTGCCAAACAGCGACCTGAGGAGAATTCAGGAGCAGCAGCAGCACCAGCAGCCGCGGGGCTCCAGAAGTTGGACATGAGGGTTTGGGCTTTTTCTTACTAATAATTATAGTATTTATCTGGAATTGCGAGACAGTTACGCGGCTGAGACGAAAGACCGAATTTTCCACTTTTGCTGGTCTGATAAGACGGTAATGTTTTAAAGATAATCTATTTTCACTCCTGTACTTTTTTGTTGCTGCTTTTTCGCGTTGAAACGCAGAAAGAGCAGCAGCGGTGTGGAGCAGCTATAATAGTGTGAGGTAGGGCAGGCAGCCATGCCGGTTACCTAATGGAGAACAATAGGTCTAAAAGCATGGCACAGGGGGCATCACTTAGGCTACACACTGCACATATTGTGTAAAGAGCTTTCTTTGCACACTTTACACTCGGTTTGGTGCTCTTCTACGGTTCGAAAAAGATCAACCTTAAAGTTGATGACCTGCATCATTAAAAAAAAAACAAAAAAAAAAACCACCACCACCTACTTTCATCCAAAGGAATCACATTAATACAGTATTACCTCTTACTTTCAGTGTCTGTCTTGTCCTAACAGGGTTATGAGTTTGACTGCTCTCCTACAGGAGTTTTGATGAGGGACATCCCACCACAGAGGTGAGGTCTGAGGCACAGGTGTGTGTGTGTGTGTGTTCTTAGCATTCTACAGCTCCTGAAAGTTAACATGCTGGATAGTTTTTGAGATCTGTTTCTTTTCTTCTAGCAGGAGGCTGAATATTTGCAGTCTTATTCAAAGATGGAACTAATAGCCATGGTTCTTTGCATGCAGCGGGAAATGGAGAGCTTAAAGGAACAACTTCGGTGCCTTACAGGCTAGTCAGATTTTTTTTTTTCCTTTTTATTTTGAATAAAAGTTAGGTAGTAGTTTGACTTCATGTTTAATGGCGGATTTTTATTAACGTCATCATTTTAATTTTAAGATATTGTATCATAGCCTCTAAATTACAAAACAAATTCTAACATAATTCCATTTTCATGTTTCCAAAAAAGCATGTGGAAAGTTAGCTAAAAACCTAGAGGCTTTGATAGAAAGGACGCAGACGTGGCCGAATGGAGATAAGAAGACATCGCTCCCTCCTCCCTCCAGCCCCATGTCCGGGCCTGCGGAAATGGATGCTTTAATGCCTGCTATGCCATATGCCTCAGGTGTTATGAATGGGCAGTGGGTCAAACAAGAAACTGTTAACCAGAAACCTAATGAGACTTCCCACAAGAATGGTCTCTTCACAGAGGTATCGCTCTCTTTCAGTGATTTAATATCATATTAAGAATTGTCCAGAAAGCTCAAGTCATGCATCATTAACTAGTTGTCTATATATTTGACAGTACATTGCTTTGAAGTAAAATTGATTTTTTGATTTTATTGTTGTAGTTTATAACACCTGAGCTTTTGGAGAGGTGCAACACTGGCACCACTGCCCAGAAGTTGACCAATGATCTGTTGCGTGGACTTTATGAAAGAGACTGTCTGGCCTCTCACTCAATCTCTGGTGTGGTGTATAATAAGAGGGGTCAACCCAAACCTGCCCTGCCCACTGAAGAGGTGCAGGCCATCCTGAGTAAGCACACTGAGCTTCACAGCTTATACACTGCGCATGTAAGAGTTGTAGCACTCCACTTGGGGTTGTAGATTAAACGTTCTGACAAGGAGCATGCTTAGCCGATGTCATTATTTTCAACAGCAGGATGTACCAGAAGATTAAGAATTACAAACTATTAATTCTGGAGTTTAAAATATTTCCTGTGTAGTATTGTATTATAAGAAATTGTAAAGTTACCTTGAATGCACTTGAGGGAGCATATTCTGTATAGCACTATAGATGGTTAGATGGGTACCAAATTATGCACTTATGTTTCTTAATCCTCTCTTACAGGAACTGTCCAGTATTTTTTTCCTGGGAAAACTGATGCAGAGATTAAGGGCTATATTCGTCAAAAGCTGCAAAACGAAGCAAAAAGATTGAGGAAAAAACCTCCACTCTCTGGTCCTGAACCTAGAGCTCTGAGTCTATCCAGCCCAAGATCAAGTCAGTTGGATTTAATTGTACAAAAATCAAATGTTTGATTAGAGTGAGATCAAGGGCTTCTAATTAGTACAAATTAAATGTTAATTATTTTGTTTGGACTGTGCTGAAAAATGTTATGATCACTTGCAATAGCTACTCATTGTTGTGGCAGCATCAATGCCAAATGTGAATAAAAGCACTTGAATTTAGTTCAGATGGTCTCCAACTATTAAGAACACACTCAGTAATAAGATTAGATATGAATGTGAGTCAAACTGTAAACATTTTTCATGTTTTGTATTTAACTGCTGTGTAGTAGCTACACTGCACAATAAAGTGTGAACATTATTTTCATTGTATCATAAATGTATTTCTTACTAAATTATGGTCCTTATTAATCAACTGTAGCTTTATGTATGACTTTTTTGTTATTAAAATAATGAAAAGCAAGCACTTAGATAAGTATTTGCTATTGTTGTCATGCATGTTGTCTTGAGCATGGATATGAATTTGTTGGAAAAAGAAACGCACAATACTGGCTATATTAGTGTGACTAAACCCCTGTGAATATTGGCGATGGAGAACAATGTGTGCTGCATGCAGAGAGCTGCTGAGATGAAGGTAATCAATGACTGAGCGACACGAGCAGAGTGACAACAGCAGGGGTACTGGGCCAGTTGTCTTGGCAACCCCAGTCTTCTGGGCCACAGTAGCGTGGCTTTTACTCTGGCCAGTGCCTCTGAGCATCTGCCCACTGCAGGGACGATGGGAATTGCAGCAAACAAATAAAGAAAAAAGGCGGAAGGGAAGACTGTGGGGGACCCAAAGAAATTTGGTCTTGCATCCAATGAAGAGAAGGCAGTTCTTTTAATAATAAACATGAGGATAATGTCATGGTAGGCTTTTTGATAATTATCTGGTTCATTGTCAGGCTCGACTCATGTCTATCAGGAAAAACAAAATGTTTACTGTGGCTGCTGTGTGTTTGTGTGTGTGTGTGCACGCAGGTCTGGCTTGATGAATGGCACAGGCAATGATTGGGCCGACTGAAGCCCCTCTGCTTATCATAAGCCTCATCTGTGTGTGTGAGAGAGAGATGGGGTAGTGACAAAGGGACAGATGCATGCGTGTGCCAGTCAGAAGTAAAAGGAAATGACACCACACTATGTGTCGAGGATAAAGATTTTCTATATTTTGCCCAGACATCATGGTGGAGTCAAATAACCAAATAAAATAATTTTGCAATGGAAATAAAAAATCCTTAATATGAATCTTTGCACACCCATTTCCTGGCTGGTATGCAGGGGATGTGCCACACTTGCAAGATAATAACCATTACGTCCTCAATCTTGTGAGCATAATGTGTTTCAGGCATGTGATTACGCTGGCAGCCCTGGGGCAAAGAAGGAGATGACACAGTGATGGAGCACCCAGGGCTGCTGGGCGATTTTACACAGCTCTGTGGGAGGAGGACCGGGTAAATGGAGGTGTTTTGTTGCACGGAAAGCATGCATGAGGTCTGATGATGTCTGAATACTATAAAGCACCACTGTTAATCATCATCAGTACTTTTAAGAAGCAACACTGCTGTATGATTAACAGCCTTGAAAGGGTTTCTTGGGTATAAAATTTGTTTATTCATCTTTATATACTCTATTTAAAAAGTTCATACTTCTAGCTAGTGCAAAATGACTGCTTAAAAATATTTAGTTGATGTGCACCATAATGACTTGAAAGCTTACGGAATTAACACATTAGTGATGATAGAAGAATTTCTCAAATTTACATTGATGGTGTTTGTCTTTGTGTTGTCTTTGAAGCTTGCAAAATAGATTAACAAATCATACTCAATATATGAAGTCAGAATGCATCTTGACTATTACATCTAACCTAAAGTGCTACTTTGATTTGACAAATCCAGAGTCAAACTTGTATAATGTCACAATAGGGTTCAGCTCTGTGTCTAACATGGTTTACTACAGTAACATGATTTAGTCATTCAAAGCCATGGAAACTATTTTAATGAAATAAAATATTTATTTATGAAATGGTACTGTGGACTACGGTGTTTACACATTAACTCCCATAAGGTTGACTGGTCGATTGTTATACCGTTTTGAGAGGTCAGCTTCGATCTGCAAAAAACAGCAACAGAGAAACAGTGTTTACTTAGATATAAAAACAGTGGAGCACAACCCAAAGTTAATTTCTTTAAATTAACAGATAAAAAAAAAACAAAAAAAACAATACACCACTATTGGCATCCCTTATATACTCTTATAAGTTATTAGAATAGAGTACCAGTTTCTGTAATTCCTTGGTTTGGACAGCCAGCAGGTCGATGCGAGGCTCCAGCTTGGCCTGTTCCTCAAGAGCTTCTTGCCTTCGGTCAGCCAGGGTAGCTCGTTTCAACACCAAGATATCAGCCAGCTTTAGTTTCTGCCTGAGCATGTCAGACACACGCTCCACATAGCTGAAACACAACCATTGTAATGAATTCTGAGCAAGAGTTATTGTGAACTCTTACTGTATACTTACATTTCAGTCTTAGAAATTATTAACCATGTATCATAAATGTCTCTGCTCTGGCAGGATCAGTCCTAAATACGCATAACTGACATCCCATTTGTGTAATAGAACGGTAAATGTGCATGAACACTTACCGGGGTGATGCCTGGATCATGAACAGATGCTTCATGCGCAGTGACGTCAGTCCTCCCAGAAGGTGGCGCACATCTGCCAACATGGCCTGCACATGCTCACGGGACTGCCCCTGAATGATCGAAGGAGCCAGCTGGAACTGGCTCATGGACACCATATCGCCCTCCTCACTCATCTCACTCAGTCTCTGACACAGGAACACTTCCAACTAGGCAGTTAGACAGAGAGGAGCACATCACAACCTAGCAAACATTCTCACCTGCGATAAGCCACCACTACAACTGGAAAGTTTTTAATGACAAAAGAGGTGCATAGTATTATTTACGTGATGGGTTTATAAATAGTAATAAAGTAGGCTGTAGGCCCAAAGTTTTAGCACATTTATAATCCAGTGTCATAAAATAATGTTTTAGTGTTGAGTTGAAGTACCTCCATCAATTCATCGATAAACTGATTTCGTGTCTGTGGGTTCTCGAGCAGAGAGAGTGCATCCTCACCTCGCGCTACACCTTCTGGACCTGTAAATCCAGCGTGGTTCATTAATCTTGTGAAGACAACAGGCCCAGTTCAAATGTGTAATTTATTACAGAAAGTAAATATGTATTTACAGTCAGTGCCTGCAGCGACAACTTCGATTTCCACTGCAGCAGTTGTAGTATCACCCCAGTCAATTCCACCATCATCTGTTTCCTTATATTAAAAAAAGGAATTTAAAAAAGACAGTATGATGCATCAATATTATTGTCAACATGGAAATTCATGTTCTACAATAAAAATATTCATGTTCATACATTCACATGCATGTATAAGCTGCTTGTGCATTACCTCTTTGCCAGACTCAAGTGTGACGCCCCAGTCCACTCCCTCCTCGCCTGTGGTCCCAAAACTCACCTCTTCGACACCGCTGCATAAGTCACCCCAATCAATCTGTAAAAAAAGGGAGCATGAATAAATACAGACCCACACACTTACACTATGAATAGCAAAAAGTAACAATGTGTTTTCATTTTTTTAATTATACGCAAGCAGACAACTTATTCATATTGCTTCTTACTGCTCCATTTGTTTACTCACCGTTTCGTCTGTGACGGTGTCAGGTGGTGCCTCCTCGACTACAGGCCTCTCAATTACCGTAGGTACATTTCCTGTCTTCCATTCATATACAGTTGTGTTTCCTTTTTTTTGAATGAAAGACAGCATAAGAAGAACAGGCTCTGACCTACAGAGATATGAAAGGTCACAAATTATTAACATAATATGCCACTTTGAGCTTCTTTTTCTTTTAAGTCGCTTGAAAATATTGAAAAAGTATGTCCAAGTATGGAGAAATATAACAAAGATTGGGAAAAGGAAAAAGGTATTTGTTTAGTATATGTTTTTACAATGTAGACTAGTAATAAATTTTTGCATGTGGCCAAAAAAGCACAACGTAATCATATACTAATATTAGCTTACATGGTCCTATCAAATACTCCTGCCCTGTCCTTTTCCATCTTGCATTCTGCTCGTTTGTGATTGATATTTTTACATTCCCTGCCTTTTTTCTCTAGTGATTTATTTTCTACAATCTAAAACAATACTGGATATTTAAAAATAAGACCAAAACTTACATGGAGAGAAGTTCATTTATATAAATATATATGGTGTATATACACACACACACATAGTACATACTGTATATATATAACATACTATGAACATACTATAGTAGTGCTGGGCTTGTTTTAGGCTTGTTTATGAAGATGTGGTTACTTATTTGTCTTCAAGAGGTGGCAACCATGCTTTGAAGCTAAGCAAATAATCTAAAAACTAACTTAATCTATAAAAATTAGAAGTCATGGTGTGTATAACAATACATTATCTTTGAATTGTTAAAGCTTTCATTTCTAAACAGTCATAGTAATGACACTCACCAGTCACAGACAAACTTAGTGAATGCTGTGTAAAGCTTCACCACTTCCTCCAGCCTGGCAGCTTGTCTCCCCGTTTCCTCCAATACAGTGGGTAAATCCTTAACAAGAGCCTGCAACTCTCTCGCCACATTCTCCCCCTGAAAAAGTCACATCAGTGTGTAATTTGGATTTATAATTTTAGGAAATGTTCCTGTAATCAAGTGCTGGTTAGGTTGTTCTATAGTGCTTATGCTATTCTACAGAGTGCCAATCCATCGCAGGGTGCAAACGCACACACAAACGACGGGCAAGTTGGGAATGGCAATTAATCTAACCTACATGTCTTTGGTTTGTGGGTGGAAACCAGACTACCTGGAGGAAACCAAACCTAAGGACCCTGTAGGTGCGAGGCCACAGTGTTAACCACTACGCCACCATCACCAAAATCAATGTTTCATGATTTGCAGATCTGCTATAAGAATCAGTTTGCATGTTTGCTTGTAGACATACAGCATGCATGTGAAGCAAACCAAAAATGTCGTCTGCTTCTGTGTGTTGTCATCCTTTTATCACGTGTACTGGAGCATGCAGTCAGCTGTCAACATGAATAAAAACCGGGGGGTCGAAAAGCTCAATACATCATATGCCAGTAGGTGTTGCACATCAGCGGTTGTGATGCATATTTTGAGCGCCAAAAAATTAAACATTTAAAAAAAAATTTAAAGTTACAAGATCATTACAAGATCACCATATTCTTCAAATGTATAATTACATTAAAAAAAACTAATGAACTAAAATAAATTTTTAATGAAATACACATTATTTATTTTCCAAAGCCACAAAGCCAAAGCGGCTCTGGAGCCTCGAGTTGCCGACTCTTGTCCTAGACAGTTGTGTACTTTCAATTTTGTGGCAAAAGGTTGGGGACGTTCACAATATTCCTTTGATCAATTATGTGCTAAGTTCTCTTTATTAACTGTTGCATTTTAGCAAATAAATAGACTTCTTCTGAACTATTACTGAACGAAAGGTCATATTTAGTTCAGACTTGCAGTTAACCATTTCAGCAATACAGTCCTTACAAATAACCTAACAAAATAACCTAAATAATGGTACATTTATAGGAAAGGCGTTTAAATCATTCAAGTGTAATTCTCACTTTACTTTCTAAACAGGCATTTACTAAGTTTCTTGTCACCTTACTTCATTAAGCAAAACAGAAGAAAAACATTCACAGGTGATCAACACACCAAGTCATACATGGAAATGGTGATTTTTAAACATAATCACA
Source organism: Clarias fuscus (assembly GCA_030347435.1). Classification (NCBI taxonomy): domain Eukaryota; kingdom Metazoa; phylum Chordata; class Actinopteri; order Siluriformes; family Clariidae; genus Clarias; species Clarias fuscus. The sequence continues at coordinate 16,028,396 of CM059220.1, forward strand.
GAACACTTCATAAGGAAGATCAAACTAATACTGGGTAGGGCCTCACTTTGCTCTCGAACTCTCACTTCTTCATGGCATGGATTCCACATGATGTTGGAAACATTCTTTTGTAATTTGTGATTGCTTTATGACTGAAACTCAGGCCACTGGGAAACAGTGAGCTCATTGCCATGCTTATGAAACCAGTTTGAGATGACTTTTGCTTGTGACATGGTGCATTATTATGCTGAAAGTAGCCTTTAGAAGATGGACAAAATGGGGTCATGAAAGGATGTACACTGCTCCCCACAGTCGTACAAAGTGGTCAACTGAGTGACTGTAGCATTTCTGTCAACTCAAACCACTTAATTTGGCACATACCTTTGTCATCAGGGCATTTCCATCTGCAGAACAACTGCCTCATTAGAATTTTTTTTCACTACTTTGAGTGAACTCGAAAGACTGTTGTGTGTGTAACTTAAAGAGGATCAGCAATAATATAAATATTTAAAGTACTTTAGTCTTTATGAGTTCCCCTCTATATAGTTACTATCAATCAATTATATACTCCATCTTAGATCATTATCTCAAGGGAGATCTTCATCCCCTTAATGAACTAGCTTGATAGAGACCCAAAAGCACTGCTGTAAGTCAGTCTGGCTAAAGATGTCTGATAAATGCTATAACTGTGATAAGAAATAAGCAATTTAAACTCCACAGATTAATCTGAGCATAAAAATGTTGCCATCCATACAAATGACATGATTTGACTTTGATAAAGTTTAGGGTTACAAGATTATCGTCCTATGTGCAAATTCAACCCGATACAAAGGTTTTAACAAATAAATAAGCAATTTATTTTTGTATCCAACTTGATAAATGAGGCTTAATGTAACAAAAAGAAACAGACATCTAACACAAAAGATATGCTTTTTTTACTTACTGATTTTGTCCTAAGAGTAAGCAAACATCTTAAAGGATTGTACACAGGAATTCTCGATGAATTCTAAACTTTTTTTTTAATGTCAGTAAATGTGTAAATTCAGTAACTTACTTTTCTATGTCTGCCTGTGTGCTGACTCCCTATAGTTCTCTAAGTTCTCAAACAAAGAATTAACTCTTAAGTATATACTCACCTTAATGCCATATTGCTTGCAGGCTGTGTTGTAGCGCTCCCTCATGTCTGCAGCTCCACTTTGGCACTCCAGCTCCCTCCTGCTCAGCTCCTGCTGCAACTGCTGTGCTTTAGCCACCTGTTTCCTCAAAGCAGGGCCCTCGTAGCTTACACTGCGGCTCAGCAGACTGGCCAGCTCCGCTAGACGTACATATCATGTCCAACACAAACGTGATGTTTTGCCCCAGTGTTTAAATGCATTATACCAAGAATACACAGAAATGTGTGTATATAAAACCACTTTCATCTTAACTTACCTAGATATGCATTATCTTTCTCATACAAGGACACTAATTCTTGCCAGTCCTATTGGTTAACGAAAATGAGTTAAATGCATGTCATATGTTTATGTCACAGAGACTAGACAAATGTCTGCAATCACCTTCATCCTTTGTGATGAATACCTGCCGAATATATTTTTGGATGAGGCTTCTGTTCCCTTTAGTATTTCCACTATCCGAAGGCAATGAAAATAGTGTATATCTGCATTAAAACAAGAAAATACACAATGATGGATTAATAGTAATCGCTAAAAATACATAAAGTTGTGTATGCTGTGAAATCTCACAGAAAAAAATATGAATGATTGTGTGCGAGATGTCCAAGATGGACTGGCATGCCATCCAGAACGTTCCCTGTCCAGTGTTCCTGGGATGGACTCCGGATTCATCACAACCCTGACCAGAATAAAGTGCTTACAAATAATGACTAAAGGAATAAAGCTATATCAAAACATGACTATTTTCAAATCCTATGTACATCATAGCTCTTATAATCTGTTGTGTTTTTTTCTCTCTTTAACATAACAACCCATTTAGTCCGGTGCCTGATCATACTCTCTACACACAAGAAATAATAGAGAAAATAGCCGCACATGGTACCCAGATTTAAGTTGATTAAACCTAAAAGTGACTGACATGTGCCTATGAGCAGCTGTTTGATCTCCTCGTTCTCCTGGCATGTCCTGGAGAGCGGCATTGATCTTTTCTCTGATGGTCATCACTGCATTCTGCCATTTCAGAGAACAGTGTCTCCTGTCCACCAGCCAGTCTGAAAATAAAAATGCGTATATACAGTATACTGTACATAAACTGTATATGGATGTACAGTAAGCACAATTTTATTTGTTTCACATAAATAAGATTTCAATCTTACCGAGAAGTTTGCTGGTTTGAATGTCAATAGGGAGATTTTGAACATTCTAAAACAGCAACAACACAAAATGTGTTAGTGAGACCTGTAACGGTATGGTGTTAAGAACATGATGGTGTTCAGCAATGCCTCAAATATCAAATCAAATGTCAAGTAAGGAAACAATAAAAAATTGAGCAGGAAAGTAACTACTAACTCAAACATATATGCCAGTTGAGTTGCATACAGAAAGCTTGAAAGCTACTGACAGCACAAGACAGAGTTAACATCAGTGACAGAGTTAGCAATGTGAGCTAGTGTAGCTATTTAACATTAAATGCACCGACTCAACATAAAGTCCAAGAAAACTCTCAGCTTACCTCCATATTATCCTTACGTTTCTGGTATTTATATATATATAGAAGTACTATAAAACGCACTACACATCCTTAATCGTCTTCTAAACAAGATTTATCGTCGAGTTTTCGTTTACACGGCCATGGACACGTACGTCCACAGGTAACCAATCAAAACACAGAATGGCCAGACGTGCCTGTCGGTAGCGACCAATTAAAAACAACAATAGTGGCAAAGTCTCCGCGCAGACAAATCAGAGAACCGACTGGACACTCACCAAAATAAAAGATCCTTCGCTACTCATTCGGTAGTATCATTCTGTACTAGTATGTCGGAAATTCATATACACTGTCCACTTTAATAGGAACACCTGTACATTATGTTGCGTGTAAAAATCCCAGGAGTTCAACAGATTCTGAAATTCTTAAACGTTTACTTAATTTCTTCTTAACTGACGTTTTTAAAAGAATGAACATGCTGGTGTACAGGTGTTCCTAATAAAGTGGACGGCGAGTCTGTATTGTAATGCTGTATTTGAAAATATGATACATGAAAGATACTCTTAAATCTTGTCCACATTAATTGTTTGCATAGAATGTTGCTCTTTCTCATAGTTACTATCTGCATATTTTTGTGACTAAATAAATAAATAAATTTGACCGTCACTTCATTTAAATTAAACTTGTGATTAAACCCATGTGACCCAATATCAGATAAAGTATTTACTAAAGATTAATAAATGAAAGCATTAAGGGTGCTGGACGTTGCACCCAGTATGTTCCTGTTTTAATCACATTTTAGTCCCACTTGTTTTATATGTGGCCACAATAAAGCATAAAAAAAACTATTTTATATTGTGTCCTGCAGGGTCTCAGTTCTGACAAATTACGCAAAAACGATCGTATTGCAGTCTTTATAGCCTAAATGTTTTAGTCCTATCCGTATATGATTAAAAAAAAAAGTTTTAGGACGCTGAGCCGCAAACTCACTTTATTTTGCAGTTGCACTAAATAGATAACAGATAACTTGTTACCTGGGTTTCTTCGAGCCCTTGACATATTATTGGAAAATTAATACATTTCATATCGTAAACAACTCCAACATTGCAAGTCACGTTTGTTCAGTATTACGCCTAGTGAGGTGAGGTTAAACTGTCCACTAGGTGTCGTTGTGTTCTCAGTATATGAGCATATGACTAATCACAAGATACTGTATGCAAGGTTACTGTCTGTTCTCGTGTTTATTAGAAGTATTATTCCAACCTGTGCCTTGGATACATTTGTAACTGAATTAGAGCATTCACTGTTTTCATTCACTTTTCTTTTCAATTTTTAATTAAATAAACTTTTTTGAAAACCTTAATATAGCTAGATTTTCCTCTCTAATCAGATTCATTAAGTGCCTTTAGGATTGTTTGTTCTTATTCTTCTTGACTTCTTCTTCTTATGGTTTCTAGCACTATTGTCTCGCACCTCCATGGCTGGGGCCTCAGGTCAGTATGCCTGCAGTTTCCATCTTCTCCTTGTGCTTGGTTGGTTTCCTCCAGATACTCTAGTTTTCCTGCCACAGTCAAAAGACGTGTGTAGACTGGTGTTTCTAAATGGCCCACAATGCATGATTGGGGGTTTGAGTGTATGTGATTCTGCCCTGTGAGGCATTCACAGTCTACCCTGACTGAGCCATATTAAGAAAACCTACTGAATACTAGCAGAAACCATATACTATACAGTGGTTCCTCCACTCCTAAAAAAAAAAATGCAATCACCCGAGGACAACAATATTATAGGAGTTTATTGGTATCTTTGGATGACAGGATTTCTACAAGATGTCACTTTGAAGATCTCAGCAGTCATGCATGTGTATATCCACAAAAGATATCTAGGTGATTCTCACTGCATGGACCTTTGGAGGCAGTAAAACAGAACAGTGGTTTAATGGATCATTATCATTAAGAATTTGTGTTTAAGGCAGTTATTTTGTGTGTTTTAAGTGAGATGTGTAGGACTACAAAGGCAAACAGGCTAGAGTGGAAAATCAAATTCAAACAAATGAATGGGTCTGTTCCCTATGGTTTGAGATAGACTCCACGCACCCCTTTGTAGGGCAAAGTGATATACAGGGGTTGGACAATGAAATTGAAACACTGGCCAATTTTGTGTTGGAGGTTTCATGGCTAAATTTGACCAGCCTGGTGGCCAATCTTCATTAATTGCACATTCCACCAGTAAGAGCAGAGTGTGAAGGTTTAATTAGGAGAGTAATAGCAAAGTTTTGCTTAAAATATCATTATGGGTGACATATCAGAGTTAAAAAAAGGACAGATTGTTGGTGCATGTCTCGCTGGTTCAAAAATTGTATCCTGAAGGCGGTGCCATGTATCAGGATGATAATGCACCAATACACACAGCAAGACTGGTGACAAAGTGGTTTGACGAACATGAAAGTGAAGTTGAACATCTCCCATGGCCTGCACAGTCACCAGATCTAAATATTATTTACATTTTGTTTGTGCAGAAATCAGAAATCTAATCCTAAATTAAATTCAGAGGTCCTGTAAATTGAGGAAGAAACAAAAAGTGTACCACACAGCAACATTTCCACTGTTGAATTAACACCCAGAGAATTGATTTATTACATTCAGACTATATCTGTGACCATTTGGTCATATATAACCATGCTAGGGTGTTAATATAACACTGGAAATGTCGCTGTGCAGCAAGGCAGGAGACCACCAGGGCCTTATATACAGAGTCAGGCAAAAGATGTATACACACACTGGGAAATTAAGCAAAAAATTAAATTCATATTATAATATTAATGATATCATATATATCAATATATATAACATATATCAATAAATTTAGTATTAAAGTATTTATACAAGTGTATCACTCACTCACTCATTACCGCTTAATCCTGAATTCAGGGTCGTAGGGGGCCTGGAGGCTATCCCAGGAGACTTAGGGCACAAGGCAGGGCGCCAATCCATCACAGGGCACACAGAAATACACACACTATGGGCAATTTGAGAAAACCAATTAACCTAACCTACATGGCTTTGGACTGTGGGAGGAAACCGGAGCAACCGGAGGAAACCCACCAAGCACGGGGAGAACATGCAAACTCCATGCACACAGAGACGGGAATCGACCCTGGCTGGGAATCGAAACCGGACCCTGGAGGTGCAAGGCGACAGTGCTAAACACTACACCATTGTGCCGCCTATATATATAAAATGTATACACGTTTTGATGTACCCGTTTTTTTGCTACTGTTTGAACACTGGTGAAACACATCTACAGTTACAGCACTTATGATAGTTCAAAAAACTAATTTGTGGCAAGTGACACCTCTAGGCAAAAATTCAGGGAAGCAAACAAGGGTAGCCATATTAACAAAACCCACTGAATACTACCAGAAACAATATAGTTCCTCCACTTTGAAAGAAGAATGCAATCACCAGAGGACAATAAGATTATAGGAGTTTATCGGTATCTTTGGACAACAGAATTTCTACAAGATGTTGAAACATATGAATCTGCATGGAGTGCATGCAGTAAAGTCTGTATATGGTAGGCGGAAAAACTTCAATTTCAAAACTTTGAAATTTGTTGGAAGATATCAGCAGGCATACATGTGTAATTTCACAAAAAGATATCCAGGTGATTCTCACTGCATGGACCACTGGAAAAGGTAAAACAGAACAGTGGTTTAATGGATCATTAAGAGTTTGTGTATAAGGTGCTTTGAAGTTCCTTTAAAATCAGCATTGTTTTGTGTGTTTTGAAATGTGATATTTACAGAATCACAAAGGCAGTGCACAAACATGCTGGAGTGGAAGTATTATGTGGTAAGTATTTGAAGAGAGAGATGAATACACTTTTTTTTAGTTGTGACAGTGAAATAAAGGCAGTTTATTTTTTCTTCATTCAAATTGTTGAATCTATACCATGCAAATTAAGAGTCAACATCACACTTCCATAGGATTGGCTCACTTTGACAGATTGAACCCTCCCCTTTTCACTCACATGGCTGCAACATTTACACAAGTTCCAAAGGGTTGTCCTTAAATTTCAGCTCGAACCCTGAGGGAGGCTCTGTAAGAAGTCCTCTCAGTGTGTATGACTGTTTATGGGTGTGTAGGGAGATAGCGAGGAAGGCAACACCTTGGTGCCAAATGAAAACAATCAGAGATTTATTAACGAAGGTACAAGGTTCAAAAAGTGGCAAAGCTTCAGAGTCATTGACAGAGGAAGGCTGCACAGGAGAATGAAGGGAAACAGCTGGTAGATTTTCACCAACTTCTGACTTCATGTGGACATCTGTTCATCTAAAATACAGCTATCTTTGAATCAGGTAAATTAACTTTAAAATGACAGCTAAACACATTGGATCTATTTTAAAGGCTTTTTTAGTAAATTGCCAGCCAAAAAAAGGAGACACTTCCCCCCCCCCCCCCCCCCTACATTGCATGTGTGTATGCGGAGGTATTTCCATTTTAACATGCAAGAATTTTCTCAGCTGGTATATGCAGTGATATTTATCACTTATTGCTCTCCCTCCTTGTAAAAGTCATACTTTTAAATAGAGAAGCTTTGTTGTTCAATGTCAGATAGCTATCTTGCACTCAGCATGAACTTAAAGCATTTATTAACATTTATATTAGATAGATGGTATCATCATTTCAAGTCAAATGAAAGGGATAGGATTGGGACTCTAGCCATCAGGGTAAAGTGGCTGTGGATTACTGACTTACTCTTAAAGCAGTGAAACAGCTTAGTCAGAGAAACAGATACTGAGTAGAGCTCCTAAACCCCACAGTAACCATGACAATATCCACACCTATCCCAGGTGAGAGACATATATTATAAAAGCCCAGTTCAGTAAGCAAACATAATACTCCTGTGACTGTGCCTTACTTTACTGTGCCTGGCTGCCCTTTGGCTAACTATTTCCTTGTTCAAACATTGTTTCAGTGAAAGGCTTTGAACTTGGTTATTGATTGTCAAGGTTTAGACAGTGCTTGATGGATGTTCTCAGACATGCTGCTCAGACAATGAATAAAACAAAAATAACTTACAAAGCAATTTACCAAGTCATATAAAATTGAATGATAGTTAGATATAACATGGTATTTTATTGCTGGTCATAATTCTAAGTGATTCTACAAAATACGACCAAAGTACATTAAAGTTTTTTTTTTTTTTTTTTAATCTCGTCATATTTTCTTTGTTGTTGCTGTTCTTAGCTGGATTATTGTGTACTACAGTCAGCAACCTGTTACATTTCTCAGGAACATAAAACCTATGACTTCTTCGACTGAAACAAGACACCTTCCAAGAGATGTGAAGATTAGGAATAAGTGCTGTTAAGGATAGACAACTGTGTGAACATTCCTGGAAAAAAGTAGCTTTCTGTAAGTGAAAGTGGTGTTCATGTAAGTGTAGGATATCACTGGCCTATCCTTGCTTCCTTTACTCAATCTGATCATCTAAAGTTCCTTCCAGCCTGTCCATATTTTGCATTTGCTCGACATTTTAACTCAGCAAACAGATGCCCAGTGTTCAAAACACAAAAAAGTACTTTTGATTAGATGCATAGCCTTAGATCCCATCTTAATTATTGTGCAGTCCAACTTTAAAGTGAACCAGCTCTATCACATGGTGTGTTTGCTATAGTGAGCTCATATGACTGTTCACTCCTTCCTAAGGGGCTGGAATACTATAGAAGTAAATACCACACTACACCATAAAACTCGTGTCTTCTATCAGAAAAGATCAGACTGATTATGGATTTAATAACCTGAAGCATGTGATTATCTAAAAGAAATTTGCCCTGTTTGCTGGCTCTGTGTGAAAGGCAAATTGTTATCATTATCGAACTATTGCTATGGATACCATTCTGGAGTCCTTCAGATTTATATTGGGTAGAATTACACATATACTCTACATAGTATGGAGTCACACTGTTAGACACTTTAAAAAGTTTTAATATAAAGGAATATACAGTAACCATAACCGTATTTTACATTTACAGTAACAGTTACTGTAAAAACCTAGGTTAACTGTATATCACTGTAATCCAATTCCTTAATAATTAATAATATTTATGAATTAAACATGTTTAGGTATATACCATAAATATAAACTTAATACATTGATTCTGCTTATGTCCTACACTACCTACCAATTATTGCTATCAAATCCACACAGACCCAGTTAATACAAAATATTTTTTTTTAAATTCTGTAAATGATTCTATCACTTAAGACACAAATCTGAAATACAAGTCTGAAAATACAGTATTTCATTTAAAACATTCAAGTTAATTAGAATCATGACTGCATTTCAAATAAAGGGTACCGGTTTCTTTACATTCACTAAACGTGAACTCTGCTCAACATGGCCTTTTAACATGTTAACTTTAACATCATAGTGTTTAATAGTTTTCAGAAAAATATGTTACATTACTGAAGAAATGTCCAGTGTCGAAAAATTCAAAACTGAATGCACGTGCATCAAGTTACTGTCTATCAGAAGTAACAGCAATAACCAAATTTAAACTTACTAAACCATTAACTTATTCAAGTAACTTGCTTGAAAATGCTGTAAAATCATTTTGGTCACCACTGTCTAGACCTATGTCATCATCAAATGACCAAGACTTTCTGTGTCCCTAAAACACAACTGTAACTACATACTGTAGATTAAATGTCAGGTCTGCAGTGATCTGTGAAAATACACACCGCTTCTCAGTCTCCACTGCATGCTGTCCATACTGTAGGTAACAGCTTACTCATCAATGAGTATTCACTGTAAGCACAGAATAATAGTCATAAAATCTTCCATTATACTTGTGATAGTTTTTATGACAGTATGGCATCTGCAAAACTCAAGTGCTCCTCCAAAACATCTTTCACTCAACACTGACCATCCACTTTGTTGCAGTGAGAATCTGCACTGAAAAATGCAGATTGAAGCCTTTTAAAAAGAATATTTTTCTGAAATTGTACAATTTGACAACTAACATTAGCTATTAACTTAGCTAGCGTTAATCCATGGCCGATGTAAACTAGCGTTACGAGTCTCTATAAATAGTGTTATGTTACCGATGATGATTATTTGCTGAAATGTTGTACATAAATCCAAATGTCTTGACAACAAATGTTAGATAAGGACACTTACTAATTCAGCACTGAAGGAATAAACTGAATGATAATAGCATTGGATGAATAGATAGACAATGAAGGACTTGCTAACTTGAGTTACTGCTAATGCTAAGCAGTGGAACAAATGTTGGGTTAAATATTCACCCTGTATGTGGGTTTCCTCTGGGTTCTATAGTTTTCTCCCACCTTCCCAAAATATGCCAAATTCTTACTGGCCACTCTAATTTCGCCCAAAATGTAAATAAGTGTGTAAAGCTATGTGTGAATGTATGTGAAACAGTTAGTTGTGCTGGCTTATGAAATCACTCTGACAGCACTGTTGCACCCTTTCAGGGTCGAGGGTTCAATTCCCACCTCAGGTGTGTGTGTGGAGTTTGCACGTTTGCCCCATGCTTGATGAGTTCCTTCCAAGTACTCAAGTTTCCTCTAACATGCAGAATAGCTAATAGGTTTTCACTCAAGCCTAAAATCAGTGAACAGTTGGTAACCTCAACAAAGTGGACTTCATGTTAGGATACAGTTACAGAATGGATTTATTCATGGTTGCTCTGTCCAGTATCAGACAAGGATGGGTTCCCTTTTGAGTCTGCTTCCCCTGAAGTTTTCTGGACACATTTAACTCTGTCTTGCACACTGGGGACAAATAGAAAACAAGGGTTAGGGTTAGGGTTAATGTTTTAATTTTTTTTAATGAGGTGGCAGGGTGTCTTAGTGATTAGCACTGTCACCTTGCAGCACCAGGGTCCAGGTTCAATTTCCACCTCCGGTCCGTGTGCATGGAGTTTGCATGTTCTTCCTGGGCTCGGTGGGTTTCCCTTGGTTTTCCCAGTTTCCTCCCACAGTCCAAAGACATCCAGGTTAGACTAACTGGCGTTCCCAAATTGCCCGTAGTGTGTGAATGAGCATGTGAGTGCATGCGTGTGTGTCTTGCGATGGATTGGCACCCTGTCCAGGGTCTTCCCTGACTCGTGCCCTAAGTCTCCTGGGATAGGCTCCAGGCCCCCCCATGACCCTGTATACAGGATACAACGGTATACTTTGAGGGGGTGAGTGAATTTAAATGAATGGAATAGATTGGAATGGAGTCCTGTAATCAACTGATGTCCTATTTCGGTTTAAGATTAGACTATTTGCTTAATAAGATTACTGACACAACAATTTAAATAAAGTTATATAAAGTGTTATATAAAGTTTTGAAACTGTACATGTGCTAAAAAACATTACTGACTTAACACTGAGCAGTTTTGAGACTTTAGATAACGCTTCCCTTCAAAAGGGGAGGAGCTGTACAAATCTGATTGTGGTGTGAGGCATAACTTAATATGTGCCATAAATGACCTTTGTTGCAGGTCCAAAGTTTTGTCTTTCACACGTCATGGCTGACACTGCCTGGTGGAAACTGACCTTCTTGAAGAAGAAGTCGAAGGAGCCCAAGGTCCTTTATGAAATCCCAGCTGAGTATGGAAGCAACACTGGAAATAAAGAGTTGTCCAACCCCCCACAGAGCATAGATAATGCAGGCAGTCAGCTAAATGCCAAGCTGGAAAAGATTGTGGACAGGTCTGCTGCCAAAAGCCGTCATGTCAAAGTCTCTAACTCTGGCCGTTTCAAAGAGAAAAAGAGGGTTCGATCCACTTTGACTGAAAATTCCAGTATTTTCAACGAACACAACAGGACTGACGAGAACTTTGCAGTAGAGAAATAGCACACATACTTAAAAAGAAGATGCTCTTCGTCCATATGCAGTATATCTGCCCTCATTTGTGCACACAGACACCTGCTTTTAATCAGTGAATCCATACACACAATGAAATAAAAGCTGATATATATATATATTGCTGCAAAACTTCCTCGTTCATTTTAGCTAGTTATTAACTAGAGACGATCTTACTTACATAAAGTATTTTACAGATAAACAGCATTTCTCTTATGTGGCATATTTTACATGTACCTTTTAGGAGATCTTCTAAAAAGGTTTTCTGATATCAGAAAATTTGAAACATGGGCTATTTACAATGTGTAATTTGTACTATTACTTAATAAGGCATGGCTTATGTGCATTTTAACATGATGTTTGGATTATTTGTTGATTATGTAATAGTACTGGATGTTTAAACAAAGATAGCAGAATAGTCATTTTCAATGTTTTAATTCACCAGGACATTTACAAAGGGCAAATATTCTATGTTTAAATACAACAGATCTATTCTGGTGCTGGTGTTGCCTATTATTTGCCTATTGTTTTATCAAATGACCCTAATAAAAATCACAAGACTGACACAACAGCGAGATGATACGTTGTTCTAACTGTACAATAAACTGCACATGGGGGTAACTGTAGGATTGTTTGCTCAAGCAGTGCCATCTACTGGCTAACCCACTGCTTAGCAATATCTCTATTAAATCTATAAAAAGTACAGAGGGCAAATGAAAGAAAAAAAACAGTAGCTCTGTCTGACTCATCACATTTATCCTATAATGAAATTGCAAATTGTATTTCAACCTGAAATGATGTGATGATCTACATTGAATATTACTCAATACAGCAGCACAGTGTATCGTCATAACCATATTCTTTTTTGCAATACGGATGTGCAAATCAGCACAATAACAAACCACAGCTGTTTTCATATTGTTCTAAAATTGTTGAAAATCACAGGGATGCCGGATCAGTTTATGTAATAATTCTGAAAAAATGATTGCCTTGCTGCATAAATAGTTACATATCAACGTTTAACAGAAAAAAACTTAATCTAATTCAATGTACCTGCAGATGTCTGCTTTTGTTTATGTTACAGTTGATGATGTCTAGGATGTAACACATATATCAAACCTATTTAAGAGACCCAAACATACAACAACAATTTGTCTAAAACAGGTAATGCAGTAGTACAACTGTCTAGCAGGCTAAAACTGTCAATCATAAATCTTAAGTAAATACACAAAATCCATGTTTTACCAAACTTCCCAATGTACTGTATTTCATTTAGAATTTGAGTTAACCCTTCTGTTCAGAATGCTATGCTATCACGGTGCTAACCGGTGGTAAACCCAACCTCCCTCAGCCTGGTGCTGCATCTCTTGAAGTCCAGGCTCACTATCCTTGACTCTTGTGAAAACAATACGATCATGCAGTCGGTTGGTTTGGCCTTGCCAGAACTCAATCAGGTATGGCTTCATGATGTATCCTCCCCTACACAAAGAAGAAAAATTTAACTGTAACAAACACAAGAGATTTATGATAAAAAATAACCATGAATTAAATGACAATGCAAGATTTTTTTTTTATAAACATACCAGTAATCAGGTATGGGAACCTCCGAGTCCTTGTATTTCTCCTCCATCTCAGCATTCTTTTCTCTTAGGTGCTAAGTACAGAAAACTGTGGCCATTAACACATGACTTTGTTCCCTTTGTTTAATAACTGACATATCGTAACTTGTTACAGAATGAGACTAGAAACTGTTTGCTCACCTGTCTGTCAGGTATCATGCTGCTTTGCCGGCTGACAATTGCACCAATCTGACTACTTTTAGGTCTTGAATGAAAATACTCAGCAGAATTCTGGCGTGTGATTTTTTCGACAGTGCCTTCAATACGAATCTGTGGAAACACAATTTTACATAAATATACGGTTGTAAAGAAATATGCTACAATAAAACCCAGACCCTGTTAACAAACATAACACATTACTAAACATATACTGTTCATTTGATTGAAATCATATTCCTTATTTTGTCTTGTGTCATTCGACAACTATCAGAATATGTTTCCATAGTAATGGATAATAAAGTGATTTCACATATGTGCAACCTCATATTTACACAACAGAGAAACAAGTCATAGTTATATGCATCAATATGCTTCCTGTAACTGAGAGCAATTACATATAACACATTGTGTTCAAATGAGGTAACCATAATTTTTCTGTGTTTTGTTAACAAGTGCTATTATTTAAAGACTGTAGTTCTTGCAAAAAGATTTCTGTTAGGAGGCAAACTATATGGCCAAAAGTATATGTACACCTGACCATCACATCACATACACTACATTGCCAAATGTATTCGCTTGCCTGCCTTCACATGCATATGAACTTGAGTAACATCTAATTCTTAATCCATAGGGTTTAATATGATGTTGGCCCACCCTTTGCAGCTATAACAGCTTTAACTCTTCTGGGAAGGCTTGCCACAAGGCTTAGGAGTGCATTTATGGGAATTTTTGACCGTTTTTACAGAAGTGTATTTGGGAGGTCAGACACTGATGTTGGATGAAAAGGCCTGGCTCGCAGTCTCTGCTCTAATTTATCCTAAAGGTGTTCCATTATGTTGGGGTCAGGATTCTGTGCAGGCCAGTCAAGTTCTTCCACACCAAACTTACTCATCCACGCCTTGATTGACCTTGCTTTGTGCACTGGTGCGCAGTCATGTTAGAAGTGGTGTTGGGTTGTTTTTCATGTGTTGGGCTCAGCCCCTTTCTTCCAGTAATAATACCTGATCTTAATACCAAGACATTTTGGACAACTTCATGCTCCCAAGTTTGTGGGAAGAGTTTGGGGATGACCCCTTCCGGTTGCAACATGACTGTGCACCAGTGTCTCACTACACAAATGCGCCTCTGGAAGAATAATCAAATTCCACTCCTAAACCTTGTGGAAAGCCTCGTGAAAAGAGCTGAAGCTGTTATAGTTACACAGGCTGGGCCAACATCATATTAAACACTATGGACTAAGAATGGGATGTTACATCATATGCATGTGAAGGGAGGTGAGCAAATACTTTTGGCAATATAGTGTATGGAACTGATTTCTTTTATGCTGCACCTTTACAATTTGTTTTCACTGGAACAAAGAGTTCCAAATATGTTCATTATTAAATTGCCACTATGCAAAAAATGCAATCCAAATAGACATGGCTTACCAAGGTTGCCATGGAAGCACTGACCTCACTAATGCTCTTGTAGCTGAATGGGCACAAAGTCCCAAAGTCATGTTAAAAAAATGTGTTTAATTCCTTTCTGGTAAAGTGCTTGTTACTATAACAGGAAAGAGGACTAAATCTGGAATGGGGTGTTTGGCAAGCACATAAGGGTGTGATGGTCAGGTGTATACACACGTGGACAAAATTGTTGGTACCCTTCGGTCAATGAAAGAAAAACTCACAATGGTCACAGAAATAACTTTAATCTGACAAAAGTAATAATAAATAAGAATTCTATGAATGTTAACCAATGAAAGTCACACATTGCTTTTCAACCATGCTTCAACGGAATTATAAAAAAAAAATGAAAACTCAAAAACTCATGGAACAGGCCTGGACAAAAATGATGGTACCCCTAACTTAATAGTTTGTTGCACAACCTTTTGAGGCAATCACTGCAATCAAACGATTCCTGTAACTGTCAATGAGACTTCTGCACCTCTCTGCAGGTATTTTGGGCCACTCCTCATGAGCAAGCTGCTCCAGTTGTTTCCGGTTTGAAGGGTGACTTTTCCAGACAGCATGTTTCAGCTCCTTCCAAAGATGCTCAATAGCACTGAGGTCAGGGCTCATAGAAGGCCACTTTAGAATAGTCCAATGTTTTCCTCTTAGCCATTCTTGGGTGTTTTTAGCTGTGTTTTGGGTCATTGTCCTGTTGCAAGACCCATGACCTGCGACTGAGACTCAGCTTTCTGATACTGACCAGCACATTTCTCTCTAGAATCCCTTGATAGTCTTGAGATTTCATTGTACCCTGCACAGATTCAAGACACCCTGTGCCAGATGCAGCAAAGCAGCCCTAGAACATAGAGCCTCCTCCATGTTTCACAGTAGGGACAGTGTTCTTTTCTTCATATGCTTAATTTTTCCATCTGTGAACATAGAGCTGATTTGCCTTGGCAAAAAGTTCCATTTTTGTCTCATCTGTCCATAGGACATTCTCCCAGAAGCTTTGTGGCTTGTCAACATGTAGTTTGGCATATTTCAGTCTGGCTTTTTTATGATTTGTTTTCAACAATGGTGTCCTCCTTGGTCGTCTCTCATGGCTCAAACAACGACGGATGGTGCGATCCGACACTGATGTTCCTTGAGCATGAAGTTCACCTTGGATCTCTTTATATGTCTTTCTGGGCTCTTTTGTTACCATTCGGATTATCCGTCTGTTTAATTTGTCATCAATTTTCCTCCTGCGGCCACGTCCAGGGAGGTTGGCTACAGTCCCATGGATCTTAAATTTCTGAATAATATGTGCAACTGTAGTCACAGGAACATCTAGCTGCTTGGAGATGGTCTTATAGCCTTTACCTTTAACATGCTTGTCTATAATTTTCTTTCGAATCTCCTGAGACAACTCTTTCCTTCGCTTTCTCTGGTCCATGTTGAGTGTGATACACACCATGTCACCAAACAACACAGTGACTACCTGGAGCCCTATATATAGGCCCACTGACTGATTACAAGATTGTAGACACCTATGATGCTAATTAGTGGACACACCTTGAATTAACATGTCCCTTTGGTCACATTATTTTCAGTATTTTCTAGGGGTACCATAATTTTTGTCCAGGCCTGTTCCATGAGTTTATTTTTTTAAATAATTCTGTCGAAGCATGGTTGAAAAGCAATGTCTGACTTTCATTGGCTAACATTCATAAAAATTTTTTAATTATTACTTTTGTCAGATTAAAGTTATTTATGTGACCATTGTGAGTTTTTCTTTCATTGACCGAAGGGTACCAACAATATTGTCCACGTGTGTATATACTTTTGGTCTGATAGTGTATGTAAAATGGTCTGTGATGTGTATTTTATAGTCACTTTGTCTATTCTCTTCATGCCAACATGTCTGCAGTATTTTAAATGAATAACTGTATATGGACGTACCTGCCTAGTCAATGGTTCCCAGTAAAAGACAAGACAAGCTTGGGGATTCATCTCCTAGAAGAAGGGATTAAAGCGGACCACATAAATTTTAGGTGATTTTGATTCTGAAAAGTAGATCTAAAACAATTGTGAAAGAGTGGTCAGAAAGACTCACCAGTTCTTTACCTTTACGGCTTTCATAGTTTGTGAAGAAGCGGAAGCCCTCGTGACTGTAACCTTTCAGCAGCACCATTCTAGCAGAAGGTCTTCCATCCCTTTAGTGAGCAAGATAGTGACTTTAAGAGTAGCAAATGTTTTAGTCATACAGAAACTGGTTGTTAAGGGTTTCTTAAAGGAAAGCATGATTTCTCATAAAAATAAATAAATAAATAAATAAACAATGCAAAAACATTCTCACTTGGTTGCTGTTGCAAGGCACATGGCATTGGCTTCACCGATTTCAGGACACTTTGTTGCTTGATCAAACCACTCACCAAACTGCTTAATAGGGTCCAGAGAAATGAGCTGATGTTCTTCAAATGTCTGTGGAGTCAAAGGAGAACTGCAATGAATATGCTATAGTCTAATATGGTGACCATGAATACATGAACATGTTTCATTAAGAGTAGAAAATTATCTGGATCATGATATCTACACCTGCCATTATATAAATCATCTATGAGTACTATGGTACAACCAAAAATAAATATTAGATAAGACAACTCTTATGTTTAAATGCTGCATTTGTAATTCATTCATGATGCGTGTCAGGTCTTAGTCTCTGCAGGGACGAGGCTAGGTTCAAAGGTCTGGTGAAAACATGAACATTACCTCCTCGTCGCCTTTATATTTCTTTCTCATGTCACCCAGATCCAAATTCATGTTGTCTTCCGTGGATTTCGTGCAGAGATACGATGAATTAAAAAATGCTCGGTGGGAAACTGACTGGAAATCTAAAGCAGGAGGAAAGCTCCGTGCAGATACGCTGCTAAACTTCCTTGCGCTGAAGCTGAACAAGCGTCTCATGCTGTCATAGCCGCGACATAACGACGTCACATCTGGACGTACAGACGTAAAGCGTCTCTGAAGAAGAGAAACAGTCGCAAAATGTAACATGGCACAACAAACATCACTTTCAAATGTGTTTGAATATATCATTAAAAGCATAATATTTAGTCTGAACAACTCAACTCGAATAATTCACAAATCTTTCACTTACAAGAACCGTGAAATGCCGTTGCAATGTTTTGAAACCTCAGTCGGTCCTCTGCGGAAATGCACGCAGCGCGTGACGTCCCTCAACGTCACATCCGGTGCAAGATGGCAGCGACCTTGTGCGGCAGGATTGTTACAAAAACAGGTATATTTTCAATGGTCATTTATTGAGTGAGTTTAAGAATAAAGAGAACTCATAATCCTTCTCTAATTTTAGCTGTATAATGGCCGATTTAAAATAAGATAAATTAGAGAGGTTCCTTTTTAACGGGTTTCTACACTAGTTTGTGGTCGTGGTGGTGTTTCTCAGTTCAGACCGAGGGCTCACATACACGTACATTGTACAGGTGTGAAAAACACAGACTTGTGCAGGCTATGTGCCAGTTTAAGGATTGAGACGCCTACTATGGAGTTTGAAGTGTTTCCCTTTAGTCCGTTGATGGTTTTTACATTTGCTCATTTGTTCAACGTTTTTAAAGCAAAAGTATTT
The DNA here is from genome assembly GCA_030347435.1 of Clarias fuscus. Classification (NCBI taxonomy): domain Eukaryota; kingdom Metazoa; phylum Chordata; class Actinopteri; order Siluriformes; family Clariidae; genus Clarias; species Clarias fuscus. Next base: position 16,046,752 of record CM059220.1, read on the forward strand.
ATGGAAAAGTATTTAGTCAAAGCTTTGCAGTGCATTATCATTAATGACAGTGTGTTCTTAATTATATTCATGATTTAATAACTATGTCCTTCATGTGCTTGCAGGATGTCTGCCACTGGTTCAGAGTGTGCGTCATGGCTCCAAAGCTGTAACCCGCCACAGAAAGCCCATGCACTTCCTGAAGCAGAAGTTGATGGCTGTTACAGAATACATTCCCCCGAAACCTGCTGCTCCTCCTGGAGCTCTCAGTCGACGCACCCAGAAGACTGAGGAGGTGAGTGAAACTAAGTCAACCTTAAACCTTTTATACTAAGCTTAGTTGTGTAATGTAATTATAAACAATGCATTTTTCCATATATGACTTGCAATATATGGGCGAACGTTCTTTTTTTTTTTTTTACTTTTCTTTTCTGTTGTAATAACCATACAACTTTGGAGCTTTTGGGATTTTCACATTAAGACAGGAGCATAAGCAAAGTCAGGTCAAGCGGAAACACAGATGGGTTCAGTGGGGTTGAGGTCAGGGCTCCGCGAAGGGCACTTAAATACACGGTCATGCTGGTTTTTGTGAATGGTCAACAGGTTTTTGTTCTCTTGGTTCCAGTGAAGTGAAATCTTACTGTTACAGCATACAAAGACATTGTAGACAGGTGTTTTTTTTTTTTTTCAACTTTGTGGGAACAGTTTGGAAAATGCTCACTTATGGTTATAGTTTAGTATATAGTTTTAGCCATAGTTTGTGTTTGTATATATTTCTCAATTCACTGCTTTAAAAACATGGATTTTAATACATTTGATACAGATAAATTAGGAGTTCGAAACTTTTTTCCTTTGACTACAACACTGTGACTCCCAGAAAAGAAAGGTATTACTTATTTAGCTGTGTGATTTCACTACCATAATAAACAGTCCAATTATAGTACATTAAGATGGATTTGCATGTTAATGAAACAGTGCTTTTTCTCTTAATTCAGTCTGGTACAAACAATTATACATTCAATAATCATAAAATTATTAGACTGCTATCTTTCCTTTATATGGAGAGAGATATAGTGTGTGTATGTATGTTTGTGTGTTTGTGTGTATGTATGTGTATATATATACACAGACACACACACTGTGTCTGTGAGAGAGAGAGAGAGAGAGACTGAAAAAAAGGGTGAAACTATATAATAATCATTATATAAAAAAAGAAACCTTCCCCCCCCCCACACTGAACATAATTTAGAGGCAAAACAGACAGATATTATTTTGTAGTCTATTTGACTAATTTGTGATTTTTAATTTCCTTTAGCAAAGTGGTCTTGCGAAACTGTTAACGAGAGATCTGGAGACGGTCTTCAGTGAGTGTAAGATGATTGCTGTGCTTCAAAACAATGCCACCAACGCTGAAGACATGTTGCTGCTGAAGCACAGACTTAAAAAACATGACATTACCGTAAAATTTTTCCCCAATCAGGTAATGACTGGTTTCAGTGAGCTGCAAGCTGTTTTTATGCACTTATAGAGGTTTGAACTGCATTCTTACAAATGCTTTCTTTGGGAATTTTTCTGTTTTAGGTAGTGAGATCCTTTCTTCCTGGCAGTCCATATCGTAACATGCAACCACTGTTTATTGGACAAACTGTGATGTTTGTCAGCAAAGAGCCAAAAGTAAAGGAAATGTTACAAGTGTTAAGGAGTAGTCCTCAGATGTTGCTTTTGGGTGAGTTTTTCATTCTTATTAATGAGCTACACAACAGGCTTCAGTGTTTTTTTTCAATCTTGGAATCTGCACCAGAGTGAAAAGAAGTGTTTTTCCAGGTGCCTGTATTGAGAACACACTACTTTCACGAGAAGGGATCCTTAACTACTCCAAACTGCCGTCCATGTGTACTGTCCATGGTGAGCTGGTTGGAGGCTTGACCTTGATGACGTCACACACTGTTTCAATGCTGCAACGGCATCCTGCATACCTCTCGGCTCTCCTCCAGCAGTATATTAAGCAGCAGCAGCCTGCAGATAATGCTGAGCTCAAAACTGGGGAAACAACAGCCTAAATTAATTTATGTCTCTTCATAGGCTGAAAGCAATTTCCTATCCATTAGTATGAACTCTGTGTGGACTCTGATAAAAAAATTGCTACATACTGTATTGACCTAAATATGTCTTGTACTTTATTTATGGTCTGGAATACTCAACATTTAAGATGTGTTGCAAGATGGCAGGTTTATTATTGATGGCACCATTAACAGTCATCTGGTTCTTTTATTATACAAAACTATGTATTTGTATAATTGCATATCACACACAGCAGTGTATGATGTCTAAAAAGTTTTTTTGATTAATTGAGAAATATTTGAGTAATAGAAATTCTCAAATATCAGAAGAGTCTTGTGGGTTCTGTTATTATTCTGTAAATGATGTTATATTTCTGACCTTTCTGCCATATTACACATCTACTGTATAATGCACTCTAAAATTTCCCTTTATAAAAAATTAGAAAAAAATAAAGGAATAATACATGCTATATTTAATGCGTTCAATTTGTCAAATAATTATCAATTCAAATAACATTTTGTAATGCCTGCCTAAAATGTGTCTTTTTGTAATGTTTCACAAGTTGGTGACATTTCTAGATTAAATCAATCCATTGGCACAGGAGAAATATCTTGTGGATTTCCCTCATCAGTTCTGATCTCAGAAATAGTGTTTCAGACCAGATATTGGGATCTGCTTTACAAAACATCACTTTTGTGTTTAAGCATTTATTTTTTAGTTTAGAAATATGGTTGGCTTTTCATTGTCCTTGCAGAAGCAGTCAGGATTTTGGACAGAAATTTCGTCATCAGTCTTAATTATTTTGTATGCTGATTGTGTGAATGACCAAAATGCTTGTATTTTGATGTCACAGCCAAAACACGATGCCAAGTGTAGTTTAATGCCAGTTGGTGAAATTCAAGCTCTGCATACAATTAGATGTTACCTGGAAGGGTTTGTTTCGTGCAAACCTTACAACGGGATTATTGAATTAAACTGTACATCTAAAGCTATGATTTAAGAGTTCTTTTGTCATTCTTTCCCAGACTCCTCACTATTTTCAAGGACAGTCTGCTCAAAATTAGGTAAAGCTTTTCATACAGTATATTACAACAAATGCTTTGTTAGAACAAAGAAAAAAAGTTTCTCTTTTCATTTAACATAAGTGTTGTGTGGAAAGGGTTTTAGGAATTGAAGAGGGCCCAGGCTCATTTAATGTATAACTGCACTATGATTATAGTGTTTTAGCTTATACATAGTTTAAAAATCTATTTCCTGAAATAATCACTAGGTGGAGATCCTACTCTTCCTGACCTAGTTCACTGAATGATGAGTGATCAGATTGCATTGAAATGTAGGCTAAAAATTTGTTGCCGAGCATATTGTTAGACCCATTTCACCTCTAATTCTCTCTAATTCCTCCTGCTCCTCCGTCACTAATGCGGATAATGGTTTATCCCTGGAAGATGTTAAGACACTCACTAGGACAGTCGAGTTACTCACAACAAATAGTATTTTATTTTTTTATTTACCATACTCCGTGGCGATATGATTTTACAAATGGAGAAACAACTGATTTATGTGGGAACATGGATTCTAAAACATTTCTGAAGTAATTTTTTATAGGAATCTCAGGTAAGAGGCAAACACATATGATGGAAAAAACTTTATACTATACTGTTGTTAATCAGCATATATAAATTCTTGGATTGTAGAAATTATATTCTTACACTGTGTAGATCATTGGTGTGTTTCACTACAGTATCCTTTAAAAAATCATTTACCTTTCTATCCAAGTAAAACAGAATTATGATAAAAGTAATATAATGTATGTAATTTACGTCTACAGTACAACTGCCTGTTTCTGTTTCCTGTGCATAAAATAATAACCTCTAAAACTCAATGCTCAAAAGACCCAAATGCTACATAACACATATATACTAGTAAACAAAGAATGTGACACACAGAATGTGACAAATATTGACAATACATTATTTAATACGGAATATTATAATATTCTAATACTGTATATGATTACTTTAATACAGAATGTGACAAATGTACCTAAATTTTGATTTTTATTAAACTGGTACAACTATTTACAGATCATTATGCAGATTAGCACAAACTCAATCTTTGTGTCATTGTTGTTCCCTTTTATAGGCAGACATGATCATATACCAACAATATATGATCAACTGTTTTAATCAGATTACTAGTTAGAATTACTTTCAGAATAATCCTTCTTACTTTGTCTCTTACATTTTTTAGTCACCCATTGTAATATCTTCAGATACCTAATCTATTTACTCTCACAATGTATCTTAAGAGGAAGTCACGCAAACAATTAAGCCTGGCTTCTTTAAAATAAAGAGCTTAACATGACCATGAGCAAGTAATAGTCCAGTGTTCTGTATTTTTTCCACGTTGAGTAAGCAAAGCTTTGGCATCTGGTATAAACCCTTTATCCTGTTTCCTCCAGCATGCTTCTGCAGCTGAGGTCAATCCAGTCTCAGTAGTAAATCTTTCACTATCCTTCACTTGAACAGGGTGAAACTCTATACCCAGACAAGAAAAAGCCCTATTTGTTATTGCAAAAGTATTCAACTCATTCAGTTTAGTGTTTCATGAAACTTGCCATGTCTTTGTACATTAATTGCTTACAATATCTATCTATCTATCTATCTATCTATCTATCTATCTATCTATCTATCTATCTATCTATCTATCAGATATGTATAGATATCTGTCTATTCAGTACAGTCGTAGTATTTAGCGACATTTGATGTTCACATTTAGGACATTTTTTTTTTTTGCATATGGTCACACATTATTTACATGATAGCCTTTGTTCATTTTAGTTGATATCTGTAATTTAAAATGTCTTGAAATTATGATCATGCTAGTTTCCGTCTTCATCATCATCATCATCATCATCAATAATAATAAGAGTAATTTTCATTCGCTTGTCATCTTGTTAAGGCCTGGGCTATCCAAGCAACAGGCAAAACATGAATGCTAAAATAACATCACTTAAAGCCAATTACCATAATCCTCTCACACTGAGACTCTTGCTGGTGCTAGATTACTTATTATTAAATTACCCTTACTGGTACTATATCTTAATTCTTGAAAAGAATTAAAATATACTAACTTTTTTGAAAAAAAAAAAAAAAACTTTTATTTTGGTCTGTTACCATAATGTAGGATTATGGTAATTGGCTTTAAGTGATGTTATTTTAGCATTCATGTTTTGCCTGTTGCTTGGATAGCCCAGGCCTTAACAAGATGACAAGCTAATGAAAATTACTATTATTATTATTGTTGTTGTTGATGATGATGATGATGATGATGAAGATGGAAACTAGCATAATCATAATTTCAAGACATTTATTTGTACCATTGTATATTGGTATTGATTAATAAACATTATAGGCATTGATCTAGCAGGAATTGAAGCCTAAGAGATAATCTTCATTATCCCTGGCTGTTATCTGCTTTCTGGGCATGTTTGAGCATGTTGGTATTCTAAAATGTAAATGTTTAGAAACACGCCCATGGCTCTACTTAATGACCGTGTTACTGTACTTCTGGTTTTAAGTTTTATAATAGTTATGTGATGTAAGGATAACCATGTTAGTAAATAAATACATAAATAAATGAATAAAACAATGTCCAGCAAGTGATCTAAATATTCATAATATTTTGTTGTCAATTATTCTCAAATCCTCAATTTAAGCCTTTATCCTCTATCCCTTTATATAGATGCAGTCTGAAGAGATGCTGTGGCTAATGAAATAAATCTTTGTTTTGTTGGCATCCACAAACCCCTGTTGAAGGAGACAACTAAATTCCAGATTATTTGTCAGTGTGAACATTTGTGTAATAATGTAAAAAATCTTGCTTTACCAGTTCAAGCAAGAAGTGCAGAGAGCATTTTAATCATGGAGTCCTATGGATCAACGCTGTGCCACAGCCAGTTTCAGACTGGACAAGATAGATCACCTGCCGGATGGCAAAAGCCTTCCCACTCCCGGAGCAGCAGCACTGCATCCTCTCGTCAATCCAGACAGGTTTCTCCACCTACAATCACCCTGATTTTTCACTGTCCTTTCACTGTAGCATTGTGTTCCTTAGAAACAGATCCACCCATATGAGCTTTTTCATTGGGTGTAAGAAACCTGTTGTTCAACCTCTAAATCCCAAATTGAAAGCCAAACAAGTCTTAACCAGTCCAGTAAAGGAAGTGCTCTTCATTATTGTCTACTGTACCATGGATTTCTCTGTACAGTTAAAAGAACTGACAGGTGTACATGGTTGTGGATGTTAGATTCAGATATTTCCATTTTTGAAGTAGGTCAAAAGGATCTTGTTTGGTCTACACTTCAGAATATAAAAGACTGGGAGATAATGGATGACGTGAAGAAAGATTTTGATGCTGGTGGTGAGACCGTGCAGGATATGAATCCTCCTGTCATCTGTGAAGGCTACTTGATGAAGAGGAGAAAATGGCATCTCAAAGGCTGGCACAAGGTTAGGAAAGATCACAAATCTCTTTTAGGATTGATCAAATATTGCTAAAAATCCAGAGGTAACAAATTGAGACCTAGAAATAATAATAATAAAAAAAAATCATTTTGCCTAAAACATCAAAAAGACCTTGTAGTTCAATTAAAAAAAAAAAATTGTTAAAATATGTAAAGTGGTTTATGTAGTTATATAGACAAACTTAGTGTGGTTTTTTTTTTTTTTGCAATCTACTGTATTAATTGCAACCCAAAATACATATATCATTATCGATTATTAGAATTATTACAATAATAATGTCTGTTTTTTTGTTCCCAGAGATATTTTGTATTGGAAAAAGGAATTCTCAAATATTCAAAAAACCAATATGATGTAAGTAAGATGTTGATAAATATATTAAACTTCACACACCATACACAGGTTCATCTCACATATTACATACCGTCAACAGTGTTCTAAAGGGAAATTAAGTGGGTCAATGGATGTCAGTCTGGCAGTGATGTCAGTAAACAAAAAAGCAAGACGAATAGACTTGGATACTGGAGACAGTCTCTATCACATCAAGGTAAACTGTCAACAAATTAAATTTTTATTTCTGTAGCACCTTTCATGCTAAAGGAAGTTCAATGTGAGAAAGCAAACAATCTTGGGTGTTTTTGTTTGTTTTTCATAAAGGCAAAGAACCATGATCTGTATTATATATGGGTGACCAAATTGAGTGCCCATCGGATGTATAAGAGGAATGAAGCTGCACATGATCATAACAACTTGCTTCGGGCTCTGTCTCGAAGCAGCAATGTGCTTCAGGCAAATGCTGCAATGCGAAATGGAGTAAGCTATGAATATTAGATCCTTTATACATCATATAGCAAGTAAATATAAATTTTGTCTTCATGAATCAGTGGAATAAACTAGTAAAGTGTTTACTTGAATTAAAATCTAAAAGTGAAATGAACCAATTGTAAGGACCATTAATGGCGTGGGCCGCAAATAATTGCTTAATGCCGTTTATATACTGTATCATGGGTTAGCATTATAATATCTCCAATGATACAAACTAACTTGAATGCTTCATATTTGTTTGTTTTTCCTTTCAATTGCATGGTATATAAAAGCTATACTATAACTATAGTACAGTATATACTAGTTAGAACTTAGATTTTATATGTATTTTAAATAAGAAATAAACCACAACAATTTTTTCCTATAAAAATATCTCCTAAAGTGTTTTACGTGAGCGGCATGGTGGTGTTAGAGGTTAGCATTGTCGCCTTGCACCTTCAGGGTCTGGGTTAAATTTCTGGCCAGACTCGACTCTCGTCTCTTTGTGCATGATGTTTGCACATTCTCACCGTGCTTGGTGGGTTTAGTCCGGGTACTCCGGTTTCCTCCCAAAGTCCATAGACATGCAGATTAGGCAGATTGGCCTTCCCAAATTGCCTGTACAGTGTGAATGAGTGTGTGCCCTGTAATTAATTGGCAGCTTGTCCAGGGTGTACCCCTCCTCGAGCCTCCCATGACCCTAAATACAGGATGAGCAGTATAGACATTGAGTGAGTGCATGTATGTGTGTGTGTATATGTGAGTGCCCTGCGATAGACTGGCACCCTGTTTAGGGTGTACCCTGACTCGTGCCCTAAGTCCCCTGGGATAGGCTCCAGGCCCCCCCGCGACGCTGAATACAGGATAAAGCGGTATAGATGATGAGTGAGTGAGTGAGTGAGTGAGTGACAGAATGTTTTACATGTCTTATACTGAGGCCTTTTGCCAACAATAATATTCTGCTTGTCAGGTTACTGAGAACCCAGAAAGAGTTCTGAAATCTCTTTGCTGTCTTTAAAAAAAGCTGATGCCTGTGACATAAACATTTAGTAAACGATAACTTGCAGGAAACCTCACCATGTCAACAATAGTATACTAGTAACCACACATATTGTTTAATTATAAAGGCACAGATATTTGAAAATGGTGCATACTACAGTACTGTACAGTTCAATTATTGTTAAGACTTTGTTTTCCCCACCTCTGGCCATGTTAAAATAGATCTGAAATACACATATGGATCAGCATAGATAAAATTGCATGAGTTCAGAACATAATCTGTCTTTTGGGGAGAACTCTTAAATGTTGCTGTAAAATGAATGTTTTTCAGCGCCAGAACATGTCTCAGGACTCTTACCTGGGTGATACGGTAGCTCAAAGTGAAGACCTGGATGTGACAGACACGGGTGTCAATGGGAAAGTGTGTGCCTGGCTGCAGCAGGCCCAGGACCCAGACAGCTGCACTCTGGGTATTTTAGTACCTGGTCTTGCTTGTATTTTGTGTATTTAAAACATATATAATGAATAATCCATAATTAAACACACGTGCGTATAATAATTGAAAAGCCTACAGATCATAATAATCAGATAAAATGCTTTTGTGGAGTTTTGGTAACAGGAGTTTAAAGACATACTGTATTAGTACTTTCCATAAGATGATATGCTCTTGGTTTTAGCTGCAGTGTATACTATGTGTATTCCTGTTCAGAACTTAACCGCTGTCAAATAGAGCTGAATGATTTAAACCGGTTGGTGCAGAAACTTCACAACCTGGAATTAGACAAGGCTGTTAGTAATGGAGAGCTAAAGAGGATCATCAGCATGCAGGTGAAAAAGACTATTCATGATCTTAATGCCATGTTACTGTTAATGTGTGTGAATGTTAATCCTTAATCCTTTTAAACTAAAATTAGGCTACATATGTAGCACACGTTTGATTAGTGCTTGGTGTTTAAATGGCAGAATCTTTCACTTGAGAGGCCCAAGAAGAAATCTAGCAGGATATGGGGACACACTCATACACTTGGCATGGTAAGTCAAAGGTTTTTAAAAGCTGTCTGATTAAAGGATCAATTCTCATTCTGCAAATCAGTAGTAATTCCTCCCTCTCACTTACGTTTAGTTAATATTTTAGCAAAACAGCGATTAGTAATGAAATATACACTTTCTTGCATTTTTATCTGGAATGTCTGGAATATAATGCTTTTTTGGGGGGTTATAATATTATAATTACTCTTATTCTTTTACATTAAGCCACTGCGTAGGATTACTAAATCGGTAAGTCAACAGGACTTTTTAAATTAATGTTTGAAACAACTGCTCAATTCATGTAGACGATTTTACTCCCGACAACACTATGTACAAGACAAGACTATGACAGTCTACTCCCTTCTCTAGATAAAAACTCCTGACTCTTTTTAAAAAATGTTTTTTGCATGGATGTTATAATATAGCCCTGTACATCTCTGACAATATTCTTCTTTAAGCAGAAGTAATTAATAAGTAATTCCTTATACGATGCATCTTTCCCAGAGAACTGGACTAATAGGATTGGCCTTTGTTTTTTCTACTGTTTACTTCAGTTCTCATCGTCTCACCTGGGTGCCTCGGTGCCCTCCATCCCTGAATATGTCCACACCCAGCTTGCTCCCTCAGCCTCCTCTAGCTCCCCTGAAAGCAAAAAGCTTTACCAGGACATCTGCACTGTGTCCCAAAGAGGTGAGAAATAGTACAACACGCACACAAACACAAAAAACGTTTTGATTTGAAGAGCATTGTGCAACCTCAAAAATGATTAAAAAAGAAATAAATCTTGCTCCGAAACAGTGCACGGCACACTGAGGTCTGTGCATGAGGCTCTGTTTCAGGAGCGCCAGAGGCTACAGGACAGCTGGTCCAGCAGCGAGCTTCGCCAGAACACATCTGCTCAAATTAACATATGCAGTACCCTAACTGAGGTAAGATTATTTGTCCATAATTCATCACGCAAACTTAAATTTAAAATGTATACTGTATTTAACTGAATAATTCAGTTAAATACAGTATAAAGACATACAGTACTGGGTGTCTGTGAATTAATCTGCAGGATATACAATCATCGTTATGTAGAAGTATATTTATGTGTGTGTTCAGTTAGACATGAAGTCCCGGCAAACACAAATCCACACAAGGTCAGAGTGCTCTGACTCCTCGGAGGAATCCTATCACACTGTGAGCCTGAGAAAGGTGTGTCCCTCCCCAGGCTGAAGCTTACCACCTGGCTAATTTCCAGTTTCTTTATGTGTTGTGCTTCTCTTCTCGCTGCTCTCTCAACAGTTTCTTTGCATGTGTTTCTGTTTTATCTGCTTGATCAGTTAAACACTCTTCAGCAATTAACACTTCTGACATCAGTCGTTTTCACATCATTTGAGTGACATGGACTTACATTTGTGATTTCTTGTTTTTTAGTCTGAATCAATATGCCGTCACTCGGTGACAGACTCAGTGGCAGAGTATTTTGATGCACATTCTGAGATTTGTGAAAGTTTCTCTGAAGCATCAGATGAGTCTGGTCTGAGTGATGTCTCCATTAATTCAGAGCCTGAAAAAGACCATGGTTGGTATAAACATTGATATAATGTTTGAAATGATCAGGCTGGCAATATACAGTTGAACCTTGGATTGCGAGTTACTTGGTCTACGAGCGTTTTTTCAGACAAGCAAAATTTTTAAATCTTTAATTTTTAAACCACAATGCAACGTCACATTCCCGCAAAAACCTTAAAAGGAGGCAAAAGCAATTGTCATTAGAGAGGTTCATTGTTAAAGAAGTTTCCCGACAGAGCAGTGTTTCCGTTAGTGTGTGTGTGTGTGTGTGTGTGTGTGTGTGTGTGTGTGTGTGTGTGTGTGTGTTGATTATTTTCGGCTGTGGAATGAATCATCTGAATTTCCATTATTTCTCTATCTATAAATCTATAAATGCTTTAATATACAAGCACGCTTCTGAATTATGCTTGCAATCCAAGGTTTACCTGTATTTGATTTGACAGAAATATTATATGGATCAGTTCATTGTATTATATCTTTTTTCCTACTTATATATTCTGCAGTAACAGCAACACGGAAGTACCGTGCCAGCCTTTCCAAAGCGTCAGCAAAACCCAGGTTGATTTTGGGGAGCTCTGGCCACCGCACAGCACTGCCTGCAGTTTGCCCTGATAACAGTCATGTAGGCCTTATGACCATTCTTTATAACAACATTGGGAAAGACCTGTCACGTGTATCCATGCCTGCAGCACTGAATGAGCCTGTAAATCTACTCCAGAGGCTCTGTGAGGAACTGGAGTATTCGGAGCTACTGGACACAGCCAATCGCACTGACGACCCCTACCAGAGAATGGTACTGATTACTACTTAGAGTTAATGAGCTGATTAATAAAACGTTTTAGGTGCTATGGAATGTATATGACATATACTGCCTGGCCAAAAAAAGTCTAAGATTTAATTCTATCACATTAAGCTTGGATTACAGCACCAGTTCATGTTGCTGAGCCTAGACCTGACCAATCTTTATGCTTGATAACAAAGTCAAGCCATTTTTTCTGTTCAGTATCACTAACAAGTGGTTTTCTAATGACCACACAGCTGTTTAGACCAAATCCAGTGTTTTTCTTATCACGTTATGTGTGTTTGGAAATGCTATTACTTTCACTATTAAACGTAGCTATGGGTTTCACTGTTGATTTTTACCATGGAACTTCTCCAAGTATTTAAGTGATCTCCATTCAAGATTTTTTCCCTACCACATAGTGTATCTTCCACAAAATTGACAGTTCAGCACTATCCTTCCAGCTTTTGACAATGTGTTGAAGGGCTCTTAGTTTCAATAATTTCAAACCTCCTTAGCGGCTTGTTTGATGTAACCCTTCTGAAATGGTGACTTGTGAAATGGTCACTTGACCAGACAGTGTATTACTGAGGTTGGTAAGAGTCATATAAGTTTAGAGTTTACTTTTCAAATGCCCTTGTGCAAAGTAGTCTTGAAAGTATGAAAACACTCTTCTTATTAATGTCAGGTGCCCTTAGATGTTCTTTTGTATAATTAAATAAAAACAAGGCTAATTTGATTCAAAAAGTGACTCCCATATTCATTAATTAATCATTAATTGATTTTCGCTTACACTTCATGAAGGTAAAAAAAATCCAGCATGTTAAAATATTAGAATATTCAACTTACTGTTTGAGTAAATTATTATTCATACAGTATAAATACCATGTATAATGGTCTCATGGTCTAGATTAGTACATACAACCACAATTATGGGGAAGAATGTTGACTTGACAGTTGACCAGAAGATGTTCATTGATACCTTCCACAGAAGGATAAATTACAGAAGGTCATAGCTGAAAGTGCTTGCTTTTTGCAAATTGATGTCTTGAAGAATATTCATGGAATGTTGATGGAGAGGGACAATGTTATAGGAAAAGGTGCGTAAGCTGTAAATCCTCATTTTGGATGATTGCAGCATTAAGAAGATTGTCACGCAAGGCTGGATAAAATGAGGCTGGAGTCATTGCATCAAAAGCCAACATGGACAGATCTCTTCAGTAAATGGGCTACTGTTTACTGTTGCAGTCTTAGCATCAATCCACTCCTGAATCAGAGATAATGTCAGAAACATTTTACATGGTCTAAGGAGAAAAATAACTGGGCTTTTGCTCAGTGGTCCAAAGTCCTCATTTCAGATGAAAATAACTTTTGTCTTTCATCTGGAAATCAGAGGTCCCAGAGTCTGGAGGAAGAAGTTTTTCACAGTCTGTGATGAATTGGGGTGCCATGTCATCTGCTGTTTTATCAAGTCCGAAGTCAATGCAGCCATCTACCAGGAGATTTTAGAGTACCACTTGCTTCCGCCTGCTGACAAGCTTTATGAAGATGCCAAATTTTCTTTTCCAGCACGACTTAGCACCTGCCCACAGTGCCAGCACTACCACTAACTGGTTTGCTGACCATAATATTACTGTGCTTGATTGGCCAGCCAAGTCCTCTGACCTGACTGTATGGAAGATGAGAAACAACTAATAATAACAGATGAGTAACAACAATACAGATGAGCTGAAGGCTGATATCAAAGCAACCTGGTTGTTCAGTAATGCCTCTGCAGTGTGACGGGCTGATCGCCTAAATGCTGTGCCATATTTATGCAGTAATTTGTGCTGAAGAGCGTTGAGAGCATAATTTAACATAGTGCTTTGAGCTGTGAAATGAAAACAACAACAAAAAAAAACCTCTTGAAATATTACACTTTATGTGTAATGAATCTAGTATATATATACATTTTACGTTTTGAATGAAACTACACAAATAAATAGACTTTTCCATGATATTCTATTATTATTTTTTGAGGATTCACTATATTTACAGTATCAGTTAAGTGTTTAGTAACATTGTCTTGTTGTCATTTAGGTGTACATTGCTGCATTTGCTATCTCTGGCTATTGTACAGCTCAGTATCGTAACCGGTATAAGCCCTTTAACCCAGTTCTGGGAGAGACATTTGAGTGTGTAAGGGAGGACAGAGGTTTCCGCTTTATTAGTGAACAGGTAGGTGACTGTTCAAACTGATATCAAATTTGAAACATCTATCAAAAGGTGCTTTCTCATTCACTTCCATTTTGTCCTCAGGTTTGTCATCACCCACCCATCTCTGCTTGCCATGCTGTCTCAGACAACTTTTGCTTTTGGCAGGGTGGGTCCTCATAAACAAAGTTAACAATATTCATTTAAATAGAATATTCATTCTAGATGAGCAACTATGTGAGAGTTCATTCATATTTTTGCAGATCAGAGATGGAAGAATAAATTCTGGGGAAAGTCTTTGGAGATAATGCCAGCTGGAATGGTCAATGTAACCCTATCAAGGTGATGCCCTACCTCCTAAATGGATTATGTGAATATTATAAAGTAAATGGAAAGAGCCTGATCATTTAGGTGTGTTTAGGTATGGAGATCACTATGAATGGAATAAAGTGGTGACATGCATTCACAATGTCCTGAGTCAGCAGCGCTACCTAGAACACTACGGGGAGGCAACGATCCGCAACTTGAACAGCTCAGTCTGTACCTGTAAGATCACATTTGTTAAGGTGGGAATAGTTTTTAAATATCGCCTAATTTAAATATTTTTTATTTATATGCTGTAGAGAACAATCACTACATACTCAGTTAATCATGTGAATCCTCTGTTTCTTTGTCAGTCTCGCTATTGGGGCTCAGATGCAAATAAGAACGAGGTTCAAGGGCAGGTACTAGACGAGAGTGGTAATGTAGGTGCATCGATTTGGGGGATTCTGGCATGAGGGGATATTCTGTGATACACTACCCAATCCACAGTGTATCTGGAAACCATGTAAGTTACTGTAATTACTATAGTTTGTTTATAAGCTATGTATTTGACGCTGCAATTTATTTTTGAAATATATTTTAAAAATCAAATAATAAAAAAATGTAAACAATGTTTTAAAAGACTGTTAAAAATTCACAGTTTACAGGTCTGGAAAATATGCTACGTATAACTTAGCTAAAATTTATACTGCCTGGTCAAAATAAACTGAATGATATATTTTATTAGTTTGATTACACCACATGTGGTGGCCAATTCATTGTCCTAGAATATGGCCGTGCTATTAGGGAAGAAAACTCTATTGACGAGAATCTGGTCATTGCATATATTTAGGCAGTCTGCTGAGTTCATTTTATTGCCTCACAACATAGCTGGGCGTACACCTAACTAAGCACTATGCATGGTGGGTGCATCATTCCTTACACTTTTTATCTTGATGCACCTCACCACTCTGGAGTAGGCTAAATCTGGACTTATCAGACCACTTGACCATTTTCCATTATGTAGCAAATCAAAACCTTTTTTGTTAAGAATTTAATTATTTTCACTTACAAGTAGGTTTTTTAAATTAATTTTTTAATGCACATACAGTGGTGTGAAAAAGTGTTTGCCCCCTCACTGATTTCTTATTTTCTTGCATGTTTGTCACACTTTAATATTTCAGGTCATCAAACAAATTTTTACACATCATGCAGTTTTTAAATGAAGGTTATTATTAAGGGAAAACAAAATACAAAACTAAATAGGTCTTTATGAAAACGTGTTTGCCCCCTAAACCTAATAACTGGTTGGGCCACCCTTAGCAACAACATCTGCAATTAAGCGTTTTCGATAACTTGCAGTGAGTCTGTTACAGCACTGTGGAGGAATTTTGGCCCACTCATCTTTGCAGAATTGTTGTAATTCAGCCACATTGGAGGGTTTTCGAACATTCTTAAGGTCATGTCACGCCACAGCATCTCAATTAGATTCAGGTCAGGACTTTGACTAGGCCACTCCAAAGTCTTCATTTTGGACTTGCTGGTGTGCTTTGGATCATTGTCCTGCTGCAGAACCCAAGTTCGCTTCAGCTTGAGGTCACAAACAGATGGACCGACATTCTCTTTCAGGATATTTTGGTATACAGCAGAATTCATAGTTCAGCAAGTCTTCCAGGTCCTGAAGCAGCAAAACATCTCCAGACCATCACACAACCACCACCATATTTTACTGTTGGTATGATGTTCTTTTTTTGAAATGTGGTGTTACTTTTACGCCACACATAATGGGACACATACCTTCCATAAAAGTTAAACTTATGTCTAATCAGTCCACAGAGTATTTTCCCAAAATTCTTGGGGACCATCAAGATGTTTTCTGGCAAAACTGAAACGAGCCTTTCTGTTCTTTTTGCTCAGCAGTGGTCTGAAACATTGAAGTGTGACAAAAAAAAAAAGAAATCAGTAAGGGAGCAAACACTTTTTCACACCACTGTAGCTCCACATAGCTATTTAGTCCCAGTCCTGTGAGGTTTCATCACACTGTGTCTGTGGAAATGCTCTTACTTTCAATATTACACATAGCTGTGGTTTCAACTTCACCAGGTGATTAAGTGATCTCCATTCATGATTTTTTTTTCCTGACCACATTGTCCCACAAAGTTGACGGATCAGCACTATTCTTGCTTGGAAACTTATTAACCCAATTCCAGTCATTTTAAATATCCTTTGTTTTTTCTTTGCTTGATGTAGGCCAATAAATTGACCCTTTTTTATATGGCGACTTTTTGTTTTAGCTAGACAGTGTATATGAAAAAATAAAATATGAATTAGAATGAAAAGTAACCTGAATTTTAGAGGGTAAAAGAAGTGAAGGAACTATTGTAATTTTGGTGTTTGCATGTCATTGATAACAATACCACTGAGAAAATCTTTGAAACTGTTGCCTGAATTGCAGAAGTGCGGTGGTGATTGGTTATCTCAAAGATACCTCAGAATTATCTTAGCTATCATCATAGCCACAAGATGCACCACTGCATACCTAGACAGAGACCGTGATATCAAGCCAATGAATCATAATGAATACATGTGACCTTTATCTTTAAATTGAGCTTTTTTCTACCTGAAAGATCAACTCCTCAGAGTAACTGACACTTGCACTGATTATTTTGATGCTTTCATTCTGCACAGGACACATACATCACTGTATCTGTTTTACCCTGCAGACCCTCAGCCTAAAGACTACATACTGTACTATGGATTCTCCAGCTTTGCAATGGAAATGAATGAGTTAACCCCTGAACTTGAACCTCTGCTGCCACCAACAGATACACGTCTGCGTCCAGATCAAAGGTGAGTCTATAAGCGTAAAGCTGGATGTGCATGGGAACTTGTTGCCTACCTCCTCGAGAAATCCTTGCACAGTAAAGGGTAGTGCTGCTTATGTAGGTGGTATATAAATATGCTGTACTTCATTACTGTGGCCAGGATGTTGGAGGAAGGCAGGGTGGAGGAGGTAGACAAAAAGAAAGATGAGGTGGAGGAAAAGCAGAGAGAGCGGAGGACGATTTTGGCCAAGCGAGGAGAGCAGCATATCCCTCGTTTCTTCAGGTAAGAGGGGTGATCAGAATATCCTAAATGATTTTTCAATTTTTGGTTGGTGAGCACGTGCTCTCTGTCTTTCGCAGGAAATCTGTTGATGCAGCTGGTAAAGAATTGTGGCTCACTAATGGAACTTACTGGAAGCTGCGAGAGAATCCTGGATTCTCGAACATGAAAAACTTGGAATTATGGTGAAGTCTCAGAAGAGTTTGAGACTTTGGACTGTAAAACTTTCTTGCACCTTTCTTAAAGTATATGGACTTGAACTCAAAGCAAATAGTAGAGCAGAGATGAACTGCCCAGGACAGACTGGGCAAGGATAAAGCTCTTAACCAAAGACCAAGATTTTCTCTTGTTTCCCATTGAAGTACTCAGGCATCATTTTACAGCCGGACACTTAAATCAAATTATTTAGTGGTTAATCCATCTGTGCATCTACCTTCTTCCTCCAAATGATTATCTACAAAGGACACATAAACATGGGAAGATCATTGTGTTCTGTTAGTTCTTTTAATCAAAACCATGTGGGTTGTAGAAAAAAAATTAAGCATATTTTGGAGCTTCCACTAAACCAGAGGAGTGTGCAGGGCTGTTTTGTATTCTTACTCCCACCCACTCCCAGATCCCATTCACTTCTTCATTTTTTTTTTTTTAAATAATACACGTCTGTGATATTTTCTAATGAACTCAGTTTGTTCTGTTTCCCAAATGTAATTTAAACTTCTACAACCCTGATTAGGATGATCAATAAAGAGGAGTTACTACATTCTTTACAAGTAAAACTGACCACTTTTGTTGGGTCCCATGGGATCCCAGTCATGATAAACTCTTCTAGCTTATGCCTTATCTGATGAATTTCTGAAAGGGGAAGCTCATTTACTTGTGTAACTGAAAACAGGAGTGAAGAGATATTTTGCAGGACACAGCTTTTTATAGTACTCAGGTAGTACAATAACAAAAAAAGGGGACTGTGTTGTGTGACAGGGTCATACGTTTGTTTCCAAGGGACAAATGTATATACATTTTTTTATTACTTTCACTCACTCATTCACCATACTGCTTATCCTGTGCAGGGTTGTGAAAGGCCTGGAGCCTAGTCCAGGGGGACTCGGGGCACTATGCGGAAATAAACCCTGGATGGGGTGCCAATATATCACAGGGCACAACACACACACACACACAATTTGAAAAAGCCAATTAGGCTACATTGCATGTCATTGCAAGATTCGACCTTGGAGGTGTGAGGCCACAGTGCTAACCACTATGCCAAGGTGGGGTGCCCTATATTTGTTTATGTACATATCGCACGGGGAGATTTTATGTGAAATAATGACGAATTAACTATAGAGCTGAGCTTGCTACTTGACTTTTTTGGAACTATTTATAAAGTTTATTCCCTGGAATGTTTAGTTATCAGTTATCCCTTCAGAGAGGCTTCCTGTAACCTAATTTGCTCTGAGTGGAATTAGAAAAAACAGTCATTATCCACAAACGCTGGCTAGTATTTTCATAGCCACTGTGTCCAGTAAAACTCTTTAATAATTAACATTATTTAATGAAAACGTTAAATACATTTTAACATTAATAAAATGTTAGCCAATTATAAAAAAAAATTAAATATTCATAATGAAAAATGACATACATGTTTTATTACAGTCAGAACAAATCAAATACATCTTTTCAATCTGTACAGTTTGTCTGCATTATTTGAAGGACAGTTTGTGTTATTTGTGAACCATGGCTTTAAGTCAACATTGGAGAAATCAATTTTCACCTTACAGAGTGTTAAACTCACGCTTATCTCTTAAAGACAATCTGATAACAGAATTTGACAACTTTTCAAATGCATTAACGAAGAGACAGCTTGGGAGAAAATTCCCTTCCATTTTTCATAATTCATTATATAGATGTATTCAAAGGTAAACTGGGTTATGCTGTATGCATATAACACGTACAGTAACTAGAGGACTAATGGGTGGGAGCTTATGTCCACACAGCCCAAACTGATTCATTACTTGATTCTAACCACTCATTTTGATGCTATATTACAGTTTTATAAATCAGATGCAGATTCCTTCATATATCGTTCTGTGCAAATGTGGTCAACTTGTTAAATTTGATAAATAATGGCTATTATAATATCTGAATAGACAAATAGTCCACTAGGGGTCACCTAAAACATATTCTAACCATTGTCATAACAATACTGTACACCTGTATTCCTTTTGTTCATAAAATATTAAAACAAAGGCTTAAATGCATATTTAAGAATTGTTCAAGAATAAAAAAGGTACTTACAGTTCTCTTAAATTAATATGAACACTTTTTTTTTTAAAATTGCACTTAAAATTATAAACAGTTTACTGAAAATACCTCACAGTTAAGCTCATACCGATCAAGAACTTGCACCTTACTATTTAGTACCAAGAAAGAATTAACAAAACCCTGTCATTTTTAAATCAGTTGAACATCTCCATTTCATACACAGCTGGAGCTCATTGGCACATGCTTGACCTGAGAAATATCTAACAATAAGTTTATAACTAAGCAGTAGTAATATGCAATATCTCACTGTGATTGTCCTCGTCGTTGTATTGCTAGTTTGTAATTTGGTTTAGCACTGAAATAAATACACTTTTTCAACATTAAGGTGAATAAATCATTGGTTAACTCGTTGGTTACAAAGTCATTGAGAACATACTGACATTTTGGATATTCCACTATACAGGTTTTTGGGGAAGCTCTATAAAATACTGACATGAACAGAATAAAACATCAAATTCATAGAGAGTCATAAGGTAAGCATTTCTATTTTTAGCAATGTACATACTATGTAAGTGCAGTCTTATTACAGATTCGTTTGCAGTTTTCATTTTTTCAAACGAGACAAATATAAAAAATAAGAAGAAGATTCTTGTCGCCCCTCTGTGTGTGTGTGTGTGTGTGTGTGTGTGTGTGTGTGTGTGTGTGTGTGTGTGTGTGTGTGTGCATGGCTGTACAGGACCGCTATGTGTTAAGGTACGATATATGTTGTTGTGGGGAGTATTCTAATATGATATTCACTGAAAGATCACACCAGCTGATGACCAATAAAATGCGTCTAAATCTTGGAAGGTGAACCATGTCCTGTACTGTGCGGTTACCTCCACAGTCTGTGTGTTAACATTCTTATGGCTGTCGCCCACTTAGCTGTCAAGGGTCATTCTCACCTTTGATGGTTTGCAGGCCCTGATAAGGTGAGAGTGAGGTCTCTCTCTTCCTCTGTGTCACTGAGGTCTGTGGTGTGCTGGCTCCTGTTTGATTATGATGTCCAGTCAAAACAATGCACCTTTCAGGTGTCCATTTTCCCACCCTGTCTATCTGCATGTTGTCTTTCTCGTCCTATTTGCGAGACTTGCTGATGTTGGGTAAAGCATGCTTCTTTTTTTTTTTTTGCTAATCAGACTGACATGTTTGTGCCTGTGTAGACCACATAAATACTATTGCCACCTGATTTGGACTTCAATTCATCCTGTATGAAATCAAAGCTTACGGTGTAACGTTTACTTCATAAATGTCCAATACAGTGGTGCTGTATATATTATATTGCAACAAGAATAAATTAGAGCCAGCTCCTGTTTGGCACATGATCTAGTTTAAGCAGAAAAAATGAGAGGTTGACAGGAAGACAGCTGACATGATGAGTGAAACATGCCTTGACCTCTCTTTGCAGATAGATATATTCTTATCACTTATCAATCATCATTCGATTTCACTGGACACTCTCGGCTCATTTGCAGTAGTAAAAATTTGAAAGAACTGAAATCAAACCACTTAGGCATATCCTCAAAAGTAAATGGCTATACTCTTGAGAAAAACTTCACACCTAACAACAAATATGTTTGCATGTGTGATTGTGTGTATGTGCGTATTTGTGTGTGTGTGAGAGGGAGAGAGAACTAGACGACTGGACAGGCCCTTGAGGGGAGTGTCAGCAGGTGTTCAGACTTCTTTAAATGCTAAACAGTTACAGTTTCTGAATTCATCCAAGTCTCTGTGTGTGCATAAATATATCTCCAGGCCAGTGTTTCAGCCCAGTCACATCGTCTTCACTCACCAGCCCTCACCATAACGGTGACCTTGAGGATGAGTGCAGTGCCTCCACCTGAACTTACCCCAACAGCGCTACCATGGGGAAGCAGCACACCAAACATGAGAGGGCTAGCAATAACACTGTGGGGATACAAAACAAATAGCACCCTTGCTATGAAGGAAAAATTATTGAGAGTTCTGTGTTAGCTGTTACTGGCCTCTGTTGTCCCTCCTCTAGCCTCCCACAGAGCTTTGTCCCAGAAGTCAGTGCAGCTCTGTGTGTGGTACACAGCAAGGAGTGCCACACTAACTCACAGACGGTGGCTCTCAGTGACTGTAGAAGCCGTAGTAGCCCGCATCACTGCTGTTGTCCTTCTCACAGGCTTCGCTGCTCCGAATGGGAGGGGAGTTCTCAGTGCTTGAAGTGTACGGGGACACTCGTCTTTTCTTGCTCTCCGCACCTTCAAAAAGACCAGAGTCGACCGAGTCTACTGATTTGACAGAGGGGGTCTCCATCCATGTATCCTCTACCACCTCTTTTGGCTTGTCCTGAAGTACTGGCAACCTCAAGGACTCAAGCAGTGATGGAGAGGGGTGAAGGCGGGAATTTACTGCCGGAGGAGAAGAGGACAGGGCAGGAGACGACATAGGGCGGAACCAGCTCAGGCTGGATGTGGCTTTCCCAGGATGTGGGTGGCCGAGGTACTGTGGTGAAGGTCTTGTGCTCCATGTGGCCGAGCTGGCACTTGATATTGGCCCAGAAGTGAAGGGGTTCTCAGGATAGTAGCTCAGCGGGTGGTGGGGCGATGTCTGTAAAGGAAAGGGCTTGTATAGACTGTTGGGTGTATAGTCACCATCATAAGAGCTGAAGTCCAGTAGATTGGAGGGTGTGCCCTGCTGCCCAGGGAGGTACCAGCGTCCATGGTGACTGCCATTCGGGTCTTTGTGGCACCCTTGTGCCATGCTGACGGGCTCGCAGCTGTAGAAGCGGCTGTGCTGAAGTGGACTCATGTACTGCTCGGCCAGGTAAGGCTGGCGAGGATAGCAGCTGGCTGCTACGAGTTGCTGGCCCTCAGTGGGGGAGGGGGTGATACGATCTGAGTCAGGTGGGGCATACAGTCTGTAGAGAAACATCAAGATCAAATTAAACAAACAAAAACCCCTGAGGAGGTTAAAGCCAAATATCATGGAGCTCAGGGGTTGTGTGTGAGCCTTAACACTAAAACGATCAGGATATAGCATTTGCCTTTTGATTTTTTTGCATAGTATTATACTTTAAATATTTTGTACATTTGAAATCAGCAGGTGATTTATAATTAAAAATAATAGGATATAGAGGTACTGATAGTCTCATAGGGTAACTCTGTTTGAGATCTACTTACGTGTCATAACTGTCTCGGAAACCTTTCGCAAAAGGGTTATGGTCTATTTTCAGCTGTGTGATCTATGGAAGAAATTGCAGGAGCGGAGGCCATGACAGATGTGACCGGTATGGTTAGAGTGTCAAGAGAGTAGGAAGAGGGCAGCATGTGACAAGAAAAGAGGACACAGAGTTAACAGTCATTAAATCGATCATTAAACTGTAAACTGCAAAGTTATTAATACTTAATACATTAACAATTTCTTAATGTATTACTTTATGAAATGTACAGGTTTACATATATTCAGTATAATTTACACTCATTAATCATAACAGCTTTTCAGTTTCTTCCTAGCTGTTTCATTTTATTGGTGGTTATGTTGCATGTATCAGCTGATTAAAACAGAGAATAAACCAGACTGATGGTGGAGAAGTGCAGGGGCGTGAGGAGCGGTGACTTACATCTGCATTCTGGTAGGCAGTGACTGCAATGAACTGGGTCTCGGGGAAGATAAAGGTTTGCGCTTTGCAATTGCGGAAGGGATCTTCCGTTCCGTCCTCCTTCACTTCCATGATATGTAACCGGGGCTGGTATTTGTGGAGAGACTGCAGCACTATCATCTGCGTAGGCCACATGAGGTATGAAATGAGATATGAACAGCCATGAGTAGAGATGGGTCGAGAAGAGGAAATTCAAAGTTACCACTGACCACAAATGAACACATACATGCTGCCAAACCTTTTTTCTCTCTCAGTATTACCTGTGCCATGTTGTTGGAGCTGCCTTTGTTGTTGGTGAGTTTGAGCTTTCCAAATGAGACCTCCTGCCTCATCCAGTGATTCCCTGTGTTAGGAGAATCGGGATGCATATACATCCTGTTTCCTGTGGAAAACAAATAGTATGATAAACTTTTTACAACAGCTTTATTTATATATATATATATATATATATATATTCACACAAAGTACATTTACACAAAGTACATTTACACAAAATTCTTAAAAACAAGTTATAATGTGGCTTTGATTGCAGTTTCCAATTTAACAACAAATAAGGTTGTACTTGGTGATGCCAAACTGCTGCAGTAGACACAGTCATAGCAGCAGATGTGCATGCATGGGTTTCTTACATTGTGGTGTACAGTGACACCAGATATATTCTTCTTATGGCCACAAAAAGACATATAACTGAGAAGTAGAACTGTTTTTCCCTCCAATGCACACTGACAATCACAATGCAAAAACCCACAATGCTGATAAAGCTCTACTCTTTAAAAACGAACATATTGAGTAAAAAGCAAGTGTCTAATTACTAGCTAGTGCTTATACCTGGCATATTGCCCTCTGCTTTTCCACACTGCACCCACTTGCCTCCCTGGTACCTCCAGTGGTGCTGATCAGCCAGAACCACATCCACGTACACATTATAGTGAGCTGAGGGGTCCAGAGCAGTGATATTAAAACTGAGAAACGGGAACATCCTCCTGTTTAGAAAAACATATAGAAGAAACAAGAGACGGCTGTGATTGTGATGCTTCACACACAAGTTCAATCAGCTGTGAGACAAGAAGATATGTGAGGTTATAGTAGTGCGAATATACAGTATACACACACGAATACAAACAAGGAGCGTTCAAGACAAACTGAACTTCTAATTAATTTAATTTCTCATAAACATGCTTGACATTTACAGAACAATTCAAGCACAGGATGACGATGAGACAGTGATGACACTCACTCACATTCTGATTGGTGCAAATGTTTTAAAGAAGCCTGTCTGTCTGTGAATAACCCTGTGATCCCACCCGAGGTCGCTCGGAACCCACTGCAGTTGTTACCGTGAACATAGTCACTGGAATGTGCTTGGGCTGGGAGTTACTGCTACATCCCACGTACAATTCTGACTGTGGTCTAGGCCATGTTTGGGCCATTAAAGGATTTCCTGTGAGGCCGGTGTTTCAGACATAAGAAAGCAGATCATGGCTCTGGCAAACTGAGGAAACTTTCTACCCTGATGGTATTCAAGCACTAGTGAAACACTGGGATAAGTGCATTAGTGTATCAGGGGATTCTACAGAGAAAAACCCCTTTTGTTTTGTTACGTGCGTGTGCGTGCATGCATGTACTGTATATATATATATATATATATATATATTACAGTACACACACATGCACGCACACACTCTCAGAGTGAGAGATAGATTAGGTAGATGATAGATAGATAGATAGATAGATAGATAGATAGATAGATAGATAGATAGATAGATATCTTCTCCTTAAGTAGTCTGATCATTTGGATTATCTGTTTAAGATTTTCATATGTACTCCCTGAGATTAGTTCATGATAAAATCTTAAAAGAAGGGTGCGCAAATTAGGGCATCATCAATAACACTGGATTAACTATGATTTATTCACACACAGGCTTGTCTCTATATCGGTGGAATGGCATGCTTTAATATTAACTCATACCTTAACAAACATTACTGCAGTTTGGAAATTTCAAATCAAACAATTATATTTAGACATATCTAAGGATTTTTAAATGTGCCATGGTTTTAAGATTTATGACACTTTACGTTACAAAATATTTATATGCCAACTGCCTGTCAAAAACCAAGCTACTAAAAAACAAAACAAAGACTGAACATCCTGTCCACATACTGTACAAGCAATAAATAGTCACCCATCTGATAAAATTGTAGAATAAAGCGGTGTAAAATATAATATAAATATAAATAAAAAGTGATCATTTCTTCTAGGAGCTACTGTAAGCGAAAACAGAAACCAGCTCCAGGATTCTCTTTTTACCACTTTACTCTCTCTCTCAGCTCTATGATCTGATTTATAACTAGAGTTTGACTCTGACACTTCTCTTCCTTGACTAGCTTTCATGGCCATACTTATCTAAAAGAGACGATTTATAAGAAATCAGTACTTGGTGAAGGGGAAACTTAAAGGTTTACCACAGAGAGTGTGTTTTGCATAAGTAGGAGGCTCAGGTTTACTATGACAGAAATTGTTAACCTGTGGAAACTTAATGACTCGTTGACTCAGTGGCCGTCAGCACTCAGCTAGTAGGTGGTTACCAAACAAAGATATGTATCCTCTGCTGTCTAGGACTCTGTTATGCATCTGCTAGATGTATGTTCTTACTTGTACATTTCTCTTCTAATTGGAAATGAAACTTTCAAGTATACTTTGGTACCACTCCCTTTAAAATATAAGAATTATCAGTCAGAACCGCAGTATTAGCAGAAAGGCCAAGACAGATCAATTAGTACACTGATAGACTTAAGTTTAAAGAAAAGAGAAGTGTGTGATGTCGAAGTGTATGACGTATGTGTGAGAAATATATTACAGCAGGAATGTTAGGCAAATGATAGATGTGTTACTGGAAATTTAGCGCAAAGAAGATTTTTCTCTTTGATCATACTCACTGATTCACCAGGACAGGAGTTTGTGCTCACTTGTAATAATATGCCCATATAAAGCTGCTGGTGGACAGCATACTGTGTCTGAGACGCTATGTATTCTTGTGCATAGAAGATTATATAGATGTTGCAATAGCGCAGATTTAAGTGCACCGTAGATAGATAAAGATTTTTGCTTTTTTTCAGGATTATTTCTATGTGGTAAGTTTAGAAACCACTTAACAAACTCTTTTGGTGGAGCAGCGTCACTGTACTAAACACCAGTGCAGCTTTTACTGCTGAAAAACAGAGTGTGCTCAGCAACCACAGTCACATCCCTTATAACAGACAATCCCTTTGATCTTGATGCAATTTTACTGAATTGCTTCTGTCACTTGTTGTCCGCATATAAGATACTCATACATCTGGATTCTCCTACAGCTGTAGACGCATGCAACAAGCTGCTCTGTAGTGAGAAACTGCATGTCTGACACTTAATATGTACTTTGCTGCCGAGGTTGGGCTCTTTGCAGCAAGACTCTGCATACTCCAAGTTACCATCAACAGATGAACAGGAAGTGATGTTCAGTGAAAAAAAAAAAACATAGAGCAAACACTAACATCAAAAATAGCCAGAAATATCTTCTTGCCTTTGCAGCACAGGGCACAGAAAGAGTGTACAAGTGGTACAGGAAACTGCTTTTTATTGTTCTAAAAGACGTCATGACAGCCTTGTGCTCTTTTATAATAATTTAACTGATAACATAAAGTGACTAATGCATTACACATGAGCCAGCTAACATAAAATACCAAAGCTCTGCATTATTAAAATATACTATTTACAAATTAGGTTTCTGCTGCTTTATTTCATATTACAAATGAGATCACATAATGACCACAATAAATTAAGTGCAACATCCACTACATTTCTGCATCCTATAAAGAGACCTTTTTTTCTAGGTTTGTATGGGTATGATGTAATATTAAAGCATGCCATTCTACCAATATAGGGACAAGCATGTATGTAAATAAATCATCGCTAATCCAGTGTTATTGATGATCTACATATATTGTGCACACCACCACGAGTGTACAAGTGGTACAGGAAGCAGGCTGCTTTTTATTGTTCCTAAAGTCATTATTATAGCCTGGTGCTCTTTTATGATAATAAAATGTAAAATATAAATAGAAAGTAATTTATACATTACAGCAGCTAACATAAAATCTAAAAGTGCTGCATGATCAAAATACCGTATTTCAATACTGTATTTAAAATTTTGGTTTCTGCTGCTTTAATTCATATTACAAATAAGATCAACTTATGACCATAATAAATTAATAACAACATCGACTACTTTCTACTTTTCTGCACCTTATAAAAATACTGTGGGTTTGAATCAGCAGACACCAACCACACAACACAGGTGAACAATATATTCACCTACACCACTGGCACTGTATATAAAATTGTATTATAAAGCATGTATTATAAATTATATATGAAGATCACGCTGGATTCCGTTTACAGTTGCGCTATATTAATTCAGTGATGTATAAAATATTTTTTTTCCTGCTGATTAAAATTAAACAGATAGTTAGATAAATTTATAGATAGATAGATAATTTTAGGTTAAAAAAAATTAATGATAGAAGTAAACATAAAGAGTAATACATACATGCTTAATTAACTTTTATTTATGGTTACACATTAAATGTTTTTCATTCCCTTACAACCTGATTTTAGAGATAGAATAATCTTAGACACGGCTGGTAGTGTACTAAATCACTTAAGTCATTAAATGATTTGTTATATTATAGTGACTACTTTAAGGAATTTCTATAAAGACACAGATGAAACACAACACATTTGTTCATTTAAACAAAATATTTTTTGAGCCATCATAGAGAATCCTTAAACAGGTATGTGGATCTTAATGGAGTGGGTGTTAGTAGTAGAGATGGTACTGGAGAGAATGTGGCCAGACTTAGATGAGAACTTGAAAAGGGCCAAAGAACCCCTGCTTTCGTTTCAGGCTCTTGGCCTTACAGTGAAGATTTCAAAGCCTTATCTCGGACTGTGTCTCACCTCACTTCTGAAGAAACCTGCCTCACTACACACTCTAACAGACCAGAGGAGAGAGAGAAAGAAAGAGAGAGAGAGAGTAAAGAAAGAGTGCAAGAGAGGGAAAAAGCACCTTTCTTCATTTCCTGCACTTCAAAGCCACCTCCACTGATGTACGGCCATCAGACTTTCAGCCTCCCCAAACCCTACCACCACCAGCACATCACCGCATTCTTCCACCCCCATAGCTAAATCAACAGAGCTCGAACACGTCTTGGCATGGAAGGACTCAGTTTAAAACTCCATTATGTAAATGTATCACCCACTCTTGATTTGGCTGTTACAGGAACATCAAAAACAGCTAAAATATCTATAAGTATTTTGCTGTATTTAATTTGATTTAAATCTACACTTTTCCTGTTTATAGTGTCATGTATTTTATTATTATTATTATTATTATTATTATTCAAATGAGGGTCAAGATAAATTGATGAGAAACCAAACACACACAAAAAAATGACAAAGATGTGTGCAGTACTTCAGAAATTAAACAAACCCTTCTCTAATTTAGATAAGTCTGGAACATTAGTGACAACCACAGTATAATTACTTTCAAGTCTTAGAGTTCTTATTTCCGTAAACAAGAAATATCATATTGCCAGCCAAATTAAAGGATATGGTCTCTCACTTTTGGAAGATGTTTATATATTTCATGCATGAACTGTAAAAAGGTTACAATAGTGATAGACTAATCAAATTGTTTGTGTGTGTGTTTATAAAAGAAATACATCAATTACTTTAATTATATGAACCAGGCAACCATGGAACGATGTCATTATCTACAAGGTGTTAAGAAATCTGCCAGGATAGATGAAACTATGTGTATTTCTCTACACACTGCTACCAATGATGTACATAAATGCTCTCAAATAAACTGTTCGCAATTGCACATTTCAGTCATTTTTGAAAAATTTAATGGAATGTGTTTTAGATCAATTTCCTATAAACTGCAGCCATTAATCTGGAGTACATAATACACTTTACATGAGACACTCACTATGCCACTGTAACATAGCATAGATTTAGATCTAGACAGTGATTAAGACATTTTCTTGCAGATAACAAAACATATTATTATAGATTATTTCCCTGCTAGGCTTTATACTTCTTTGACATTTTGAATTGAACCCAAACATGTGTGAGCACTACACTAAAGAAATGATAGGTGATGAATAATATGACACACCACATTTTGACATAAGACAAAACTTGACAAAAGTTTTTTTTTTTCCCTATTTGTTAAAATATGAGTCAAATTTAGAAAGTGACTTTCAGTTAAGTCTGTTTAGCTATCTAGGCCTAATCCAAACAAGTACCTGACTGTTATTTTATTCAAAACCACTCGCAGTACTATAAGAAATACTTTCTTAAGTAGGAATTACAGCTCTAGTAAGTATGCAGTGCTGGAATTGTATAGAATTATTTATTTATTTAGCATTCAGCAAATAATTGTCAATAGTATCGTAAAGCTTTATCATGAGCGAGAAATCAGCTAAAGAAAATAATAAATGTCATAATATTGAATTTATAATCAATCAGAGAATCTGTTTTAACATAAGGATTTGATGTTTCAAAAGAATATTAGAGATATTAAACACTTATTTTTAAGGTCCTCTCCAAATTAAGCATAACTTAAGTGACAGATTATTATGAATATTTGTTTACTTTGACAAAAAAAGAACATGTTTTGTTTAAGATATAGAGCATTGATTTTTATATACATATTCAGCTAATACAACGTTTTATTTGACTTCCAGATAGTAGTGCGATTGCGCTCCTGTGCAGATGCTTCAGCTGTCAGTGCGCGTTCTGGCGCTGGAAATCCAATTATTCTTTACATTTATTCCATACTCCTCCACTGATCTAACTCAAATGCACTGATCTAACTTAAATATTTTGTTGATTTCACTTTTGTAAACTAAAAAAATGTGCTTAGATTTAGCCTCCTTACCTGCCCTGTTTGGTGATGATCATCTCGGTTTGGTACTTGTGGAACTTGGCCCACAACGGGTAGTTGTTGAGAAGCACCTGCGTCTTGCCGCACACCTGTAGGCCAGGTAAGGCATAGATAGGCGCGCGCGGATAGCCATGCTGAAAATGCGAGTGATACGATTCCGCGCTGGCCGAGTAGCTGTCTTTACTGTCCGGTGAATACCCATCAGCCCCTGCGTAAGCCTGGGCCGCGCTGCTGCGGTTGAACGCACAGTTACCGAGCGGAGCCGCTGCTGCTGCCGCCGCGGAGTAAAACCTCCCCGCCTGCGCTCCGAGTTCGCCAGCGCTCTGCTCGCCGTGGAACGGCGGCGGAAAGTTGTCCTGGCCGTTAGGAACAGAGTCTGGATAGTACAGCCGCGCGTCTTGAACGCCCATTTTGAAGTCCGCTAGCTCCTTGCTCCGGTGAAGGTGACCGCTCGTCTCTGCGTCTTTGGCCAAACTTTGCGCGTCGCTTCCATTGAGCATGTTGATATAGAAGCTGCCGCCTATGCCGCCCATCTGCAGGCTCGCTCCGCGCTCACGTGCAGGATCATAGGGTGGCAGATTACTTTTTTTTTTTTTGGCTGCCCACTACAATAAACGGGCTCAAATGAAAACTTTAATGGAAAGGCTCAAAAGCAAAAAAGAACCGGTCTCTCACTCTGTCTCTCTCTCTCTCTGATACAAGCTTCCGACTTCTGAGAACTGCTCCTGTCTCTTTTACGGCCAAAATAAGACCCGTCCCATGTCTGACATGCCTGGCATATCGATGTTTCTTGATTTATTTAATTGTACTGGGTACATCACTGTAATATAAATAACAGTGCATCATCACTTTTTTAAAGTTTTACATCAGAATGAGAGTTGCCGGTCTCCCAGGCTGTGATATACATTCGGTGAGAGGTAATTAGAAGGGCGGGGACTGGAGCTGAGGCAGGACGGTGATAGGGTGATACTTGGGCGAAACCACGCCCCTTTCCAATAATTTGCCGGACCTGTCCGAAATGAGCGAGTTTACTTAGTGTTTTATTAAACACGATGAAATGTTTAGTATCGTCTTTCTGTGTCGCCGTTTCCGTTACTGACATGAATAAGTTCAAAACTGTGTGTGACGGATCATCACTCAGGAAATAGGGACACAGTTACTTTCAGCCACATCTCCAGACTCTTTAAGTCCCTAAAACTCATGATAATGAGGAATAAGAAGTTCAACAGAGAACCTAAAGTCACCTAAAGGTAAATTAACACACATCTGAAATGAAAACGCAGTATTTATTTAGGCCATTAAATTGGCCTAAATTTAAGGCCGTTAGCCTAAAACGGTTATTTATGTTATTTATGTTAAAACATAAACATAAACGGTTATTTATGTTTTACGGTTAGTTAGGTAATTTATTAAAATGGCCCATGTTAAAACATGTTCTAGGAAATGGTTAAAGTTTAAAAAAGATAAAGTTTATTTGGGGTTCACTAGTATTCATTATATAAAAACATGCCAAACATAATGAAATGACTTAAGTGCGTATTTACATACATAGTCTTTATAGTCTTATATAATCCAATTATACTAGCTATTTTCTAGTAATTACAGTAATATAGTAAATAGACACCAGATAATCATCATCATCATCATCATCATCATCATCATCACCCTTATTAGTATTGAATGTCATTTACATATTTTTTTTTAAGAATGTTGTGCTTGAGTTTCACTTATCCATCTTATAATAATCAGCGACACATATAGCCCAGCCGCATGTGTATGCACATAAACATATTCTCTATCTCTATCACACTCATTCACTGTTTCTCTCACTCTCTCTCTCTCTCACACACACTAACACACATTCAGAGGAAGCGTGAAAGAGTCTCCCTTAGTACAAGTACAGTTCATTTTTAACGTTGTCATTGAACTAATTCAATTATTTGCATCTCTCCTAGCAAGGTGAGCTCACAAGGTCAGGCACTGAACTCACTAGTGTTGACACCCACGGCAGGGGCAGATCGTCTCCCGTATTATGATGAGCAGTCCAGCCGTGTGTCCCTCTCATTGCTCCGAGGCTGAACATCACCTCTCTGACTTTAGATACACTTCATCGCTGCAGGAAATCCAACAGTGTCCCCATGATAAACTCGCCTTCTGTCCACAGTTAGCCCACTAACTCATTAGCTAATAACATGTACACAGGTTTTACATTTACAGCGACATTCTTCTTTGTAGCCTGCAGAGGTAAGAGCATTTATTCAGTGGCTTTTAATATAAAAGGATCACACCCAGTTGTTGTCGACACATTACGGTTTTGTTTTCTATTTTGGGTTTATGAGTCAAGAGACTTTTGGCTCTTTCAGTTTTATTTCTATATGTAAGAAATAGTCTAGTGTATTCTCATGCATGTAAGCATGATAGTACACTAAACAGTAGAAAGTAATTATAAATATCACATATAGATTGCTGTATATCTCTTTTATTCTACACTAAAAATAATTAAGTCGCTTGAACTCGTTTTTTTTTTTTTTTTTAAACCCTCAAGCAATAAAATGTTTTGGTTAAGAAGGCGCTTTGTTTGGATTACATGTAAAATAGATGATCAGAGCTGTTATATCACCTTGGCTAAAGACTGAAAGTTTTGTTATAACTGCAGCATGAAACCCCAGGGAACACTTCATACTATATGTTGTGTAAATTACAAAGTAAACTTAATGGAAGTTATGACACTGTTAGTATGCCTCATGTCTACTGACATTCACAATTATGGCTTTTGGCAGAAAGCCTAATCCAGAGTGGCTTACAGAAACAAAAGCTTTCATTTATACAACTGAGCAGTTGAGGGTTAGGGGCCTTGCTCGGGCTTAGTGGTGTTAGGAGAACTCACAAACCTTCTGATTAGCAGTGAAATGTCTTAACTAGTGAGCTACGACTGCCTGCATCTTTTCAGCACTAAATTAGAAAAAAACTATTTTAATACATTTCTGCATTCAAAACATATATGTCACAGTTTCATATATGGAATTTAGTTGTGTTGTAAAGTGGGGACCTGCTGACTCATTGTGCACACTTCTTTTGCTACAAATATGAGATTTTCCAGTTTTGCGCTTAACAACAGTACACTCTAAACCTCCGAACCTGTTGCACTGCATCAGTGCACACCGTGGCTGATCTCTGCAGATGACTTGCTCTCTCTCATCTCAGTCAAGTACACATGGAGGAAGGTAGAAGTACTCCTCATCTCCACCCCCCACTGAAACCTGACCAAGGCCAGTGTTTCCGTGGACCCTAGTGCTGAGAGATAGTGTCTGCCGCACTGTACTTCATCATTCATGTCAAACAGCACTTGTGTGGCTTGCTTAAAACATTCTTGCTTTTGACTTTTTTAAAAATTGCTTTTATACAGAGATACTTGGTCAAAATATTAAATACATTTCCGCACGTGGAATCTAGACCGTACAGGTTTAGGTAGTAGGAAATTAACCACTTTATCATCAAGCAATTTATTTGCAGATTTGACACTAAATAAATCATGGCAGTTACAGGGAATCACACAGTGCAGTAAGTTTTCAGCTGGTATGTGAAGAGCACCAGAAGTGGGACAGACTTCATAATCACGCTGTAAGTAAGTCTGATTAGACAGTCTTTGGAGCATATGTTTTTCCTACCAAATCGCTTCACTAGGCCTTTCTGTCTGAGTCTACAGAGACATAGGGACCTAATTAACACAACATATGTTTATTTGAATCCCCATGTCGGGTGTGAAAGTAGGCTTTGGGGAGGTACCACCTACAGAGGCTGTGAACACAGTGTGTGAGTTCGGGGGCTGTGAAAAGAAGCAGTTGAATTAAGAGGTGGAGAAAGCAAGTAACAGAGGCTGAGAGAGAGAGAGAGAGAGAGAGAGAGCATGACGAGAGCGGAGGGGAGAAGGTAGCACTTAGTGCTCCATGGAATTTGCACCCAATATCACATGAACTCTTGGAGAAGTGTAAATGTATTCCATTGCAACCTCAAAAAAGAGACTGCCACTTCCTTAGTTTATAATTAGCTGGTAATCAATGCTAAGTCTCTTGGAGAGAAGACTTTACCCCTACTTACTGAGGACTGCATGGAAGCACTGAGAGCAGAGCTCCTTGAGCAAAGTCCAATTAGGATTTATCACTTTGTAGAGTGAGAACCGTTTGAAGCACCAATTTCCTAAAAGTGCTGACAGTAACATTATTTCTAACAATGAATTTAGATTGACATAACAGTCACAAAGTCAAGTACAATTATAAAAAAAATGTGTCATTTGCTTGAAACAGTATCAAGTTTTATAGAACTTTAAAAATGTTCCTGTAGGACAAACACAATGGCAACGTCCCTTGACATTCAAATTATTTTGTTTCTGTCAGTATAGCGGTGTTATGCAGTTTAGGGGCATGGTAAACATTCGCTGAAGATCTTTTTAAAACCAGTTATGCAGTTTAGGGGCATGGTAAACATTCGCTGAAGATCTTTTTAAAACCATGCATCAACCCATAAACAGGTGAGGGTGCACAAGAGCGACGGCAAAAGTGAAGACATGACATGTCATGTCGCTGATGCTATCAATAAGAGAGTCTACACAAACATTTCACAATTGTCACAATTACTGTTTTTTTTTTTCTTCACAAAACCTGATGCAATACTATAATTGATGTCCTTGCTTAAGATGTCTTTTAATTTCTGGTAATGCAGAAGAATTGGAAGTACACCAGGAATGCTATATACTGTAAGCAGCACTCGGTGTGGCTATGTAGAATCGTGGCACGTTGCGTGTGGGGGTGTCTGGGACATTAAGTGCTTTGCTGGGTTTGCTGAGTTGCTCAGACAGCGCAGTGCCTACATTTGACAGAACAGGGCAGCTGTGCTCTCCCTTGCATTCTTGTGGCTTGCTCCACTGGCCTAAATGATTCCCTCCAAAACCCAGGCTTTCTCAGTGTGGCAAGGTGCCATAATATTCCATCAATTCCTAAAGGCTGCTTGTCTCTGACTGCAACACCAAGGCAAATCTTAAAGACTTTTGTAGCAAAGCATAGACTTGTGTTGCCCCACTCTGCTCTGTCTGCTTTGAGTGAAATTATGAATGAGGTAGAGTGTATCTGTTGGCCCATGGCCTGGAAAAAGCACTTGGCCAGGTGTCAAGGCTCATCTGTGTTAGTGAGTCATGAATCTACCTTTATATATGTACTAACAAGGCTGTATGAGAACTTTCTAATACACAAAAACAGTTGAGAGCAGACTAGAACATGTGAACAGATGATGTGGAAAAAGACACCAGTAACAAAGTGATGAGAGGCATGTGGTTTTTATAAAGACGTTATGTACCTGCAGGGTGAGCATGTCTAGTGTTGAAGATAATTACTTTTATAAATCTGCCTCAGAAAAGTCTGACTTGGTCACTTTTTCAATTCCCTTTAAGTTCACAAGTTAATGCATGTTCAGTGAAGAATAGCAGCCACTTCCTAAAAACATTAGAAATACTTTTCACTTCCTAATTCGGATTCACCTACTGTAATGGCTTCCAGGAAACATTTTGTTTAAAGTATTTAATTATTTCTAAGAGTCCGTGATTCTATTATGATTCAGTTAAACACAGACAATATATTCTGTGCGTAATTAGTTGTATTGTTGGACCAGTTCTTACATAGCAATAAATGTATTATTTCAGCCTCTTTGTTGACAACCTGGAATGCATCATAACTCAGCTTCATGTTTAAGCACAATGCAAAACTAAGCATCCCATGTTCAAGGATTACAGCAGTCGGTTGATATTTAATGAGCATGAAGAAACACTGGAACACTAGACTGCACTAGAAATCATAGCCAACTTGTGCAGTTATTCACTTACTATGGTTACATCTCACTTTAAGTAGGAGTGACATGCACAATTTTTTTCAAATAGATTTTTCAGATAATAATAATCAAATAATTAAATATTATTGTGCTTTCATTCCATAGATTTAATATTTCTATAGTCTTTTTAAATGCATTTACAATGCCAAAAAATATAAATTTTCACGGTTACAAGTTGTGGTTATAATGAATTATTAAGCTGGAGCTCAAACCTCTCTTCACCTAAGATGAAATCTCACAAGAAAATCACTTTAAGTTGAAGGACAGATACAATCATAACTAAGACACTCATCAGCCTTTGGACAAGCAAATAAATGCCTCCCTGCAGACAGCTCTCATACAACTGTCCTTGTAATGCATAAGTCTGTAGATGTATCTGACGTCTGATGCACATGAATACTGATGCACATTTTTTTGTATTAAATCCTTAATGAAGGTACATGTTTTTCTTTAGCTTTATGAACAAATTAAACAAATTAAAAAAAAATGTTTAGCAATTTTGTTTAGCTTTATAAACAAATTTTAATAGTTACATTTTGCTGAGCTGTTAGCTTCTTATTTATCTTATTGACCTGAGACTAAAATACACTGGCATGTATGCAGAATGTATGGTTATTATACTGGTTCACCAGGGGAAGATTGTGTGTGTGTGTGTGTGTGTGTGTATGTGTGTGTGTGTAGGCTTGGAAGTACTTCCAGAATGCTTTAGTGCAGAGTTAAATAAAAGGTCTTCTTCTCTCATATTCATTGTAAAGTGTCCTTGAGCTCTGGAGAGGCGCTATATAAATAAAAATTATATTATTATTATTTATTATTATTATTATTATTATTATTATTATTATTATTAACAGGTTTTGACCAAAGAATACAAGTAAAGTAGACAATATTATGAAACATATCACTTTTTTTAAATAATCTAGAAACCCATCCCCATCGATCTCTGTGAAGTTAGACTGATAAATTTGCAGTCAGTTCACAATAAGATTTTTCCCCCCCTGTTTCAGTAATACTGGTGCTCCATCCTATGCGATGATACACTTGGCACAGAAGCTTGGCTTGCCTCTCTCAGCCTGATGAAAGCACCCACTGCTTGGTGGGAAGTATATTTAGTCTCTCATCAGGAAGGACCACTGTGGGAAAACAGCACAGGAGAGCAGTAGGCTAAGAAAGGGGGAAGACATCCTGTAATGATACCTGCCTCTTATTTTACTCACAGAAGTTTCTTCCACTTTTTTTTTCTGTGTTCAGATGAGGTCAGTTTTATGATCTATTAAATATAATTGAGTGTCTAGCTTTTTATATGTACTAAATGTCACTAATGTACTAAAGCACTAATGAGCATGTGGGTGACATTTATGGTATTGAGCAGTGCCAGAAAGAAATTGGAACAAGAAAGCCAGTATGTTTTGGAGGTGGATCTGGAGTACCTGAAGGAAACCCATGCATCCTATCAATAGAGCATGTGACAATGAACACTGAGAGTACCCCTTAAAATACAAAAACAAAAATACACTTTAGCTTTAGAATCAACACATGGCTTATACTGATTATTTAATCATGTAGGAAATTTAAGTAGCATGAGTTCCCCAATAAAAATAAAACGAGATGTATTTAAATATCTATGATTAAATGTCATCTTGTATAAGTAATGTTGAATATTTTTCCCTAAGAGTTGTTGCTGCTGAGTCCAATAGACGTTGGATAAAACTTTGAGAGAAAAGGAACCTGTCCTTTTTTCAGAGGCACTGAATTACTCTGTCATCCAGTGTCACTGAAAAAAGGACAAGTACCTTTTCTCTGGAAAAATTAATCAGTATTAGAGAATTATAAAGACCTGAGCAAAAGAAAGGTTTACCATCTCAAACTTAGTTTTTTAATTGGCATGTTAATACTACAGTTAGAGGATGAGCCTGTGTTTGATTGAATGATTGACAGGATGAATAACTTTATTTGTATGATGAAAACAAATGCCATGATTGACAGCTTCATTTCTCGCTTTGAAACCATATGAAAAGGATCAAAGAATTAAAGCCAGGGCAGATTGCCTTTATGTTTGTTTGTGTATATGTCTCAGTTTGCCCGTAGGTTCTAGCTTTGCTCACCCATACTGCTTTTAAGCTGTGGCATGAAGCAGACACTGATGTGTGTGTGTGTCTATGTGTGTGTTTACGCGCCTAGTGTATTTGTGGTTTCTATGAATGACAGTTTTGAGAAAGGCCTCAGCTTGAGGCTGGGCAGCACCAGTACAAAGAAGCCTGGGGTGGCGGGTGTTGTGGTGGCCTTAAGTGTTGTTACATCTGACAACAGCTTGCCAACCAGCAGTCTCGCTGAAGCCTTTTTCTAATTCATCTAGCTCTTTTAGTCTTAATCATTCAAATAATTTATTTTTAGTGAGATATGGCCTCTTCAAAATGCATCATTAGATTCTGGCTCCTAGCAGTCCACTAATGAGTGTCAATCTTCGGGCCTTGGCACTTTTCCAGAAGACACCTCCTCTGACACATGCAGGCCTGCAGTCAACATGCATTACTTGCCTCAGTCAAAGTTGACAATGTGGCATGATTGTGCAGAACATCTCAAACTGTGGTTTTGAAAGAGCCTCAGCATCTGACTTTACATTCTGTGACCTGTTCATATATAGTTATCATTACTTGGCATTATTTGGTCCAGTCATTTTAGGCAAACAGAACAAATGAAATGTCTTTTTTTTATTGTGGTGAGTCACTGTCATTTACATTCACAGCATTTGGCAGGCACTTTCTCCAGCTCAGCTCACAGGAGAGTTTCGTAGGCTATACTGCAAATTGTTCAGAGTTTAAGAAAGCTATCAATCTACACCCCTGTTATAGTGAGTTAGTGCAACAGGTTAACACAGTACCAAAAGTTGGTGATTATTACTCACTTTTACTTCATGTCGCACTCTCTATCACCTTATTTTTAGCCAGTGGACTAGTGACTGGCATGCAGCCTGGGTTTGATTCTTAATCAGGGAATTCTCTTAAATGTGGACATGTCAGTGTTAGAGTCAGTCATTCTCAAGCCTGGAAAAATCGGAGAGGGTTGCATGCAGAAAAATACTTGCGTGCTACATTAAACATATGGGGATCGGACATGCAGATATCTGTGACCAACTAGCCCTGGTTTACATGGAAATACATAGGACAGGGGGAAAAAAGGAAAGGATCAAATATATGCTCAGTTATAAAAATCCTTGTTCAGGTAACATGTTTGTATGTTTTCTACATGTATTGTAAAAGCAGAACGTGTTAGTGGCCTTGTGATTAAATATCAAAATGTGTAGATGTCGTCAAGCACTAAATATTTACAGTTTGAAAAAAAGAAAGAAAAAAAGATGCTTCTAAGCATTGCACTAGCAAACTCTCTGGATTCTTCTAAAAGTTAAAGTAAAGTTAAACATTCAGTTATATTTTATAAATGGTTGTTCCCATGTCAGTAATTTCACATTTAAGAGATTTAGCACTGGATTACTACCATCTGGTTAATTTTATGTGAAAATAAACTAAACTAAAATAAATTAATTATTGCATTATTGTATTGTAAATGATGAATGCATACTAGCGTAAGTACACGTTGTTGAAATAGTTAAAAGTTTAAAGCTGAAAATAAGCTGATCATCTTTAATGTAATCAGTGATATTATTATTTCAGGGTGAAGCCCACATACAGGGTGAAGCCTGTCTTTCTGTACAGCAGAACTCTCTGCCTAACTTATTAATACAGAGAAATAAGATTTCTTAAGGTTGAGTATTTTATGCCTAAGTTAGACTTCTTTTGTCTTCAGCGAAAAACACTCTCTGTTCAGTAATCGGAGATTGAATCACAGATGAGAACATTGAAAGAGTAGATCGGATAAGGATTAGCTTTTGCCTTAAAAACGACTCTAGCATGTTAAAATCCACGTATATCACATCAGCGCTGTTTCTGTGGTGAAGATATTAACTAATTATATTAAAAATGTTCAGGTAAGCTTTTCTAATTAATAGCTATTGTTGTAGGTATTTTGTTTGCATTGAGCAAGTAGCTTATTAGTAGCTTACTTTAAAGTAGATTATCAAATCCAGCACATAACTGTTCAGAACATCGCTTTTACTTAACATTTCGATTTCGCTTATGGTGCAGATTAAGCTTTAGGTAGATATCTAAGTACTTTTCATTCAATTCTGTCCAGCCAGTTTTGCATGATGCCATGACATAATCTGGCACATAACTGCTCATAACTTCCCTTCTACTCAACATTTTGATTTAATTCATGGTGTAGGTTTAATACCCAACTCCTGTTAATTCCATTCAGCCGGTTTAGAGACAGACATACAGACAGAACTTTTCTGAGACTAGTTTTGGGTTCTGCAATGTATGAACCATAAAGATATCATTGAAAGTGCGAGTTCTGAACAATGTACAGACAAAACCTTTCTTTTTTTATATAAATATGGATAGATGTCTGACATATTTTTGAACAAACTGAAGTAACAAGCACAGACCAGTCCATGAAAACAAACTAATAAAATTTGTTTTTTGTTAAATTTTTTTTTTCTTAGTGGGTTAATTAGGTAAGGAGTAAAAAAAGGCTATCAGTGATAATGATCTGTAATGACGATGTGTGTGTCAGTGTGCGATGTTTCCATGTGAGTGCACCCTGGCAGGTCTGACCATGGCAGGCACAACACAGACCACAAGGGCAGGGTGTGTATTTTGTTTCCATTTCCCTGTTCCTGGGGTTCTCGGGAGAGTTCAATTTTCTAGTAACTCAGCAGACGTCACACAGCTATTCTGGCCGGTCATTTGTGACAGTCGGACAGCAACAGCAACGTCAGAGCAGGAATGCTTCACAGGGAGGGTTGTTACAGGCACTCAGCCTGACAGAGGAAGTGGAGAAGGGGGCTCTCCCATTTCACCGCGATGGCTGCTGCTGGTAGGGGGACAGATGCATTCTGGATAAATGAGGAAGAGACAGGACAGAGACAGGAAGAGGGGTGGGCATGGTATTTGTGTGTGGTGCCAGCAGAGCTAGGCCTCTGGGTTGCTGCATTCTTTGAGATCAACACCACGGTGTTTCCTTTCACCCCATCAGGAGGGGGTCCTGGTCTGCCTATTTGCTGTCCCTTACTGCCCCCATATCTTGGCTCCTCTCATTTTTCCTCTCTAGAGACCACCTTCAGTGTCACTTCACTACCATTCCATTACTCTCACTTTGTACACTCTAAGTATCGCTATCTTAATGCAAGTTTTGTCTATTGCCATGATTAAGGATTTGTATACTGTATGTCTGTGGATCATTGACATAAACATTTGCATTAAATCAATAATACTTCTTGTGATTGTTACACAGGGAAAACTCAATGAAAGTCTTAACTTTAGAGAGGAAGCCACAAAGTTCATCAGGTTAAACTGCTTGCAGCCAGCAGACTGTTTTGGAGCAGTTGTAAATTAAGAGGGTCGGGACCCCATGACAACATCACGAAGTCCAGCAGCAGCTTGCTGCCCTCGTGCTCTATAGGCACTGCACTGGCAGTAAATTAAATCGGCTCTGGTTTTGCTCTGTGTTGCTCCATTGAGTGCTCATTCTTGTGTACCTGAATGCTAATAGAAAGATAAAGAACTCTCACACCAACTTTATCCAGAGCCAAAGATTTGTCTGGTAATCATCTTAGACGGGTTATTGACCACACACACGCACATGCAGGTTTATGATTTCTGAGCTTGTCGCTGCTAGTGGTATTGCGTTAAATATTTTGCTCTGTATTCCTGACATGTGATGTAATCTCTTCATTTCATAAACGTTTCATTATTCCTAAAATATCGCAGTGTATATAATTTGTCTATTTTATTTTACGTTTTTTGTAGTCTCTGTCTATTTTTTTGTCTATTCATACATATTGCACATACACTATGTGAAAAGCCCAGTATTATAGTATACAAATTAGAGAAATCTTTTAGAGATAATGAGGGAATGCTAAGCTGGGAAACTGAAAATACTCTGCACTTGCAAATGAAAGCAGTTGGTTTACGAAAAACAGGAAAGTATGCCCTTCTAATTACAAATTACATAAGTAACAAATTTGCAGAAAAACTCACAGTTAATCATGCAGGGCTATAATTAGGTCACACCTTTTCCCATCTTAACTTAGTAGTAAATAATACAGACAATGTTATTTTTATCCACCGCATGATGTTTTAACTGTAAACTGTAGCAAATGGTTCTTTAAAGGAAAGCAATAATTAAATATGTAAAATACATGAAAAATCCCCAAACCCTGATGCTGTCAATGCATACCAATACAGAAATAATAAACATAAGAGAGTCATTATTGTCGAGCATGACAGGCAGGTGATTTTGCCAAGTATTTAAAGCCTCTTCAATCAACTTCGTTCATAGTTGATTGTTATCGCACAAAGCTTTCCTTTCCAACCTGCAGATGCTGCTACTGCTGCAGTGTCACGAAACTGTTAAGCACAAACCAATATTGAAGCTAAGTGCTAGTCTCTTTGTATTACATAGAAAATCACCTATTATGTCTAAATTGGCTGATCCCTTGGCTACATTAAAGCAGCATCGATCTCATTAACTAAATACCTTAATATTTAAACTTTTTGAGTTAGATGAGGAAAACAAAAGACTTTGTGATTGATAAATATTACAGATAAAGTAAAATCATCATAAAGTAAAAATATATTTTGTGTGTCCTAATACAGCAGTCAAACTGAGTGAAATTATACTACAGACATGAGGGTCTTGGTAGAGAGCACAAGTTTGTCTGGACATATTTGTGTGTAAGGAACAGATTCTGGGTAAGTATGCGGGTGTGAAATCCTGTGTGAATATGTGCTTTCCGCTTCTTGTCTTGAGGTCAGTTGTATTTGCTTGCATTCATGCATATGTGCACTCAATTCTATGTGGGTATTTGCACTTTTTAGACTTCTTTATATACAACAACTGAAAGTTTATGGATATGTATGTGCACACACACACACACAGCCAAAAGTTTGGATACACCTTCTAATTTGATGGTATTTTCTGATTTCTATTTCTTTC
This sequence comes from Clarias fuscus, assembly GCA_030347435.1. Taxonomy (NCBI): domain Eukaryota; kingdom Metazoa; phylum Chordata; class Actinopteri; order Siluriformes; family Clariidae; genus Clarias; species Clarias fuscus. The sequence continues at coordinate 16,089,932 of CM059220.1, forward strand.
TAACTTGTAAAACAATGCTGAAGGCATCCAAAATATGCAATAAATCACCTTTGAACAGTTCAAATTGAGATCAGAGTATTTGCTGCCTATGCTCTGTAAAGCCTTCATAATGATTCTAAAGGTGCTGTAAAAAGGTGATTTTTGAGGCTGGTAACTCTAAATGAACTTCTCCTCTGCAACAGAGGTAAGTTTTCATCTTGCTTTCCTGGAATAAGAGGAAATCTTCATGTGAGGCGGCTTTCATCACAATGCTTGATAGTTTTTGCAAATGCACTTGACAATACTGTTCTTGCAAGAACTATTACAGAACAGCTTACCATCATGTCTTAAAATAACTATCTGTTATTTCATAATTTTGAAAATCCAGTATTGTTCTAGAATGTAGAAAATAATAAAAACATTTTATTTTGGTTTTATTATTATTTATTTTGGTTATATGTGTGTGTCTGTATGTGTTATATGTTATATATGTATTGTATACTGATAAAATTGTTTATTCTGATAAAATCTACAAGGGATGAAATTATTTTCCTATATACAGTATATACTTGAACGCACATGTGTGTTAGGTGACGAGACACTCCAGTCGCACGTCTTTCCAGTGGGGAAAAGGAAGTTGTGTTGTACAGTTGTTGTTGGAATTGGGTCTCTTGACAGAGGAAAAAGTATTCATAGTTGAGTATTTTTTCTGACAAATTGTTTTATTTTTTACAGATTTTTTACAAAAATAAATAATAAGTATCTTGTCCTGCATGTCTACATACTACACTAGATAGTGGGATGGAGATGGCTGCTATTTTCATGCCTCTTTCACTACATTATGCAGCCCTCATGTCCTCCTCCCAAATAGCAAGTAAAAGAGAACATGCTGCAATAGCTGGTACCGGTTTCATCCACCTTTGTCAGTGACCCACTGCAGCATTAAAGTGCTCCACCAGTCTGTCTGGGAATGGTACACTGAAGTACGAAGCTTCTCGACCTGCAACAGCTGAGACATATCCATTAAAGAATGCCATACCGTGGTTAGTAAGGATTTCCTTAGGTAGACTGACACGGCTGATGAAAAGAACTATCCCCCTTACGATGCTTTTGAAAGATACTTTTCAGAGTGGGATGGTCTTCGGGATATTGTTTGGTGTAGTCTACCATGACCAAGATATATTTGTGGCCCCTCGCTGACTTTCCGGAGCAGACTGACCAGGTCCATCCCAATGCGCTCAAATGGTATGCTGATGATTGGCAGTGGGATGAGCGGGGCGGGGGCTGGCTTCCTAAGAGTTGGCACTCAGGGCGCCTTCTTTGTGTGCAATAATAGAGGAGCCCACTGCCGATGAGGAAGTATGAAGTGTGTTTGAGGAGACCGGCATCCTCAGCCTCTCCCTCTCTCTCTTTCACCTGACTCCAGCAGTTTTATACGGAAGGCTTTCTTCTGCTGCTTTGCAAATGCACCTTTTTAAGTGATCTGCTGAGACAAGGAGAAAATTGAAATAGGGGGAGGCTATTATCACCTTCAGCCTCTGTGTTTGCAATGTATTTGGACCTGGGCCAACCATGCTGGATGCATGTGAGGATGCTTTTTTTTGGAGTGATGGTGACGCTTGGAAGCACCACAAGGCTTCTTCTGTTGCTTTCTTTTTACCAGCAGCACTGGACAGTCTTGCTCTAGGAGTAGACGGACAGATAAGTTAGGCACCACACCTGCTTCAATACTGTTTAACTCCTACGACCTCTACTCGATGCGAGCGAGTAGAATGCGAGCTCAAACCAGACAGCAGTGCTAAATTTGCTTTTGGATTCATATTAATATTACATAGTAACATGCTCAAATGTGTCTTTTTAAAGTAGAAATACCTGAGACGTAGGCCTCATGAACAGGAATACCCTAGAATTAAACCAATACTAAACCTGGCACATGAGAGGAGACCAGGAAAATGTAAAGTGACGACGGGTGCCTTTTGTGTGGCAACTGACATGGTGCAAGGTTGACAGGGTGCTCCCTCTGGGGGTTAACTTCCAGTCAGGCTAGAAAAAGTGGGTCAAAAGTAGGTCAGGAGAAAGTGGGGGAGGGAAAGATGGGAGGGGGGGGGGCGGTGAAATGAGATGATGTGAAAGGGGATGATCAAGGTGGACTCTATAAAAAAATGTTTAGCAGATTGATGTAACTCTATACAGGTGAAGAAGGAGGAGAATCAAAAGGTGATAGAGTGGGGTCCTTTGTCTTTCCAGCTGGTTCCTACTCACTGAGGACAACAAAACAGTGGCATAATCAGTGCATGTGCTATTCGCCATTCTACTGTTCAGCTTGTAGCAGAACACAAGAAGATGCCACAGCTGGGACACAGCTGCTTCCACAGCCACTTCACAAAGGCTTGAATACTAACTCACATACAGGAGATTCGCATGTGCTGAATATATGATAATAATGTATTCCGTGAAAAACCAGTCAGCTTTGTGAATTTGTTAAATTCCAATAAAGAAAAGAGACATTAACAGGAAAGGAAGAACAGACACAACACTAGGTATTTCCAAATATATAGCATTTTTGAAACTGGGCACAGTTTTGGAACATTGATGGTTGCATCGTACCTCTGGCCTTCCCTGCTGGTGTTCTCTCCAGCACAGCTAATTTGATCTTATCCCTCTTAGCCAAAATCAAAGACTGACCCTTACATTTTGTTAATTAAAATTAATATCCATCCCCTTGGCACTGACTTGTTACGTCAGATGGAATCAGCTTTGTGTCAGCGACCCTGGGGGTCTCAGGTCCTAACGAGCCTAAGATCCTAATTAGATACAGAGAGCTTTAGAGGGAGGGAGCAGACAGGAGGGGGGCACAGAGGGTCCTGCTGGGCTGACCACAGCCACAGGGCTAGTCATATTTATACTTCAAACACCTATGGCACACACATGGATGAGACCAGAATGACACTGGACCCAGGCGGTACCTTCTGCTTCATCCATCACAACCCCGATTATCAGTCAGAGAGAGACAGAAAGGGAGCAATGTTTTACATTTAATTATTATTCTAACCTAGAGTACCTGTGCATGTATTTATCAGATATCAAAAAGCTCATCTAGTATAAGTCTCAATTCCAGCAAGTCAAACATTGAAAAGTTAACAGTTAAAGCTTTTAAAGTGTAGTATTTAGCCATGTTTTTAAATTATGATGTACTACTTCATCAAAATTTATAAGATTTTAAATAAGAGAGGGCAACATGGTCAGACATTGTATTATTTCATACATATGAAATGTAGTGTAACATCACTCACCCATCCCCTAACCTTAACCTTAATCCTCACATCTTTTCATAAATATTGAGTCATTCAGATTCTTGCAAATCTGTAAGACTGTGTTGTCTCCATTTGGTATCCCTTGTTTGAAGATTTGTACTGAAGCATCAGTTAACCTAGTGTGCACCAAATGTGTGCTGTGGAATAGTCATAACTGAATCATCAGTTTACTTAAAAAAAAAAAAGCATTGCGTTTGTTTCTCTGAAATCTATTTTCTTCCCCATCAACTACCCTGTAATGGATCACTCAACATCAATGAGGTGAAAAACTGATCATGATGTTGTAAAAGTGATAACGGATAAACAAAAAAAAAAAAGAGAGAAAAAGCTCTTGTCAAAAAATCTCTAGATAGGATTAAGCAAATACTTTAAAGCAATACTTGACTCCTCTTTTTTTTAATCATCTCTTATTTCATTGGTTTCTTCTTGACATTGACTGTCCACTACTCATTCCCATGGCAATAATTTGCTTGTGTCGTCTCATCTTTGCTATGCTGTGTAGGAGAGTGTTATATCTATGTGTGACAAACCCTTTTGGCTGAGAGGAATGTCAATGGGCTGGATGGCAGTTTGGGTGCTGAAGCGGGCAGCGCCAACGTGAGGAGACAGAGACAGTAGAGGGGAAATGTGCTCAGGCTTGGAACAGACATGTGTCAGTAACACAAAGGGAGACGTGATCAGACACCCTGAATAGGCAGATGCTAAGTGGTTGTGAAGGTTTGAGCCTGGTGTGGAGGTGGGGTGAGTGGTCTGGAGTGGGTGATCAGGCCAATTATGTTGTGAGCATCTCCATGTCTTCTTCTGCTGGTGTCTTTTGACTCATGAGCTGGCTTTGATGGCCACACCAATTTATTCATTACTTCTAAACAAGTAGACAAGTATGGGAAGGAAGTACAGTTAGGAAAACAATCACTCATCATACTTCTAAAGAAGTCATACAATGTCTTTATCACTTTCTTTCACACCAGCCTCTCACCTACACATTACAATTCCTGTTCTTGTATCAGTTATACTATCCTCCTTCTCAGCTACAATCAATGTATTTTAATTCCTTTTTTGTTCTTCTAATATGGTCTGCTATGGCTATTTGCAAAAAAAAAAGAAGAAGAAAAAAGTAGTTTTTTTATCTTAATGATTCCTCATTAAGATAAAAGTAAGTAAGATATTAACTGAGGAATCATATGTGTGAATTCTACTTTTATTTCAGAGCAAAAACCTCAATTACATTCAGCTTCATGCTCTTGTCTGAAGGCTTTCCAAGTGTTCTGCAAGGTCTCTCTGAGGTCTCAGCTTGAGTTTCAGTCTCTTAACCCTTTTTAGTCAACTTTCCCCCAAATCCATTAAGATGCAGACAGGTGAGTGCTATTTCATTATAAGAATCATTGATCGCTTCCTCTCCAAATATGTCTTAAATAGTCTTATCATGATTAATAAGCATTCATTTATAATTTAGATTATTTTTTAAAGCAAGGATGCCAAAAGTGGCCACTGTGGCCTTTGTGCAATCTAATTATGCACATTTCACTTGATCATTCTTAAATTATAGAAGAACCACCTTGATCTCTATTTAATAAAATTTAATAAAAGGTAAACATTTTTTTAATAAAAAAAACACACAACATGCTGACTCTTTTAGTGAAAGAATGTTTTCAAAGTTTATTTTAACTACTGCCTTACATACAACATATAACACTGATGATACAGTATTTTGTGTTTTGTAGTGAAACTTTGACAGATACAATTGTAAACAATTATCTATCTAACGTACTATTCTGAAAGTAGAAAATGTTGAAAATATGTTTAAAATATATATTGTAACAAGATTGTCCAATAATTATTCCAGTTTTCTTAATCATTCTGTCATATGAATATTCAAAGGAAATTTTTGAAATTTCTGTCTTAAGCGATGTTTTAAATTAAACAAAATTAAACTCTGCTAAGAGTTTATTAGTGTACCCTTACCAGTACATAGATATCAGTAAAGTAAATGGATTTTGTCTGCAGATCATTACATGAAGTGTAAGGCGATGGGATCTGAAAAGAGCTGTGATTTCCTGGAATATATTGTGGAATAAACCAATCCTTACAATTTATTATAATTATTGCAGGTAGAATTGCCTAACTAGAGAGGCTGCTAAGGGACTTTTCATGGCAGAGAAGTTCTATTCACTTACAAATGTTGGCATGAAGGGTTGAGTAATGTTATGGAAGGCTACCCAAAGACAGAAGGAATGTTCTGGGCTATTTATACAACAGTGCGCAACGAATATTAATTAGTAACAGGTGTTCAGAAGGTGGCCCAGGCACAGGTGCAGCAGTTTTTTTGTTTTTTTGTTAGGCCGTTCTCATCAAGTGAGGGTAGGCCACTAATATAAAGCTTTCAAGGTATCCTGATCTACTCTTTCACTGGCCTTTGCTCAACACTTGACTTTATTTATAGTATTATGCCAAAGTCTTAGGCACTCTGTATTTTATTACACTGTATTTTTAGTACAGTAAAATCTTTGTTTTAGATGTTTTTTAGTTTTATTTTATGACTTTATTATTGAGTCAGTGCAAAAACATATTGTAAACTCCACCACAAAATTAAAAGTTAGTTTAAAGCACAGTGGCTTAGTGGTTTGCACTGTGACTTTGCACCTCCAGGATCCGTGTTTGTGTGTGCATGGAGTTTGCATGTGATTCTTCCCTGCGCTTTGGTCGGTTTCCTCCGGGTACTCTGGTTTCCTCCCACAGTCCAAAGACATGCAGAGTAGGCTAATGGGTGGTTCCAGATTGCCCGTAGTGTGTATGTGCCCTGTGATGGATTGGCACCCCTTGTGCCCAAAGTCTCCTGGGATAGGCTCCAGGCCCCCTGCAACCCTGTATACAGAATAAAGTGATGTGAGTGAGTGAGAAACATTTTGTATGTCACAAAAAGAAAGCAGCATATTATACAAGTTACCACATTAAAAAAATAAAAATAAAAATTTGCTCAGTAGAACTATAGGTGATTCTGCTTGATGCTCAGTAAAACCTAGTAGCTAATTTATTATGAAAATGCACACAGCATATATTTACATGTGCCTAAAATTCAGTATTGTGTATATATATATAGCTTCTTAGAATTTGAATATAATTTACTGAACCATTTATTTCAGTGGTCCAGACCATGTGATATGTGTTGAAGGGTGAATGTTAAGCCTCATCATTGTTAGTGATGATTTGCCTTTCTGAAAATGCTGTGGGCAGGAAGCTGCGCTGCAGTGGTAAGGGGTTCTGTCCCTCCGTAGCCCCCTCAGTGGCAGGAAAGCTCTATTAATACTAACACCTCTGCCCAAAAAAAAAAAAAAAAAAAAAAAAGCTCTCGACTTTACTCACTCTTTCCACATACTCCCCCCCCCCAGCAGTGATTCATTTTATCTTTATGACACACAAGAAAATTTCATATTGTTGTTTTAGAATGTCTTGTTTGTATATTATTATTATTATTATTATTATTATTATTATTATTATTATTATTATTATTATAGCCCATCAAACAGACTCATTGAAGCTGTCCTTTGTATTTTGCCATTAGCTGTGGATGAAAAGCAGGGGTTTAAAAAGTACTGAGAAATTATAATATGTGAATTTACTGCCAGAAATGGCATAGAGTAAAAGAAAAAACTGCTGTGTTAAAAAAAATTTATAATTTCTCATATAAATCAAATGCAACATAATTTTCCAATGAATTATTCAGTTATAAAATATAAACAGTATTTAACCAGTATAATCCGACTTGCTGTTGTTAGTGACTGTAATGAAAGTGAACCTGGCGTTAGCAAAGTAAGCAGTTTTAATTAGGTAAATATAGCCATTTAATGATATAAAATTAGAAAAACACATACTGTACCGTGCATTTTCAAATTAGGCCATGTCTACGAGTGAGGTAAAGGAGATGCCTACAGAATGTTATACCAGATCATGCTTATTTCACCATGTTGAAACATTTTACTGCACTAGCTTATTCATATCCATTAATTTTTTTTTTTTAGCTACAATGAATTTTATTTGAAAGAAAAAAAACATAAATCATGTCATGTTCTCCACATTTAAGGTGATATGGAAACTAACAAAATTTGACACCAATTCATTGTAATATAGAACACATCATCTCATGTCATTTTCGATAATGGTCTACCAACCTATGCAGACCTTTGGCAACTTCAGTCTACTCATCCTTGCGAAAGTGGTCAATGTTTACCACGTCTAGGAGATACACATGTACACAGCTTTTTTCAGGTCATACCAGAGGTTTTCACAGTGTATATAGTAGGTATCGGCTTTGGGCGTCCCATTGGCAAATGTTGATCACCGCCAAAAACCTGTGATTTCTGCTTAGGGTCATTATGGTGCTGAAAGGTAAACATTTTCTCCAGCTATCTAACAGAGGCCTGCAATTGTGGTGGGGAAACGCTGATTGAGATTTGGAGCTATACATGATTCCGTCTATCATGACTAGAGCACCATTCCTAAGTCAAGAAAGGCTGGCCCAGTAGGATGGTGTTGTTTGGGAGATAGGTTGTCCTATTTTTGTCCCAAACATAGCTTTTTGAATTAAGTTCACAAAGTATGACATTTTGTCTTACTGGAATATACTGTATCTATTTTTTTTTTTTGTCGCCTTGTTTGGGGTGATTCAGGATGGCTTGGATGTTTTCTCATAAAACACATGCAGAGAGGGACCAGAAGTCACTAGATATTCCTGCAGCTCCTGTAATGTTGCTGTAAGTTTCCTTGTTTCCCAGTCAGGATATCTTTTTTTCTTCTTGTCCATTGGTCGGTTTTTGGAGGGATGTTTTTGTTCATGCCATTGTGGTTTACCATTTTCTCTACTTCTTCATGATGGCTTTTATGATGTTACATGGTTCGTCTAATGTTTTTTTAATTTATTTCCCCCCCACTTCTCTGATCATTGTTCAACAATGAGACCCATAGATTCTTCTTAAACTCTTTATGAATAATGACTTCAGCAGTTGGAATTTATTAGGGTCTGAATAAAAATTGTGGTCTTACTAAATTCTATAAACAAACAAATAACCGAAGGTAACAACAACAACAGCAAGAAACAGATTTCAATATGTATTACATTTTTTTTTAGCCAGGTGTTACTAATGAAATTTGAATGATTAGTTAATCATTAAGATGTGTGACTACCTCTATAAACATTTTGTCATAGTTTGGTATTCTGGAGAACTCTGGTGTGTGTCTGCATTACCTGAGGAATAAAAGACATCAGCCATGAAATCAGAGAACTATCCATTGCTGCTCATGAGTCTCAGAAAGGTCATAAAGCTAACTCCAAACCAGTTGAAATTAACCATTCTACCAAACAACTAAATGCTAAGACGTATAAAGAAAAAGAACCATCTACAAAATGAATATACCACACAAATTATTTGATCACAATTGCACCAGAACACATCACAGACGTTCTGGAGCAATATTCTCTGTACTGATGAAACAAAGGTGCAGATCTTTGATCATCATGCACAGCGTCATATTTAGCTAAATGAAACATAGAGTATCACTGAGAACACCTAGTGCCAACTGTTAAAACCCTCATCACACTGCGACAAAGACCATGAAGTTCCCAGGAATGTCCTAAAAATATCAAAGAGCGCATAGAGAACAGGGTTAAAATGGGAAAATGTTCATTGACGGTATCAAGTTCATTCTACTTCCTAGCCCTGTCCCTATCAGGTTCCCAATGCATCTGTCATGTTGTCACTAATTTCCTATCACGCACATGATCATGCGCTCACCAGGTCCAATAAGATCAAATCAAGTTATTACGAAGTCCGATCAGATCACACCAAGCTCTTATCAGGTGCTTATCATGCACTTACTATGATGTCATTGTGTCCGGAGGGTTGGTAAAAATACTGCGACACACGCACTCACCGCTTTTCAACACGGAGTGACGGTGTGAGGAACTGGATCCAGTATTTATACTAAACTAGCGTCAGTACCCGTCGCTGGCGGTTAAAGAGTTTGTAGAAAGAGTTACAAGGTTAAAGCTAAAAATAAGCTGATCAGCTTTAATATAATCAGCGATATTGTTATTTCAGTTTGAAGCCCATGTACATGTTTGCCTGGCTTCTGTATAGCAGAACTCTCTGCCTAACTTATTACTACAAAGGAATACAATTTTTGAGTATCTTATGTCTTGTTTATGCTAGGTTTATGCTAAGTATTTCTTTCATCTTCAGCCAAATACACTTCCTATTTTGGTAATCGGAGAGTGATAAAAATAAAGTTTTGTCTTAAAATGGCTCCAGAGTATTAAAATTGATTAATATCACTCTGTGGCTCTGTTGAGGGACGCGTAATCGCTGCATGCTGTGACGTAATCTGGCGCATAGCTGCTCATAACGTAGTTTCTACACAAAGTTTTAATTTCATTTATGGTGCAGATTTAACTTCACGCAGCTACTGAAGTTTCATTACATCGTGTCCAGCCAGTTTTGTGTGCTGCTGTGACAAAATCGGCTGGACAGGAATACAGATATACAGACAGACAGACATAGAGACAGGAATCTTTCTGAGATTGGTGTCGGGGTCTCCAATGTATGAAACGTAAAGATATCATTGAAAGAGCGAGTTCTGGCCAATGTACAGACAAAACCTTTCTTTTATTTATATTGATTCTCTGAATGTGACTTAAAGATGCTGATATCCTGCTGCATGCGTAAACATTGTAGGCACCAGAAGAATGCAATATGAACTTAATGTCGTCATCTACGATGTGGCATGGACCTGCCATAGTCATAGCTCAAGCCTGAAGGGGTCGCTGTGATAGCTCCATTGATGCGGCAACAGCACAGTGACAGCACAATGACAATCCAGAAGTCCCTAAGATGTGTTAGTTGTGCTGTTGCAAGGTAATTGGGCACAACCTTAAAAGCAGCCTTAAACTTCATTCAGATGTTATGTTGGGCTTTTAAGAAAGCTGTGGATAAACAAATGCCCTTAAACCCTCAAACCTCAAAGAACTGAAGTAATGTTGTAAGTATAAGTGCAGAAAAGAATTGTGAGGGGCTGCTAAGCTGCAGTAAACATTTATTTCAAGTTATTGTTGATTAAGGGCATTACTGAACATTCTACAATGTTACAATTAACATGATACTAAATTATAGTACTTATTTTTCCCTGTGTGGTTTTGGAAAAAAAATGTCTCCTGCTCTGCATAATAACCATGAAGATTATCATTTTTTTTTTTAAAGTTCAATGTAAGTAATTGGGGCCAAATTAACATCAATCGTTCCCAAAACCTAGAAATGCAAACATAGGATTGAAAGACTGTGTGCTTTCCCTTAGACATGGCTGTATTTTACACCTGAGGTTGAATGTGATGGGTTAATTTTGAGAACAGTCACATGCACACTATACTAAAAGGAATTTTAAACCGTTGCAATCAAGTTACTATAAGTCATTTTCTGTTTATTTTCGTCTGTATATATTTGTTTGCTTTTATACTTGAATTTGCTATATCATATTACAGGTGGCAAAAGATCCAATATCATTTATTTTGGTAAAAAGGAAATGTTTTTAATGTATCACAAAACCCTACAGTTTTAACAGGGGTGTTAAGACTTTTTATTTCTACCTTAATTGCATCATAAGTATTTTTTTCTCCCTTTAATGAACTTGATCAAATGCTCTATGAAAATAACCTCAAATTGATTTGATGGATATACAGGAGAGCATGTAGTCATTGGCTGGTGGAGATAAAAAGAAACAATTGTGATTTGTAACAGGAACATTAAAGTTCTCGATAAAAAATGTAATTTGTAAAATAAAATTTATTTATTTTATAGATATTATTTATTTTTGGGTGTTCAGAAACACGCCAGTAAACTATAGATATGCCAAAATTGTGCTCAAGTATATTAATTACATTAAATTGCCTTTTGTATTTTTCACCCATAATGACAAGAAAGAACTTAAAAAATTTTTTTTTTTTACATTTTTTTTAACTTTTTTACATTTGTGTTTTTAATTCTAAATGGTAAATTAAATCTTGAATGTGTAAAATATGGCAACAGGATAAAAATGTAGCAGTCAGAAAAATGCATGAATAGGACAGACATTAGTATTAGGTAAAGACAAGGTGGTGTGTGGCACACTGCAAGAGTGCATCGTAGCTGACAGGAATCAAGAGGAGGAGGGTGTAAAAATATATTTGAGAAAAAAGTAGCTGTAGCAGGCCACACCGGAGGCTGTGTGTGTGTGTGTGTGTGTGTGTGTGTGTGTGTGTGTGTGTGTGTGTGTGTGTGTGTGTGTGTGTGTGTGTGTGTGTGTCTGAGAGAGAGAGAGAGATTGGCCATGTAGATGTGTGACTGCCTGAATGCATGCAAGAGGGCCTTGTTTGTCAGCCTGCTCTTTCTATATAAGCGCTCTAATTGCTCAGAAAATTACAGCCAATGCTGATTACAAATGACATGGCTGACATTACAGAGATGCTGTGACACCACATATGTCTCCCCCTCCTGTATTTTTCTCCCTTTCTGCTCCCTCTGATACAATGCTATACCTCAGCAACCTCAATCATGCCCCTGGTGACCGCCTGCTGCCCTCTGCTTGTTTAAGCTGTCGGGTGGAGAGATGTCCCAAAGTTCCATCTTGTCATGCTCTGGCATTGCTTTCTGCCACTCCCTATCCATCAGGCAAGCTGTTCGCAGATCACGATGATGTCTGTGTGTGTATGTGTGTGTGCGCATCTATACACTTCCCCATGTGGTCATAGACTAGCCTTATGTTTTTCCTTTGCAGAATAGCTGTAAATTTTGTGCATGAACTGAATACTAATGTTAATTCCTGATTAAAAACAAAGGTGTGTGATATCTACTGAATGTGCGTGGTTTAGTACAGTAAGTACCTTGATAATCTGGCGTAACAAACAAACAAACATATATGTATTTATATAGTAAACAATATAGAAGACGAACAAGAACAGTTCAATAAATACATGGATAATGTACCTGGTCCAAGGTTTATAAGAGCTTCAGCACCGTTTTTTCACAAACAAAAAGTTATGTCAGTGGGCAGGTGATTGTTTAGATCTGCCCATGTGTGTAAATATAGGGTGTTCATTCGTGTGTACATGAATCTGCACTAGGCCCTGTGGGGAGGTTGTGTCATCCCTTTGTCCTATCACTAGTAATGGGAGTTTCAGCGGTAAAATATGGGCACTATGATGTTTCAATAAATTGCTAACCATACCTTTTATTCTTTCTGTCCCACCCACACTGCCTGCATGCTTAAAATCCTACACTTTCCCTACCGTCTCAGGTGCCATTAAATCAGCTTCATGTCTAAACGTTCTGAATTGTTATACAGAGCTATAAAATATCTCACGACCTACCTTCTCCCTAGGTCTTTGTAGTGACATTCTGAGGTTCTACCATGTTTTCCAAAAATAAAAATAAAAATAAAAAATCAGTGTTTTTACTGCTGTGAATTACATCATCCAAAGAAGTGTTTAAGATGTCAAAATGCATTTGTTGGGATCAACAGGGAAACCTGGGAACAATGCATTCGGTTTTGTCCACAGAGACAACCAATCTTTAAAAGGTGACTGCTGGTATAGCAGCTCACCCAGTCTTTGCAGAAGATTCTACTTGACACTTTTTTTCCCCTCTTGACCTTTGCGCTGAAGCTGAACAAGTTCTGTGCAGACAGATCTAGCAGGCGTCTAGCAGAACGTGTGCTGGAACAGTTAATCTTGTCATATTTTGGCGTGCATGAACTTGTGATAAACTTCCCACTTTATACTTTTATTAGACGTTGTGTTGCATTCAAATAGAACCGACTTATAACAATTGCAGGAACGTCTCTCTTTATGTGTCGACATTTATAATTTACCCAGTTACTTAATGTTGGGCACAGGGGCTGACTTGATGTTTATGACTTAGGTGCATATCTTTGTACACACGTGGACAAAATTGTTGGTACCCTCCGGTCAATGAAAGAAAAACTCACAATGGTCACAGAAATAACTTTAATCTGACAAAAGTAATAATAAATAAGAATTCTATGAATGTTAACCAATGAAAGTCAGACATTGCTTTTCAACCATGCTTCAACGGATAGTCTTGAGATTTCATTGTACCCTGCACAGATTCAAGACACCCTGTGCCAGATGCAGCAAAGCAGCCCCAGAACATAACAGAGCCTCCTCCATGTTTCACAGTAGGGACAGTGTTCTTTTCTTGATATGCTTCATTTTTCCGTCTGTGAACATAGAGCTGATGTGCCTTGGCAAATGTTCCATTTTTGTCTCATCTGTCCATAGGACATTCTCCCAGAAGCTTTGTGGCTTGTCAACATGTAGTTTAGCATATTCCAGTCTGGCTTTTTTATGATTTGTTTTCAACAATGGTGTCCTCCTTGGTCGTCTCCCATGTAGTCCACTTTGGCTCAAACAACGACGGATGGTACGATCTGACACTGATGTTCCTTGAGCATGAAGTTCACCTTGGATCTCTTTAGAAGTCTTTCTGGGCTCTTTTGTTACCATTCGGATGATCCGTCTCTTTGATTTGTCATCAATTTTCCTCCTGCGGCCACGTCCAGTGAGGTTGGCTACAGTCCCATGGATCTTACATTTCTGAATAATATGTGCAACTGTAGTCACAGGAACATCTAGCTGCTTGGAAATGGTCTTATAGCCTTTACCTTTAACATGCTTGTCTATAATTTTCTTTCGAATCTCCTGAGACAACTCTTTCCTTCGCTTCCTCTGGTCCATGTTGAGTGTGGTACATACCATGTCACCAAACAACACAGTGACTACCTGGAGCCCTATATATAGGCCCCCTGACTGATTACAAGATTGTAGACACCTGTGATGCTAATTAGTGGACACACCTTGAATTAACATGTCCCTTTGGTCACATTATTTTCAGTATTTTCTAGGGGTACCATCATTTTTGTCCAGGCCTGTTCCATGAGTTTATTTTTTTTTATAATTCCATTGAAGCAATGTTGAAAAGCAATGTCTGACTTTCATTGGTTAACATTCATAGAATTTTTTTAAATTATTACTTTTGTCAGATTAAAGTTATTTCTGTGACCATTGTGAGTTTTTCTTTCATTGACCGAAGGGTACCAACAATTTTGTCCACGTGTGTATATCAATAAATACATAAATTAATTAATAGATTATTTTATCAATAAATTCATAGATATTCCAGAAGGTGTGAATTCTTACATTATGGTTTAACTACTGTATTATTATAACAAAGAAAAATAAAGACATCCTATATAAATAAAATACTCACGAATAAACATATACACCATTGCTAGACAGTGCGGTTCTCTTGATTGGGCAACAAATCTTTATCAACATCTTATATTCTATTTTGGCATACACCTGGGAAAATCCTGTTAGAATGCCTTACCCATCCCTGGCAATCTTACGCAGATATTTCCTGCCATACAGCATTCATTCCATCCAGAGGGGACATCTGATCGCCCAGATGGCCCTCAAACCACTCTGTGAGGACATGGCAGGATTAAATTCCACATTTTCCCATACAGTTATGAATGTTCTCACATTTCTTCTTCATTGCCCACTTTCCTCACCTGGGAGGAGCCTTCACCAGAAGCCATCCATAAATGGAATGTGGCCTCTGTGAGATTGTGGACATTTGAAAATGTAGCCTTGTCTGCTAAGACTTGTTAACAAATCTCTCCGAGTTTTATGGCATTGTGCAAGCAATTGCCGTTTCCTGCTGACTGGTGAAAACACTCCCTTGTTCTCCGCCTGTGGGAGATAACCTTATGTTCCTAATGAAGAAATACAGAATCAGACACACAAGAAGTATTTACAATACCACTGCCAAGTACTTTTATTCATGTTCCAAATCTTACCTGTTGGTTTGATGGAATATCTGTACAACAGATGCCGCTGTTGAGCATGGCAGATTTGGCTGCAGCTTCATTCCAGTCCTTATCATAGAGAGACCATGATTTATCATATGATCAATTATACTAATCCTAACCTCATTAGACACTACTGATCTTAGACTCTGTGTCAGTGGTCTTCCACTACTCCAACAACCACTTCTCTCACTTCCTCTCCTATATCCTTTTTTGTTTTTAGATTTTCAATATGTTTCAATATGATATTTCCACGTGCATATATCAAATCGATGTCCAAATAATTTTTGCTATGTTTTGGTCTCAAGTTTAATAGTTGCGAAAACAATATGTTAATACTGTATATGCAAAACGTGCTGTAGTTTGAAGAGAATGAAGGATGGCTGATAGATTTGAAAGTAATGAACAATTCCACACTTTAGTCCACATAGAATACTGTTGTGTTATCTGTATGAAGAGTTTAAAAAAATATATAACCAAGTATTGAAAAAAATCCTGTTAGCAATTGGTAAAAAAAAGGAATAAATCAATACTGTAGCACTATTTTTTAATATGCTTGATTTTTGCACTATTTTTACATATGCATTTATACTGCAATTGTAAAATCCCAGCACAGGAACCAACAATAATTACTATATACACCATCCAGCCATTACATTAACACATTAATATTGGCTATTTATTATATACCAGTAAACCTGTTGACAGGATCATGGGCACCCATGGCTCATCCATGCCTACGGGGGCCAAAGGCCGACCAGCCTGCCTAGTCCAACCCCACAGGAAAGCCAGTGCAGCACAAATCACTGAAAAAAATTCAATGCTGGCCATGATAGAAAGGCACCAGAACATCCAGTACACCACAGCCTGCTGTGAACGGGGTTTAGTTGTTGACTCAGCCTTAAAACTCCCCAGGTCCCAATCTGATTGAGCACCCATGGGATGCACCAGACAGACAAGTACGATCCACAGATGACCCACCCCACAACCAACAGCACCAGGACTATAACAGCCAATGTCATAGTGTCAGACACCACAGCACACCACCAAAGACTGTGCAGAGCCATGCCCTGAGGGGAGCATACACAACACTGGGCATAATGTTTTGTGTTGTAATGTAATGGCTGATCGCTATAGAAAAATCTATTCCAGTTAGAATGTTTCAAATATTTGTTTTAAATTTGAACCAATTGTTCTCTTGGACAAATGAAATACTGGAAACAAAAATCTGTTTCTATACACATAATCAAAATAATCTGATATCTAACTAATTGTACCTATGTAACTGCTAGCTCTTGATGCGAAAAACAGTCAGATAAAAGATGCTACTCATTTAGCTTTGACAGAGAAAAAAATGGATAATTATGAGGAATTGCTCATAGACCACAAATTCGACTATTTGTTTGGTCTTATTTGTAATTACTAATTACAAAATTAATCAGTTCTTTTTATAGGTACGTATTTATATAATGAAAATTTTAACACAGCTATGTAATTGTATTTTTTTTTAATGCTATTTTATTTTATGAGCCATGATGTGTGTGTGTGTGTGTGTGTGTGTTTTTCTTCCTTTGACCGGATGGTGGACATAGCACTGATGTGTTGTGACAGCGGGTGCCCTAGCTGGTAAGCTGTGAGCGTACGCCACCATATTGCTTGGCTCCCTGGGGAAGGGGGATCAGTGTGCCAGCCTTGCCAGGAAGTGATAATAGGCGCAACACGTCTTGCTTTCTCACATTACGGCAAGTGAAGGGTGACAGATTGGGACTGTGATATTGCTGTGCGCAAAAAAAGGGCTGCTGCACCTATTTGCCATGTGGCCTTGGATAATGATGAATCTGCTAAACTATGCTGTGTCACACAGCAGTCGGCCGGAGCAAACACGCTCTGCATGAGTGAAACATGATTTTGTAAAGGGGACCACATGTGAGATTATAATCAAATTTTAATCATGAAAAGATTTATTATACATGTTATTAAAATAATTGTAGCTATTTTGTATGATAAAGAAAAGTGTCAGTATTTTCAGTCCTTGTAGGTGCACATGAGATTTAAAAAGATATATTTCCATGACCTTGCTTTATTATTATTTTTCGTTGTGTATTTACCAGTTATTAAATGTCAAAAATCTCTATCTGTGACTAAGACCAAAAAAAGAATGCATTAGTAATTTCTAGGCCAAATAAAATCAGAACTTTTCTTAACGTTTCTGAGTACAGAGAGAGTGAGTCATGTAAGTTTTGCATGAAAATCCTGTAGGCCACAAAAAACAAACCGATACCACAACATTGTAGCTACAAAGCATAGTGCTGTGTGTAAGCAACACTGACATTCATTGCCTGTTAGCTCTTAAGACACTACTACTTTTGCTCTCATTATGTATGTACTGGAAGTACAAAAAAAAAAAGCACTTAGTTTAAGGTAAAACCAGACATTTCTCAAGCCATCAGCTTGGAGCTGTGTGATTGAGGTCTAGAAAAACAAACGAGACCTGGATACATTACTACTTAGGAAAAAGTTTAGATGGGAAGGATCAATAAAAGTTCCAACAAGTTTTTCAAATGTGTGGAGAAATGTGTGCACTTCTAGGCTCCCTTAGGTTAGGGCAGGGTTTAAACTCTGAGCCTATTGAGTTTATACTCACTAAAGCTGGCCTTAAGGCACAGCCTGATGTTTGTTTTTTGATGGTCTTTTTCTCTTCTTCCACTCTCGGTAATTATTCTGATCCAAAATCTTACCAAATAAACTTTGCTTCAACTCTGCACTCTACTCCCTCTGCCTGGCACTGCTCTGCCTGCTGCCTCCTCCCCTCTGCCCTTGCAGCTTTCCCGCCTGAGGGCTTGCTGCGCTTGGAGAAGAGCTCTGCTCTGAGTGAGTGAGTGAGTACGCGTCCTGCCATCAGTAGGGGTGAGTTACACAGGTTGGCAGTTCAAATACAGGTCACAGCTTTGTGCTCTCTGTGATTGGCCTTCACCGTGCTCCCAACCTCACTGTGATTAACATGCAATAGACACAGGCAGGGGCACAAGGCCAATCCAATACACTAACACCAAAGAGCGACACAGTTTAGTTCAGATGAATGATCATTGTGAAAGCAATCCAGGAAGTGAAATGTATTGCAACTGCTATCTTGGCTGCTGCCATGGCTAGAGTGATGCATGTTGTTACAAACAAGTTACACTAGCAGTAGCGATTGATTGTGAAACTATGACTAATTAAGGCATTTTTAGATATGTAATCTGACCTGTTCACTAAAATTCTAATTTCCCAATAAAAGGCATGTATATGAAAAGGAAAGTAAAACAAATAAGTCCAATTACTGTGTATAATGTCTCTTCTACAACGAATGTACAGTGTTGTGTGTTAGAGACACAAACAGCCGGGATCAAATTCCTCGTGTGCGTCAACATACCTGGTGAATAAAACCCGTTTTTGATTCGGATAAAGCATAGCCGGATGTGTAAATGTTTGCCTGAGTGATGAAAAACAGACATAGATTGTTATTTTCTGGGCTTGAAGTGAACTTTATGGTCAAGCAAACATTTTTTAAATATATTTTTAACTTATATATAACTTATAATTTTTAACACTAAATTACTTTGCAACTGTATGTTGAAATAAATTTAAAAGAGCCAGTTAATATGCCAAATATCTGTTTTTTTTCTGTGTTATCTGATCAAACAGCCAGTATTTCAGTGCCGCGAGGACAGGGCACAAGTGTGAGTGCGTGTGTGTATGTGTGTGTGTGTGTGTGTGTGTGTGTGTGTGTGTGTGCATGCAAGTGTGAGTGAGCCAAATGTGCATGACATCTACTAATGATGTGTTTTAACTTCTTTATACTGCTGTTTGTGCATAATGGCTTTTTAACATGGGCTCAAAAACAAAAAGTTTCTTAATAACTGTCTTAATTAGTTAATATGAGAAATGGCATTTGGATGTTTTCTTTAACATTTGTGTTACAGTCAAAATCAATCAACATTTTTTTAATGTAATAGTGGATTTCCCTTATGTATTATAGGCAACCAAATGTTGATTTTTTTTTCTTCCACCAACATCAGGGTATATTTAGCAATATTTGGCCTAATTACCCATACCTCAAGGTGAGAATAAAGAAAACTGCAAATACTCACAGCGCTGACATATTTAGGTATGAGATAAGCTGGCTGACAAATAAATGAATCATGACATGAAGGGCTACAGATTGCATATAAACTATAGATTATTGAGTAGAATAGTGTTTTTTTTTTAAATCAGCAACAAGTTTATTTTTACAAATTTACAGTGTAATCTGCCAGTGATGAATTCGACCAGTATTTGTCAGATAGGCAGTTATGACCTATTAATTATTCCATTGTGTCCTTTTCTTATTAGTAAAAAAAACATGAAATATTAGGCATTAACATATCTTAAGATTAAGTTATACAATCTTATAGTAAAAGTTGGATTAAATTTTTTACTTAGTTTGTGTTGTGTTAATATGTGCATTGCATGTGCAGTGGTAGAGAGCTGTCCTGCTCTGAGTGGGAATATGTTGAGAGTGGATGTTCTTGTGGTCTGTCTGGCCATCTAGTGGAGTTTTTGGGATATTCAGGGAACAATCAAGGGAAAATCTGAGCCATACTGTGCTACCAGATTAAATGTTTCTGTTCACCTTATTCACAGAAGCTCTACATCGACATGTGGGCAAAGATTATAAAAAGTGCAAAAGTGCAACATTTTAGAAAGCAATGACAGAGGCTGTGTCCACGGTTCTGAATAACATTTTAGCTTCATGTCTTAATTCTGGTGGTACAAAATGACCTGGTGGGGTTACAAAATAGGCTTTACAATTATAACATTACCTGATGCTCGGTAAAATATAGTGATCAGAATGATCAGAACATTAGCATGTAATACTTTAATATCAATCATCCAAAAATTAGGGTTTGACATTTATTAAATGTGATCACAGTCATTTTTAACAACTCATAAACTTATGCAGACGTCTACACTTCATAGGTACTGTTCAATTTTTAGATCATTAGGCTAACATATAATTTCACAGCAAAAGTGAGATGTTATAAAGGAACATTCTGAGTTGTAAAAATTGATGGCGTGACTTTCACTGAGGCCTAATTCAAGGTCTGTCTGGACTCTAAAGCAGATGTACAAGATAAAGTAATGGTACACAAGCTCTTCAGAAGTTTAATAGACTTCTTTGTTGAACTCATTGCCGGTTTACTTTTGAATGGTTTGTTTGCAAATACAAACATAATCCAGCAATACACTAGTTTATTGCTTTGTGTACTTACTTTCATAATGGTTTATGTGAATTGGTTCAAGCTCCCTAAAAGCATTAAGGTTATTGGCAAACGGTAGAGCGAGCACCTTGAATGCTCTCTCGCCAGTAAAGAAGAACCTATAACTTTAAAGTGCTTTTGGGAAATTTGGCCCTGAATGAATGTGTGAACAAAACCACAAAACAGGAAATAAGAGGTGTTAAATGCTTTAACACTTTGTATATTTTTTTTATTCATATGACATGGAAACTGTTTATTCCTGGAATATAAAGCAAAAGTTTGTCAAAGACAATTCGAAAAAATACAAACGAAATCTTGGGGTTTCAGGATGATTTTTTTTTTTTTTTTAAAGTAATCACATAATCAGGTTTTTTATTTTATTTTATTTTTATTACATATATTATAGTACCCAGGGTATATTAGAATAATAGGGGCTCTAATAAACAATTTTTTTTACATCCAATTTGTTTTTGTACTAGCTGAACCTCTATAATCCTACATTAGAGAGGCAGATTATACTGAGGTAGCTGTGATATAAATCAGCAATACCCCAGTTAGTTGCAACATGTCATAACAAATGAAGAGCTTCTCAAAATGTCGTTTAAAACGCATTGATGTTAATGAAAAGTGAAATATTTTATAAATGTAGGTATGAATATATTGTCCTTCACAACCACACCTTCACATCTTTTGTGTAAATAATATAAGGATTAAAAAAAAAGTCCAGTTGCAGCATTTAAACGACAACACTGTTGCTGTGAAAGCCCATTATGATGACACTGTAACTTGCAATATGATCATTAGAATTGCTAAAATGAGATTATTATGGGGTTTTTATTTTGGTGTGTGTGATTTACTAGCTCATGGTGGAAATAAAATTTGTTCATGACTCATCTGTTATAGTTTATGATAAATTAAAATTTTAGTTTCTCCACAATATTTACATAAACACATTCACAAATTTCACAAAGATGAATAAGATGAACAAATAATCTCAAATATGTTATTTAACATATAATATATTGTATAAATGAATGTTAATGTCTATTTTTAAAAGCATCTTTTTAAAAATAATGTGATGATAATGACAGATGAGAACTTTAAAGATGCCATTCTGTTGCCCAAATGAAAGTAATTTATTAACCTAGAAATAAAAATGTAACATTATTTTCTTAAGTTAAATTTAGGCGAAATATAATAACAGTTATGGAATCACCTGAAACACTGAGGCTGTAAGAGATGTATAATGTATTCATTTGAGAAAGTTGATCTGACTAGACATGTGTTGTGGCTACAAATCAAGTTTCTATAAATATAATAAAAACAAAGGAACGTTGACCCAGAAGGCATCTTAATATGTTAAGTTCTATGTATGTGTTATAAATTCTTACAAATGAACAAAAATAGGCAATTAAAAAAAACATTATATTAGTCATACTAACAGCATATTATATTAGCAGAAGTTTATGTTTTTTTTAATTGTTTTTTTGTAATTCTGTAGTCACAGAGGTAAAAGGGTGGGGATCAGCGGAGGCTTTATTTCCGCTTTTCTTTGAAAGTAAAATCTTTTTATCTTATTTATGGTCTCATGAGCTCTTTTTTTTTTTTTTTTTTTTTGCTGTTTGACCGACTACTGGGTTTGGGTGTGTGCAAGTTTGTAATTGATACTTGGCGTGTGAGAGAAAGAGCCGGGGGGGGGGGGGGGGGGGGGGCGGGGGTAGAGTAAGCGCATGCACAGAAAATGTGGTTTTGACTAGCGGATGGGCGGGTCATCCTGTATAGCGCATATAACCATGTGCATGTATGTGTCTGACAGTGAAATAGAGAGACAGGACCAAAAGTAAAACATCAGTAGGTGGAAATGGGGGTAGGGGGGGATTTGAAGGAACAACATTTAAAGATTTGGCTGTTTGGTGACAAAAACATTAACGGTGATAGTTTACAATAACATATCAGTCAATTAATCATGTATTATTACATGGTAGAAATGTAAAAATAGAAGGCAATGATTCTGTATAAAGAATTAATAGTAGCATCCATAAAACATGTCGTTATGTGCAGATCTATGAATACTGTCATTTGTGCTAGCTGCAAGGATACTGGGCAGTATTTACCCAGTACAGGTGTTTGCAAAATAAGTTTGTCCTGTTCTTTATTTAGCACGGCTACATCTTAGGGAAAGAAACTGCTTCTATATCTGGAGGTTTTATTTTTTACACTCCAGTATCTTATCCATGAAGGTAGTGGCAGAAAAAGGGTGGGTGAGCAGTGTGTGACTAGTGATCTTTCCATGCACAGCTTACTTTGAACTTCTACTGAAAAGTGATTGAACCAAACCAGAGAGTAATATAGAAGTGTATGACTTATTGACGCAAGTGTAGAATTGTAAGAACTACATCAGCTGGTTTCACCTCCAAGACTCAGAGGCACAGCTCTGGTGAAGGACGCTTTATAACATTCACTATTATGAATGAAATGTATATGTTCTTATATACATAGAGTATATGCATATGCACCCACCCAACCAGTTTATTAGAAATATCTGTATGCTTGCCGACTCATGCAGGAAATGTATAAAATATGATTCAGTCACGTAGTACTGTAGATGCACAATGCATAGAATAATAAAAAAAAAACCTGGGACAAGAGCTTCAATCAAACTGTGATTACAGTCACTTTGGTCTTTTGGGAATTAAATTGTTGGTAAGAGAGGTCAGATGAGAATTATGTTAAATAAATTAACAGATTAAATAAATTAACAGACCAATGAAGTAGTCAGAACATTAACCATATACTATATACTATGTCTAGTAAATACTCTATATAAATAGATGGATTGTTTCTTTTGTAATAGAAAAAGACAACCAAAAGCAAAATGAGTGCATGTTCCATTTTATTTACCATTTTATTTACAGAAACAATAAAATATGCCACATTATACATTTATTTTAAATATTTATTTTTTTATAGAATTCTTGAGGTCAATCCTTGCTATCACAAAAATATGTCTATGACTATCTAACTCTTTAGTGCTCTCTCTGCTCTCACAGATTTGGCGACTGATCGCTCTGTTCCTGTGAATGATATTTTGCAGTACATGGTAACAGGAGCCATATTCACAAAGTCTTGTCCCCTGAGTTATTTAAGAATATCACAAAGTAGTCACACACCAAACGACAGGGCTAGAAGAGAAGAAGATCCAAAGAGGACTTGCATTATTATTATTTTTTGTTTGTTTTCTGAGAAGTTAGGTTTAAGGATGAGAAACATCAGCAATAGCTCTTTAAATAACTCCTGAGTTAACTCTTGTGAATAATGGCTTACAATTTGCTTTGTTTCTACACTGTTGGACTCTGAATAAAGGCGGGAGACAGCTTTAAAAATGTGTGAGAATCGTATGTGCTGTGGTGTGATTGTATAGCAGTCACCCTGTACATGCACCGGTCTGCACAACCTAGCCACAAGATAAAAACATTAGGCTTTGCACTTTAACCAATATGAAGATGATATGCTTGATTGGAAGTTGGTCATAGTTTTCAGTCAAGATATAAACCTGTTTTTTCTCGATCTATTTCATTGATGATCACTGCGTACGGTTTATCAAATTACTTGATTGTTCATATCACCACACTAACTCGTCATCTTTATAAAACATGGTAAACAGTGTATTTCCCCGCCACTGGGCTACTAAACCGTCTTTTATTATTTCCGTTTTTATAATTGTGCCAGTACATTTAGACCAGACGGTCCTCCCTTGCCATGTGATAGCCGGAGTCTGCTCATAGCTATATTTGGGTGTGTAAACTAGGCTTTACGGATGTGACCACAATGTTCTACAGGGTGTCCCAAAAGTCTCCATACGTAAGGAAAATTGATTTATTTTTTTAATTATAACTTTTTCCCCCAAATCACCCTCTACATGATTTCGAAACACACAGTCATCTCTCCCAGTTGTGACAAACTTGTGTTAACACGTCTGAAGTTACGATTTCACTTCTGATGCGTTTTCATACTTGATCTCTGTTCTGTATCTCGTCCTTGTACACGATGTCCGCAAAAATGAATACACTGCCTTCTTCTTTTGTCATTTTTTGAAAAATTATATTCAGTTTGGTAAAAGTTGTTCATTTCCTCTATGTATTTTGAATTATGGGACACCCTGTCTTTTGTCTCTTTAGCAGTTAAGTCTACTGGCTACTCACAATGGTTAATCGAACCGCAAAAAGAGTTCACAATAAGGGACCCATTCTAGACAGAGCATCCAGAGATGGAGATAATTAACTGTATCCTTCTCTTCGCCTTGGCATGTAATTCATACAGTAGTTAGCAAACTTTCCTTTTGCTGTTCAGCAAGCTATTTCCTCTCCCCTGGGCTTGCAATATGTCTATCTATATACATAAGAAATTGTACAATTTAATACACTTAAATAGTTTTAAATACAGATCAAGTACATTTATAGTACATAAAGCATTTCGATACAACAGCTCTGAAATTTGGTCAAAAAAAGGATCCTTATTTCGTCAACTACATCTTAGATGCATCCATACTATCAACTGATTAATTCACCGGAAAATGAGTCAGCTTCAGGGTGCTGACTCTTTAGGAAAAAGACGATGTTTGTGCAGTAAGTGGAATAACCATGAAAGTCACATTAATGCTGCATTAAACATCATCATTTTTAGTCTTGTTACGTCTAGGAACGTAAAACCCTTCAAACCACCCTTCAAGTCCTTCATACAAGTATAATTAATATGATGCAGTATGAGTGATATTCATTGGTCTTTAGTTAGGTATCAGCAGCTGTTGTTTGCTTGGACTTGTTAGAATCATGGATTGTATGTTCTGGTAGTATAATTTTCGTTATTATAGAACTTTGTATACAGGAAGACAAACAATGGATGCAGTTCCAAGATGACATATTATGCGTATTATATGATGTACTACATACATCAATATGTCTATTTTGTTAAAGGGACATTCTGTCAGTCTAAGGTGTAATTAAGAGAGTTTTTAAGAATATTAAAAATAAATAAAATCTATAGTGTATGTTTTTGCCTTAGTGTTAGTAATATTTCAATTGAAAATGAAGAGTTTATATAAAGTGCTGAAATTTTGACTCACATACAAATGTAGTCATCGGCCCGTGGAATATATTGACACTTTCGCAAAGGCCGTGATGTCCTGCCCCGCAGGACGCCATCTTCTCTAAATTTACACAGTCTTCATTCAGTCATTATGAAGTTTAACTGTTTGTGTGGCTTTTGGATGCACCTGAACGGGAAATGAAGTATCATGGAAGTTACAGTTTCAAATAAGAGAAAGAACATACACAGCAAAAAAAAAAAAGAAAAAAGAAAATTAATTATTCAAATAAAATGCCTCATGGTTTTTATATGTCTGGCTGGAGCCAGAGAAACAATGTGGTTATTGCGGGTTTTCTTTACGTGACTGTTTTAATGTCTACTAAGTAGCGTCGGCTCGGGATGTCTGAGATTTAGCATTATATTCAAATAGACAGTAGATAAAAGAATTCAGTTAAGCCAACATTATGTTTGGACGGTGTTGTAAAATCTTAGTGCCGTTTCTAATTATAGTCGCAGGCACTACATCCCATGAAATTCTGCTAATCCTTAGTGGGATTTAAAATGAAAAATTCCATTTTAAAATTCTAAATTTGAATGAGTGTTAAAGTGGGTTTAAGGTAAAGTGTGGTAAATGTGGTCTCAGATTTTGCTGTTCTCCAAGTGTGAGTCAATGTGCTTGATCAGGGCATCATCAGGGTAACCAACAGGAAAGATGAGTTGACAGAGTGGGCAGCTCCTCACATCACTCTCCTCCTCAGTCTCTATCCACAGCTACAGACAGAGCAGAGATAATACTTTATTATAAATCCACTGCACACATAATCATATTATACTGTACGTAAACCTTTTATACTTGAAAGAAACTTTAATTTTATTAAAACTTTCATTCTTTTATGCTGGGGTGTTTGTACAGGATAATAACCTAGACTAAAAATATCCTAGTTTCTAATAATCGTAACAATCTAACAAAACCTGACAATCGGCAAGATTCATTGGGTACATAGGGAGTATAGGGAATCATTTTCACACATTAGTCCTGATCCTAATGCCAATGAAAGTTGGAATGGTTTGACTCTCCTGTCATCAATACAAGCTCTAAATGTTGTGACATTAAATAAGGTTGTTGAAACCATGCCATGGTGAAGGGGTGCCATAATCAAAGATAAAAACAGCCCAACGAAATACTAGTGTGTGACATTTTTAATACCAGACGGTGTATTTATTTTTGGAGAAATACTTTTCCAAAAAATCTCTGACATTGCCAGTATTTTAGCATGCTGACAGTATCACTTGAAAAAGAGTCACTGCAATGAAAGGTGGAGCATTGAGCCAAAGGGGGGAAAAAAAGCAAACAAACAGTGCAGGCAGCTCAAGCCGAGAGCAAACTACCCAATTTTAGCCCCAGTCCCCACATTCAGGGACTACACCTCCCAAGTCAGTAACTACTAGCTGTACACTCCAGTGATGACTGTTTTTGCAATGTACGAGATCAAGCAACTTGAATTCCTCTTTTGTGTGAGATTGGAGGTAATATTTTAAGTCATTGTTTGAATTTCTCAGTGCTGAATCATATAGTGTAACATCCCCTGGGATGCATGAACCCAGTTTCTCATCCATCTATTCGTGTGGGAGGTTGAGGGCAAAAAAACAAAGAGAATACACAACACAACAATATTGCTCATATAAGATTCTATGAGAAATGACCCGGCTTTTCAGATACAAATAGTTGTTAGGAACAGCAAAAATAAAGACAAACGCAACATAACCCCTGCCAGTAAATGGTGTAAAGATAGTTAGTGTTCTTTTTATACTAGCTTTATCCTGGATCCTGGCCCCCAGACAAGAGTGTGTGTACATTTACTCTTTATTAACCAAACAAAATTAAGTCACATGATCGACAGCTCTTGCATTAATTTCCTCATGAAAAATTTCGGATTTTAGGATCAACCACACTTTGGGAGACAGCTCTCCAGGTGAAACATTGTGCAGTACTTTTTGTATGTCTTGACTGTGAGTGGTCGCGTACTGGAGAGTCCCTGTCAGACACAAAGGGTATGAGAATCTTTGGGGTATGAAACATGACTGTGAGTGGCAATACATATGCCATGATTAACTATGAAACTGGAAGTACACTGCTTTCAAACATACTGTATATTATGGTAAATGTGGTCTTTATTTAATCTGTATAGTTCTTGAACATTGTGTACTTCCTGTGGGTAGTGCCCCGTATTATAAACAAAATGTATAGTGTCATTTTGTATGTCTTTAGTTTTCAGCGTCACCAACAGCCAGAATCAAATTTCTTGTGTGTAACAAAAGGCTTTATAATTTTATTAACACAACAAACCTGATTCTGATTCTGATATACAATACACATTAGTGGTGACTGGTTCTACTGGATCCAAAGGTTAAATACTCAATCACATTTTTTCCAGGTATCAAACGGAGACTTGTTGCCTACTTACATTAATGGAAGGCCAGGACTGGGCATGTTCTGCATGCAGGTATCCAGGGGAGTGGCAGCTTAAGGTGTTGGGACGAGCTGGGATAGGAAACGCTGAACAGGAAGCAGGGCCTCTCATGCTGACGGCTGGTCCAGGAGTCCCCAGTGTCCGTGGGGGACTGATGGGGTGAGGGCAGGTCCACTCTTCCTCATCCTCTGAAGAGTGTGGTGGCTGGGGAGAGGTATGTAGTGTTGCAGGAGCTGGTTGCGGCTCATAATGCAGATGTGACAATTCTGCATGCTGGAAAGAAAGCTCTCTGGTGTGTCTAGGGGATTCAGCCATACCTCCTTCCCCTCCCATGGTCTGAATCCCAGGCTGGGAGCTTCGCCTTTGGGCCAGCATATGGCCATGCTGCTGTTGTTGCTGTTGCTGTTTATGGTAGCTCTCAACGTAAGGACGAGGCTTAGGCAAAGTGGAGACTGGGTCAAGTGTGAATCGTGGTGGGCGCTGATAGGCTGAAGGGTCTGCAACTTCTGAGTAACTGCGGCGTCCTTGGAAACTGGCTCTCAGGTGTTGGGAGGGGGGTCTGCAGGTGTAGGATGCCGGACCATCGTTAAGTTCGGGAAGGGGTGAGCGGCGGTGCATGTCCGGAGAGAGACGCTGCAGCACTGGAGAACGACGCTGCTGAATCGGGGAATGGATGCTGTTGAATCGGGGAATGGCGCTGTTGGATGGGGGAGTGGCGTTGCTGGATGGGGGAGTGGCGTTGTGGAACAGGTGAGTGCCTCTGATGAGGTACAGGAGAATGACGTTGAACTAAACATAAAAGAAAAAAAAAAGTTTAAAACAAATGTTTAATAAATATTTTTTTTATACAGTATATTGTTACATTTTATTGCGCTAGTGTTTCATTATAACACCTGTATGATTTCCCAGAAAGATTTTATTTAATAAGAATAAAGAAATGTTCTTTTAAAATTGCAATTAATTGTAATGAATGGATATCTTAATAATTATTTAATTAATACAATGCTTTTGAAGACACCAGCAGCGATAAATACATTGAGAAATTGGGCCCAGTTTCAGTAAAAGTGTTATGGAAATAGAGTTTTATTTTGGAGCAAAGTAAGCCTGTGATCAGCTTGAGCTACACGAGCAAACTGATGATAGATTTTTAAATAACCACTGCCTTTGTTCCATGAGCTTCAAACTCAAGCCTTTAGTAAGTGCGAATTTTTTTTTCTTCCATTCGCATGACTGTACAGTATTTAGTTAATTATTCACCATAGTAATGTATACGTGCAGAAGAAAAACTCAAGGTACTGAAAGTGCATACGCTCATTGTTTTACTCCTCAAACCAGTTAATGTTTCAAAATATCAGGACTGGAACTTAATAAAAACCTGCACACTTACAAATGTGTAGCGTTTCATTAGAATGACTCATAGAAGCACATACAGCACTCTAAAGATGCACCAATGTCTTTAATGACTTCCCCTTTCTCCTGTGTGTTTCTTTTTTTAGCTTTCATCATTTTTCCAAATCATGTGTGGGTGAGCTTCATCTCAGCCAACCAGTTCTTTGATTTTAAATAACCTTTACACATCTGACTGAAACTGGCAGTAAAACAACAGTCAGTTTTTTTGGCTGGAAAATACATAATCAATCAACTTTATTTTGATCTGATAGAGATGTGACAATTGAACCAGAGACTGCCAATAGCATACGCAGGGCTTCCTGCAAGAGAGATAGCAATCATTTATTGACAGAGAGCATCACCACCAACTTTGAATCAGTAGCAGTTTTTCTCTTTCTCTATCTCTGCTTCTGCTTTTGGTCTGGTTTCCTTTATCAAAGGGGAAACAGCATTTTTGGTTGTGCGGTTGGGTGCAGAAGTTTAAACAGATAAGGAGTCAGTTGTTTATGCTTTCAGTAGAAGCTTTTTACAGCAAACACTAAACAGTCTATATAGAAATATACAATCTTAAAGCAGCTATTACAGAATGTCTTTACAATACCTCACATTCATGCGAGTGCCACAATTTATTGAATTCAATTACATTTGTATTTTTATAGCAACAACCGTTTCAGAGAAATCTGGATATGAATTTCTATTTGGATGAATTTACATAATTCTTTGTTAGGGAAGCTCATTATGAGCACAGTGATGATGGAAATACACGGTACGCCATAAGCCATTCGAATGAGTCACAATGAGTATCATCCGCTCTCGCGCCGTCTCACCCGGCGACCGCGGAGATTAAGCCTCGAATACTAATGAGTCTTGATGAGTATTTGGTACCTGGGCTAGTGTCATCCTGTGAGGCTTTCCTCAGGATCTCTGTCTGTTTGGTTGTCAGTGCCTGCAGTCTGCTAAGCTCCTCAGTCAGCTCAGTGTAGGCCAGAGCCAGATTCACTCTGAAACAGAGAAATGGGGGCGTATATGGTTGAACTTTGTGACTGCTAGAGATCATATTTACACTCCACGGAATAACTGAGAGGTCGCCATCCAAACCATAGAAGCAGTATATTTTAGCGTAACGGTGAGGTGGTGCTGAAATGCATTTTTACACAGAAAAAAAAAAATTGCATAAGTTTGTTTTGTACACAGTGTGGTAGATTACAGGAATCTGGTAGGAATAGCAATAGAATTAGAGCTACACACACACACACACACACACACACACACACACACACACACACACACACACACACACACACACACACATGCAGACTTTTCCAAATCAGTATGACGCCAACTTCCTTCACCATGGCAACAAAGCAGCAGCAGAACCATTGTCAATTTGCTTAACATCTCTGTCATTAGCGATACAGCAGCAGAGCAAACTGCACTATACCACATCATTTAGATTACTATCTTCTCGTCCATTTGCACTCTGTGATCCTTTTATTAGAATCTGAAACATTAGTCATTTTTTAAACATCTAAAACCAGATGCAACCCTGCTACCCTTTAGCGGTTAAAAAAAAAAAAAGAGGGACACAAAACACTCAGATAGTTGTTACCAATTAACCGCTTAGTACAGTGTGTATGCAAATGAATCATTATCTCATTTCTAGTCTAACCTAAAGATGCATTAAAGATTAGGCTTGAGATGACTTGTCATTAAAGAAAATAAAAATAAGAGAGGGGGAGATAAGCATGAAAGATTGCTCTAGACCGAAATTCCATCTGTCATCAGATCACTTTTATCTGATCATTTTTAAACCAATTTCACACAAACCACCAGAGGTTTGCAATAAAAAGGCAGTTCTCTACTCATAGCTCCTCCGATGGTGTCAGATAAGATGCTGTGGGGAGAATTCAGTCTGACTTGGCATGTAAGCAAGTGCAAGCACGCAAAACAGCATGCTCTTTTTTCCCCATTTCCAGCCTTGTATTCACACAGGAGGTTAATTAGCGTAGTTGAGAAACTATTCATTATAGCACTGTAACCAGCTGCTAACGTTCTCCTATAGAGCATTCACCTCACTTACTGAGGGCTAGGATGCTCTTTAACAAACTAAGCACTGCAACAACAGTATCCATCAGTGTTCTCACTCCCAGTAATAGTTAATAAAAAGTTTATGTAAAATAGAATTAAGGACTATATGGTTTGTGGTGTTTTCCTTTGTGCTTAGTGACTATAAAATATGAATTAACTACAATAAAAATGATTTTCTTTGCAATAACTAATAGATTACGTTCGGGCATAAAAGAAACAGATAACCTAAAACAGCTACAGTATGTGAAGGAGAAAGCTAGGCGACACACTCAGCAAACCGACATTTAATATTCAATGAGGAAGTCTTATTCGGTGCATGCAAAAACTTGCTAAAGCTAAATGTCAGGAGTGAGTGCAGGTCAACGCACAATCAGCGTCAACCTATACCTATGCTATTACAACAAGCTGAACTGCGTAGAGTTTACTGCCTTACTCGGTCACATTCTGAGCCGTGAATATCACACAGATTAATGCTACTCGTCCTACAAGCAAAAAAGATGCATCATGCAAGCTACTCTGCTGTTGTTCTGTAAGCTGTACATTAGAACCTTCCTCTTACCGTAGTGCTCATCGTGTCCCAGCACTGCCGCCCTGGCCATCTGGGCAACCCACATGCCAGTCTACACATTCACGCTAAACGGGAATGATCGGGGCTCTGAGTCTCTCCTCATTCTGTCATCATACTGTCTATAGAGAGACACTCAAAGGATCTGTGAAGCTTATTGCTTAATGTTTTAGACAAAGTGTGACTTTTCACACTTTGACACGTGTGCACACGCGCGCACACACACAGACACGCACACATACACAGAGACACACACAAACACACACACACACACACACACACACACACACACACACACACACACACACACACACACACACACACACACACACGCGCGCAGACACAAGCATTTACTGACAGTCTTTTGCTTCACCACCAGGTTAGAGCACCTGGAAGTTTCTGAAAGTGTGAACTCCCTCTGAGAAATGTGTGAATTGCTGCATTGCAGAGAAAGTTAGTGCCATCACACCTTGTCTGTCAGCCTAAAACTAGTGGGTATAAAGTATGCGTACAAACATCTATAGATGATCTATAAAGTGACTGAGTACAGAAACATGACTGTTCATGTTTCTGCACGTGAGTGCGAGTGTGTGTACCGGTCCTGGTTTGTGTGGGCATACATGCTTATGCGTTGTGGAACCTTTGAAATGATATGGACGAGTCTAAGAATGTACGCGTGTGGGAAGCTGATTTGAGAGGGCCGCCTGAGCTGTATATGACCTTTGCTCTCAATCTGGAAGTTTGAAATTTTGTTTACTTGACACTGACAGATGTTGCCTCACAGGCTGTATATCTTGCATTACTGAATAAAACATGAATATCAAATTGTTCCAACAATCTCAGTTAGCACAGCCCACACTCCGTTGCCTACAATCTATTCACACACCAAAACCAAGCACTTGTGACAGCCTAGCTGTTATTATCTCATACTGGAGAAAGAACAAATACAAACAGAACAGAACATTTGGATGATAAATTATACCCAAACTGTGTGTGTGTGCGAGTGAAAATATTCAAATAAGAAACCTATTGTCTTTACAATCAGTAACTCAGTGATAAGCATTTTATAGTCGCCAAGGAGAACACTTTCTGTGAGGAATGCATTTGCTGTGTAAGTCAATATCATGTGAAATGTAATGACGTGCTGTGATGCCTTTTATATCTGCTGTTGGAATGACCTGTTATTTGCATCATTATAAACATGCCTCCTTCACATAAGCACAAAGAGTTTCCGTTGCATCAGGTCAGGAAGTATACAAAATCTCAAAAAAAAAAAAAAAAAAAAAATATTTTTTTCATAACTGTTATTTTAGTTTTATTACAGTGTGCATTTTGTTTAAAAAAAGAATACCCAAACCTCTAATAATAATAATAAAATATATATATATTTTTTGAAACTGTATTATTATTTCTATTCACGAAAAAATTGTGATAAAAAATTGTTCTGCTTGCTGTGATTTATTCCATTAATCTGCATGTGGTTTGTGCAAAGTTCACCAAAATTCAGTAGATTTACAGGAAAATGCCCATTTCTGTTAAGAATGTATTTTTCTTTCTTTTTCAATAAAACCGTAGTAAATCACCAACCACAAACCACAGAAAAAAAATTTCAAGAAAAATTAGGAAAAAAAAAAAAGTAACTCGCTCTGACCATTTACATTAAATGCCAGCACTTACAAGAACTGGCTTTGCGATTCAGACAGAGAAGGCGAAGAGAAAGGGGAAGCCGCTGCAAAATTTTGAGGTGAGTGAGGTGGAAAAGGAGTGGGTTTCTAACTACACATCTCTGTCAAATGCGTACTTTCAATTTTTTCATATTTTCTCCGTCATCCAGCAAATGCCAAGCTGTTTAGGTAGAGGAAAACAGAGAGAAGAACAACTCTCACAGTGGAACTAAAGGCTTTTTTTTTTTTAGCCTGTATGTAAATCTTGAGGAAGGATATGAACGTTTTAAGCCACTGCTACAAAACCCTGACAGGGGCTTTGTGGTTTAAAAGGTACTATCTTTGTCAGAAGCCATAGTGCCCTCTACTGCTTGAAATAACATTCACTGGGTGACGCAGATACTCTGACAAACTGTGTATGATTCGCACGACTCTGAATGCACTGAACTGCTTATAAACCTTCAGATCCTCAATGAGGAGGAAATGTGGTAAAGCTCGCTAACTGCAGTTCATATTACTGTAAATGCTATGAAATAAGGATTGTGTACATAATTACTTACTGTTCATCTCCCACCTTCTTTATCCATTCCATGTCACACTGGGCGCAAGTGGAGCTCACGTCCTGCAGCACAAATACAAACACAAAAAACGCATATCACAGCCTCATGTGCAACAAACGCACATAGAAAAACATAATGTAACACAGGTGCAAAAAGCCTGCTTGAATGAAACTGAGATAATAAAATATAGTGGAACCTCGGTTCACGAATGCCCCAGGGTACGACCAAATCGGTTTACGATCAAAAGATTCGCCTAAAATTTGTCTCTGTTCACGAACTCCAAATCCCAAGCTGCCGCAATCAGTTGAACAAGAGCAGGATTGTGTCACCCAGGATCAGTTTTGATCAATCCGCTATCACGGATCACACACATGATAAAATTATTTTTTGCAAAGTGGAGTAACATCCAAGCCTTGGCAGAGAAGAAAACTTTTGAACAAAACTCTGTAGAGTACTACGCCTTAGGAACGATAACATGGTGTCTTTTTTTTTGCAAAAGAAACAAGTGTCTCTGGATAGATTTTTAGTGAAATCAGCTGCCACATACGTATGAACCTGAGGAATCATTCTACGACCAAAACGTTCCAGAACTTAGGAACGAATTAAGTTTGTGAACCGGGGTTCCACTGTAAACACATTGTAAATGCTGCACAAACCTCTCACAAACCTTGGCCATTTTGTGGATTTCTTTTGTCTTCATTTAGAAATAAAGCATGACAGGACATGCTGTTATAGGGAAATAATCACTGTTGGTGTGGTGTGTCATAGCCTGATACAAGGTGAAGTCACAATTACCTGCCTAAAGGTGAGTAGTTTTCAATAGGATTTTGTCAGAGCGAACAGTTATATCATAGAACCTCTCTTCCCCGCCTAGTTAATAACACAAAAACCTCTCCTTAAGAGCAAAAAAAAAAAATCTCTCCTTAAGAGCATTTTATGGTGAATATTTCACTGTTACAAAGAGCTAAAACTGGAGACTCCTTTTCATATATATATATATATATATATATATATATATATATATATATATATATATATATATATAAAACAGATAGCTTTACCATATCAATAATTACAAAGCTGTTTATATGTTAATTATTAGTCTTAGATTACATGAAGGGTCTGCTGGGAAAGCTGTGCTCTTATCAAAAATGAATGTCTAATGAGATCTAAGAAATCAACAGTACTGTGGTATGAACTATTTTAAAGAAGGACCTTTTGCACTATTATAGAATTGAAGAGGAAACAACTCAGAAAAAAAAGCAGAAGAACCTCAAGAAAAGCAGAAGTCTTGTCTGGTTTTAGCATTTATGCAAAACATGAGGAAGGATATCAATATTTTAAGGCACTCTAATGAAAGCTATGAACGTATAACGTTTGTCAAAAGCCGCTGCTGTGCTAAATAAAATTTTAGGCCGGCGGACTAAAGTTTCAGTTCTAGTATGAGCTTTAGTAAAACTACATTTTAAAAATGAAATGATTATGCAGTATTGTGAATATGTATTATAGTTAACTATTTTACGCTCACGTCGTTTATGTTATATGCAATGCTAAAAATGATAAAATGTTACATATGACTTGCCAGTATAGCACCATAAAATGTGATTGTAATTTATTGCTGTACATAAGATTTAGTTAACATACAGTAGCAAATGATAATGGATTGATAGGTACTGCTGTAAAGGAACAGTACAGTACTTTTCTGTTAGAGAATTACTGTAATGACATTGCTGTTAGCATGTCTCTAGCATAGATGTTTTACTTTGCGACATCTCAGTAATGTAACAAGTTACATTCTGTGGTTTATTATTATTTTTACACAGCTCCTGTGTGTGACATCAGACCTGATGCCAAACCAGATCATTTGGATGCCATTTTGTTTGCCAATCTGTCTGCGCATTTACTATGCAGGACAGTTGTTGTGTGCTGAATGAAGCAAAATGCAAGGTCAACGTGAGACGAGGCTAATCCTAGTCAAAGACAAGCCCCTGTTGGTGTCACAGGTGCTTGTGTGGTGACCAGTTTACCTCAGGTAGCATCATCATAAACCAAATAATTGGTAAATTTAACACAGTAAATATCAAATTCACATGAGTTATGTTTGCTAATTTAGAGTATTAGAGCGCTAAATTGAGCTGGGACTGTTGTAATGTTTTCATTATTGTTCATGAGCTTCTCAGGGTATTCATTTAGCATTTTGCTCTATTTTTAATTGAATTTTGAATCTTAAAATAGGTGGACACTTTTCCAAACAATTTTTTTCATCACACTGGTTTTAGCATACGCAGCAGACAAATGAATACACCGGTGCAAAGGTGGAAAGAATACAAAAATTGTCCTCAAGTAAAAGTACTGTTACTTCAGTGAAATTTTAAAGTTACCATTATAAAAATCTACTCAAGTAAAAGTAAAAAGTAGCTCATAAAAAATTTACTCGGAGTAAAAGTTACCAAGTTACTTTTTTTTTTTTTTTTTTTTTAACAACGGGGGTGGGATGAAGCATTCTAGCATAGTTCAAAAAGGATGAGCAGATATATATCTCAAGCTAGTTGTTTTTAACTGAAGGAACACTTTTGCATAACACAGCTGTTGTCTTTCTTGTGCTTGAAAATCAAAGTGGTCACTTAAATATGGCGTTACATCCCGGTCTAGGGTTTGGCCGTACAGCAAAAGAATGGTTCAGGGTTCTATTTTAAACTGTATGGAAATGGTGATATATGGCAGAAAGAACTAGATCCAGTCATTAACTGATGAAATAATGAGGTTTGTATTGCTTTACAAAAAAACACACACACACACACACACACACACACAACAGGAGGAGGTTCAGATTCAGGGTGGACCCAGGCCAAAATAATAAACAAAATGGTATTTATATTTAGTAGCTAGATTACGTGCAAAAAAAATTCCGCAAACAAAAATACAGGTCCCTTCCCTGACTCCCTAAACAAAAAACAGTGAATAAATTCCCTCTTCCCAAAATAAATGGCAGCCACGCCCGATACTACTGCTGAGTGCACAAACATACAGTGAAATTATCTACAAAT
The DNA here is from genome assembly GCA_030347435.1 of Clarias fuscus. Lineage (NCBI taxonomy): Eukaryota > Metazoa > Chordata > Actinopteri > Siluriformes > Clariidae > Clarias > Clarias fuscus. The sequence goes on from CM059220.1 coordinate 16,127,280, forward strand.
ATATGCAAAGACCAACCAAACCAAAGGGCAAAGCAATAATCAAAGTCAATGGGAGGCAAAAAGTAAAAACCAGAATACACAACCAAATATCAAAACGCCAAAATCACAATCTCTTTCCTCTTTCCCGCGTCTCTCTCCGGTTTATATATGGTCGCGCTGGTTGATGACGTCACTCTCAGGGCGGAAGCGACCGTGTGGAAGGTCAGGTAGATGCCGATGTGGGGACAGTCAGAAAACCTGGAGTGGAGTCTGGAGCGGCACGCGACCAGGACACGATACACACACGCGAGCGCAACGAAGCATTTATGCCAGGGGTGTCCAAATCCAGTCCTGGAGAGCCAGTGTCCAACACAGTTTGGTGCTTCTTCTTCTCAAACACAGCTGATTTAACTAATCTGTTAATTACTAGGTTCAGTGGGCGTGTTTAGTTGTTGGTGAATTACAAACTGTGCTGGTCACTGGCCCTCCAGGACTGGATTTGGACACCCCTGATTTATGCAAAGCATGATATTATTATTTTTTTAAAATTATTTTTGCATTTTCATTCATTTGTTTTACTCAGTAGCGAATATGATTTAAAAAGTAGGGAATTACAATACTTCAAACAAAACATACTTAAGTAAAAGTAAAATTACAGATTTTAAAAACTACTTTAAAAAGTAGAAGTACACACAAAAACTACTGTACTCAATTACAGTAACGCGAGTAAAGGTCATACGTTATTTTCCACCTCTGCACCGGTGTGAGTACACATGCAGCAACCTCAGGCACTTATTAGACAGTACAGATAGCAGAGTGACAGGAGGACAGCAAGGTAGGGACAAAAACTGGTGTGTTTAATAACAGAATGTAAACTATACTGATATTCTCCTTAAACAATGTTTTGATATTACTAAATGATGGGTTCAGTAAAAACCTGTGTAGATAAATTTAGCCAATGCTTCATCATTGGCTTGGCGGTATTATCTGTGGCACGCATGACTGCCAGACAGAACGGGGAATGTTCTGATCGTGGCTCACATGACTGCAAGAGCTTTGGTGCTGAGCTTTTCTTGTGAAGCATACAATCCAAAGACTTAAAGAGGAGAGAAAACCCTAAAAAGAACAGGAGAAATGTTGGGAAGTACTGAGTGATTCAGAATGAGCTGTTGATCACTGAAACAGTTTTATGTGAGTTAGGGCTGTAGCTAAATATTTTAGTAATTGAGTATTCTACCAAAACATTAATCGATTAATTGAGTAATCGGATAAAATGCACTTTTGCTTAAACAGCAATGTAAAATATATATAAGAGAAACAAAGATTAATTGGTATTTTTTAGAAAAATCTACTTTTATTTTTTAAATGCATACAGCATTTTATCAAAATTAAACATTGTCATTATTCAAAATACACGGAATAGCTTATACCCCTATCTCACCTATGTGGTTTACTCGCAGTGAGATGTGGTGTTAGGCACCGTGAGCCGCCGCGACTGCCCACCGACGTTCCGCAAAGTTCTGCAAGGTCCGCCAAAAAATTCAACATGTTTAAACACGTTTTTAAGGTGGCTTAAACAAGTTTTATTTTTTTTTGCGCAGAAAGATGGAAATGTAACTGCAGCGCCAAAACTTGCGGTGAATCATGAAGAACCGTACTTCCGGCCACCGCGCGAAACCGCGTAGGTGAGATAGGAGTATTAAAGTTGACTGAGATTAATTAAGTGCATTACAGCACCATACATTCTTATTTTAAAGCCTTTTCTCGGATCCCAAAAAAATTTATTTCAAATGACTTTAAGGATAAAAAAACTAAGGCACACATTAAAATAAATAATTATACAAAAACACTAAATTGTGCAACTAAACTTTCAAAACAACTAAAAGTTTCAAAATCTACATCTCAGGCATAGAATAAGCATTTACTGACAATTTCTGTCGTTTTCTCTTGCTGCTTTCTTCTTCTCTTGGCCTCGCTGATAATTTTATCGCTCCCTCCCATTTTGCAGCCCGCAACAGAACGCTCCCTCAAATCAATACACAGCTAACTGTTTGCGTCTCCTTCAGCTTTGTGGGTGACGTAAGCGCTTCTTCATCGTTGGTGTTTACTGGTGGCTTGCACCTGGAAGCGCGCTGTGCCAAAAGCGTGCTGTCAACAAATAATTGCGCAAAAACATAACGAAGCTTCGAGGCAGAAGATTTTGCCTCGATCATTTTTTGTAATCGAATTACTCGATTTACTCGAGGAATCGTTTCAGCTCTAATGTGAGTATGTATTCTCGTACAGTACAATGCTGTTGGAAGGTGACAAGAGCAGAAAGCCTTGCATGGTAAATGTATGCCTATAATCTTCTAGATTTTCATTGTTTAACAAAAAAAATCGTAATGATTCGCGAATCATCATTCTTTACATGAATAACATACTACTAGCCATTCATGAATTCATTGTCTATATTTCCTGAACCATTGGTGGTGGGGGTGGGGGGGGGGGGATGTACTGGACTCACACAATCATTCACACAAAAATGGCAATTAGACAGCACCACTTAGCGTAAAACTCAGGTGGCTAAGGGGGAACCAGAATACCAAGAGGAAACCTCCAAAGCAAATGCAAACTTCAAACCCTTAACCCTGGAGGTGTAGGGCAACAGTGCGGGCCACTGAGCCACCATGCCACCCACCTTGAAGAAATACTCAGTGATGTTAACAGAAGTTATGGCTGAATTATAATTCTGCAATAATGGTTACTGGAATAGTGGTGAGTGAAAGTATACCTCACACTGCACCAGAATAAAGCAGTTTGACTACTGATTAAAAAAGTGATATCAGGGAAGTGATAATAGCAACGGTCTAAAAAGCAGAGATCCAGAGGCGTGGCAAAAATAACAGAAAGCAGCAACAAACAGATTTCAGTGTAATTTTATCATAAGTATATCTCCAGTACAGTGTAAATAACTGTCTTTTTTACTGTATTCTGTACTTTCCACCAAAACCAGACGCCAAAATGAAGAACACCTGAGTGCTATTGGAAGAAGAGAAGTTTGTGATTGATTGAACAAGGAATATATTGACTCTGGCCTTTTATTTATTTATTTTATTCATTTCTTGGCTACATTTTATTATCAGCTACTGGAATTGAAACATTTCTTTTGTGGTTTTCTTTCCCTTATAGACCACTTCTCTTAAACTTCTCTTAACTCTACTCTAACTCAGTCTTCAGACTGTCAGTGTACTGACCTGTTGTCTCTGGTTGTTCTGAAGCTCTCTTAACTCTTCTTGCAGTCTCTCACATTCAGCCTTTAGCTCCTCCTCCCTCTGACATGCCCCTTGGGCCTCATGCCGCGCCCCTTCTAGCTCTGCCTCCAGCCGCTGGAGTTTTAGGTCTGAGAGAGTATCTAGACTGCGGGAGCTCTGGAGGGTCAAAGCTGGGCAGTCAAGCCCTGGTGTAGAGAAGCACAAAACATACAAAAAGTGAGCTTCAGCTCTTCTGGGAAGGCTTTGCAAAAGATTTAGGAGTGTGTTAAGGAATTTTTAAACATTCTTCCAGGAACTTGACCTCAACTCGAACACCTTTGGGAAGAATTACAGTAGAGCGAAGACTGGGAGTCAGGCTTTCTCGTCCAACATTTTGGAATCAAAAAGAAGTCAAAAATTTGCATGGAAACACTCCTAATCTTGTGGAAAGTCTTTCCATAAGAGTTGAAGCTGTTATAGCTACAAATGGTGGGCCAAAATGAAATTAACCCCTAAGAATCGGATGTTACTCAAGTTGATATGCATGTTAGGGCAGAGGAGGAAATACTTTTGGCAATATAGTGTATGTATGGATGTCTAAACAGGATTTTTTTGTTGTTGTTGTTGCTTTTTTATTATTAATGTAATGCTGTTAAAAGAGGAGTATGGAGAAAGAAAGAATGGGCTCATGATCCAAAGCTTACCCCATCATCTGTCAAAAATGGTGGAGGGCAGTGTTATGTCATGGGTATGTATGGCTGCCAATGTAACTGGGTCAATGATTTTTATTAATGATGTGACAGCTGAAAGAAGTGGCAGGATGAATACTGAAGTGTATAGACATGTACTTTCTGTTCAGATTCAGTCAAATGGTGCAGGACAGAACTTTTAAGGACAGAACTTTACAGTACAGAGGAATAGTGACCCAAAGCACAAGTGGCTATGGGAGGAAACTCTGCATTTAGTGATGACCATGGATCTAGGCCACAGACAGCCCTTGACTATAAAGGAATTACACCCAGGTATTACAAAGAATCCATACTTTTATAATTATGCTAGTTTGTCTAATTATTTTTGCCCCTGTAAAAATGGACGTCCTAAACAATTAATGTCATATTTTGTTAAACCTCTAGAAACCTCTAAAGCTGAAAGTTTACATTTAAAATATATAATAATAAAAATATCTGTCCAAATATTTATGGACACAAGTGTAAAACATGTTAAACCATACTTTCTCATCAACAGGCATCAACTGGATAGTTTAATTCTACATCAAATTTACTTCATGGACAGCATCATGAACACAAATGTGCACTCTGCATACAACAAATACGGCAGCTGATACTCAAAGCTGCTGTTGTGTGGCAGCCTATAATCTCATGTTTGATGTCCAAACAGGCTTTGATCCTTTTTCCGCTCAGCGCCTACATCAAAAACATGTTTTATCAATTCCGCAAACCAGTGGCAAAACAGCGGACATGCTGATACCTTCTTTAAGAAGCATTTGATAACAAACAAAAAAATAAACTCAGTGATTAATAAATTCAATTATGTCTAACGTCTATGATGAAAACGCGGTAGCTGCCGCAGAGCTGAATGCATGTGCCATGCACGGGGCAGCGGGCCAGCGAGGCCTCCTCGTTTCATCATGCCAAGCGTGACGGCGTGGTGATGATGATGGAGGATGGGAGACTCAGGCGCATCCCGCACTTCTCCTCCAGCGTGGGCGCTATGATTCAGCAGCTCAGAAAGAAACAGTCCTTGAGCAAGCACCTATTGTGATGGTTCAGCAATCAGTGAACATGAACTACCACACACCCACATGCACGCCTACATTACCACAGTTTTTCTCTTACACGCTGGCCGTCAGTTCATACGCTTGCAGCCAAGAACCGTTTTCTTATCTCTTGCAGAAACAGTTTTTTTTTTTGTTGCATTATACAAATTGGTTGAAGTGGATGCAGAAATATATTTTGCATTTCTCGATTTCACTGCATGAGTCAGCTTTTGAAAGACTTTTCCCACGTACTAGACGAGGGACAGAGCCATGCTTACTGTATGATCACTGCAGTTGTGCTGATCTGTGAAGTTCTCCTATCTCTTGGCATGTTGTTAACCTAAATTGTGAACGGTGTGAGCAATCAAACAACACGGAGAGACTGCAGTAGTGTGGAAACAAGTTATTTCAAGATTAGTTGGAATGAACTTTATTTACGATCACAACAAACCAAATATAAGAATATTGAGCCTATGTCTAGACAAAATGTATTAGTTTTTCTAACCATTCTATTGGCTGATAATTTTGAAAGTTTTAGGCCTTTATTTCTTCAAAGACGCAAGTAAAACGAGAAGTTTATGCTTAAAAACATTATGTTACGAAAGACCTAATTTTATGTAACAATTCGAATCATTAGTCTAGGAATAGGTTTTAATCTTATATACTAAAAAAAAAATTATATTATTTTAAATAAATTCGACAAGTTTCATTTTCATTACTAAGATATTACTTTTTGCAGTGTAGGAGCGTAATGCAATGCCATGTTATCTGCGTGTTTATCTGCATCTACTGTAACTAGTGCACTAAATGGTCATAATCTCTATCTGCACCTGAAGAGACTTAAACCAGAAAGGTTATTTATTAATTTTTAAAAATACACACAAACCCTCTGACACTCTGCCAGCACTGTTAGTGTTGTGTGCGGATTCTGTTTTTGACAGGACCTCAACCTCTTATCACTTGGTCAGCAGAATTATTTTTAATCCCACTTGCATGCTTAATATTTTTGTTTGTACCTGCTTCTAATGTTCTCTAACAAATTTAGTTGGTTCTGTTTTCCAAAATATAAATGAGCTACAAGCCTAATTTAAACCATGTGAACCAGAACAGGATGTACACTGCTGTATTTAATGTAGATGTATTTAATCTGCAAGAAACCTAGTCCTGAGGCACACCTCTAATCTCAACCAGATGCAGTGTAAACACTTGGCGAGAATCAAACATGTAAACATAGCACTAATGCATCTTTGTTTAATACAAATGATAACTTCATATTTTGTTAGAGCCCCAGTCCAGGAGGTAAAGAGTAGGGTATCAAATAAAACAGAGTTTTTAAAAAATGCTAAACGGTTGTCTCGACAACAGAATGAGAATATGTCTTTCAACAGACTTTAATAAGTTTTATTTCTTTGTTACTATAGTTGAAAACACCAAATGCCATAATCGTACATTTGTAGCCCGAGCACTGCAGTAAGATGGATGGTATGGATACAGTTTTTGATCCTAAGTATTTGTGTCTTAGGATGTGATCCATGGAGATGAAAATGTGTATGTGCATGAAAAATGACTCAAACACACACACACACAGCTAAGAAGGACTCACTGTGTGTATCAGGACTGGCATGTAGCTGCAGGTACTGCATGTCTTTGCTGTGCAGTTGTGTGTTGAATTTGTGTAGAGAGCTGTCCCGCTGTCTCAGTGCAGCCTCCAGATTGTGGATGCGCTCCACATGCTTCTCCACCAAAGATGTCTTTGACACAGACGATGCGCAGTATTTAACATACAAAGACAAACAGTATAATAAAAGTCAACGTCAAAGAAATGAAGACGGACTAATAAAAGGAACAGAGTATGGCCATTGTTCTTCAGATTTATTCCTTTACGCTAATAACAAAAGATGAGATTGTGCAAATGCAACAGCTGACTGGCTAACTGAGTGTGGTGAGAGGCACAGATGCTCTGACGCTTGAATCATGTAATTTACAAAGCTGGCCTTTTGTCCAAAGCCTAACATGAAGCCATTTGGAATGATTGAATAATGGTGATAGTATTATCGTACTTATACAATTATAAGTAGAAATAGGATGATACACTGCAACCTTGAGAACAAAATCTTATGCCACCTCTCAGGCCTGTACCCTGTTAGGAGGTGAGCATAGTGGCGATTCATCAAGCAGACACCTGGTTAAATAAATGATTTGAGCAGATGTCAGGGCTACTTATAATTTTTGCCAGTGGTGTCTGGAGCCCAAAGTTAGAAAGCATGGCTATCAGAGATTTGTATGAATGTTTTAGTGAGTACCAGTGCTCAGTCTCACCATCTTGTCCAGGTCTCTTTGGAGATTGGTCTTTTCCATGTGGATCTTCTCATAGGCCTGAATAACATCTTCCAGCTGCTCTTCCCGCTCCTTACTCTTTTGAAGCTGGACACCACGTAAAAAACAATAAAATACAAACTTTAAAAAAATGTAATAAGTCTAGATCTCAAAGTTTCCCATGAAAAACGAAAGATACAGCAGCATTAAAAAAAAATCAAAAATGATAGTCAGCCTTGTGTTGCCGGCTTCAGTGATTATCCTATTCTAAACCTCTCAACTCTAATCTCCTGCTCTTACAGATAATGGTGGTTTGTATCAGGCTCCATTAAACCGGATAAAGGCAATTTATTTTAAAGGGCTTTAATACCAGGACTCAGGTCTAGCTTGCCGTAAATCTCTGGGTCTGAGCAAGAGCAAATAAACATGAAGGAATAGAAAAAAGAAATGGTTAAGACTGAAATAAAAGATGAAGGTCACCGCTGCATAGCCAGGCAGGGAGAGAGGTGAGCGATAAGGGATGCAGTCATACAATATTTACATCAGAGAAACATCAGAGGCTGCTGGTTGCTGGGAACGATTTCATTAAGCTTTTATTCATTAGCACGTAACAAGCAATGAGAGGCATCAGAACTAGACTCAGTTAAAGAAAAAGGGTGATTTTTTTTAATTCTTTACACAACTGCTATAGGAAGAAGCTTTTACTTGTCTAAAAGCAGAGTGACGCATAGAAATCTGATTAAAATCACAAAGCTAGTTCTACGCTCACTGCCTCTGCCAGAAGGTAGATAAACAGCCAAACAAAATTGTGTTGTATTGCATCATAAACTCTCACCTCGTGAGTGAGGATGTTGATTCTCTGCTGAAGATTGCCATTCTCAGACTGAAGCAGGGCCGTATCTTTGGGCTCGAAGGAGCAGTAGGAGTTCCGGTCCTCGCCAAAGTCATTGATCATAGGAAACTGCACATAAAAAGACCATTCCAGGTTGAGAGTGTATCTTTTACGTCATGCTATAAATGTCTCATAATCAAATCCTTCCCATAATATGGTGTAAATGTGTTATTGCAGAGAACGCAACACTCTCTGGTGGGATAAGATTATCATGCTGATTCGGATGAACAACCAACAAACCACCCAGGATGCAGAACATCGGAGATGATTTTTATTTTTGTAATATAAAGTTAATTCATAACAAAACATAATAGAAATTTCAACTTTAGATATAGTACATAAAGAAGTGGCAGGTTTTATACAGTAATAACGTGTAAAAGACTTTTGTAACTATGGAGTACACATTTATTTAGCCATTCGATACAAAAGCTAGAACAGAGTGTTCTTAAATGTAGGAAGAATACGCAATATTATTTTTGCATCTCTTCTTATGCAATCTCTGATCGGATAATAAAACCCAATATCATATTACTAAAAGCAATGCCCCTGTTCCTGGAGTTCTGCAGGCTTGCAATGATTCTAGTGCTGAAATGAGTCCATGTTATACTTTGTAAAATCCCTAGCTATATGAGTTTAGACACTATCAATTCTGTCACGTTAGTTCCTGAAGACAATCCCTTGTTGATGAACGTTCTGAAGCAATACGGGAAACGTTCGAGCTGTCTGGTAACTCTATCTGGAGGTTGAGTCATATCAACTGGAGGAAAATCGGCAAATTCCTCATATTTGTGTCCTCCAGGGTCAAAAGGGTCCTGTCTGAAAATGCTTGTTACGTGAACATTGGAGAAGGTGAGAGTAGAAGTACAGTAGGAGTCGAGTGGGGGGCGGGGGGGTGGGGGGTTGTTAAGAAGAAATAGCAATAGGGAGAGATTAGGGAGAGAGAGAGAGTCTTTAAGGCTTTCCTGGTGGACCTGTAAAGACGTCTTGATCTTGCTGGGGAAGGATGAAAGGGCAGCATGAAAAGGGAGACTTGAGAAAATAGTATGTTGTGTCTAAGACCTCCAACTCTGCTGAGAAAGGGATATTTCCAGTCTCCTATTTTTCATGCTGCCACCTCTCAACTGTGTGATGTGGCATAAATTGTGTTATGCACTTGGTATTAGACCATTTTTATTGCTTTAAATTTATGCCATTTGGCAGGGTGCCTGCCAAATACCATAAATTTAAATAGTCAGCTGACTTATTGTTATTTATTTCCTCATAATATTCCTAAGCCTAGACCTGACCAACTCTAGAGCAACTCTAGACCATAACACTGCCACAGGCCAACTGAGGTTTGTGCAGTGGCCATAATGCATGATGGGTGGATTGGTTCATACACGTCCCTTCTTACCGTGATTCACCCACGGCTCCGGTATAGGGCAAATCTGGACCACATGACTTTTTTTTTTCCAAATCAGTCCACATGACTTTTTCCCCCATTGTTCCAAAGTATAATCTTTCTGTTTCTTAGCATGTTTTTACAATTACCTTCAGTAACAAGTGACTTTCTTACTGCCACACAGCTGGTTTGTCTTAATCCTGCAAGTTCTCCTCACATTGTATGTGTGGAACCTGTGAAACCTACTGCTAATTTTTTCATATGATGCAAAATAAATGATCTCCAATCATATTTTGTTCAAACCACATTTCTTCCATGAAGATGAAAGTTCACCACTATCCTTGCAGGTTTTGGTCATGCGTTCCTTATCCAGTTCTTAACCCAATTCTAGTCATTTCAGATCTTCTTAGTTGTTGTCTTTGTTCGATGCAAGCCAATATTTTGACCCTTTTGAAATGGCTTTTTTTTTTATTTTTACATAAAATGGACAGACCAGCAGGACAAAAAAGCAACACACTGAATGTGGCAACCATGTATTCAGTTCACAAATGAACAAACTTGTCAGAATTTGTAATTTTTTTTTAATATTTTGAATGATCTTATAAAATATCAGAATATTTGGAGATACACTACAGGACTAATCATCAAAATAAAAAAAATAAAAAAAATGCTTCAAATATTTGACTTTAAGTGAATTAGGAATACAATATATTCTTCTATAACCTTCCAGAAGAAATTCCACAATATTAAAATAGTTTGAGAGAGGGAGAGAGCAAATGTATTCATTCCAAGACACATAAAAGATGAAGACACACAGAACAGAGTAACAAGAGGAAGAAAGCTGTGTGTGTGAGAATTGGCCTGTCACACATCACTGTTATTACTAATTACAGTGTTATTTACTGTGTAATTCGGATGACAATATTAGCAAAAATGCATTACCCGTTCCAGATAATGATTTTGTATGAATATTCAGCTCATGTTTTTAAATGGCAGGTGATATTTTGCTGGCTAGTTAATTGCAGCGCTAATGATGAGATAAATACTGTGAATATCTGAATGTCATCTTAGCTACAATACATTCATGCATTGGAGAAATTCCTCATTCCTGGGATTGTGCATCTTAACTACGGGGTGTCAATCAGGAAAACAAAGCGCTTCTCATTTGTCCCACACTAGCTTCTCAACAAATAAGAAAAAAATAACATTCTTTTTTATGCTTATGAATTAGCGTTGCGCGTCAGCTCAGAAAATGGGAGCGCTGGCAAGGAGATGACTAAGTTTTTACATCACAAGCTATCTCAGCTCAAATACAACACACTCATTGTACCTCGTACACTTCACCTTCACACAAATTGCATTAGGAGCTTTAAAGAGAGGAGCGTGCGAATTTGATTGAGTGTTTCTCCGTGAACTGAGTGCTCTGAGATCTGTGCTGAGCACCATGTCCCTGAAAACAGCTGCTGTTCACCACCTAGGCCTGCTGTCACACCTACGTACACCTGCTGAGGCAGGAGTGACTCAAAGTGCTATAAATGGAGCACTCTTTCTCATTTTGACCTGAATAGCAGACGAACAGCAGAGTTCCTTTAGCACATATACGATCACATATAAACCGCTCTGGTCCATATGGTCTTAAATGTCCATCTGGGAAGTTGTTAGCATCTAGTGTAGCCTCTAGCAGTCTGGCCTGAGCATAGGATCTGTTTCAGGGAAGAGCTTAGTGCAGCAGTATCACTCGGCCGTGTGCTACAACAGCACCGGGAAGATTAATGATGCAATTACAGACAGCAAGAAGGAGGCCACATTCTTTTAGGTGCACAGGGTTGAGGATGCTCCAAAATGAGGCACAAATATCATGTATGTATGCACAGTATGTATGCATGTATGGATGGTGTGTCCCATACAAAAACAGAATAGCATATACTGCAAACATTGTCACTGTATTCCATAAACCTCTTTTTGTAATCTATTTTGTAATATATTTCCACTCAATATTTATTATTGTAAACTTTCTCACACCAGCAATATTACAGATGGTGATATTTTATTCTGCCAACCTCGTAGTCCAGCTGGGTTATACAGTAAATAAAAATCTTTTATACAGCACATCTGGGTCTAAGCAATACTCTTCGGGAAGCTCACTTTGGTCCCAAGTGTGATTATTAATCCCTTCCAACGAGATCAACTTCTCAGTAACAATGAGGCGTTTCAATTATATAGACAATCAGTGTTCACTGATCACAGCTGCTCCACCGGGTGAGACTGCACATGAATCTGATGCCTGATAAGCTTCCAATTTGATGCCTCATGTCTTGTGGCAGAATTCCCCCCCGAGGCTACATTACCTTTATCTCATATAACTTCAGCTTCCTTTTGATGTCGGTGTTCTCCCTCTCCAGGCCGGCCAGTCGGGTCTTGATGTCCTGGTAAGCGCTGATAAGGGCGAAGTGGGAGGCCGAGTACATGTCCTCTGGTAAGGGTGATCCCGCCCAGCAGCCATCCTCCTTCAGTCCCTCATTTCCTCCCAGCAATCCCAGCTCCCCCCCGAACAGAGACTCCATCACTCACTCCTCTTCCTCAGCCTGGGACAGAGACACAGAAATAGATTTATATGTTGTAAGTTCCTAACTCTGGCTTGACTTTACACATTTTGGTCTCACTTGATTAGCATGAGTGGCTAAGGTGCTGTCCATGCAACCCAATATCCAGTGTTACACAGAACGTTCCCTAGGGAGTTGGTGAAATCTGCAGGCTCTTCAGATTGTATGCATGTTGTAAAAAAAAAGAAAAAAGGGCTGGGGATAGACACTAGCTGGTTTATTAAATATTCATTAAATAAAATTCATTTTAAAATCCTTATCTTTTAAAACTGCACAAAAAACAAGCATTTTTGAACAAAATTACAATTGTAACATTCAGTATTTATAAGATAAGGAGACGTTGGCAATCCTTGTGGCTACATACACTATATTGCCAAAAGTATTCACTTGTCTGCCTTCACATGCATATAAACTTGAGTAAGATCCAATTCTTAATCCATAGGGTTTAATATGATGTTGGCCCACCCTTTGCAGCCATAACAGCTTCAACTCTTCTGGGAAAGCTTTCTACAAGGTTTAGAAGTGTGTTCATGGGAATTTTTGACCATTCTTCCAGAATCACATTTGTAAGGTCAGACACTGATGTTTGGAGTCTTGCTTTGTGCAGTGTTGCGCAGTCATGCTTGTTTTTTCAGTCAATATTAGGCAGCTATTTACGTTTGATATAAAAAAGATGATTTATTTGACAAAGCTCAGTTAATCAAATGAGACAACTTGGTTGTACTGTGAAAGATGTCTTTTTTAAATAAACATAAAACCCATTTCCTATAAAAAATGGCCACTTTGTTATTAATCCTCTTCCACTTCCTAGTGTACTCCTGCTCCTCCGTTCCCACATTCCAATCAAGAGCTTCACCATCTCTGCTGCTGCTAATTCTCCACACACCTGATTTCACTTCGTCATTAGACACTCTTTATAAGGCTCACCTAGACTTACAGCCCAGTTTTCTTGTGTTTTCTTTGTTCCCGTCTCATGTGTATATCGGCCTCGTTTTCTTGTTTTTCGGATTTTCATACTAAGTCTCTCGATTTGGCTTAGTTTGACCTGGTTCCTGACAGCTTCATGGATAGTGATCTACGCTTTGTCGCCTCGATTTTGTCACGTCTCACCGCACTTGGATTGATCCCCATCTCTCTCCTCCTTTGATCACAAACCTGCGTTCTTTGAAAGTTGTTCACATTCACCTCCGCTTACAGATTTTACAGCACGGAGGGGTTATGAAGATATTGACTCTGATCTCTCTCTTTGATCACTAATCTGTGCTCCATAAAGGTTTTTTTACTTTCGCCTTTGCTTCTGGATATTATGGAGATATTGACTTTGAATTGCGCCTCTTTCTCTTTGATCTACTAAAGTTGCTCACATGTACAAATTTTATAACACTAGGACACATTGAGATTTTGACTCTGATCTTCGCCTCAGTCACATTTGTCACAAAACTGCTAACACCTTCAGTCTCTTTGGTTCCCCTCACCTTAGACAGTATGTTCTTGGGTCCTGCCTGATCTCCAGCGAGATCATGTGCATCTGTTGCAAAGTTTCTTGTTTACCTCATGGTTCAAGTGCAGCAACTCCAAGCTGCCCTTCTTTCTGTCTCCACAACTCCAGAACGGGAACCTCATCTTCCTCCCCCTCAGACTTATGATGGTGAGCCAGGTACCTGCTGTCCCTTCCTCTCCCAGTTCTAAAACTGCAGACCTCTACCTTTGCCACTAAACATTCAAAGGTGGCTTACATGATTATCCTCCTGGCGAATGTCAGTATGGAACGCCTGTGAGCCCTGCTGTACCAGTTTTGATGAGTTCTCTAGGGAGATGAAGAGACTCTTTGACTGCTCGTCCACTGTCCGTGAAGCTGCAGAAAAGATACTAAGACTTATTGATTACATTACATCTCATCACTCAGACCAAACCTTTTACTCTGGTAAGTAAGTGTCATTGACAGTTCTCATACCCCAATTGTTTTCAGCCACCCCTGGCTTACTCTCCACAATCCACACATGAATTGGGTCAAGAACAAAATCTTTTCTTGCCTAGTGTCATGCCTCCATTCTGCCTTTACCCATTCTCCCACACCCTTATTGGAGGACGACATCTTGATCTCTCTAATGTTCTGTCAGATAACTCAGACCTCAAGCTGGTATTCAGCAAAGCATGAGCCATTTCACTTCCTATATGGAGCCCGTCAAGCTGAAGCCTGTCACAGATTGGCCAACCCCCACTTCTAGATTTGATCTCGGGCGCTTCCTTTGTTTTGCATATTTCTTTCAGCCATTCTTAAGAAACTACAGAAGCAACTCCCCTCATGACCCTAACTTCCTCAAAACCTCACTTTCACTGGAACGAATGTGCAGAAGAGGCACTTTTCAAGCTCAAGAGAAAATGTACTTCAGTTCCTATCATCGCTATCCCGGATCCTTCCGTATGCTTTTTAGTGGAGGTGGATGCCTTCGAAAATGGGGTTGGAGCAGCTACTCCATCACCCCGAGCCTGACAAGTTAATTAACAAACTGAAAAAAGAAATGGTGTTCATTATGATATATACTTATAATGGCTGTGGTGTGCATCAATAGTACACTGTATAGAGCTACAGTATATTGTAGATAGTGTCATAATTGGCAACGGTTTGACCTCACTCTTCATCTATACCACTCAATCCTATATTCAGGGTAACAGGGAACCTCGAGCCTATCCCAGGAGACTTTGGACACAAAGCGGGGTACACCCTGGACAGGGTGGCAATCCATCACAGGGTGTACACACATACTCACACACTACAACCAATTTGGGAACGTCAATTAACCTAACCTTTATGTCTTTGGACTGTGGGAGGAAACCCACCAAGCACGGGGAGAGCATGCAAACACCATGCACACAGAGACGGGAATCAAACCGGGCCGGGAATCGAACCCGGACTCTGGAGGTGCACGGCGACAGTGCTAACGACTAGACCACCTTGCCGCCTAAACGTTTGACCATTCATGGTAATACAAAAAAGAAGAATGAAAAACGAGAATGCCAAAGACATTACAAAGGTTTTTACACCAGCACCACATGGGATCTGAGCGAACCTACCATAGTTAGACCAGAGTCTATGCCAGTAGGTCAAAAGCTTTAGGAGCAGAAGTGATGCAGAAAGCCATTTAAAATAAATATAATTAAGATATGTGTGACTGCTTGAGCAAATTGCCATTTTTACAATTTGGGCGTGACCAAATCTGATGCCCATCCATTTCAGGTTGCCATGCACAACACACATTTATGGCTGGGAGCAATGTACCTTAACTGGATGCTGTAACCTCTCGCAGCCGGAGGTCTAGAGAGAGCTGATTGGCCGAGCTCTCTCAGAGGGGAGGGATGAGAGGTACTTAGTGCTCCCACATTAATCACGGCTCTACAGCCAGTCAGGGGCGTCTGTGAGCTCGCGCAACGGAGGGAGCGGATTTACGCCGCCCCCAACGGTGCGCGAGCGAGCAGTTCGAAAAGATGCGGTCGGCTGGCGTCACGTGGTTCGGAGGAAACACGTGATAGTCTTCGGCCCTCCCGGCTGAGTGGTAGTAGTTGCCTTATTGTGGGAGCCCCCTAGTGACGGGGAGGAATTGGACACGACTAAATTCGGGAGAAAATCGGGGAAAAATCCAACAAAAAAAAAAAGATTCAAGATTGCAGATCCATAATTCAAAGAACTTAATTTATGATAGAGTGAGATTACTTCTCCTTGTTATATTTGCTCACTGTTTAAAAATCAGTGAAGAAAGAAGCACATTAACCCAATTTCAATTATGTGTAAAGTCCAACTGCTGAAGCAATTACCTGACTACTGAACAAGTCTATTACTAATATAAAACACTCCTTGTAGAGTCAGTTAACTGTTGCTAATGTTGTCTTTAATCGAAAAGGTCAATTGAATGATCTAACTGATCTGGTGTGATGACTCTTCACTCTTCAGTGTGTGTTGTGTTCAGTTGATGATGAACTGTGTCAATGATGCCACTGACCTCTGTTTATGAACCAAAGCCTTGGACAGATCAGAATCACCATGAGACTTACACTACTGACAAAATATGGCTACCAACCTGATGAGGTATGGAACTGTGAGGAGAATTCACTGCAAACCATATGAGTCAGCCACACCATACTTATTGAACTATTTTCAGCCTCTTGTGTGTGTATCATACTGTATACGTACAATACAAAAAAAAAAGGGAAAAATTATCTTGGCTAGGCGCCTTCACTCTCTCCATTTTTCTTCTTCTTCTTTCTCCTTTAGGGGTAATCCAAAAGAACACCCACACACACTGATACATTTGCTCAGGCATGGGTAAGAAGCAGCATGTACACAGAAGGAGGAAGGGAGAGATTGCTTCTCTGATGCAAACGAATGTGTGTTGGTGGAGAACAGTAAAGTAATTTCCAGGCATTTGAAACCTTGATATCTACGTATTCATATCCTGAAGCTTGCCCTGAGCTTCTATTTCGGTAAGAGCCAGGTATGTGGCTGATGTTGGGCCTGCCATTTTATTTTAACCATCACCATATGTGTGGTCTAAGAAGCCACAGGAAGAAGATGATTCAGAAATACCCATCCATCTCACCACTACTGTCATGTCTAAAAACATGGTGATTAAAAAAGAAAAATCTTGTCAAGGCTTGAAATTCTAGCAATAGGAAGGAATATATTTGGACTGTCGGGGCATTAATATGATGATATAGATGCTATGATAGGGATCAATCTTTTTCCAGATTAGTATCTGCTCTACAAAATAACATCAAGATTCTTTTATATCCAAACACACATACTGTATACACACCTCCAAGACTAAAACACTTGAATGCTAGTGTAAAAGGCAGAGTGACACCAATTTGACTGACAGGGAGGTCACACTGCTTGTAGCAGCTAGTGTTGAGGCGCTGGGATCTCCAGTGAGATAATAAGCTTGAGGCACTGGACTTTCTATATGTGTTCTCCCTGTTTCTTTGTTGGTTTTCAGTTCTCTTGGTATCCCTTCTCACAAAAACCTGCCAGTAGGTGGACTGGCTATTCTAAATAGCCCCTAGGTGTGAACGAGTGTGTGAATGTGTGTGTGGACATGGTGCCATTTAGTGGACTAATGCAAGAGCATAATGTTCGGTTCAGCTTTGGGGGATTGAGATCTCCACCCATGTACAGTAGATGGTGTCCAAGTTCTGTTTGGTCTGGAAGCTTAAAAGTGGAAGCTCTGACCATCACCATCTTGGCAGGAGTTGACTCTGGCTAGACCAGTTAATCCATAAATGGGCAATTGGGGAAGTGAACTGAGCCTGCCTTTTCTTTACCCACCTAACTAACTAAGTTACTGTACCACCCACAAGCTAGCAAGCTTATCTTAAATTAGCTATGCCCCTAATTATGCATAGCATTATGGCTTAATATAATTTTAACTGGTACATTAAAAAAAAACATGGTCTCTAATTGGACTACAGAGGTTGCTAGATGGATGTATGGATGAATTGTGCATTTTAACATGGGTGTCTATGGTGATTGACTCGCTTTTGAAGCCAGACCCCCAGTGGTCATTTGAGGAACTGCATGTTTTTGACTACTGAATTGGACTCATTTCTCAAAACCAGAGGCTGACTCTTGTGGTTGTAAATTATGCCTGTGGACTAATTGTCCTAGGACAATCTCTAGACCTTGAATGAAGAGATGATTGACAGCCAAGTACAAGCACCACTTATTCCGATGAAACCTTATTAGTCCTTATCTCTTGATTTTCTCCCCTCTTGTTTATCACTGCTGGTCTGTTGTTGTTTTCATGGCACGGCAAGACTGGAAGAGACATTTTATTGACAGCTGGCTGGCAGGATGTTAGGAGAAAATCAAATATTACAAAGTGTTCTCATTTAAACGCTCTGTGGATATTAAATCTTTCAAGTATAAAAGCATCTCATTTTAAACGGCCAGATATTGAAAGTAAGCATATACAGGTACACACACACACACACACACATATATATATATATATATATATATATATATATATATATATATATATATATATACACACCTGTGTATGCTTACTTTATACATACACACATACACACACATACAAATATAGCATTTAGCCTAAGAAGCATACAGAGCTTATAAACTATTTTACAAAGTAAGAACATCTTAAAAGAAACTTTGATGACAAATTACCATCTTGGGGATTTGAGAAATTGAAAAGGACACCATGTGCGAAATCAATGTTCCGCAGTAGTGATATGTGGCACTGGATAAATAAAATATATGCCTGTAATTTGTATTTAGCTAATTAGAGATCTTATGGTAAACATATTTATCAGAATCAGGTGATTAAGCATTTCACACATTTAACATTACAGAATGATAAAATATTGGGAGTGTTGTCATTTTATAGATTTTTTTTAAATAAATATAAAATGCACGAGAGAAACCATTTAAATCAAATTCTTCCAACTTAGAATTAGCCATTGTCTCATAAAGCCACCATGTTTTACTAATCCCACATGGATTATTATTATGAATCATTAATGAATGGATCAATGTACACTCCTGAAATGTACAGGAAATACACAAAAATATATACAGCTCAATCCACATGCTCTTCAGCTTATTGCTTTCAGGGCCTGAACAGTAATCCTTACTAATATCACATGAAATATCAATCTCACAACATTTTACCACCAATTTCTTATGTGTACTGTATATAACAAGCATCTAATATAATCTTTCAAAAATAACCAGAAATTCACAGGTGATTCAAAAGGGGCAGTATATTAGAAACAGTTTATTATATTCTCAAACCGTTTTCTCTGACATTTCTGTCTGACTAAAGAAAAATGTTGGCCGGGTTTTTTTTATTTATTTTATTTTAAGCTGTGATCATACAGTATGTGCCGTGTTTTGGGTTAGTACTGTGTGATGCATATGTTAATGGCAGCAGATTGTGTGTGTGTGTGTGTGTGTGTGTGTGTGTGTGTGTGTGTGTGTGTGTGTGTGTGTGTGTGTGTGTGTGTGTGGAAAAGTGCATTCCTAACTGAATCTATATGTGCTTGGCTCGAAACAAAACAAAATATCACAGCTAGTGTAGTGATTGCTTGCAATGTGTTAGAAATGAAATGAGCAAGTGTCCATACAATCTGGGCCTCAGATTAAACCCTCACAAAAAACGAATCACCCCCTCCTCCAGAAACGACTATCCACACACGTCTTCCTTAGCCTTCTGTCCACCAGGACCACACATTTTTGTTTCTGCATGCATGATTTATTTGCTTCTTATGTGGGTCTCACAGTACATAATGTTCTGTAACTCTTAGTCCTGTTTATACTTTTCATTAAACTATAGTCTGTTTTTGCCCTTTTGGACTGGACAGTCAGATTGGTGGCCTTCGTTCTTTGATTGTTTTCTGGTTCTGCCTATTTATTGTAAATTCCAAGGATTATGATTTTGTTTTATCTGGCCTTATGAAACTTTACACTGAGATCTAATTACTCAAATGACTGTATATAAATAAAAGAAAGGTTTTTGTTAAGGTAAATTGGTCAGAACTTGCTCTGTCAGTGATATCGTTTCATACATTGGAGAACCTGCATCCAGTCTCAGAAAATTTTTGTCTGTATATCTGTATGTCTGTCCAGCTGATTTTGTCACAACAACATGCAAAACTGGCTCGGCAGAATTTAATTAAACTTTGCCAGTGTTTGCCTAAAGTTAAATCTGCGCCATAAATGAAATCACTATATTTTGAGTACTTTTCTGCCAGATTACCTCATAGCAGCCATCGCTTATTTGGACGAATATTGCGCTTTTGCCCTCAATGTACTGTAGGTGTAGCTATTCGCGTCACTCAACAGGACCAATCAAATGCGATGGTTTACAGAAAATACACAAATATGCGGAAAACACATGTTGGCATACTTACAAAAAAAGGTATCACACAACATGCCTGTTTACCTCCCAGCTGGTACCAAATCATACTGCTTGGTGAAATAACTACGTGTAACTTGCCTAAGATTGTTACTAAGAGCCTGGGCTCAAACTTGCAAACCTTCCAACAATAAGTTCAACCTCAAAGTACATCCTATGACTCATGTTGATTACAAGCAGAGATAGGAGAATTTGAGGGAAGAACATGTTCTGCCATTGCCCTTAGCTAAACATGAGGCATGAAAATGTGTCACAATGTGTAGTGTTGTCACCTCACAGCTTGAAGGTTGTTTCACATAACTCCTCTGAACACTTGTACCGTACTACTACAGTGGTGTGACAAAGTGTTTGCCCCCTCAATTATTATTTTTTTGCATGTTTGTCTCACTTTAATATGTCAAATCATCAAACAAATTTAAATATTAGTCAAAGAAAACACAAGTAAGCACATCATGCAGTTTTTAAATGAAGGTTTTTATTATTAATGGAAAACAAAATCCAAAATTCATAGCCCTGTGTGAAAAAGTGTTTGCCCCCTAAACCTAATAACAGCAACATAGCAATCAAGGGTTTTCGATAACTTGCAGTGAGTCTGTTACAGCGCTGTGGAGGAATTTTGGCCCACTCATCTTTGCAGAATTGTTGTAATTCAGCCACATTGGAGGGTTTTCGAGCATGAACCGCCTTTTTAAGGTCATGCCACAGCGTCTCAATTGGATTCAGGTCAGGACCTTGAATAGTCCACTCCAACGTCTTCATTTTGTTTTTCTTCAGCCATTCAGAAGTGGACTTGCTGGTGTGCCTTGGATCATTGTCCTGCTGTAGAACCCAAGTTCGCTTCAGTTTGAGGTCACAAACAGATGGCCGGACATTCTCCATCAGGATATTTTGATACACCGAATTCATGGTTCCATTTATCACAGCAAGTCTTCCAGGTCCTGAAGCAGCAAAACAGCTCCAGACCAACACACTACCACCACCATATTTCACTGTTGGTATGATGTTCTTTTGAAAGGCGGTGTTACTTTTACGCCACACATAATGGGACACACACTTTCCAAAAAGTTCAACTTTGTCTCGTCAGTCCACAGAGTATTTTCCCAAAAGTCTCGGGGATCATCAAGATGTTTTCTGGCAAAACTGAGACAAGCCTTTCTGTTCTTTTTGCTCAGCAGTGGTTTTCGTCTTGGAACTCTGCCAAGCAAACCATTTTTGCCCAGTCTCTTTCTTATGGTGGAGTCATGAACACACTCCTGGAAAGGTTCTCCACTGTTCCATGTTTTTGCCATTTGTAGATAATGTCTCTCACTGTGGATCACTGCAGTCCCAAAGCTTTAGAAATGGCTTTATAACCTTTATAAATCTCAATTATTTTCTTTCTCATTTGTTTTTACATTTCTTTGACATGATGTCTAGCATGTCTTTGGCATGAGATTTCATCTCGGCACGATGTCTAGCGTTTTAAGACCATTTGGTTTACTTCACTTCGTCAGGCAGGTCCTATTTAAGTGATTTCTTGATTGCAAACAGGGATGGCAGTAATCAGGCCCGGGTGTGGCTAGAGAAATTGAATCAGGTGTGATAAACCTTTGTTCAGTTATGTTTGGGAGGGGGCAAACACTTTTTCACACAGGGCTATGTAGTTTTGGGTTTTGTTTTTCCTTAATAATAAAAACCTTTATTTAAGAACTGCATGATGTGTTTACTTGTGTTATCTTTGACTAATATTTAAATTTGTTTGATGACAAACATGCAAAAAAATTATAAATCAGTAAGGAGGCAATCACTTTTTCACACCACTGTATACAGTGTGATCAAAAGTATTTACACTCTCCTATTTTTTTTATTTGTCATACGTAAATGATTCAGATGATCAAACAAATTTAGATGATCAAACAAATTTTGACATTTTTTAAAATAATGATTTTATTTATTAAGGGGGAAAAAATCTGTCCAAACTTCCCTGACTAATAACTGACAACGAGTCTTTCACTCATTCTTTGCTGTGGAGGAATTTTGGCCAACTTTTCTTTGGAGAATTGTTTTAATTCAGCCACATTGGAGGTCATGCCACAGGATTTAAGACCGGACTTGGACTTGGCAACTCCAAAATCCTTAATTTTGCCTTTTTGTTTTTGAACCATTCAGAGATGACTTTGTGTAATATTAATATTTGTTTGATGATCTCTTAGTGTGACAAATATGCGAATGTTTTTTTAAAAACAAGCAGGAGCAAATACTTTTTCATTGCACTGTATATGGTTGAAATGACAATAAAAGCCATTTGATCTCTGACTTTGTTTGTTCCAGATTCTCTGGTTTTCTTCCACATCCCAAAAGCATTTCAGTCGCTGGACTGGGTATGGGCCTGCAGGAAATGTTGAAACGAACATGTATACATGGTGCCTTTGAAACATCATGTTTCTGGCTATGTCCTTGTCTCATTAACAGTGTTTATAAGAAGCTGATCTTCACCAGGATAAATAGGTTAATGAAGGTAAACACATAAGTAAAGTACATTGTACAGTATATATGAACAACAGGATGTGGACACCTGACCATCACATCTACTGTATATGTCTTCTCTAAACTGTTTCACCATGTGACCCATGGGTGCTCTGTGTGAAGCATAATATTATTGAGGATGTCTTTGTTTGCTGTAACATTGCAGTTTCCCTTTACTGGAAATAAATGGACCAAACATGACAGCATGACAATGCCCCTGTGGGTAGACCACCCACTGTAAAATCTATTGGAAAGCCTTGCTAGAAGAGTTGAGGTTGATGTTACAAATCAGGAATGGGATGTTTAGCAAGTGCATATGAGAGTTATGGCCAAGGTGTACCTTTTTTAGCTGCCTAGTGTATTTTTTTTTTAATAACATTATGGAGTACTTATTTAAACTGACAATAATATTTAAACAATAAATGACTTTATTTGTATTTAGGTCATCTTTTGTATGCAATATTTTCAATGGAATTTTACCCCTTAGTGGTTTAATACATTTTAGACCGGTAATGAAGGATGCATACATGCACCAGTGACCATAATAACAATGGTCATATCAATGCTGCTTTCTCCCACATACACCTGTCTCTTTGACAGTAATAACTGCACAATCATATGCATCTGGTCTCACTAACCTCCCCTACAATATATAATCTTTGCGCTGAAGCCCTGCCATGCTTGCTCATTTATCACCTCCACTTCTCCTGTTCATTACATGTATGGTATTGATTTAGAAGAGTTACACACTGATGGTATATAAGGAGCCCTAATCTCTCTCTCTCTCTCTCTCTCTCTCTCTCTCTCTCTCACACACACACACACACACACAGGTGATAGAAGATGATAAGATGTCCATTAACAGTCCTACACACAAGGTGTGACTTCACAGGCAGTGATAAAGTGTTCAAGCTACAGGTATGCACACTGACTCAATGAGCCCATAAACCTGTTCACGACATGGGTGTAAATGAATTGAAAACAGAATTAGACATTGATGCCCAAAACATTATAAAACGGACACAACACAATATTCTAGAAGTTCTTTTACAAATTTGGAGACCCTGTTCATGAGTGAGAAAAGATGTCCAATAAAGTCTGCACAGAAAGATGAAAATAACATCAGTTTGCATTTTGTCATTAAACAAGTGTGAGCAACCTTCGAAATCAGACTCTAGGGAATGTCATATTAATGTAGGCTTAAAGCACGGCAACACAGTCTCGGTTTCTTGATGTGTGCCCAGCCAGGCATCCCACATCAGAAGTACATTGGACTCACAAACATCTTTATTTTACTTGGAGTCAACTGGAGGATTTTTTCTTATTAATTATTAATCCTTCAAGAAAATATGGGCAAAAACATTGTCTATACAATCACTTTACATAATTTACTACTTACACATGATTTAAGGTTTCTTTTGCATCCCTAAAATGTCATAGCAACATAAGTCAAATCGATTTTAATATGATTGATCAGATCATTTTAAGTGTGCAGATGAAAATCTTTAATGAAAATGTATGAAAAGAAATGAATAAAAATCATTTTAGCAAAAACAGAGATCAGTGGAGGGAAGAGACAGTGATGAAGTTCACGTTTAAATGGCGCAAGTGAGATTTAGCTCAGGTTACTGATTAGGATCATGCTGGTAATAAAAGTAAAACCTAACACACATAGTTTCACATTGTAAACATATAATTCTTTAAAAATCTGCAATGTTTTTCATAGAATAGATTTGTCACGAGCAACCGAGGGACAAACACAGCAACCGTAGCAGTTAGCCCGTGTTGCGTGGACGGTAAACCCAAACGCGGAAGCAGCGCGAGCAGGCAGGATAACCACGCGTTTACTCTTAGAACTCTCTTACAAAAAGAGCAAGGATCTACACAAATAAACCCGCGTTCTACCAACACACACTCAATCAAGGAAGCAACCTGAATAGGTGAGTACTCACAAAATCTTTGGTGAAGCGATAGCGAAGGCATGAATGAACTCAATGACTAAGCGATGTGAAGCGCCATCTTGTTTCCTTTTATGCTTTCTGAAAGCGCGACCGTCTTACTTCCGGGTCCTCGTGCCGGTCGCGGTGCGAGCGTGCATGACAGTACCCCCCTGTTCAGGACCGACTCTCGACGGTCCAGGGGTGGAGGATACCCGACGACGGTAGTCCCGTATGAGCTCGGGGTCAAGGATGAACCGGGCCGAAATCCAAGACTGTTCCTCGGGGCCATAGCCCTCCCAGTCAATTAGGTACTGCATACCTCTGCCTCGAGGACGTGAGTCGAGGATCCGGCGTACAGTATAGGCAGGACTACCCTCGATGATTCGGGGAGGGGGAGTATACCATTGGTGAAGTGATGAAGGGTTTGAGGTGGGAGATGTGGAATATTGGGTGGATCCGGAGCGCCGCAGGCAGCTGGAACAGGTAGGTGACAGGATTGACACGGAGGGTGATGCGATATGGACCGATGAATCTGGGTGAAAGCTTTTTGGACTCCGTGCGGAGGTGTAGATTTTTCGTGGACAGCCACACCTTGTCACCTGTGCGGAACATTCGTCCCGGAGGGTGTCGACGGCGATGTTGTGAGGTGTAGCGGGTGTTTGCGCACTGGATGGCCTCCTTGGCTTGAATCCAGGACCGTCGACACCTTCGGACCAACTGTTGGAAACCCTGGTATACCTCAAATGGGCTCAGCTTCGTGGCGAAGGAAACATGGAGGTTGTGTGAGATCTCCGCCCAAATGAGGTAGCGAGTGCAGGAGCGCTGGCGGTCGGCAACGAAACATCTTAGGTAGCGCTAAAGTTGTTGGTTGGCCCGTTCCGTCTGACCATTCGTTTGGGGGTGATAGCCTGAGGAGAGACTGCAGGTAGAATAAATCAGACGGCAGAAGGCCTTCCAGAACCGTGCAGTGAGGCCCCCTGTCCGAGACGATGTCCTTAGGGAACCCATGCAGACGGACTACGTGCTCTAATATCAGCTTGGCTGTCCTTTTAGCTGACGGGAGTTCGGTGAGGGCCACCAGGTGCACAGCTTTGGAGAACCGATCCACTATGGTCATGATGACGTTTTCCCTTCGGATGCCGGCAGGCCCGTGATGAAGTCGAGGGCAATGTGCGTCCAGGGTCGACGGGGGACTGGGAGTGGTTGGAGTTCCCCCGGTGTTGGTTGATTGGAGGTCTTGGCCCTGGCGCACACTGGGCACGGCCGAACGAACTCCTCGACGTCCTTGGCCATTGAGGGCCACCAGAAAGCGTGACAGCAGCGAGGAGTGACCCCATTTGATGACGTCGGCCTTGACGTTCCTGGGTACGAAGAGTCGTCCAGGCGGGGCCCCTGCCGGTTCGGTCTCCGTGGCCTGTGCCCAGCGAACCCTCGTCTCCAGTTCCCAACGGAGCTGGGCGATGACTCTGGAAGGTGGCAGGACAGACGCGGGGTCCGCCCGAGGTCTGCCTGGGGTTCAGTTGTTTTAGGTTCTTGATGGTAATGAGGTTTTGGTGGTCGGTCCAGACGATAAATGGTTCTCTGGCGCCCTGGAGCCAGTGTCGCCATTCTTCCAAAGCCCACTTTATGGCCAGCAGCTCGCGGTCCCCTACCCCGTATCGCTGCTGAGTGGGGTAAAAATTTTTGGAGAAGAAACTACAAGGGAGTAGTTTCTGGTCTGGACCCCGCTGGGAGAGAACAGCCCCAGCGCCTACCTGTGAGGCGTCCACCTCCACAATTAATTGTTGGTCGGCATCTGGATGGAGGAGAATTGGAGCGGTGGTGAATAGATGGCAGAGTTTGGAGAATGCGCTGATGGCAGTGGAGTCGAGTTGGAAGGGATGAGATGAGGGGCGAGTTAGTGCGGTTAGCTGCGACTGTACTGTAGCCCCGGATAAAGCGACGATAGAAGTTCGCAAACCCAAGAAACCATTGAAGCTGTTTGAGAGTCTTGAGTAGGGGCCAATGACGTACAACCTCAGGCTTCTGTGGATCCATGGCCACACCCTGGGACGAGATGACAAAGCCCAGGAACGTGGTGGAGCGCTTGTGAAAAGTGCACTTCTCCAACTTACAGTACAGTCGGTGGGCGAGCAATCTCTTAAGGACGGCCCTGACGTGTCGGATGTGTTCTTCGGCGGTGCGTGAGTAGATGAGTATATCGTCTAGGTAGACGAATACCCATTTTCCCAACATGTCCCGGAGACCATCGTTCATAAACTGCTGGAAAGCTGCGGGGGCATTACAGAGTCCGAAGGGGATAACAAGGCTTTCGTAATGTCCATTAGGGGTGATGAAGGCTGTCTTCCACTCATCGCCCTCTCTGATACGCACCAAGTTGTAGGTGCTCCGGAGGTCCAACTTTGTAAAAATGGTGGCACCAGAGAGGGCGTCCAGGGCTGAGTTGGTAAGAGGCAGCGGGTGTCGTTTTTTTATGGTGATGTTATTCAGCCCCCAATATTCAACACAAGGACGTAATTCACCCGAACTCTTCTTTACGAAGAAAAACCCTGTGGCGGCGGGCGAGGAAGAGGGTCGGATGGTACCCTGACGGAGAGCGGAGGACACATACTCCTCCATCGCCCGCGTCTCGGTGGAAGAGAGAGAGTATAGATGGCCGCGCGGTGGAGTGGAACCTGGCTGGATCTCAATAGCCAGGTCGTAGGGGTGATGCGGAGGAAGATGGTTGGCACGTCTCTTACAAAAGACTTCAGCCAGGTCTCGATATGCAGGAGGGATGGCGTTGGTGTGGCGGCGAGATGGAGGTGACCCGGTGAGCTGCCCCCCTGACTCACTGGGCCTGATCGTTTCCCGGGCGTGAACTGCATATAGCTCTATGGTGTGCCGCTGACCCACAATAGGCGCAGAGTCCCTCCCTGAAACGTCGTTCTCGCTCTGCAGGGTTCAAGGCCCACTCAGCTGCCTGCCCGGATAGCAATGAGACGAGAAGTGGAGTACCTGGTGGAATTGAACTCAAACACAAGATCTAATGCTGTTAAAAACACACTGCACTTCCCATCTGTGCCATCCCACTTATCAGGTAAAGCAATGAAAATGTCAGAGGGGGGGGAAGGGGGCAACTGAAAAGCCGCCTCGCAGAGGGTCGTGTTCTCCTGCCGCAGCTCCACCACCTCGCGGCGCAAAACCGCGACGTCTTGGAGCTCCTTTCGGAGAGACACGACTTCACCATGGAGCTCATTGATCAGCTCGGCATGCTGGTCAACCACAGCGCAGAGGCGAGCAAACTCCACTGGGTTTACTGCTTTAGGCTCAGTCATTCTGTCACGAGCAACCGAGGGAAGAACACAGCAGCCTTAGCAGTTAGCCCGTGTTGCATGGACGGAAACCCAAACGCGGAAGCAGCGCGAACAGGCAGGATAACCTAGCAACACACACTCAATCAAGGAAGCAACCTGAATAGGTGAGTACTCACGAAATTTTTGGTGAAGCGATAGCGAAGGCATGAATGAACTCAATGACTGAGCGATGTGAAGCGCCATCTTGTTTCCTTTTTGTGCTTTCTGATGCAAGTGTGCATGACAAGATTATATCATTTCAAAAATCAATAGATTATTCCACTGTTACTAATAGTCATTATTTAGGTAGTTATAGATAAAGTAGCCATAGTCGCCATATGTTTGCTTTAGAAAGCATATGGTTAATTTATTTCAGTTCATGCATTACCCTGGTAAGGGATGCGGTGGATCCAGAGACTACTCTAGAAGCAATATGCACAGACCTTGGGGCAATTCAGTATATCAAGTTGAACCTACAGTTAAAAATTGTATTGCGAGCCTAATTAATTCCATAAACGTGTTTGTATATGAAAGCACTTGTATAATAATAAGTAAAAATAAAACTAATTAATCTGCACTTTACCTTTGAAAAGAATGAAAAGACAAGAGAGGAGAGGAGGAGGGAGGGGGCTACTGTGCACAAACACACACACTAACAGAATCACTGCTCTGTCTGAAAACTTCTTTAACAATGAACCTCCCTAATGACACTTGCTTTTGACAAATTTTGAGAATTTCCCACAAATGTGATGTTGCATTGTCGTTAAACACTGCTACAGCTTTTGAAACCTTTTTCTTCACGGCGGCTGTTATTGCAGTAAAGTTACTAAAGGACAGTCACTACACTTGGACACGGACAAAAAAAAATGCTTTACGCGGGCACCCACACACGTGGTCATTATGTTAAAATAAACAGTATACACTTGCACGGATGTTGACTGTACAAGTGACGCACTGAGACTGAGCATGGGAGATGACTATCCAAAATCCCACACCACAAGAAAGAGAGAAGAACCATTGGCTCAGTTGTGATCACGTGATGCTCAGCAGACAAACTCTTGTACTGTATGTCAAGACCTCGTTCGTTTATCAAGTTAAAATGTTTTAGAACATTTTGCTCGTCTTGCAAAACACTCGCAGACTATTTACTCGCAATCCAAGGTTCCACTGTATCAGCATGTTTCTTGAAAGGTCGTGGAAACTGAAGGACCTGGAGGAAATCCAGGCAGACATGGAGTGAACATGCACAGAGACGTTCAGGGACCCCAAGTATCAGACAAAGCATTGATAATCACTGCAACATTGTGCTACATTACTGTATACAGCTCAAGAAAACATGAGAGCAAAGAGTGTGTTTATGTACACTGTAATCAACTGATCATGGTCATGCAAGCAGCACAGTTAGCTTAAATCAAATGAAGGCTGCTATAAAATTTATAACATTCACTGTGTATTATTTGTGTTTCGCAATGTGTTTATCGCATCAAAACCACTGCATATAAAGTTGAGCATTATCTCATATCAAAGTCAATAGGCAATTAAAACCCCTCTGTGAATGCAGTGTTTGTTTTGACCTTGACAGATCTATTCCTTCTGTGTTTTCCACCCTGTTCAGTGGAGTGTGTAGGAGGACGGTCCTGCACAGGCTGGCTAAGCAGAGACACACTGCACCGAGCAGTGCGAGTGAGAGAGAGCTGAGTCTGTTGGGCATGCTTGAGTATTTTTACCACCGAGTGGGAGTCACGCAGGCACTGATACTACAGCTGCCTTCTCCTACCACCAGAGCTTCAGAGCTCATGTTCTCACATGGTCAGAGCATTAGCCATCAGCAGTGGAAATGTCTTCTTTGTATTTTAAACAAAAATACACAATGTGCCTAAGTCCTTCAGGATAAAACATTTAGTTGGAAATAAAGCTGATTTAGACTTGAAATAATAAAGTTTTGGAGAAAGAATATACCTGAAACACCACATTCCTCTGAGTCAACGCCCCATGTATCACCATCTCGTGAAGTTTCTGTGCACCCATCACTTTGCCATCTCCGCCCTACATTTCAATGATTCCTGCACCCACATTTTTCGAGTGGGGCGACTGTGTGTGACTTAAAACAGATGCTATCTAAAGATACAGCCCAAACTTGGAGTTCTCCACAGCCCCGCTCCACAACACTGTCAAATGAAGTTTTTGGAACTGAACCACATCATTATATGATATTACAATATATTATCACCATGGAACAATTTTCAAATGTCATGGGTATCATTAGGTGCCACTGTTACTCATTATAGTCTTCATTAATTCATTTTCAGTAAGCACTGTATTTTTGGTTCAGGTTGAGAGTCCCAGAGCCTTTCCCGTTAACACCAGC
Source organism: Clarias fuscus (assembly GCA_030347435.1). Lineage (NCBI taxonomy): Eukaryota > Metazoa > Chordata > Actinopteri > Siluriformes > Clariidae > Clarias > Clarias fuscus. The sequence continues at coordinate 16,157,540 of CM059220.1, forward strand.
AGCGTGGTGAGATATCAGATATTCTGGATGGCATAGCAGTCACTCACTCTTTATTGCTTAGGGGCAGTTCACATTCTGGCAGGTTATTGGGAAGTAGAATTAAACTGCAGGACCTGGAGAAAATCCAACCTGAGTTCAGGATCAAACAGAGAACCAGCTGTGCCACCTCCCACGGAAACATTTTTCTTTCTTGCTTACTTACTGACCGACAGACTGACTGACTGACTTTCTTACTTACTTACTTTCTTCTTTTTGTTCACTTCTTCTTCCTACCCTGGTCCTACCGCCTACTCACCCATCTATCTACTCCTGCGCCACATTGTAAACACCTTTCTCTAAAGATGCAGATCCTTTCCCCAAAACTTCAGTAGTATTAAACATCCTGATAAAAAACAATACAGTTATGCACACAAGATTCCTTACTCTTGCTTAATACTATTTCTCTGCACCCGACTAAGGAAAATAATGACGGAATTAAACAAAGAATCATCTAAAATGTCCTCACCCATATAGCTCTGCATGCGTGTGTGTTTTTTTTTTTTTTTACAACTACTAGTAAATAAATGAACATGGCATTGTACCATAACACCCTATGCCAGGGTAGATGTGGTTGCATCTCTATTTAGCTGTCCTGGAACGCTAATTCTTTAATATGTTGATAAAACATTATTTTGTGGATTTACTTTTAATGTTTTTTTTTTAAACAGTTTACAATAAAATACTATGCTGTATGAAAATGACACAAATATTAATTTAATACTAATATAAAATTTCAGTTTTTAAGTCTGATGCTTGAGGGTTTTTTTCTTTCATTTTTTAGATCATTCTGTCAGATGTGAAAGCTTTTATTGACAATTACTTTAAGTTTATGCAAAAAGTCAATATTTGCAAGAAAAGAGGTCTTGGAAAAGACCTTTCTTTTTCAAGACCTCTGCAATTTGCCCTGGCAAACTGTCAATCAACTTCTGGGCCACATCCTGGCTGATGGCCCATTCTTGAATAATCAATGCTTGGAGTTTGTCAGAATTTGTGGGTTTTGTTTGTCCATTGACTAGAGGGGGATTAGATCCCGGAAAGTTATCTGGCAACTGTGTATAAAATTTTCAATTTTGAGTTCCCCAAGCCAATTAGTTATCACTTTTGCCTTATGGCAAAGTGCTGCAATATGCTGGAAAAGGCATTGTTCATCACCAAACTGTTCTTTGATGGATAGGAGAGGGATGAAACTTTCAAAGTCACCCAATTTATGCAATCTCATTGAACGGCAAAAGTCACACACCAACCACAGACAGTCACACTTGTACCCCCGCACAATAATCACGTCCTCATAAATTCAGTTGAGCTCACTGCTGCTGATGCCTCCAAGAAAGTGTGAGGTTGAGGATGAAGTGTTTAACAGAGTATTCTACTGTAGTTCTCTCTCACACACACACACACACACACACATTACTTGGAACAGAATATACATATGAAAAGCTCTTCATACAGGCCTTCATAATTTAAAGGTTCGTTCACATTCAACCACAAATTTGTGAATATGAATTCATTTAAAGCTTGGAATTCTAAATGAAATTCAGTGGATGTGTTAATTTATTATTGTCACATATTGGTGATTCAGAAAGGAAACCAGTTTTAATGGAAATGCTAGTTTGAGTTTCCCTGCTGTGTGTGAATATATGCAAGTAAAAGTGTATGAGAGTGAAAGAGAGAGAGAGAGAGAGCGAGAGAGAGAGAGATGTTGTATATGAGCTTTGATGCACTGCTCCATTACTCAAATGAAAGAACTGAAGTGTCCTTGGTAGGGACATTTAGAACTGCCAAAAAGAACGCATGCCACTCCAACCTTTAGAAAGTAATTTAAAGTAAAAAAAAAAAAAAAAAAAAGATTAAGAGAGAGATAAGGACATTATTCTCTGGTATAATATGAATGAAAAAATGTAATGTTTCAACCTCATGTGCACCAACCAGTATCAACCAGTGATTTCTATGCCATCCCAACAGTCCTGAAATAATTAGGGTTGAGAAGAAGAGGCAGGCAGAGTGTAAAAGGGGAGAGAGAACGAGACAGAGAGCGAGAGAGAGGGGGGGGGGAGCAGGGAGAGGAACATGACAAGAAAGGGAGTGATGTGCAGCAGCCAAGGCAGAGAATATTATAAAGGAGGAGACAGAAAAGGGTTCATCACACAACACTGTTCAACCAAAGATGGAACGAGAGATAAATTAAGCAGCCAGAGGAGATGAGAAGAGAGGAGAGGATAAGGAGAGAATAAGGAAAGAGGAAATGAGGATGTGATGGATAAAGAAAGTGGGGGAAAAGAATAGGAAAGCAAAGGAAATGAAAGAAAACAGAGTGGATGTAAATGGCAAAATCAGAGAGGATGGGGTAATGAAATCACACCGGTCATATAATATTATAACTCCAGTTTTCAGTTAATTAAAGGTAAATTTACATTGAAGTCAAATCCTAGATGAAGGAGGGTTGGAAAATTACAGGCGCTCATTAGCTGATTAGGATCTGTTTATAGTAGGGGAAACAGGATGAGGCAGGGAACCTTCAGTCAAGCACCTGTAATGAAGACCACAATCTTACAATAGAGACTGACATGCTAGGATATTTTTGGCTTCCACTTGTCAAAAATGCCATTATTTTGTTAAACGGCTAACTCTTGACCTCCTTGTTAAGGTTACCAGGTCCTGCTACTTAGTTGAGTTAGTGATGTACTAAATCATTACAAAAACTCTAAACACCATCAAAGTATTACTCTCACTCACTCACTCACTCACTCACCATCTATTCCGCTTAATCCTGTATTCAGGGTCACAGGGGGCCTGGAGCCTATCCCAGGAGACTTGGGGCACATGGCAGGGTACACCCTGGACAGGGTGCCAATCCATTGCAGGGCACAGACACACACTCACTCATTCACACACTACGGGCAATTTGGGAACACCAATTAGCCTAACTAATGATTCATATATGAATGACGAATGAATGACATTCTTGGATACGGAAGCTATTTGTGTATTCAAACCTGGTTTACCAAACATGATTACAGTGTAGAAGGGTTTCTTGTGTGCAATAGCGAATAGGTACAATTGAAACGATGTGTATCCTATGAGACCCAGTAGACAAGCTGGGGAAGCAAGGATTTATTACTCTTATCTGAGCAGCAGGTCAGCATGTGTGAAAATCAAAGGACAAAGAAAAACCACACTGATAAAACATATTGTAGGTTTGTAGTGGCCACTGCATGGTGCTCTTGTTCTTGACACGTTTTCCCCAGCTTGTGTAAAAAATGGGTTTTACTCCTTCTTCTCGTGTATATATAGGGTATATACTGTATAGAGTATAGTCCTATATATAAAAATGTAGTCCAACTAGAGACTGTGGAAGCCAGTGGTGACCCTGGTGGTGCAAAGCGACTGTGCTATGACATTAAATCAAACAAAAAAACTTTATGCCCAGTATTGTGTAGGTTCCCCTTGGGGCATGGCTCCACAAGATCTATGGGGGTGCCCTATGGTGTCTGGCACTAGATATTTTGGGCTTGCCTTCCTATCATGATCAGCATTTATTTTTTTTTGGACAAGTGGTGCTGCATTGTTTTTTCTGTTGGATCAGACCAGACAGGCTTGCTTTGGGTCTCCATGGGCATGGGTAAGCTTTGAGCGCCCAGCATTCTGTCATTGGTTTACTGGTGTATAATTGATAACGTTAACTTTGTTGTAGGACTTTTTGTTCCGCTGATAAAAGTGTACAGTTCAGACATAGTTTTTTATATCATTCTGAGAGAGAAAGCAAAGTACAGTACGCCCAAGCACACATATATGAGTGTGCACATACACCCACACACGCATACTTCTTTTTTTTTTTTTGTTCTATCTAAGGGCATAAGTTGTCCTTTCTCCTATACATTCTTCTTTATGGCTCCTACAACTGGAAATCTGTGCTCTGTTGCCAAAGCAATGTTTTACATTCACACACACACACACACACACACACACACACACACACACACACACACACACACACACACACACACACACACACACACACACACACACACACACACACAGAGGCACTTTTGTCATGCTAAGGCAATTTCCCACTGCGTCAGTCTCATCTGAGCAGACAAGAAGAAGAGGGAGCTATCTGATGCTGCAGTCTGATAACATGTTCATCTCTTTTCATCCCATTATAGAATAAGGGAAAACAGGCACTGTTGGTTTATTAGTAAAAATGTCAAGCATATTAACAATACTCATGATCTATCTGATAGCAGCACTGTCAACAATAGACGCAGTGACAACAGACCGAGAGTGAGAAACCAGGCATGAGTAAATAGACATGCTAGAGCAATAGATAGAAAATAAAAAGAGCAAAGAGAAAGAGTTGCACAGGCAAAGTTGGTTATTTTTAGGGTAACCAGAGGGAATTGTAGAGGTCCAGCACTGAGTGCAAGCAAGTGGGTAACCTGGTTTTCCCTGACTGCACAATCCTCTAAGAAGGACTACACATCCAGTAAATCCTTTACACATGGTCGCATTCTGTTCTATACCGTAATTCTTTATTTATTTTTTCTTTTGTTAATAGTTTAACGTTCCTGTATATTCAGGTTCGGCTCTGATCCTGTTGATTACAGCCCTGAGTTAATGGTTTGTGTGTATACTTACTGTAGTTATAGCAGACGACATAAACAGTACTTACTAAAAACACTGAGCAAATCTTTTTATCCCTGCATACAGCATCACTATGTAATAATGGGAAAACAGAGGCACCCAGGACTGGCATATTTCATATTTTCATATTTTTATATTACAGTATTTTTATTCACATGGACATTTAGGTTTAACAAAGAGAAAAAGCAAACAATCAACCATTATTCACTGTATCAAAGGAAAAGTTATCATTTGAGATGTAATTATGTATGCTTAAGCTTGACGATTTTCACAGCAGTGTGACGTCCCTCCATACTGCAACCGTAGTGTGTGCACGCTAGTCATCCTCAATCCCGCCATCTGCTGCACTACACACACCTGCACAGGCCTCAGTCGCTGCCGGGAGAATGCTTACGCTACGTGAATTCATTAGTATGGATGAGACACAATATTTTTAGCATTAGGAACACACAAGTGTAGAGTGTGTGTGGAAACTACAAATGCTCTGATGCAATTTTCTCGGCCAATTCTGATTTCTAATTATTTAAAAAGTCCGACCTGCCGTGTCTGATTATGATTTTCTTTCATTCTAAGAACCGTAAGCTGACAGCATTCACAGACATTTTGTAAATTTTCTTTAATGTAGAATTTTATTGTATGTAGTAAAATACGAACCATGGTCAGGGTTACCCCCTAGTGGCGAGCTACTGCAGGTACAACCTTTGGACTTTTTTTTTTTTTTTTTTTGATAGCTTGTTTTATTGTCTCATGCTCAATGGTTGATTTACAGGTTTGTTCCGTTTAGTCAGTTGGTTAATATTATTTTTAAGCCCCCATGTGTAGTTGGCCTTGTATATGTTACATGTGTTCATTTTACTGTTTTGAGTTTTGCTGTTCTCTCGGCCTGTGGGGATTATTGCTTTGTTGTTTTGTTTATTGCTGTTTCTGCTGATGTTGATATCCTGTTCCTGATCCTGTTATTGTTTTGGGGTTTTTTTTTTCTATTCTTTTTTAAAAATGTCATCAATCTGCACTTATGCTGTGCCTGCAAATCATCTCTATCCATGGCAACTATAAAATAACTTTTTTCTTAGTTCTAACAAAATTTCACCAGTTTTCAGGATCTTCTCTCACTCAAACAAATCGCAAAAATACAAAAGTAAATAAAATCCAACTGAAATAAGGCAATAGCTAGGAGAAAGGAGAAGGATATCACATGCTTCCGCCAAGACATGCAAAGTTTTTGAACTGGCCACCCCTCCCTACTGAGAGCACAGCCAACCTGCTTCATAGTCTCCTTAACCTATGGATGGATGTAGCATCAGATTGAATGATAAAACTTTTCTGTTGAGCTCAGGAGCTCGTCTATGATCGGCTCATTAGTTGATCATAGATGATTAGTTATAACTGAGAGTGAGTAGCCAGTCAGTGATCATGGCTAACCAAACTGAAAACCAGCCGATTCCAGTCACTGGCCAATGGATCTGTACATCTTTAGTTAAACCACTAACAAAACCATCAAGGGAAAAGATGATGAATAACAGTTTTTCCATGCAAAACAAGGACACAGCACCACATCTCATAACTGGAACATTGACAAAAAACGTTGTTTGAAGATGACAATGATGTCATGTGCATTTCACAGATTCAGTTAACACACAATTATAACACTTACACAATGATTAGCTACCACAGTTTAAACTAGCCAAAATATGGGTCTGGGCAAGCACCTGGAGCTTTTACTAGTCTACTGTATGATAGCAAAATAATTTAGTATTTATCTAATAAGGGTAAAGGTTAACGATGTTAAATACGTAATGTAAATTATGGGCACAGAACACAGACACCAATGAGGCGACCAAATGGAAGAGCAGGAGTAGCTCCTCTGACTTGCTCCTGGAAAAAAGCTTCCCATTAGACTAAGAGGACTGCACAGAGGAATCTGAAGGTAAGCACATCTAGTGAAACGGAGACAAATATAGCAAAAGGGAAGATAGAAACAAAAAAAATATTCCCTAGAAATAAACAGAGGACAATGATCAAGAAAAGAAAAACAGACAGTAAATTAGACAATATGAGGGATCAGGGACATTTAACAACACGTTACTTAAATCACTTAGCATGTGCAGAATTTTTGTCTGACACTCAGAGTAATGGTGGGGCAGAAGGGCAGAAATTGGTGGGAGTTCTGTAAAATTCCTTAAACATTTACTTTATCACAAACCAGCGTTATAAATGATGAACGTGTCTATAAAACTGATTTCCATAGCGAGGGGTATGCATTGTTCTCTATGTTATCTGAACAGTAACACATGTGCTGTCACATATTTCCGCGTGTTGTTTACTACCCACCTGTTCTCTGATAGACAGCCAAGATCATTCTCCTGTTCTGAAAACCCATGAATGTTCAAGGCTTGCCAAAGTACCCCTTGTGATGAAGTTTAAACCAGAGAAATGGTGAAGCGAATGCAAACCTGCTGCAGATTCTCCGACATGACTCATGATTCATGTTGTGCTCTTATGTGGAATGCCTGCAGCCTTCATATTGATCTGCATTCAGTGTGTTTACAGAGGACTGTAACACTAGTGTCACAGTGATGAATGCCAACTGCATACGGACAGGAGGTGGATGAAAATGTCACCTTTGAAGAATGGCTGGTCATACAATTACTCGAACGTTTTTTTTTTTTTTTTAGACAAAATGTGAGAACAGGGAGGAAATAACTATGGATATAAACATCCAGCTGGCTTGCGAAACCCTGAAAGTTCATGATGCAAGGCTCTTGTACTTACTGCTGCTTTTGTGCAGTGAGTGTTTCAGCATTATTCCTGATATCTGTTTAAAAAAAACAGCAACATGATAGTAGAGAATATGTGCAAAATGTTTCAGATGCTTTTAATGTTTAAAGCTGACGTTTATTGTGTTTTCATCTAGAAGGAAGGCAATATGTGCACATTTTATCATATGTTTAATTATATGTCTGTGGGCCCATAAGCTTATTTGTTTTTATTTGAATTTTATGGTGAAGCGCATCGTGGCTACCGAATGAAGCAAAACCAGCGACGGCAGCAGCAAGAGGCAAAAGAGAAATATTGATTTAGAAGTGAACTACAATATCCCATATACAGTAGCTTAGCTAAGTACAGTATATACAGTATATAATATATGTGTGAATGTCCAAATCCCATAATATTAAATTTTTATACTTTAAAAAACACATAACTGCATATTTCTAAAGAAACACTTGAGATCATTTCACATCTGTAAAAAAAAAAAAAAAAAAAAAACTTGGATTATATATTGAACAGTAAGAGGGGAAAATTATCCTGTTTACACCCAGTCAGTCAAACTCTTTCAAAACCCAGTACAATACAAACACAGTTGATTACAGTCCATCTCGGATCATTCCACTGATTGCAAGCACTAGCTGCCATTTTCTAGCTCGTAAACTAATGAATAGCAACAACTAAAGCTGAACCAGGAAAGTAGACAAGCATGTACAGTACATTCAACTCCTCAACTCTCATAAGAAGTTGTTTTTCTAATATGAGAAACCACATACAAATTGAAACATGGATAGTTTTTTTTTTTTTTTTACACATTTTATATAAGATAACAGATAAATACAAGACATTACCATTAAGATTTTTCATGTCATAAAAAGGCAATTAAATGGCTAGAATGTACCATGTCCAATAGAGATGGTGGGATTCAATTAATTCCCTTCCATATCGTAATTCATGCACCACCACAATGATTCCAAAATCAAGATTTTAAAAATAAATAGTTAATTGACACAACCAGTTAAACGTCTGGACGCCCCTTCTAATCCTATGGTCTTTCCTGATTTTTATTTTCTTTCTACACTGCAGTGATCTCCTATAAACCGTTGATATTGAGATGTATCTGCTACTTATATCTGATGTATCTGAGATGTGTGCTCTGCAAAGCCTTTATAACGGCTCTAATCTAAAGTGGTGATTTTTGAGGCTGGTAACTCTTAATGAACTTCTCTGCAGCAGAGATAAGGTGGTCGTGCTATCCTGAGATGGTCTTCATGAGAGCCAGATTCACCATGGTGCTTGATGGGTTGTGCAAATCCACTTGACATTACTGTTCTTGCAAGAACTATGTGGGTGGATGGATGGATGGATGGATGGATAGATAGATAAAAATGAAACAGTAAAAAAAATAAGTTCAGGGACATCATAAATTTCTGATACTTAGAGAATTTCCCATCCCTAATGTATGCTATGATTTTACAGCTATTAGATATTCTAAAAAGCTTCCTTTCACAACTCTATATAGTATTATCCATATGTTTTAGTAAAAGCATTTCAGATCCTATCCTAAATGGTCTTACTCACACAGGCAAGTGTAAACTGCTTTTATATCCCTGTGTCTGACACGACGCAGTCAACATTTCTGTCAGAGATAAATTTTCTTCGCTTATTTCTTTTTCTTTTTAGACATAGTGTCAAGCTTTTTATCAGTAATCCCATAAATTTGAATTTGAAAAGGCTCTAGATTGTATATCACTCGGGGGCAGATGAGAAAACAAAGCATTTGCATACTTTATGCTCTGTATCTTTAACAGAAGCATTTCAAAACCACAGCAGTTTTTTTTTTTATTTAGCCTCAGGAAACAGGAAAACTCAGGAAGGGTAGATAGGATCAGAAAGGACAATTTCCCATTTGTTGCGTGCTGGCTCAAACCAGGTCGGAGACAAAAAGAAGCATGAGCTAAGGAGTGGACTGATGAATATTCTGACAGGCAAAAAAACGTGCTAAAGCAGTGCACTACTTGAGCAGTTCTTTCTCTGCTCAAATCACTGCTCTCCCCTACCCATGTCTTCTTTTCTCCTTCCTCTGCTCTCTAAGCAGCCTTTGTGACCTACCCAGACGCGCATGAATATTCCAGAGCAATAAAAAGCTCTGCAGGAATTTCTGAGTTGTTACTGGTTGTCACACACAAACACCTTTGTTATTAAAAATGTCTTACAGAAAACCTACCTCCTGATCAATTTTGTATGTGAGGTATGAGGCATATCGAGCAAAGCCAAGAAAACATTGTTTTCTTTTCACATTCAGCAGTTTCAGCATGTGACTCTTAGTGAGCCATGAGATAATCAAAAGTGCTTTGTAAGTGTATTATAGGCCATTGTCGCTAATACTGCTGGCCTACAGATTCATTGTACATTGTAAGAAACATTCATCCAAATCACAATGGAAAACACTGTATGCTTAAACATACGCTATAAAATGCTTCATTACTTTTGCATAAAGAAAAATGGCTGGAATGTTTTACTCCCTTATTAGGCTTGGAACCGCACCTAATATGAATGTCATGGGCTAAAACTACAGAGAAAATCCATCCATCATCTAGAACACTTATCCTGTGGAGGGAAAACAGGGAACTCAGGGCACACGGTGGGTTCTTCTAAAAGATCATCAACATGGAACATCAACATGGCAGCACAAAAGAAAGTGAAATAAGATTGAACATACTAAAACCTGGAAAAGGTTAAAATTATAAATCCCCTTATTTAAATAATGAAGTAGACCCATGACATAAAAACAGAGGGTTAGATTCATTCATAGGTTGAAGCAGATCTTACCTTAAAGGGTAGTATATTCAAAAGTCTAGTGGCAGCTATTGAGAAGGCACAATACATTATAATAAATTAAGAATGCACGGTTGTGCAGTGTTGGGCAAGTTCACATTTATGAGAGCTAGCTCAAAGTTCAGTTTACACACATTAAAATTAATTAGTTGACAAATTAAAATTTTGAACTAAGTTCACAGACCCCCCAAAAAAGAACTTTATTTTTCTCAGTAAAACCACCTCCTTAACAAATATCCCACATTCTTCTCTCAACCAGCTTCACCTCTGTATCCGAAAAACCCTCACCATATTGTAGCACAACTGCCAATCTTGATCTGCTATAGCCCCTCAAAGACTTCACAACAATAGATCACAACTATCAGCCCAATCTACAGTATATAAATTAACAAAGAATTTTTGATAATATCTTTACGTTTCATACATTGGAGGACCCAAAACCAGTCTCAGAAAAATTTTTGTTCTTCTGTCTGTCTATACGCCTCTTCAGTCGATTTTTATCACAGCATCTGGAGAGAATTTAATGAAACTTGGGCAGTCCTTCGGTATTTCCCTAAAATTAAACCTGAGCCTTAAATAAAATCAAAACCGTTGAGAAAAAAGCATAAAGGAGCAGTTATGTGCTAGATTATGTCATAGCATGCAGCACTTTTTGGATGAAAATAGCTTGATGCAGGCGCCAATCAGGGGGTGTCCAACTTAGCATGAACAAGGCATAAGATAAGCACTCACTCACTCACTCATCATCTATACCGCTTAATCCTGTATTCAGGGTCACGGGGGCCTGGAGCCTATCCCAGGAGACTTGGGGCACATGGCACGGTACACCCTGGACAGGGTGCCAATCCATGGCAGGGCACAGACAAACACACATACTCACTCATTCACACACTACGGACAATTTGGGAACGCCAATTAGCCTAACCTACATGTCTTTGGACTGTGGGAGGAAATCGGAGGAAACCCACCACGCACGGGGAGAACATGCAAACTCCATGCACACAGAGACGGAAATCGAGCCTGGCCGAGGATCGAACCCGGACCCTGGCGGTGCAAGGCGACAGTGCTAACCACTACACCACCGTGCCGCCATAAGATAATCAGCCTTACAAAAAAAAAATTCTTTGTATTAATCAATTAAGTAAAGAGTTCAGCCATACAGAAAGACAGGCACTAAATAATAATATCACTGATTACATTAAAGCTAATCAGCTTATTTTAGCTTTAACCTCTTAACCTCTTTCAACAAAATGAAGTTGGTCGTCAAGAGCAGTTTTAATCCTAAATATTTGACCACCAATTCTGAAGAACCTCTCCACTGAAACAGTAATACAGTATTGTACTATATAAATGGCTTTTTGAGCTTGGGCAACAGCATAACCCATCTGTTTTGGTGCATCCAAACAATTGTCTATTTCACCTTTTTCTATGTTTCTATGTTTAACCGGGTTTCAGTTAAGGTTGACAAATGATGGTGCATTTTTGTCCAATGGGCTGCCATAGGTTAGAGCTTCTTTAAAATAAAGATGAAAAGTTTTGTTTTAACATTACTTAATACGGTACTTGAATTATGGTAGCACCAAAGCTTGTGTTTCCTCTTGTTAAGCACACCTTCCAGTCGTGTTTCCAGTGACTGCTTGAAATACGCCTGAATGTTCTGTTTGATCTTGTGTATCAGTGGGCTTTGTGCAGTTACCCAAAAGGCAATTTACTGTACGTGCCACATTTCAGTTACTCAGTGGTTGGAGCCAGGTACTCAAGGAAGCTTTTCTTCTACCCATAGATGATGTTCAGTGCAAATGCTTAGAAGGGCTCACAACATTCACAAAACTGGATGAAGTCAGCTTCCTCTTGAGAGAAATGACAAAAGCCAATCTCATTACAGACACTGTGCAGAAAAATATTCTCATATGCAGTAGCATCATCTGCTTTGGTATATGCTTGGGAGTTAAAGTTTATTTGTGAGACAGTTGCTGCATAGCAAGGAACACTGAGTTCCATTGTGTGTCATTTGGCAATGTAAAGACAATCCCACGATTTGCCTCCACAAAATTAGATGTTTTTAGGCTTCATTTAACACAGCTTTGCAAAAACAAATCTAGGCAGTGTGGCAGTGTTTTGTATTGTCTTTTATTTACTATTGTAATCTAGTACAAGTCTGTTAATTTGCTGTTGGAAAATGAACGGTCCATTTACTAGTTTGTCTTGGGTAGAGAAGCTTTTCAGCTGTTAGCCGGCTTTATACTTTGTTAATGATTTGACTGGATGCTTCAAGACCATGTGTCGTTTTAAATTCGTTGTAGATGAGGCTAACATTCAGACTTCATTTGTACTGATTTGCTGTTCTATGAACTGGCTACAACAGTACCTGTAGACATGTTGCCTTCCACTTGAATTGGCCATTAATTATTGCAAAATAACATTGCTGTAAGTAGCACTATGCAGCACATGCAGGACACGCACTGTTTTATAAAGCCTTTGATGCTCATGTTCACCAACCTGCATGTTACTGACACTCACATTCACATGTTTTATTTGGAAACTAACCCACACAGTTCACCGTTCATTAGCATGTTCAACAAAGGGCACTCTTTTAGAGCACTAATGCAAAACCCTGCTCTTGTGTTTTAATCATGAATATGAGTCATTTATATGTAGATCGAAGTGTCCTGCCTGAAGTATAAGGACTAATCATATCGCTGATATACTGTAGAGCCAGACTATGCAGTGCATTATAAAAACAAACAGCAAAATCTTAACTAAGGCTTCAATCAATCAATCCAGGACCAAGCTTAATTTAATACATGTTATGTGAATGTAAAGTCAAATCACAATATGAATCAAACTTGATATACAATGAATACAAACGTGGAACGTAATGCATAAATAATAAAGCAGAGCTCCATAATGAAGCAGTGCTATGAGGCCCAGGGCATACATTATTAAACGCGGAACAGGGTAAGATATTTATGAACACATTTTGATACCAAGAATAATTTCTCCATCTGCTATCTGCATTTAAAAATAGGATTACTGAACACATCAATCAAACAATTTTGACAAAACTGGTTAAGTTGCTATATGATGTTTATAAAATGCATGGCTCGGATTGGCATAGCTAAATTCTCTCATATAAGGTAGTTGTTAAACTCTACGATTTGTATGCATGGCACAGCAAAAGGTTAACTTTATACCTACTAACCTTAGATTGCCAAGAGATTGACAGGTGTTTTACAAGAAGCAATAAAGCATAAAATTAAAAAGCAACCAAACACGGCTATTTTGCTCAGATTAGCTTCAGGGCAAGCATCACGATTCACCTGTCAACGTCACACTTAAATTAGCTCATTCAGGCAGTTTTCCACAGTCAACTTGACAACAGCACCACAAATGTGGTGAAGCCTCAACAAATGAAAAAGAAAAAAATACATACCTGCCTGGTGTTATAAAGCAAAAAGCTCCTGAAGAAACAGGATCTTACGTAAATATGTAACAAATGCATGACTCGATTTGTACAGAAAGTTACAAAAGTTTCAGTTGGCATTTGGACCTGTTCTTTCTACTGCATTTATATAAAAGTGAGCAGGATCCAACGACATTGCCATCACTTGCTTACAATTACATAAACCTCTCATGAAATCTGATTGAATAAACTAACCAGTCAAATTAGGGTGACGGCAATAGCTTTATTATGTTTGAACTCACCAATGGGCAATAGCTTAACACTAATAATTTGACTTGTAAAATTAATTACACGTATCAGTCATAGAGGCAGCTTTTCAGCTGTTTCAGCATACCCTACAAAAAAACAAGTCCAGAAGCAACAAGCTAAATCTAAAGCTAAAATTTAAACTGTGCGATTACAACCATCTTTTAAGATAATAACTTGTCGCACTGCACAAAATATCCCAGTAAAACCATTGCTGAGTTCGGGCAGATTGTTCAACATGTTCTGCATGTCAAATTATACGATAAAGATTATAAATGAAGGATTGTGTAGTTAATTGAACAAATGGACTACATTCTGCATACATCACCAGTCAGTGTGATGCAGGAGGCTAATGCTGAAAATGGTTGTATAAAACGAAATGTTCTATCCATTCACATTTTTAAATTTCACAATTGCTGCTACCGTATCTGTAGTTGTCCTGTGACTTCTGTGTAATCCTACACTGCTCTTCCAGTTTTTAGATGAGCCATATCATCAATTACACTGGGATTTTAATAAAACGAAGTGACACTGCCTGGACTGTGTCAGCAGCTCTCACAATCCACTTAATGTGAGGAAACATTCCACTTCCAGGTCCAAACTCCCTCAGACACAAATGGCCATCTCTGTTACCCCCTACACAATCACAGTGAAGCATCTCTCTCATCTAAAATAGCATAGTATGTGTAGCCATTTTGCCTGGTGGTATAATTAATGGCAGCATCAAGGCATCCTTTAATAAGAATATTTAAAATAGTGAGGTGAGTTTAGGAAGGTTAGCTAATAAGAACGCTAGTTAGTTAGCTAACATTCAGGCTTGGGCAATTCTTTAAAAATGTACAGCACTTATATAATCTTGGACATAAAAGAGGGAAATAACATTTGTACTAGCATTCAGTCTGTAGGTTTGTAAATTTAGGTTAACATTTGTGTGTATAATGATCTGCCATCTTCTTCCCAGCTGTAGAAGTATTATTACTAGCTGCAATTAAGCAGTATCACAAGTGAAGAAGTGCTATTGTACTGAATATCAGCACAGCTGTGATGCGGTCACAGGAACAAGTGCCACAAATAACACAACTGTGCTGATATTCAGTACAACAGCATGATCTTGAGCATTATACTTCTAGAAATGGCATTTATTATCAACAGTTTATGATTTGTTTGTTTATTTAACCAATTATTTTTGCTCTGCCAAGACACATCCTTCTGGTGGACAGAATGTGAATCTTATACGTTTCTCTTTACATTTCCACTTATTTTGCTTTAGAATATCAGCTAACATCTGGGATTCCAGGGTTGTATGCCAAATATTGTAAAATCAAAAGCTAGTGCCCTATGTAGGGTGTACAATCCCTTGTTTCACACACCAATCAGTGCTTTTATCAGGTGTTGGAGGGGGATTTGGTGTTCAGCCTTGTCATGAACAAAACAACATGGGTGGTTCAGTGACGCTTTGGAATGCTTTAGAAGCAAGTACTAAGGGGACAAAGTGTTCTTGAGAGAACATTTTTGTATCAGATCAGGTTTTCTGGCTGAAAGTTCTTCTGGTTTTGAATGTGAGTTTTGGCAGGCAGCTGCTCTTCACACTTTCCAGTACTGCAAACTGTACTGACCTACTTTCACACATGCTGTCAACCGACAGTTGATGTGATCAACAATCGCTAGAACACCTGTGTCAGGAGAATGAACCGAAGAAACTGACCCAGAAACTGTATCACCCCTGGTGGAACTCACAACCAGTGAATCTTTTTACAACACGGGTTTCTGGTTTCTGCAGCAAAATCCGCCTACAAACAGGACTAAGAGAAGATGCAGCCATGATTTATCCTTCGTGATTTAAACCTTAGTTTGGACCAGCAGCGCTATGGCAATGAATTAAAGGTCACATATCCTCAGACACTATGCATTACACACCAAAAGTCTTCACTATGCCTGAATTTATGCACACCTTTTTCTAGACAGCTACCACAGAAAGATCTGACATCTGGTGAGTCTTAGGTTTTTTTTTAGGGAAATGGTCCTTATTCAGCTGCCACACTTGACAGTTTCTGTCAGGTTCTGTTTGTCATTTTGCTAAGGTTTGTGAAATATGCTGGCATTAGTACAGAGCAATGTGTGGTGATTTATGATTTCCTGTCAGCTGACTGACAGACAGGAAATGGAGCCCTCATGCACGCGCTTTTCCCGCACTTTTCCTCCAATAACGTTTTTTCATTTCGACAGAGAGAGAGAGAGAGAGAGAGAGAGAGAACACAACAAACTCAATAGTAAAGCCATATAGCAACACAAGTGGAATGCCGAGGTTGCAAATTAGAGCTTAATTATTGGCACCTCTAGAACGGTTTCATTTTAGGCTTTCATTTTCTAAACAAACAAAAAAACAGACCTTCTCATGATATATCAGAAACTTAGCTTATGTTTACCACAAATAGTCCTAAAAAAAAAAAAAAAATCTCTTACAATAGCACAGCCTTGATCACTGCCCGGTTACAACAGAGCCTCATTTCGAGGCGTCACCTTGAGACCTGATGAAGATTTTTTTTTTTTTTAATCCCACCAGTTTTCCTTCTTGTTATTATATCTGCTGAACTACTCTGCTGAGACGCTGTTACTTAACACGTCTGCGGTGCGTTTGACTGGATCCGTCGGGTTTTATTCAAACTAACTCATTATACCGATCAGTGAATGGTGAATGAAAGCGTGTGCGTTCGCTCCAATCTAAGAAACACGGATGTCGCGTTTTTTGCATTTCCATGTTCGCGGCGTGTTAAACATGGCTGTGCGCGCGCTGCCCGCCACCGTACACCTCCTGCGCGCACATGAGCAGGATGATGAGGACGATCATTCAGATCTGATCGAAGTCTCAAGCAATCAGAAGTGGATCAGAAGAGGGTGAAATACTCACGGTCTGTCATCAATCGATCTTCAGACGCCATGTCTTGGGGGGTAAAGCAGCCCGACAAGAGCTCGTTTTGATGCCTGCTGCTGATGCTGCTGATGGTGCTGATGCTGATGATGCTGCTGTGTGTAGAGCAGCTCTCTCTCTCTCTCTCTCTCTCTCTCTCCTTCACTGCGCTGCCCAAAGGAGGGGAGATGAGAGGCTCCTGCGTGGAGATGCCTCAAAATCCGCGTCACTGTTTCTGAGAAAAACCCAGTTGAGCATACAGTTTCCTCCTGTTTCAACAGAAAAAAAAAAAGTCATTTGAAATGAAAACGGACGATTGGAGTTGTGTTGAGGGCTTCAGCACACAAGCCAGTCTCTCGAGTTAGACCTATATGTGAAGAGCTGTGTGCTGTTTTACTATGATTAAAGAGATAGACGTGGGAGCAGGAAAGTGACCACTAAAAAATGCGATAGAGAGAGATTTGAAGGTATGATGCTGTTCTAGCATAAATACTGCCCTAGAGCAAATCAGGGCATCTTGGCCTGGATTGAGAACACAAGAATATTTCCACGAAATCTGTTAAAATCTTTTCTTGTCCAGTTCATGTAATGGATATAGAATCTATTGGGTCTGTTTTAGGCGAGAGTTGGAAGGTGGCAAAAAATATGTATTAGGTAAAAGAATGAAAATGTACATTTAGGACAAAGGGATTTTCCATATCCTTGTTTCCTGCTTGCAATTTTAAGACAGAAACACAATACATTTAAATGTATGACGTAAAGACAGATTCAGGTAGATATACAAAACCTTACTGAAAAATATTAGTCAGGGTCTATTGAAATAGATATTTGGAAGGTATTTTCAAGCATAATTGCGATTTTTGGGAAGTTTTTAGGCATATCTCATCCATTCATGGTGTTTTACAAATAGGAAAAACTAAATCCTACCTTAGACATTTAATGTTTCAAGGAAAGTAAATACACCCCTACAATTTATGCAACATAAGTAAGTAAAAACAAACAGGCAGTACTGAATATCCCTTCGACATACCACTCAGTTTTAAGACAAGCCACAATGGACCAACGTTTAGCATAATATAGTGGGTCAGAGTGATGTTCCCACATTGACCACACAGTGGCGCACTTTTACTTTTAAGTGGAGAATGACGGAGACGGATATCATGTACAGTACACTGGCTTTTGAGATTGACACAAACGTTAATTTTCTCCAAGTCTGCTGCTTCAGTGTTTTTCAATATTTTTGTCAAATGTTACTATGGTATACTGTGGTATAATTACAAACATTTCATAAGTGTCAAAGGCTTTTATTGACAATTACGTTAAGTTTTTGTAAAGATTCAATATTTGCGGTGTTGACCCTTCTTTTTCAAGACCTGTGCAATTTGCCCTGGCAGGCTGTCAATCAACTTATGGGACGCATCCTGACTGATGGCAGTTCATTTTTGCATAATCAGTGCTTGGAGTTTGTCAGAATTTGTGGAGGTTTGTTTGTCCCGCCTCTTGAGAATTGACCACAATGGGATTCAATGGGTTCTCAATGGGATTACGGTCTGGAGAATTTCCTGGCCATTGACTCAAAATCAAGTATTTGTTCTTTAAGCTACTTCGTTAGCACTTTTGCCTTATGTCAAGGTGCTCCATTATGCTGGAAAAGGCACCAAACTGTTTTTGGATGGTTGGGTGATATTGCTCTCAGAGGATGTTTTTGTACCATTCTTTATTAATGGTTGTGTTCTTAGGCAAAATTGTGAGTGAACTCACTCTCTTGGCTGAGAAGCAAACCCACACATGATTTGTCTCAGGATGCTTTACTGTTTGCATGACACAGGACCGATGGTAGCATTGTTTAACAAAATGCCTGACCAAATTGCAGAAGTTTGTAAAAAGATGGGTCAATACTGCAAATATTGACTCTTGTACCTTCCTTTTTATCTGTAACCATAACTATTATTATTAATTAATAAATGAATTAAATATAAGAAATAGAAATTAAAAGAAATTATTATCTGTAACAAAATAAACTATTATTTATGAATAAACATATTAAATATAGAAATAGAAATTAAAACAAATGAAAAGGAAATATATATTATTCTGCACGCATCATTATTTGTAGTGTTATATATGTGTGTATATCACTTGTATATGAGTACACGACATTATTAGTGTTTCAGACTTTCGTTTCCTGGGAGTCACCATCAGCGAGGACCTGACCTGGGGGACACATACTGCAGAGGTAGTGAAGAAGGCCCAAAAGAGATTTCACTTTCTGAGGGTTCTCAGGAAGAACAACATTCCAGATAAACTGCTGGTGTCCTTCTACCACCAGAAGACTTGCTACAATGACAGTAAAGATTCTGATTTCTGATTATAAGTCTAATAACAGTGTAATTGTACAGCTCATTACATTGAATAACTGAATTTCAGTTATTTATACGTCCTCAGTGTTTATCAGTAGGCTATAACAGCTCGTCCCGTGCACCAGACCAGCTGTCCTATTTCCACGTTACAGCTGATGTGTATATAACGCTGTCTCACGTCTAATGACGTCTGAAAACTTGGCAGAGACTGCTGCTCCAAACAGCCATGTTTACCCTCTGCTGCTCCAAGCAGCTATACATAACGTAAATATTCATTTCGCAACGTCCCGCCTACGTGTCTGATTGGCCAGAGCTGAACAGGAACTTTAAACCACGACCTCTGATTGGTTGAGCTCTTACATTCATGATTCGCCTTTTCAGGGCAAACGTGTCGAGTCTTCTTGTTTGTTAGATATAGTGTGCTTATAAACAGCAGAAACTTGAATTAACGTCAAGTCGAATCTTTTTCACCAGGCTAGCCAACATTTCACAATGAAGTTCGTGAGGTTTATTATGAAGAATGCAGCTTTGGCCAGCGTGCCGAAACACATCGAGCACTTCTCGAAATTTTCACCGTCTCCTCTGTCCATGAAACAGTTTCTCGATTTCGGTGAGTTGTGTGTTGAGTATTTGTTTGTTTGCATACATGTGGAGGAACTTGAGATGTGCATCGTGTGTGATTTATATACATTGCTATTCCAGGAGCACGAGTCGCAGAATAGCACAGTAGGGTGATCCTAGGCAAAAACAAGCCGCATGAATCGGGCTTAATAGGGAACAAGTTGTCGGTTTGAGGTGTTGTTTGTGTGGCAGATGGTGTAAGTTCTTTGTTTTTTGTTTTGTTTTTTTCAGTATAATTTTCAAGGCGCGATTGCAGATTTCCAAATACACCGACACCGTGAGGCCGCTGCAGCAGAGATTGCATCATGTTTATTGGCTGGTCGGTTAGGGCTGTACGATATAATGTAGAATGTACGATATATCGAATCGTTCACATTGCCAATACTGACATTGCAGAAGCACGCGCCTCCAAACGGCTTGACCTCTAACTCTTGTTGGTAAATCCTAATCTGGGGTGTCTCTACCATTGGTATATAATATATGCACGAGCAAACTGTAATGTCTATAATATCACACATGTGCAACAAATAACACCATCCATGTCACTTTGAATCTACATCTAGGCATTTGGCAGATGCCCTTATCCAGAGCGACTTACATTTTTATCTCATTACATGCTCAAGGGCCCAACAGTGGCAACTTGGTGGTTATGAGGTTTGAACCTGGGATCTTCTGAACCGTAGTCCAATGCCTTAACCACTGAGCTACCCCTGCCCTGAATCGTTTACTAGAGTGTTTTTACATTTAATGTGATGTAAATCCAAATTGAAGGATGCAATACCCATGTACGACTTTTCTCCTAGTTTTCCACTGCTGATCTCATTTCAGACATAATTCGGCTGTCTGACATTTTCTATTCTAAGTCTGTACAGTTCCATTTTAACACATCTGGATATCAGAGAAAAACCTGTCCATTTGAACAGTTTCATAGAGTCTCAGCTATCTAGCATTTTTTTGATCTACAATGCCTCTTTTTCCTGCCAGGTTCAACTAATGCATGCGAAAAAACTTCATTTGTCTTCCTGAGGCAAGAACTCCCAGTTCGTCTGTCCAACATCATGAAAGAAATCAACTTGCTCCCAGACAGATTGCTAACTACTCCGTCAGTTCAGATGGTCCATGGCTGGTAAGTCATAAGTCACAAATTTACCAAATAACTGCATGATCAGAATTTGTATCTTACAATTTGTACATATGTCTTTCTTCTTATTTTTTTAATGTACTGTATTGTAAAAAATGACACCTGCTTGTATTATTTATAGCAGTAGGTTTCAAGTTTAAACTGTAGTAAACAGTCTGTGGAAACACGCCCAATGCTTGGTCACGTTATGCATGTGTGTGAACTTTGTCCTAGTTTGTGTGCCGTGGAAGGCTGGGCTATGCAGCTCCTCCAAGAGGGTCTTTGTGCGCTTTGTTCTATTTTCACTACCTCATTCTTGCTTTGCTGCTTTTTTGTCACACAGCACATGCCCACTTCCACTGGTGACCATCATCTAAGTTAAAAGTTCAGAAATTGTAAATAATAAATAATTGATCAATAATCCAAGATGTGTGTAAAAAAGAATATGGACATGTAAGTAAAAAGTCGATCTTTAAAAAAACAAGTTGCTTATGGTCATACTCTGCCCCCCCCCCCCCCCTTCTGTTATGCTCTCAGGTATGCTCAGAGTTTAATGGAGATCCTTGAGTTTTTGGATAAAAGTCCCACTGACCACAAAGTTCTAGAAGAGTAAGTTTATTATTACTTGAACTTCAGTCATATGATTATGGTTTGTATTTTAAGCCTTTATAGGACACTCACTGAAATACTACAAAATTTGTCAAAATTTCAAGACTTTTTTTCAGTACTTTTTTTTTTTACTTTCTGTGATGTTTATTTTTTTTCCCCAAAACAATTTCAAGATCTATAATGTTACCATATAATTTGTATGTTTTTGTGTTTTGTTTAATGATTTTTTAAAAATATTATATATACACGCATACACACATAATACAGACCTTACAATATTACCACAAGAGGAACCATATATGGATAACTAAACTGACCTTGATTTTCAATATAAAAATAGTAACAATGAAACATTTTTGAAAAAAAGACATGGAAACAGTCTATAATTTTTTTCTCTTTCCAAGTATTTCAGTGAATTCCTTATAAAGGGCTAAGGTCTTTTCCCCTGCTCTTATATCCTTGTTTTAACCCATAGCTTTGTGGAAACCCTGGTGAATATCAGAAATAGACATAATGATGTTGTTCCTACAATGGCCCAAGGTGTGATTGAGTACAAAGAAGCATTTGGTCAAGATCCGCTCACTAATCAAAACATCCAGTACTTCTTAGACCGATTCTACACGAGCCGAATATCCATTCGTATGCTCATCAACCAGCACAGTAAGTAACAGACCTTTCATATAGGTGTTATCTCTCTCACACTGCTGTTATAGTCAGACTACATCAAACTGTGATAAACTCTTTCAGTTCTAATATGTTAAACGTTTACACTTATCTACTTTGACTACATACTGTGATTGAAATGTTAACAGTTGTATTAGCCTATCTGTTGGCTACCATAAGAATGCTGGTCAAGTGTACAGAGTTGTTTATTTTCAATTTTGGGTTGTTTTCTCACTTGGTTACAGCCCTCTGAACAAACTCAGATCAAATAAACAGCTGAGCATGGGTGAACACTCCAAACAAATTCAGTTTTATTTCAGCATTACGGTTCATTTACCCTGTGCATTGTGAACACAAACCACACCTTTGCATTGTATTTCATCTCTCTTCGCTTGCCGTAGACATGTGTATTTAAGGCAATTGCCAGACACCTTTGTCCAGACTTACATTTTGTACAATCTCATTGTACATCTAAGCAGTTGAGAGATAAAGGCCTTGTTTAAGGGCCCAACATTGGCACCTAGACTGTAGGATCTGGGATTTGAACCTGAGACATTCTGATCTTGAGTCCAATGTCACTTGCACAGGGATACTAAAAAAAACGAATAGACAGAACCGTAGCCACTGGCCCATAAGCCAATGCAGTAAAGGTCTGAGAGCTCCAGAGGAACTATAGTGTGAACATAAAGAGAACTGAGGCCACTTTCAAATCCACTCACAATGTCAACACAAAAACAACCGAGTCCCTTTTTTGTTGGTCTAAAATTTGGGCTAAGGTCTCATTACAAGCCACTTGCTCCATTCAATTTTTTTTTGACCAGATCAGATTTGCGTGTCATGAGGGTTCACATTCATAATTGCAAGTGACTTTTATCTGACTGTGTGGATGTGTCCGTCCTCTGAATGCAGCCTGGGTTAAAATTAGTCACTAATTTTGTTTTTAATTTAAATGTAAATAAGTTAGTTCATTTCAAACAATGGATATAATTTTAGCAAGACATATGCTTGGGATCTTGCTCTGGGGGATGGCAAGGAGTTGGTTGGCTGTATTTGTTGAGGAAGAAGGAAGCCAGGCACCTCGCTTAAGCAGCTTTATAACTCCTGCTAGCACTGTTATGAAATCCCTTTACTGCCAGTGCTGACTAACATCAGCAAACTCCCCACACACACATTGGAGTCAGAGGCAAAAAGATGCATGCATTCCGATCTGACCGTTCTCATTTAAGTGGCATTAACCACATATTAGATATGTATCTGATAACAGGACCATATATGAAGGTGACTCAGATCATCAAATTTGTATGTACAGAGAGCGGTAAACCAATTTGATTTGTGCCACATTAGAAGACAAAATCTGAGTTGAGTTACTTTAGGCTGATGATATGAACATAGCCTTGGTCAGATTTCAGCCAGCTGGGTTTGTTTTCTTAGAAAAGGACTATATGTGAATTGTTCTAATGTCCTGCTCTAATAATCTGCTTATAGCCCTGATCTTTGATGGTGCTACAAATCCTGTTCATCCCAACACAATTGGAAGCATTGATCCTCACTGCAAAGTATCAGATGTTGTCAAAGGTGAATTATGCATGTGTTCTTGACTCGATGTGACAATAAATAGACTTTATATGAAATGTTTTAGATTAGTATTTTTTAAAAACTTTTATTAATGCTTTATCCCACTCAGATGCCTATGAGAGTGCCAAGATGCTCTGTGACCAGTACTACCTCAGCTCACCTGACCTGGTCCTGCGAGAGCACAACAGTGAGTGAGGGATTACAATGTGTTAAGCACCAGCATCTGACCATTACATAATTGTTCTCTACAGGTTACATAACCAGGCCAATAAGTTCCAATATTTTTTTCTTCACTCAACCAGTTCTGCTAATTCTTGCATATATGTACTTATTGCATTTTATAAATAATTGCTCAAATATTTGACTCAACCATATGTCATTTTTCCTATGGTTGAGTGCCTCAAACAGTATTTACACTGCAAATAAACTTTTTAGGAATGATGATGCTTACTATATGTTCCATTCCTATCTTTCAGTTAACAACATGAACCAGCATATTAGCATAGTGTATGTGCCCTCCCATCTCTACCATATGTTGTTTGAATTATTCAAGGTGAGCATGACCTCTTCTCATACTTATCTCCACCGCTACATCATCGGCATAACAAGAGCTCAGTGTTGCCATGACAAAATTTTTCTTTCCATAGAATGCTATGAGGGCAACTATTGAAAACCACAATGAACGCACCAGTCTCCCACCTATTGAAGTCATGGTGGCTATTGGTGGGGAGGATCTTTCCATCAAGGTCAGTTGACTCCGACAGATTATAAATAATAATGTGCCTTAATAATAATAAGGTAATAAGGTTTTCTTCTCTTTTTATTACAACCCCTGATGGAAAAATGAAGGAATCAACACACTTACAAGATGTTAACCTAGATTATTATTTTATAGCAAATAAACAAATGGCAAATATGACATAGTGGCATGGTATTGTGTGAATAATTGCATGCCCTGTGATGGATTGACACCCTGTTCGTTGCAGAGCACGCCCTGCGATGGACACAGTGGCAATCCATCGCAGTGTATGCCCTGGCCATGGTGTACCCCGTCTTGTGGCCTAAGTCTCCTGGGCCTCCACACCCACACCCAATTTTTTCCTCAACATAGGGGGATTTTTTTCCCCTGCTTCTGTTAATGAATAAAATAATGCGATTTGTTTAAGGTTTGTTTTATGATCAACCATTAAACAAATATAGTTTTGTGTCATGTTTTTGATTTGTGTATTACACAATACGAAGCAACAAAATCCTTTAAGAACATCCTCTAATTTAATGCACTCAAACTCAAATTCTTGCATGCAGTTAGGCATTGTGTTATTTAATATTAAGAGACCATTATCTCAGTGCCTCAGTAACCCATGCCTTCACCGAGTGGCTCTTCAATTACTGCAATAATACAGATGCACATTGACGCATTTGTAGTAGTCGGGTCCCTCTCACCTTGCCGATCTGCCTGATTTATCCAAATACTTTTTTTGCTTTGAGCTTCTGCATTTGCGACATACTTGCTTTTGCTGTGGATTGTCCCACATAAATACCCTATAGATTCGCATAGATTTGTTTTGTCTATTTTTAGTCAAATATGTATATAGGAGATAGAAGTGCTAATAGCACAGGCATAGACTTATTTATGGTGTTATATCCATGACTCACTCATGCGCAAAAAAAACCTTTTTAACCTGTGTGAACTGCATTTTCACTCCTGTAGGCTCTCTCTCTCCCTCATGACACATATGACACAAAAACAGCACATCAGTGACTGGATGAAGTTATATATAAGTTTATACGTCATGCAACAATTAACTCTGTTGGTGATTCTTCACTGATTCAGTCCAGACTAAAGAGAAATTCCTGCAGAGATTTGGAAGTTTGTATTCAGTATTGGAGAACACAGGATTCAGAAACAAATCAAAAGCTCCGGATTGGCTATATATCATAATATATAAATAATTTCTGTTATCATATATCACATATATTTTAAGGAATATTATTTGCATTTACCATATACAACATAGTATATGTTGGTCCTTTACATATTCAGTCAAACCAGTGCTAGAAAAAGTAAATAACATTGAGTAAAACAAGCTTGTTGTCCAAGAACGTTCAGTTGTATTGCATCACAGTTGTATTACATTGTAAACATGGTATCAAATTGTATCAATTAAAAAACTTATTTCCCCATCCTTAATGGACATAATAGACTTGTTAGGACAGAAGAACTAGTACAGTACAGTACAGAACAGTGCAGTATGAACTGTCCTCTAATCATAAACACCATGACAAAATTGCGTCCATTCTAGTATACAATTATAGCAGAGCAATGATTTAGAATCATATGAGTTGATGTCATCCAGAGGAGGATAGGTTCCCTCATGCGTCTGGGTCCTCTCAAGGTTTTGTCTCGGGGATTTTTTTTTTCTGCTGCTGCCTCTGGCTTGCTCATTACAGTAGGTATCTGAATATAATTTTAGCCCCGATAGCATTAAAACAGTTTCGTGGTGATGTTTGTTGTTTAAAGCCCTATAAAAAGATTGCTACACCTGTCAACTTGCTCTAGCACTTCAGTGGCCTTTTTGTGTTGTTTTTCAGAAACGTAGCTGTCAGTTTTACTTTTTATTTTTATTTGTTCCCTGAGATTTTTTTCCCCTCTGTGTCTACAGATGAGTGATAGGGGTGGTGGCGTCCCTTTCAGGAAGATGGAGAATCTTTTCAGCTACATGTATTCGACAGCCCCAACTCCTCAGATTGGCCAGCAAAGAACTCCTCTGGTGAGACAGTCTCCGTTCTGAAGTTTTCCTTTCACAGTGTCTTAAAACACTTGCAGACAGGCTATGATTAATAGGGAGGGGAAATCAGTATAAAAATGACATTTATATATCCCTTCAGCACTCTGTTATCTGTTATTTACAGCACAGGGCGAATTAGTGTATGGTGTACGACACACTGAATTCTGCTCATGTTTTGTCAACAGGCTGGCTTTGGTTATGGGCTGCCAATCACTCGGCTCTATGCAAGGTATTTCCAGGGAGACCTCCAGCTCTACTCTATGGAGACCTATGGCACTGACGCTGTTATTCACCTGAAGGTATGTCTTTTTTTGTAAATCTAAAAATAAAAAAAGAAATTTCACATCCTTTTGTCTGTACATTTGTTGGCTGGCAGCTAGAACAAATTGTTCCCCTATGAGATGACTCATGGATTAGATCAAAGCAAGGATTTAAAACATTAACAAGGTTATTGGAAGTATTATTTGGACGGGAAAAGAAAAATACATAGTAGAAACATACAGTGTGTACAGTGTAATCCTTTGCAAGTTCTGTTGTAAGCCAACACAAATATATATTTAATACAAGCTTATTTTTTTTACTTTTCTGTAGTACAAGCGGCCCCATAGTGGTACCGTGGTTACCCCTGTGGTCTTGCTGATTCATATATCGCCAAAATCGATCAAAAAGTTTTCTTTTTTGTTTTTTACATTTAGAATAGAAACCAAACCAACCACTGAACATTTGCACACAACCGCAGGACTGAACACACAAACATATATGGTTGCACATTCTGGTTTACACATTCTGCGTTTATGGTCACATAGAAAAGGGCTACATTTGCATTACTGCACTTTAAAGATGGAAATGTATCACCTTGCCTCATTGCATATACATTGCACATTTCATACATTTTATTTATGCATTTCTTACAGTCTTACATATTTACATACTTTAGATATTTCTACTTTAAACTTTATTTTATTGTAACAAAAGATAGTAGACTTTATATTTTTTATTCTTTCCTATTAGTGTTTGTCTCCTTACTTCCTTTTTTTTTTCTTTTTTCTTTTCAAGGTCACAAACAGTCGTGTAAGCATTTCACTGTGTATCATACTGTGTATGTGACGACAAAAAAATTTTTTTTTAATTGAACAGTGACCAGAATTGTCTAGTTTTCAGCTTGATCTGCCATAACTGGTGATTCATATAATCGATTCTGTACTGAATGCACAAGCATCCGAGTGGTGTCAAGTGGATTTTAAGACTTTGAAGGCATTTGCGGTGGCAAAACATCAGTTTCTTTATAATCCTACTGGTGGGACACTATATACTAATTGAATTCCATGTGGTAGGAAAGAATTATTCTCCAAGTTTTTTAGAAATAATAATAATGGAAAATGAGATCAAAGATAGTTTTTTTTTTTGTTTAGTTACATTTTAAGTTTTTTTTTTTATTTTATGTTCCAAATAAAGTCTTGTATTTGGAACTTGGTTTATATTGTTTAAATGCTGCCCTTGGTTTTTAAGTGAGAAAACTAAGCTACATTTTAATCACCCATTTTCAACTCAGTTTTTAAGCCGTTCTGAAATACAAAGAATATATTCAAAGAATAAGTGAAAGTGAGAGTTTATTACAAGCGCTTGTCTTAGCGAGCGTGTTGGTACACGTTGAGCTTGATCAATCGAAAGTTTCAGGGGCATGACAGTAACTTACCTAAAGCTGCCAGAAGCATTGCTTCACTGAAAAGGCCTTTTGAATTAGGTCTGTATGTTGTTGTTCAGGTTTTGAAAATCATCCCGAACCTTGGTTTCAGTTTGGTTTCATTAGAGAGCAACAGGACAAAGCACATGACCGTCTCTATATAAAAATATAGAATCTTTTAAAATGATGGAACCTTTATCATGTCAGTTTAGGGAGGATATCCATTACCTAGGGGTTAGTTCTTTTTAATTGCTTATTTTATAGATGGTAAATTTCAGCATAACCTTTCTGACAGATTGAGAAAGGAATAAAATAACAATTGCACTGTCCTTCCTCCCTATGTAAAATTTATGTATAAATAAGACGACTTCTTTTTTTTTTCCTCAGGCTTTGTCCACTGACTCTGTGGAAAGGCTTCCTGTGTATAACAAGACGGCTTTACGGAACTACAAAGTGAGCCAGGAAGCAGACGATTGGTGTGTGCCAAGCAAAGAGCCATTGGACCTGGCAGTATTCCGGCTGGCCAAATGAAGACCTTCTGTTCGTCTGAGGTCTCTTGGCTCAAAGTAAAGACGGTCCTAACATTAGGAATCTCACATGGGGACCAGTGAGAGAAT
The DNA here is from genome assembly GCA_030347435.1 of Clarias fuscus. Taxonomy (NCBI): domain Eukaryota; kingdom Metazoa; phylum Chordata; class Actinopteri; order Siluriformes; family Clariidae; genus Clarias; species Clarias fuscus. The sequence goes on from CM059220.1 coordinate 16,186,479, forward strand.
TACGGTGTCTGCTTGCAACCAGACACTCAACATAAATCCTTATGGTATCTCTCATCACTAGTTAATGCATGTAATGGCTTTGAATCCTCACCATAATCAACACCAGTAGTTTTTTGTGGTTCTTTTTTCGACAGTATTATCTCTAGACCAAGCATGCAGAGTGAGAGTGTCAAAAAAAAAGCCAAATGGTCAGTTGAAGATTACAGCACTCTCTTATGAAAGGTGGAGTATTACAATGTAGGAGAGCCTGAGCTGCTTATTTTGTCAGTGCGTAGGTGGAGGGCAGCACGATCTTCCAGGCCAGATGGTGGAGTTGGTGTGTAGTATAAGGCTTGAGCAGAGCAACTTCATGGGAACCATGTTATAAACGGCCAGAAGGAGTTCTTACGGAAAGTAGAATATGAATAATCCAGTGAGTTATAAAAGAGCGCATCATAAGATCTCTGTGTGGAGTTATAGGATCATCGTTGGTTAATGCAGTTCTTCCTGGAAGCATCGTGTAGAACATCCATCTTCCAAGTCAGAGACAATGACCTTGTGGATTAGTCCACTGTGATTATTGGAAAACATTAAGACTATGTTTAGAGACCAGAATTGAAAACCTCTGGGTTCATGAATCACTTCAGTGACGAAACATGAGTGTATTACAAAGTCAGACAAAATAACACTGATGTCACAGTGTTTAAATGGAAAGCTGATAAAAGGCCATTTAGGGTAATGCTGTGGTTGATTGCGCAACATGCAATCGCTACTCATATGCATTCTCAGTTGTCTTATATTGCCGTACTGTACTCTTAATTGTTGAATTTAAGGCCAGTAAACCATGATATTCTTTTAACATTTTCAGTGCCTCCTTTTCTGGAAATGTAATTATATTGTATTAAATGAACCAGCTGTTTTGAACTTGAACCATGCAGCCCTTAAGTGTCTCTTATGTATACCATGTCCGCTTAGATTTTTGTATGATTCTTTAAAGTTCTTCATGTCTGAATCAGTTGTATTTTGTGATAAAATCGATTTTCCACTGTACCCATAATGAACATAAATATAATAAAAATAAAGATGACATTTCATAACACATCCATTGATGTATAATCAGTTTTGCTTTGAAGTATAGATGTAGCCTATCCTAATGCACTACTGGTTGGCATGGTGCCAATCAGTATGTAGTTGTATTAAACAAGGACTAGGTATCAAATCCTTCTGTGGAAAAAAAAAAATTATAATAGCAACTATGTGTTAAGATACTGGCCATTTGCCCACTCAGCCAAAGGTTATGGACTTGTGCAGTAAACATCTTGTGAAAGGTTACAACACGCAGAGAGAATATGTGATGACATCTTTATCTGGAGAGGCAGAATGGAAAAACATTGATAAGGATAAAAAAAAAGCAACAGATATTCATATTACGGATCTAGTAGGTCTAAAGGAGAACGAGAGTTGATTTTTTTAAAATTGATAATTAGGTAGAGTTACACAAATTCTTGTGAAATGTCTTGGTCAGAGAGAGAAAACTAAATACTATATGAATAAAATTGCAACATGCATAAAAAGAATATCCCAAGTGTGTTTGTTTTAGTTTTTCATTTTTTTCTTACTTCAGTCTTGTCAATCTTGATCTGTTTTTCGGAATAACAATGTTGAATATGATAATTGTATTCCTCCTTTACTCTAGCTTTTTACTGCAAGCATGTTTAGAAGACAACAGTCACTAAAGGCAGGAAAGGAATTATATATACACATACTGTAGGAATGTTGTTTTTGTTCTTTCAGCTGCTCCCATTAAAGGAGTTGCCACTGTAGGTTCTGTATAATCCCATCCACATATTTGATTTGGCACAGATTTTATGCTAGTTGTTTCCTCCTAAGTTTTTTTTTTCTGCTTGAGATCTTTACTAAGGCTGCCATGCAACTTCACTGGTTGGGTTTGGGGCATTGGCTGGGAAGTGAAAAGACTTTCTCCGAAATTGCACAGGACACCATTTTGTCCAAAACAGCACAAAGGCAGTACTGTAGTTTGGGATTAGAAGATATGAGTTGCACAGACCAGGAAGGGCATAACATACTGTACGATTTCTATCGTACAATTTGACAAAAAATATTTGTCAAATGCATTTCATTCTCATCAAACCATTCAGTCTCTGTTTAGTCTCTAAGATGAGAACAATGTCTGGAAGACAGATAGAAATGTTTCATTACAGGTTAAATGAGATCCGATCGGAAAAAAAAAAAAACTCTTAGTGGTGTAAACAAGAGAGCCTCTATTTTCCCTTTCCATTCTGTGCATCCTAAAAAAAGCTCAGCTGAAAGTACAGTATATGGCATGCTGTGTAATATATCCATACCAGTCTTCTATATGAGGCTGGCTAGCTGGAACAGTTTATACTGATCAAGTCTGATGTAAGCTCTGATGAAGCTCAAAGGTAAAGCAGATACTAATGTAATATAGTACCTTTTTTATGTTCTTTTCTTTTGTGCTGACTATCAGTACAGATAAGAAAAGGTATAAGGCAACTGTCATAAGTACCATGCAGCTCTGCAGATTTTTATTTCCAGCAGAGGGCCTTTGTGTGTTTCTTCCTTCAAAAGCATGCTGGTGTGAATATAGCAGAGATGTGCAAGTACATAAGAGAACTGCTGCACGGAGTCAGTTCCAGGAAATCTTCAGGGGAAAAACAGCCCATGGCCGTAAACAGTTGAGTGTGCAGTGGAAAGTGGAGATGGGTCAGACGTGCGCTCCTTGCAACGTTTGTCATGTTCTTTCTGTGTGCCATGCCTGGCATAGTTCTGCTCTGTTTACTCGGCTCATGAGGACTGCTGATGTTATCTCTGTCACATTACTGCCTGGTCACATCTGCTCACTTTTTTTTTTTTACTTGTTAACTGACCTGGAAGGTGTCAAGTGTTGCCAAGTGGGAAACTTCCACAACCTCCATATGTATCTACAGTATCTGCATTATTACATAAATGTGTAACATTTCTTTTGTACGTACCGTATATGAAATACATGGCAATAGGTTTTGGGTATTCAAACTAGTAAGAAAAAAAATCTGAGCATCTCAGAGCAAATGTTTCAAAACAGTCAGTACAATTTTAACTGAATATATGTTATAATAAATAAAAAAATATTTGTCGAATGCATCTTACAACACAGTGATTTTTTTTTTTTTTTTTTTTTTTTTCACATATCCCAGTCAGGAAGCTGGTGTCAGCCTGGATACAGAACCCCTAGTGCAGATAGGGTTAAGAGCCTTGCTCAAGGCCTCAACAACTGGAGCATGGTGGTGCTGGGGCATGAACCCCCAACCTTCCGATCAGTATCCCAGTAATATAATATAAATTATTTCAGGATTATTTATTCTTTTCATTGACAAATAGCTATGCACACATTCTGTAGTACGTAGATTCCCATTGCACCTGTGTGAAACTCCCATTTAAAACAAATCTCACTACTACCATCCTGTGTTCTTCGTTTGTTACTACAACATGTTATCAAGCTTAAGTTTGCAGTGCATTCTTCATGACCCCTTTAACTTTGCTGTACTTAATAAACCTATCACTATGCTTCATTAATTTATGCTAATTCTTCTTCTTTATCATCTGCATCCATCTAACTCTATCCTCTGCATCCTCTTCTCATGTCCTCTCTCACTGCATCCATAAATCTCCTCTTTGGTTTTCCTCCAGACCTCCTGCTTGGCAGTTCCAACCTCAGCATCCTTCTACCGATATAGCCACTCCTCTGAACATGTCCAAACCACCTCAGTCTGGCCTCTCTGACTTTATCTCCAAAGCATATAACATGGGTTGTCCTTCAGATGGACTTATTCTTGATCCTATCCATCCTTGTCACTCCCAAAGAGAACCTCAACATCTTCTTCATCTTTGCTACCTCCATATCTGCCTCCTGTCTTTTCTTCAGTACCACTGTCTTGTGCACCTTTACTTTCACTCTCGCTGATACACGTTCATCACACAACACATCTGACACATCTGATACTTTTCTCCACCCTTTCAAACCAGCCTGCACACGCCATGCTAATATACACACAATTTTAGCCTTTGTTATGCTGTAAGTGCACATTTAAAATAGGGCATCAAAATATTTTACCACTGACTTGTTTGGTAAAACAATAGCAGCACCACATGCTTTGTACATGACATACAGACATACAGACATACAGGAATTGTAGTTTTACAATATTTACAGTATATAAGGTTTGCATGTAGTAAGAAAGTCAAACACGACTCTACAGAATATTAATGGTGTTATTTAAGGATCTCACCCATCTACTTTTTGCTGATAGTGTTAGAATATTTCACTTAGTCTAACCAATGACTGAGCAAATGTGGTTTCTGCCTGATACTTACATAGGCAAAATCTGTAACAGTCAGAAAAATAAAGTTAGTCCAAAAGCGCGCCCAAAAATCTTTTTGTAATGCTGTATTCTTTAAAGAGAAACTGATTCAAAGAACTTTAAACATATTAAATAAGACATCATAAAATATTACATAATAAAAATGAGAATTGCAACTGTTTTTCCATTTTACAAACTAAATACATTTAATTTATTTTTAATAACACATGCAAGTCACTGCTTACAAAAGAGCAACATTAAAATTATCAGCTGTAATTTTGCCAGATACAATGTCAAGCATAAAAAGTCCCAAACTCCCCAAACCTTTTTTTGTTAGGTAAAAAAGTTACATAACGTATAGCATTTCCATATATACCATTTAATATATACCATAAATAATAGATATCTTTGTCTAATAGATATCTGTGTCCTATGGTCTCTGGCACCGGGACATTGGTGGTGGATCCAATGAGTGCTGTGAGTTGCAAGGTGGGGCCACCATGGATCGAATTAGTTTGTCTGTTGCATCCGATGGGTGCTTGGTTAGACTGAGACCTGGGGAGTTTGGAGGCTGAAGCGACAGTCTTGTGTACTTTGCCTGCTGGGCTTCATGTGTTCTGTTGCTTTTCTGTCTTAGCCAACATTAATGTTTTCAGCAATTTGTGCTACATCAGGGTTTCACACAGACTGATCCCCACCAGCATGGGTGAGCCTTAGGTGCCCCTGACTCTTTTACCAATTTAGTGGCATATAATTTGTCAGTGTTATCCTATTCACCTGGCAGTGGTGATAATATTATGGTTGAGCAATTTGTTTGTTTATTTATTTAGTTATAATACTGGTCTTTATTACTATTATATGACTTTGAACATAGTTCTAACATATTTCCTGGATTTTTTTTTTTTTTTGCAGTAGTCAGCCACTTCAAATGAAAAAGACCAAGAACACTGGTGTGAAAGTCTAACTTCCTTTTTACTGCCTACTGCAGCGCCCCTTGCTTTGGTCTGGTATATAAACTTAGCATGCAGTCTTTCTGGTTTTCATTGTCAGCAATCTATCCTTGGATGGCAAGGTAAGAAATCAACTGTATAATAATAATAATCATCATAATAATCATAATAATAATAATAATAATAATAATATTAACAACAACAACAACAACAATAATAATAATAATAAATAATTTCAAAATTATATAAAGATAAAAATTAAGAACAATGTAAATTAAACTTTTAAAAGTCATCTAAAAATAAAGATAAAAAAAAAATGAATGCATTGTATGCAATTGAATTTTTTTTAGCACTAACCAAAAAACAAATTTAATATATAGGTGAACCTAAACGTCCATAGGCAAAAAAGTACATTTTTGGAGTATGTGATGAATCCTATGTTGTATACATTCTATTGTTAGTTTCAAAGTCATTTTCAGTCTGAAATAAAAAAAGAGAAATATTTCTTAAAAATAAATAATTACAGAAATAATTCTATATAAGGAAAAAGTCTATTTATCCAGAAATGCATGTGCACACAGTATAAATATACAGTTTTACACATAATTGTTACTTATTAAGTATTTATTACTTACAGATGGGTGCCTCAAGCATTCAGATGCTGGCAGTGCTGTTGGTTTTTGTGGCCAGTACAAAGCAAAGTGATGGATCAGTAAGCATGAATTAAACATTCTAAGAATGGTTTATACAGCTAATATATTATGTATCATATTATATAGCTATAATATAATATGCATAGCTTTGGATGACTACAATAACATTGTGTTTTAGTATGCACTGAAAATGTGGAGCAAGGGAGACGAGGCTCTTCAAGAGCAATTCACTTTAATGTATAAAGTAAGAACCACACAGTGATGTCTCGTAACTAATACAGCATATCATAAACTGAGCGTCTCATCAATAAAATCCTTGAAATTTGGTTTGCAGGAAATAGAGGGTCTGAGACATGATCAAAGTTTGATGAAACAGAAACAAGAAGAAATGACACAGGTAAAAGTGGTGTAAATTTTTGCCTAACTCCATGGTGTAAAAGTTATCATATTGCTAAAAACATGACAGATTTGAATGAAAGTTTGCACATATTTGTGTAGGCGGTGATGCATTGTACACAAATGCAAACATACACAGATAAGAAGGTGAATACAACTTCTTTGGGTAAAGGTTAGTCTGTCTTTTATCTCCTAAAATACACAACAAAAATGATTTGGGTATTTCATTATCAAAGTAAAAATGATAAAACATTCATTCAAACATACAGCATCATGAAAAAATGAAATATTTACATTTATCATGTTATTGAGTCATGATGTTTTTTTTCTCTTGTCCAGACAGCACCTCTATGCTGTACTCCTTTCCCCAAGACGAGGAGGATGATGACACTGATGAAGGTTATGACCCCTGTAAGAACTACAAGTCGCTCAACCAGGACTGGAGAGCCACCAACTACACCACCAAGAGTGTTTCCTGTGATCGCAACGTGCGGTGGAATGGCTGGTACCGTATGTTCTACAGGGGAAAAAGCATCCAAATGCCTGAGCTATGCGTGAAGAGGGAACGCTGTGGTACACATGCCCCGCTGTGGTTAGTAGGGGGCCACCCACGAAAACGTGATGGCATTGTCACACGCAAAGTGTGCGGCCATTGGAACAATAACTGCTGCGCCTTCAAATCTCCTCCCATTCAAGTGAAAGCATGCCGAGGCAATTACTATGTCTACAAGTTTGTCCAGCCGCCAACCTGTCATCTGGCCTACTGCGCAGGTGAAAGCTCAAATGTGATTTCCTTACTTCAAACACAGTTTTGCTAAAATGTTATTTGAAATTTCAGAAATAAAAATAAAAATAATTATGTAAATCTTGTTTCAGATGTGAACACTCTTGTTTGTGGGAGATGTAGGAACAATGAAATTTGTACCAGCAGAGACAAGATCAACTGGTTTTGTAAGAAAACAAAAAGAAGAGGCAAGTATAAATTATATTCTCCATTTTGACATCTATGTTTAGATTAATTTACACACAAATTCAGGAACAGTAAAGACAAACTTTTTTCTGTATAAATTGATTAGCTAAATATTCATACATAGATTTATAGCTAGAGGCGACATGGTAGCTTAGTGGTTAGCTGTCGCATTGCACTTCCAGGGTCCGGGTTCGATTCCTGCCTCGCGTCTGCTTTCATGGAGTTTGCATATTCTCCCCATGCTTAGTGGGTTTCCTCCGGGTACTCTGGTTTTCTTCCACAGTCTAAACACATGCAGATTGTCCTGATTAACATTCTTAAATTGCATGTAGTGAGGGAAGGAGGGAGTGTGTGTGTCCTGCGATAGATTGGCACTCTATCCAGGGTGGATCCCGCCTCATGCCCTAAGTCTCCTGGGATAGGCTCCAGTACCCCTGTGATCCTGTATACAGCGTAAAGCGGTATAGATGATGAGTGAGTGAGTGGGATATAGATAGAGGGATTATATCTTTATTGTATCCTCACTACAACTGTTGTCTTTCTGTTACAGTGAAAGCCAAAGTGCACTTCTTCGCTGCCTACCCTGGCTCACTGTCTGGTAAAGTGAACCGCATCCAGTACAAAAAGGTGTATGTGAATGTGGGCAGGGCCTTCAACGGACACACAGGTGTGTTCACAGCTCCAGTCGCGGGAGTCTATCAGTTCTTCTTCTCCACTCAGGCTGACAGGTCCGGGCATAAGACTGACCTGTGGCTTGTCGTGAACAGCTATTGGGTTGCTGTGTCTCACACTCATGTCAGTGCCTCGAACACATTAGGAAATCTTTCAACGTACATGGCTACTCTGCGCAAAGGTGCTAAAGTGTATGTGACCCATAACTGTGGCAGGTCCTGGGCTAACTCTGCATCCAACACCATTGTTTTTGGAGGTTCACTTCTTTATGTACAACAAAGAGATTTAGCTAACACCTGAGCATGTTCATATATATTTTTTAAATTTTATAAATGAAGCTTCAATCTACAGAATGTTAGCTCTTTTCAGTCTTTGAAATTTAAATTATGTGTAATTTAAATCGAGCCAAATTGATATGTGTGTGTGTGTGTGTGTGTGTGTGTTTACATGCTTTTTTTAAAAACCTGCAAAAACTTGTTTAAATATTGTTCTGCTTTGTTTAATTTTTGCCCATTTCTTATTAATCTTAATGATTCTTATCTTCTGTGACATTCAAGGCTAAAAAAATAAAAACCTGCCTTTTTCTGTTTCCCTCTTGACTTATGTGCCTCATACTGTGTTGTGTGTAGTAGACTAGATTCAGTGTATGATTGTGATTCCCTGTTATGAACATAGTGGGGCAGTAAAGTTACTTCTGTGTGTAATAGTCTGAACATACTGTACACAAGATGACCCATGATTAACAGGTAACACAGACATCTATCAAGGAGCCTTTGTTTCTAGAATCTTCTAGTATCTCGTATCTAAAATTCTCTCGAACATTCTTGCTTAAGGGATTACGCAGGTAATGCCAAACTCCACCTGGTCAATGACCTTTGCATTTCCCTATCAGATAGAAATGTTATGAAGGACAACCAGAACACAATATGTACATTATTTCAACAAATGACATCATGAGTGCCTTACATTGTTACAATTATGTGATCATTTTGGTGATTCATCTATGAAACCAGTGCCCCAGCCATGTGGATCTCGCTTACACACACACACACACACACACTCCGTGTACGAGGTTTAGGTCTGGCCCTTGAAGAGGAGGAGCAGCTCGTACAGTGTGTGTATGTGTGTCAGAGGAGCTGAGTGAACTTCACTCACTCACACACACACACACACACAGAGGCATGGAGCCGCATCAACTTTAACTGGGACAACACTAAACACATCGGCAACAAGTCGCCCAAAATGCTTTAAAGGACAAACCGCGGGTTGCGCTGGATTACGGGAAATTACCAAAGCAGTTTATTTTCTTCTCTCATTCTCTTTCCTTTTTTATTTTTTATAAAGGAACGTGCTGAAAGTAAATGAATTTCAGATATAACGCTTGCTTACGGATAATAATTTATAATTTAGCTTTCGTCGCATTGCCACTTTTATAGCTCAGCTGTGTGCACTGTGCTGCGTTCAACGGCGCTACAGTTTGTTTCTGGAGAGTGGAGGGAGTTTTTGTTGTTGCTGCTGTTGTTTTTATATACATTTAATATACATATAACAGACTAAGCGAATTATGGCCGAACACGAAAGTTTGGAGTTTGGAAAGGCGGATTTTGTTCTTCTGGACAATGTGTCTCTGGAAGAGTTTCTGGCCAACCTTAAACTCAGGTAAGTAGAAGCAGGGCGGTCTTTCCCCTTCACTGGGGTCAGGCTCTAACCTTAGCCCATGTTTATCTTCGAAACACTAAGCCATAAGTATAAAGTTCCATGTAGGCAACCGGTTTTCACCCTGCTTTGGAAATAACTTGGGGATAATCTCTCTCTCTCTCTCTCTCTCTCTCATTTGCTTGGCTGTCAAATTGTTAATTCATTCAGTTTGCTGCTTATGTTTAGAGGTTTCTCTTTCACTTATCAGCAAAAACCTTCATGTTTTATACCTTCACATCGGCTATACATATAGATCAGCTTACTATGGATATTGATAATAATGTGCATTGATATTAAACACTTTTACAGAGAATAATGTGCCATAAATTGATGTTAATGTTGCATGCACAAAAGTTTTATCCAAGTTTTGCTCTACAAATTTGCAAACTTTTAATTTGCTCTAAAAGTCTACTTAGATATAAAACGTTTACAATTTTCTTTTTCTTTTTTTTTTTTAAGTATACAAGTGCAGTTAAACAAATTTGCTAGATTAAAGGAAGATTGTACTGGATCTTTATGACATTTTTAAAGAAAATGTCATAATGATTAAAAACAGATTAATATATGCTATTAATAGAAGACCCAACTTCAATTACACTGAGTTTGTATTCTTTAAATAACTAAAATCTTATCTACCATAACACATTTTCTAATAAAAAAAAAAAAAAAACCAGCACTGTACACCTGAGCACAAAACACTTACAGCAATATTTTTGGCATTGTACTCATCATACACAGGCAAAATTAAAGAGTTTTATTCTTTCTTTCTTTTTTTTTTACTGCTTTCTTGTATAAATACATTTGCCATGCTTCTGTACACATCCTGCATAATGATTGCATTAACCACAGGCTGCACCTGTTCAGGCTGGGTGCAGTGTTGGGTTGGAGGGCGTGAATCATGGAAATTCTCGTCCCATCTTTAATCGCTCTGTCAACTTCACAGTCGCTAAAGTGCTATTTTTCAAAGGTCAGCAATTTAACATACCAATATTAGTACCAATATTGACATGTTCATGTTAATTAGTTTGTATTTATTCTCTTTCTTTGCATTGTGGCTCAAAGCATGGTACTGATGTCATCAGAAAGATTATTTATTTTAATATCATGAGGTAATTGTTTGTAGTGTTTGTTTTGTGAACTGTTTAAAAAGTTTGATCGAAATGACAGCAGGATTACGTAGTGTCCTTGCTCTTATAGCTACTTCAGCGTTCTGTGAGTGTTTGACATTCTGCAAGCCGGAGATGGCGTGTGCACTTTGTTATTTGCAGAGGGTGTGACCAGACATGCTTCCTGCTACTTCCCCTCTACCTCTCCACATCTCTGTCTGGAGCTTCATGTGCAACAGACACAGCAGGGGGATGCCTAAAAAATCATGAAGCAGCACTTGAATAATTGGGGCTCATGCAAGTAGTGTGAGGCTTTACAGTTTGCTAAGGAAAAAACATAAGTAGAATACCTTTTTTGTATCGATTCTCATAATGGGTATTCTGTTAGCTGCGTTCATAAAGATCTGTCCAGCATTTAGTAGCAGACATTCCATCAAAAAAAACAACAACAGGCTAAATGTATAACAGTCGGATTAAATCATTTTCTAAAGAATAAGGTAGGAGGCATTTTATGAGAGAGCCTCCTTTTAAGGGAGTTTTCCTACAAGACTGAATCCCCCACTCAGATGTCAGAAACCACTTACAGTACGCTTCACAAAGTGGCATGTGTAAGCTAAACAAATGTCAGTACAGTATTGCATGGTATTTTATGTATTGTATGTGTTCTAGTTGCTGTTACACAAGTTTCATGTGTTGAACAAGATGTTGTTGGGTACCCCTTGAGCAGTATGCAATTGATGTGCCCTTACTGCCTGCCTTTATATGGCATTGTTTTGTCTGCCTCGAGGATCTTGGGAAACTTCTGCACATTTCCAAAAACAATTCTGAGGGCTGCCTGGGACATTTTCTGCATTTTTCCCGGCAGCGCCCCTGATAATACAGATGAAATAGCTGATAACCACTACGCCATGTCGACAGCATGACTTCATCTTCCTTTGCTACCTCTCTGTTTCGCACTCATCCGGAGACATTCTGTAAAGAAACAAATATATAAATTGCATTTTTCTCTATGTAGGAACGTACAAAAGCTCATTAATCATGTAGCCACATCCTTTACCCAAGATTATTTTTTAACGATAATTTTACAGTAACTCTCTATTGCCTATTGGCAATTTCTGTATTTATTTTTTATTTTTTACATTTATGGAATTTATTGGCAGATGCCCTTATCCAGAGCTACTTACATTTTTTTTATTTTACATCTTAGCAGTTGCACCTTGCTCAAGTGCTCAACAGTGGCAATTTAGTGGTGCTGGGGTTTGAACTCAGGACTTTCCGATCAGTAGTCCCAAGACTTTAACGACTGAGTTACCCCGATCCCTGTATATAAAACCTTGCTACTAATCTTTGAACATTAGCACACATTAACAGATAATTGTTGACTCAGCATTCTAACACATACTTTACAACATGACTGCAAGAATAATGACTGTAGCACACTGTGAAAGAAAATGTTAGTCTGCAATCTGATCTGGTTCCTGTGTGCCTGATCCTTGTCTTTGCCTGATCTCTGTCTATAACTAATGGAGAATGTGGTGTCTGTGGCAGAAAAAGGTTGAATCTCAATGTGTATCAAATGAACACAAGCAGTCATTGTGGTGCCCATTCAAGATTGGAATGCCACTAGAACCCGATCAACTGGTTCTTAGACATCTTAAGTATTTATTTTCTATACAACGATAAACCAAAGAACAAACAGGCACTGCGCCTCTCCCATATCAGAGGCATAACAATTCACTTGTTGCCTTAACAGCAGACTCTTTCTGCGTGGATCCCAGCTGTGACACATGGCAACCTGATTCCATCTCTGTTGAGCAGGCGCACGGATCAAAGTCTCCTTGGAGCTCAGGTGCAGTTATCTAGGCTTGTAACAAAGTTAAAGGCTTTCCTTTCTCTTTCAGCATGAATATGAGTGGGGAGACAAAATCTGCTCATTAAAAGAGTGGGAATTTTTGTTAAACTTTATACAATGTTATTTGAAAGAAGCACTTAAAGGAATATTTTCCACAGACTTTGCTAAAAGCCTGGGGGATTCACCTCTTGCCCTCCCACATTAAGATCCTTGGCCCAGAGATCTATCTGCTCTCTAGAGTCTGGAGCAGTGGCATGTTTGCCCGAATGAAGGCTTCTTCACTGGCCAAATCTCCCATAGTCCCCTCTTTGTTTCTTACGGTAATAAAACCAGATAGAATAAGAACACAATGTCCATTGCAATGCTGAATCTTGCATAAATTAATAAATCACTAAAACAAACAACGTAAGTGTACGTTGTAACAGGTTATTTCCATTTAAAAGAATGTTTTAAAGTCAAAATTTGAAGTACCTATAGGTTTTAAATGATATTACTTGCTTTTTGAACACAATATCAAACCATATAAAAGCTCTGATTATGTAGGGGCATTTTTGCCACAGCTGTACTACAGATATTAGAACCAAGACTGATTTTGATTACTCTCTTTCCCATCACTTTCACATGTGCAACTCTGGTATTTTTACCGTAACCAATTTCTTCACTCCAAAAGTAAAAAAAGCAATGTGACTACCCTGTAATGGTGAAAATATTTCTCCTTTCCTGAAAGGCTGGATTAGCGGCTGATTTTTTTTTTTATATTCAAAAACAGGCCCCTTTCTCTCACTCAAGCTAAGAAAAGGGTTAGTCTCACCACAAGAATTTCCATACACCCCTAATAATCTGAAACACATTACTGCCCTTACACAAACAGGCATGTGCATTTTGGCCCTTATTTCTTCTCAAAAAAAGATTTAGACACACAGACGTCTCATTTGTGGACCACAAGCTTTGGCAGATGGGTAGTGAGATGCTCTCTTTTCTTTTCTTTTCCCCTTTCCCTTTCATTCTTTGTTCCTTTGTGTTTATGGTTTCACTATTTTTAGGGTGGCAGCTGATTCTTCACTCCCTTGGTATCTGTTTTCCTTTCTCAAGTTTCTCGGTTGTTGCAGGTTTGTACTGAGGAATAGATTGTTGTTATACTGACACATGCATTAGTAATCAAGTATGTTTTTTTAAAATTGATATATAGTATGAATTACCAGGTGTTTCCACCAATTACTTTTTTTTAAATTGAGGAAACAAGTATATAAACAAGTATATATAAAAATAACGATGCCAGGATTCATCTGGCTCAAATTGTGAAAGGGTGTACTGGCCACCACAGAGTCCAGGCATTAACTTCATTAAGAATGTTCGGGATGTACTATAGAAGACTTTACGTAGCAGTCTGACTCTCGAATCATCAATAAAAGATCTTGGAGAGAAATTTAATGTGACTCTGGATGGATTGCATAAGTTTATGAAAAGCATGCCACTGTAATCAAAGCAAAAGGTGGTCCATATTAGAGTGTTGACTGTTTTTTGGCTGGGTTTGTGTGTGTGTGTGTGTGTGTGTGTGTGTGTATACAACATGACTGTGTGTGTGTATCTGGCCAGTTCCATTTTTAGAGAATTTATTCATGTACCACTGATGTATGACATTATGGCTATTCTTTTCTAGTAATTTCTTCCCCCTATGTTATTTGAACTGGATATTAAGGCCTTGTGGTTGCGCTGACTATATGTTGAGAAGTGAACCTTTAATTTGGTTAAGGAGAATGTTTAGGAATAGGGCATGGAGAAGTATGATGTGTAATTGTGAGATGTTGCTAATGTGGAACAGGGTTACGTCATTCTTGAGTGGCTGCCTGTCTACCTGTTGATGCTGAGCTTTGCTGGCAGAGTGGTGATATTGTTTTACAGCCAGGTTGAGTGCGGTGTTCTGGATGTGACTCATTAAACTTATTAAATTTTAAGACCACTTTGCTTCTCTACCCTTTCTCTTTATTTATTTACAGTTTTGGGATGAATTGGTATCCTTCTAAAGCTTCTTTCTCGCTTTTATTTTTTTCTTCATTTTCCTCTCTCTTTCTATGCCTTTGCCGTATTTTTTTTTTCTCGGAGCTCTCATTTTACGATGATCAAAATTCTTGAACTCTCCTGAAATAACATGCTGAGTAATGTCTGAGTTTTCTGGATGGCTTCTCATCTTTTTGCTGCCCCCCCCCCCCCCCCCCCCCCCTTTCCCTCTTTGGCTTTTGCCCCATCAACACCTATTTCCTCTGACATTGGGTCAGGGGCTAAAGAGTTGTGTGCTAAAGAGAAGTTGGCCTTTGTCCAAATCTTACCACCAGATCTACTCGAGTCACTTTATTACTCACTTCTGAAACCAGATCCCCGAAACCTGCCCCTTTTCTCATCATTGTTAGGCAGACAGAAGAACAAAAGCAGCTCTGATCTCAGCTCTGCAGAGGAAGGCGCTGGCCAAAGCAAAAAAATTCAAATAGTTGGCTCAGAGGTACACCAAGGCTAAAATTTCTGAACTATCAATACAGCATTTATAAAGTTTTAATCCAAAACACTGTGGATTATTTGTGTATTTATACTATTAGTTCTTAAAACATTAATTTGCATATCAAAGCATGACCCTTTTTTCTTGGCTCATCCTCTAAATGCAGACCCTTTTTTCCCCCCAACCACTGCCCTATTGTGATATGTCTACATCGATGACTCCGAAAAGGAGTGTGCCTGACTAAATGAGTCTAGACTAGCAGGAAGGCATAAGACTCATAAGAACTCATAAGAGATTGATTTGTCTGAGTTGGTCAGTGGTGGGATTTTTTTTTTCTGCTGTAGCAGTCAGTAGTGAGGGAGCTGCTGTTTAGCACTAAGTGGGTGTTAACCTGGCAGACCTGCCACTAATGTGACTCCCAGATGTGTCAGAGAAACAGGGCTGATGGCAGAAAATGGGTGTAGGAGACTGGTACTGAGATCACATTTCAAGGCCAAGAAAAAGTTGTCTAAGGTCAGGTTAAATATTATGCAGTGACTCTGCATTACACATTGGAAAAGAGCTGAACTTCTTGAAAGACTTTTTATAGGTTGCAGTTATTCAGCCAGAATCTTAGGATTGATCTGTCATATCACACCTGTGTGTTTTTAAATTAATTTTATCTAAAGATGAGAAGTACCTCCTAATTTATTATTTAGAAATTAAATGGTTTGGTAATAAAAAAAAATGCATACATATGGAAATAAGATGTCTTACAGAAAAGATGTCTTTTTAGTCCATTTAAAGATCACATATTATTCATAAACAAGTTAACACAAGACTTCGAGGTTTCCGAAATGTCTTCTTTAATGCTCAAGCTGAAATACAATACAGATTGTTCATTCCGGCATCCCTGAAATTCCGTCTGTATCACTTTTGATTTAATTTCAGTGCCTGTAGCTTTAGAATGCAAGTGAGCCAGTTTACCTAAAGCCCCTTTGCAGAAATGCCTTTTTTCTCCCCATTAAGAATTCAAGAAAAAGGACTTCCCTGAAATAAGTAGCGAACAAATTACCACTTACCCTCGCCCCCTAGCCGTAACCCCTCCACGCTTGCAGGAAGAGAATAACACTGTCTCAATATGACATTGTCAAAATTGTCAAACCTGTTAAGTGATGTAAAAGTTAAAATGTGAATAATTTCAATATTAAACCTCTGGGTTAAAGCTGCTGTACATGTAGTAAAGTTTTATTTTATTTTCAGCATAAGCTGAAACCATTCTTTAAACAGTTTAAACAGTTCTCTGAACAGTGTTGTATGTGCATAAAAGTGTTAACTTTTATATTACAAATTAAAATCAAGGATGTCATCACGAGTTAACATTCATACCATTATATAATGTACACAATCAATAGATCCGTTGCTACTGGAAACCTTTATCTGTTCGCCAAATGTTGTCATACTAGTTACTGCTATCCTGGTATAATAAATTGGCCTGATTGCAACTTGGCTTAAAAAGTCACACACAAATTCTGTGTCACATTCATACTATTTTGGGTGCTATACAAGCTACTGTTAGCAACATTAGTCTCACAGTGTGCCTATTTAACAAACCAACATGCTAAATCTTAAATAGCAGCTTCAGGATTTAAAGCTGAGTCATGTAGAGTTGGAATAAATCCACTCTTAAGCATTGAAATGAATCCAGCTTTGAACTAGAGCTGGGCAGTGTATAGATTTTTTTTTAGGCTCTATCAATATATTTTTCGCGTGAAGCTGTGCCAATGTTTGGATCTCTTTTCTCACAATCCTCACACAACCCTGCTCCCACTCCCCTCTGCAACTGTGCGTAAACCCAGCCATGATTTGTGCAGCCTTTTAGAAATAACCTACCGTGCAAATGCGAACCGATAGTAGTAGTCAAAAAATTGTGATGGAAATATGAGGATTACTATATTTTTTCAGGAGGGGATTATCAGGGCTGTAAACTGCAGGACAAAAAGTGTGATTTTGTGTCTGAAAAAAAGTTTGTTTAAAGTAGGATTCATACTACAAAGCCATGTAGTGATCATGGAAAGTAATTAAATATTTAATGTCGCCACGTCTTATTACATTGAGCTCTCAGAATACTATAATTTATTCCCGTGTTTGGTGAACTAAGAGTGAGATGCTGAGTTCTCCTTAATGGCCTTCTTGAGTTCCTCTGACTAATAACAATGCTGTGACTAGCAAGCGTTGCCATACAGTTGTTGTGTGTTTGTGTGTGTGATCGTTGTGTGTATGTGTTTAAGTATGTAAGCACATACACACACACACACACACACACACACACACACACACACACACACACACACACACACACACACACACACAGCCTGGCCAAAAAAGATGCTCTAATATTTTATTGGACTGCTTTCTGCTTTAATCACAGCCGTGGCATCGTTTCAGTAAGCTTATGCAATATCACAACATTTATTTCTCTCCAGAGTCTCATTAATTTCTCTCCAAGATCTTGTATTGAGGATGGGAAAGCTGGCTTCTTGAGCACATCCAAAAGATTCTCAATGAGGTTGTGGTCTTGACTCTGTGGTGGCCTATAAGTTTGTAAAAATTATTTCTCAGCCTTTCTGAGCCTCTCTTTCACAACTTGAGCCCGATGTATGCTTCCATTATCATTTTGGAATATGCTCATATTATTAGGGGAGAAAAAAAAATCCATTGATGGAAAAACCTTTATTCAAGTATAAAATAACTTTATTCAGTATATTCAGGTCGTCAGCTGACCCATTTTTTGGGCACATAACATTGCTGAACCTAGACCTGACTGAGAGAAGCACACCAGGCCATAACACTGCCCCCTCTGGCTTGTACGGTAGGCACTAGACATGATTGGTGCATCACTTTATCTGCTTGTCTTCTTACCCCGATGCATCCATCACTCTGGAACAGTCTAAATCTGGACCTATTAGACCACATAGCCTTTTCCAATACTTCACAGTCCATTCTTTATACTCCCTAGCAAATATAAGCCTTTTTTTTCTGATTAGTGTGTGTGTGGTGTGTTTTTTATAAACAGTTTGATTTCACTAAGGATTTAAGTGATCCATCAAGCTCATTCAATATGGTTTTGTGACCACATTTCTTCCTCGAAGATGATCATTCATTACTATGCTTTCAGGTTTTAATAATGAATTTTTAGTAGTTTCAGAAATCTACTTAGTTTTCTTTTCCTGCTGCAGGCAAATAATTTGACCCATCTGAAACCGACGTATTGACATTGTCATGACCACAGAATACATCTTCTGATGAGAAGCTACGCACTGCATGAGTTAACCTAACTTGCTACCAGTAGAACCATATTAAACACTGAAGTAATTATCCAATAAAAATCTCTTAACTGCTGTTCTGAAGGAGGTGTTGAGTGCTTTTCCTTCACTCTTCAATCCAACTCATCCCAAACCATCTAATTTGGATTTAGTTCAGGTGATTTGTGGAGGCCAGGTCTGATACAGCACTCAATCACTGTCCTTCTTGGACAAATAGCTCTATAATTAGACAATAATTTGGGGTCATTGTCCTGTTGGGAAAACAAATGATGGTCTTACTAAGTACAAACCTGATGGGATGGTATGTTACTGCCAAGTTCTGTGGTAACAGGCAGGTTAAGTGTGCCCTCAGTTTTGACCAAGTCACCAACAGTGTCACAGTGTCACCAGCAAAGCTCCCCCCATACCATCACATCAGTTACCAGAAGAATGCATATTCTCCAGCATGCTCAGTAAAACCTAACCACTGTTTTATTTACAGTACTGTGCAAAAGTCTTGGAAAAAAACTAAAAAAAAGCAAATATGCTTTTGAAAATTTTCTACTAAATTAAGCTTCTATAAAGTGTAGGGGTGCAACGATTAATCAACATTACCAACTAAAATGACATATCATCACACTTGATTCTTGCGCAAACTGTGAACACTGTGACAGGGTTACTGAAGTAAAATGAGTAACAGCGCGTTGGAAAACACCTTCGTGAACAAAAATCCCCTCTGTGAAAATTTCCTGAGCAAAACAGCTGCCAAAATTAGAGGGAAGAATTCTGGCTGGGGCATGGCCAAGGGTTAGGGGGACAAGGTTAGGGGAAAACGATTCATACCTGAAGAGAACATGGAGAATTTGTGACTGTGTGTTTCTGTGAGTCAGAATGTTCATTTCCAGTTCTCCTTAATTAAGTTTTTCAAGTTAAATTTATGCCCGCGCGGCACATACGCATACATGCCCAAACACCAATTAGCCATTTTTTCTTCAGGTGTGTTCTTTTCTCACTTACCTCACTTTTCTGCCCTTCACACTTTACTTCACTTGATCACATCCATTCACTTAGACCTAATCTCAGTTTTCTTAACATTTCAACCTAACTCCTATGATTACCATTCCCCATCTGTAAGCTTTAATAAATAGTTGTATTCTATTGCATTTATGTTGCTTTTCTTTGGTTTAAGATTGTGTTTAGTCAGGATAGTTCGTTAAATAGACATTTGAAATGACGTATTCATTTTTATTATCTTGATTTGTTAGTTACCACATGCACAAAACAACCTCAAACTAAATTTAAAAGCTGATAGCTAATTGATAGCATAGCTAATAGCTTTTGAGTAATTATGACCATTGTTAATTGATAAATTGATTATCAAAATAATCATTAGCCCTAATAAAGAGCACTAAAAAGAAATAGAATAAACCTAGTCACACTTGTTTCTTTATGTTTTCTCGGAGACTACCTTAGGTTTTATATTTACATCTGAACACTAGTGTATTATGTTGCATATTCTTCTGTAATGTTATTAATGAATAAATATTTTGGTTATTTTGAATTTATGTATCAAGTAGTGCATGGTTTTGTTCATAATAATGCAGACATGATAAACATACTGTACAGTATAGTACAAATTTTGTGCTAAAAATAATATGATGCTAAAAATAATATGACACTTAAGACTGTGTAGTCATACGTGCAGTTATCACTCAGTTAAATGAAGACAGGGTAATAACTCTGCTAATGATTAATCCTTAAATACAGGAAACCATAAATGTCAGTTAAATCTGGCTACAGTACAGAGGCGGACTGTATTATCAGGTCAAGACCCATCATGCACTTTGCAGTGGGTCATAAGGGAAAGATTAGAAATGTGTTGATATGGTTAAGATTAAGGAAGATCTTTGTGTGTTGCCTGATAAGGGTGTAAAACATGCATTGATCCATTATTGGTTTGGATGATTAAACCTGACATGATTGTAAGATTATTCAATATGCGTTTATTCAAATTAACCAAAGAATCTAATTTTTCATTCAGCAAAGATGAATACTGCTGTGCATTAAGTCATGGTTTTAAAAATGATGGGAAAATAGAAAACTTGTGCAGTTTAAGTTATTTTCTTCTACTGTTTAAATATTTCTACCTCAGGGTGTAAACCTCAGGCCGCATTATATTATATGATTTCGATGGTTAAAACAACAATACTAAAGCTTGAGAGTTCATAAAGTCACACACACACACACACACACACACACACACACACACACACACACACACACGCGCACACACACCACTTTCCCACTGCTTCCATTTTTGCTGGAGTTTTAACTCATGTCACAGAATGTTGGTTGTTCTCCACCCTTTATAACGATGGACAAATAACCACAAAAGAGACCCACCCAAACAAGGCAGTAAGCAGTAGTTATCTTCAGCCTGGTCTGTAATTCAAAAGTGGCTCTCACAAGGCCTGCAATGAGGATTTCTCCCCTTATACTACAGTAGGTGAGCAGTGGCTAAAGCATTAGCTGTTGAAAAAAAGATCATACCCACAGCAGCCACACCAAAGCCTGATGAGAAACAGTACCATGAGGAGGGTAGATGATGCACTACTGTACTATAACCCCCCCTTTTCACTTCTTCAGTCAAACACAACTTGCACAGCTTCTACTGTACCTTGGGTATATTCTGTTGCACATTATTTGTTTGATTTACGCAGTGGCATGTAAAATGTTGCTTTGCACACAGTTAGCTTAGATTTTATTCCAAATCCGTTATTTGTATTATGCATTGAATCTCTTTGAGATTAAGCAGTTATGTTTTATCATAATGTTTTCCTGTATTGCTGGTCCTGCATTGGCCTCCTGCCTTCTTAAACTAGGTAGTGGTGAAGAGCTTGGAAATTAATGATGACTATTTTTACACCATGGCATCAACAGGATTTATGTACAGGATTTATCTTTCAACACCTAATTATATTTTAGACAGGATGCTCTAATGGAACACATGTTATAAAAGCAGGTGCAGTTCTCCCATTGTTGTTGTGCTGTTGGCAAGTTAGGATGTCATTTAAAGGGCTGGATCATTGCCACTATTCACTTAGGTGTGATTCGGTAACCTGATACTTTTGACATTTTATGCAGAGGAATAGAAGAAGGAAACAATGCATTAAAGCAATGGAACTGGTTCCATATTCCGCAATGTCCTATGAAACCAGGATGTCTATGGCATTTTGCCTAAACCAAGAAATTCTTATGACAGTTTGACCTTTAACTTGCAGTATCTTAATAATGTGATTGCTTATTGATCTTTATCTCAAATAAAGGGCTTAAAGTGCATATTCAAGCTAACAGGAACTTTCTGAGTTTTATGATGAAGCACCTGTATTGTGACATTAAATTGTTCAAGGCAAATATTTAACACAACACTGAGATGCACCGGCTACACATAAAACAGTGCTCTCTCTAAACTTTCCCTAGCAGGTTTTGCATAGCTTGAGCCTCATTTATAAATTGTTTAGCAAAGTATGTGTAAATCTTTTCTGATTTGCATTTACTGTCAGCACAAATCTCTATAAAGTTTATAAAGTTTTATATACCACTCTATAAGGCAGTGGTGGCTCAGAGGGCTAAGGCACTGAGCGGAAGATCGGCACTTTGAGCCTCAGCTTCACCAGGTTGCCACTGTTGGACCCTTGAGCAAGCCCCTTAAACCCATCTGCTTCAGGGGCTCTGTATCATGGCTGACATTGCGCTCTGACCCTGGAAAAATAAAGGCTTATAACTTAAAAAGGGCAAAGCTCATAGAGCCGCGAAGGGGAAAAAAACGACTAAACCGCCTTTGTAGAGCACAAAATTTTTATTCCAATAGCATAGCTATTGTAGTGGGTTGTTTATTGTAGTCAACGATAATTATTCTTTTTTGCAGGATGTCGTCATTTTTCTTAATGGGTTGTTAAAAAAATTCATTTCATTTGTATGATAAATAAATCTATCATATTTCTATTTAAATTTCACAGAACAATCCATATATAAGTTTGCATTAACTGATGCCAATTATACCGTTTGAAGCCTATTAGTCTAAGAGTCTCACTATACATAAAGTATATGGCAACTTAGGTTCTTTCTTAAGATATAAACATTTTTTTTCAGAAATATTTGCATTTTCATAGATTCCATGTGTGTTGTGTAAATGCTGCCAGCGAGTAATTGTTCACATTCTGTTTGATAAAAGTGCACACACACACACACATACCATATTCGCTCGCCTGCCTTCACATGCATATGAAGTTGGGGGCATGAAATTGTTCAAAATGTCTTGGTATGCTGAGGCATTAAGCGTTCCTTTTACTGAACCCCACATTATAATCACCCCTCCACCAAACTTTATACTTGGCACAATGCAGTCAGACAAGTACCATTCTTCTGGCAACCGCCAAACCTAGACTCGTTCATCGGATTGCCAGAGAACACGCCTCCACTACTGTAGAGTCCTGTGGCAGTGGCATGCGTTACACTATTGTATCCGATATTTTACATTGCATTTGGTCATGTGAACTTCCATGCAACTGCTCGACCATGAAAACCCATTCCATTAAGCTCTCTCTGCACTGTTCTTTATCTACTCTGAAGGCCGCATGAAATTTGGAAGTCTGCAGCTATTGATTCTGATTATGGCAATGTCTGTGCACTAGGACTCTCTGCACTCAGTGACTTTGCTTTGTGATTTTACATGGTCTACCACTTCATGGCTGAGTGGTTGTCGTTCTCAGTCACTTCCACTTTGTTATAATACCACTAACAGTTGACTGGAATATTTAGTAGCGAGGAAATTGCACGACTGGACTTATTGCACAGGTGGCATCCCATCATGGTACCACGCTGAGCTCCTGAGAATGACTCGTTCATTCACAAATGTTTGTAGAAGCGATATATAGTAATACAGTGTATACATACATTCATACAGACATACTGTACATACAGTACATACACACACAGCACCCTGTTTTCCACTGAATAGCTACAATTCTGTATACTTTCCATAGCCTTGGTGCACAATGACACACTGGTGCTCAACCATAGGGCTTGTGGTGGGTTGTTGTGTAGGGCTGACCTAAGCCCCTTTATACACAGACATTGCTTTGACAGGAAAACAATGGAGTAGGGCACAGACACAAAAGAACCTTTAACTCTCTCTGAACGACTGCCAGCCTCCCGAGCATTAGTCAGTACAGTGCCAGCATCTCAGCACTGCCACGCAACCCACTGCTAGCTCCTCCCTGCTGTAGCAGCACACAGTCTTTCTACATGCACTTTATTCATTGCTTGAACTCTATAAATGAAAACGAAGATTTTAACTGTTAAGCAATAATGAACCCTAAGCACTGAGAAATCCTAAAGCTCATCAAATGTTTACATCTCATTCAAATCGTCCCTTGAAACGATTTGTAGAGCATTAGGTAGCATTTTGCCTATTCAAACATTAAGCAAATTAAAATACTAGCACTCTAGGTGAACTTTTACGTCTGCATTATTTGGTTTGCAGATGTACAGTAAAAGTGCATATGTTGGTCAGTGTAAGTTAGTTTGTTTATGTCGGTGAAAATACATAACCATATCATTTACACTGAAACTTAAATTTAGTGCAAGTCCATAAGAAGTCAGACAATAAAAAAGGAAAAGAAGAGAGAAATGCTCCTCATTAAGAAATCATGTGCTTCTTCTTCAAAAGAAGTCATCTGATTCAGTAATAGCATTTTAGGAAACAGAATAGTCAGAGTTTCTACATTTTGTGAGGTACTCGAGCAGAGTGAAGAAGAAAGTGTTTGTTGTTATGATTGAATATCATTTAGATTATTATAGGTCACTTATAAATTAATGAATTAGGGTGCTATTATGTCCCAAAGGGAAACTGAAGCTAAAGCAAATCCAAATTAATAATCAGGTGAGGACAAAAGTCAGAAAGCAATAGGTAAGCAAATGGTTCAGTAAGTTCAGGAAAGTGCACGCTGAGCATTATTTGTGACAATGGTTATGGGGATAAGGTCCTTATATACTGTGCGCAAGTGATGACTGCAGGTGTGGGTGATGAGTGATCACTTTACTGAAAATCTAATGGTGTTCTTGGATAGCAGGAAGTGTAGTCCTTGACTACTACATTTGTAGGCTGAAGTGTGTGCTGGGACGTGGAGTCTCTAGGTGATTCAGGTGAATGCCACCAAAGGACAACCTTGTAGTTTTGTGGAGTATCATTGACTTGTGACCCTGTTAGCTCAGCTTAGGCTAAGGTGCATGGAAGGAGGTTGCTAACTTGGAGTGATTACAATACGTTGAGATAATGGGTAACATTGCTGATCTGTTTGATCATATTGAATTGACCAGTGTACATAGCGTTAGGCTTTTTATAGCCCTGGGGGATTACAAAAGGTCTTTTGTTGGCCCATACTCTTATACCTTATACAGTAGGTAGTGTAGCATTGTGTTTTTTCCTGATATTTGTTTACGTGTTCTTTATTGGCATGGGCTCTCGGAATCATTGTGTGTTCTCCACACCTGCTGTTCTACTTAATACACACTCATTGTTAGATAATGAATCTGGTGTTGACCTCCCACTGAAATAGAGTTGGTTGAAGGCTTTCTCCCACTAGTTATATAAATTTTACAAACTGTTCAGTAATTACCATAATGACAGTGTTCTGTTAGATTGCAGTAGGTCAGTAATGAAGTCTCCTGGGAGATTGGTAAGGGCATGAGTTAAGTCTTGGAATAATGACTTGGAATATTCCAAGTTTTTATGGTCAGTAAAATAGTAAATAGGTGATTAGCTTTCTATAGCTAGTGTCACCACACTTCCAGGATTAGGTTGATTGCCAGCAGCTCATGGTTTCCCATATCATAGTTTCTCCCTGCTTGGGACAGTTTTCTGGAGTAGAATGCAGCAGGATGGAGTTTGGGTTTGCCTCCAGATTAATAGATAAATATTGTAACACTCACTCCCATCATGGATATGTCCACCATCTACTATGAAGAGCTTGGGCGGGTCTGGATGCTTAATGATTTGGACTGTGGTGAATGCTTCCTCAAGTTTCTAAATTGCTCCTTGGATGCGGGATTCTTTAGGATATACTTGGACTCCTTTTTAAGAAGGGATGTCAAAGAGTGAACAGTGGAACTGATCTCCGTGTTGATCTGTTGGTAAAAGTTGGCAAAATTGAGTGATCTTTGGATTACTCAAATTAGTAAACTGGTTGGTATGGTTTTGGGAAAGGACAAAGTTTTAATCTGAATGGATGTACCCGATTTATCGGTACTGGTCATGTACCCGAGGAAGAAGATCTGATAAATGTGAAATTCACACTTGACATACTTGAGACACAACAGATTTCCAAGAAGTGTTTGGAGCACTAGGTGAACTTGGCAGACATGGCCTTCATAGAATGAAGAGAAAACTACTTCTTTTTTTCTACAGAGAAGCTAGATGAAGCATTATTTCATTATTTTAGTATTAATCCATGGCTTGTCAATCAGTGGAATAGAGTGCATAAATATGATTATGAGGTGGTGTGCTGCCCAGTAGAAGTGATCTTTATTGGCATGGGCTCTGGGAATCATTGTGTGTTGTCCACACCTGCTGTTCTACTTAATAGACGCATTGTTAGATAATTACTCATTGGTGTTGACTTACCACTGAAATAGAGTTGGTTGAAGGCTTTCGCTCACTAGTTATAGAAACTTTACAAACCGGTCAAAATGGTGCCACCACTGGAACCCCAGGATGATGGGATGATTGATGCTTACAGTGGTTAGAAATGAGATCACGTTGAGTGCTCAGTTCACAAAGGATAGTCTCTGTGCTGCGGATGAGCGGGCCAGTCTCCCCCATCAATGGTATGATGACCTGGAGGTTGCGATGGTGCATTGATGTGGTTAGTGAAGTTACCAGCTGCTCTTGAGTGAACAAGCAATATCAAGACAGAAACCCTACCTGAATGTTTACTATTAACAGGCAAGGACTGGTGAGAAGAAATTTACCATGGACCTACCATGGGGAGGCATGTGAATGGGCTCAGGGCATTTGGACATTCTGTGTTGACCTTGGGACAGGGTGAGCAGCTCGTCCACTGTTTCTTTAACCTCTGGTGCATGTTCAAAAATTATGTGTGTAAGTAGTTAGACCTGCAGATTGCACATTGTCAAATTGGAGTGTGTACATTTCTCTTACTGTGTTATATAGCTATAAAGCTCGAAAGTAAGAAAGTAAAGCACCTTGATAGAAGCAAAAGTGTAAAGTACCACAAATCTAACCAGTCTTCCAAGCATCAGTCAGCACAGTGCCAGGCCTCAAAGCCTTCAAAGCCACTGCTTGCCCTTCCCTGCTCCCAGCACACAAGACTTTCTGCACTTTCTAGCTTACTTAATACTCAAATTTATGATTATTTGACAGATGACAGATTTTTATTGTTAAGCACTGAGAAATGCTTAGGATAATCCTCTAATGTTCTTGAGAGGATTTGTTAAGGAAAAATAGAAAAGAATCCAGGGAGAATATCACTTATTCAAACTGTAAACAAATTAAAGTATACTGTGACTACAGGTGTACGATTACATCTGCATTATTTAGTTTGCATATAAAAATATTAAATTGCAGTTTGTTTGTCAGCATGAGTTGAGTTTATGTCATTGTGAACACATAACCAAATTAATTACATGAAAAGTTAAATCATATTATATTAGAACTGAGCAGACACGGTTTGTTTGGGATCAAGTTCATAATCAAGTCAACAAACTGTTATGAAGCCGATAAATTCTGATTATTATCGGAACCTGTGATTTGTTGATCAGGGCTTCTAAATGCAAAACACATGTCACAATAATGACATAATAACCCCAAAATAAATTAAATCATTCTGTAGTAGCATTACGAAACAATATTTTCATGTTTCACACATTCAGATTACAGTTCCACCTTCCACCAGGCTTTCTAAATAGTGTGAGAGACTTGAGTAGAGTAAAAGAAAGGAGGTAATCATTGTCATGGTGGTATTATTTATAGCTTTTTTTAAATAAACAATTTATACTTTTAAGAATTGGCATGCTCCAACAACGGATATAAAGCTATTTGAGATTACTTTGATACTGTGACACTGAAGTTTAAACCACAAACACACAAAACAAAAAAAATTTCAACCTTGAAGTGCAACATGAAAAAAAAGTCTGACACCAAAAACCAGGAGTTCTGAGGTGCAGCCTGATAATTATAGAATTACGGTCATGAACGATGTCATCAGCCACATCTATCCATTGTTAACTACACTGCAAAACAACCAAGACTGTATTTTACTAAATTACGATTTAAGAATTTTTTCTTTATAGAACTTACTAAAGCAAGCAGTAAAATTGCACTGCCTTAAAGTTCTCTCAGTCCTCTGAAAAATAATGGCTGTACAGCATGTCTGATAGAGTCAGTCTTAACACATTTCCATAATTATTAAGCTGCACCTCAGGACTGTTGGTTTTTGGTGTCATGTTTGTTTGTTGTTGCTTTGACTTTTTTTGTACACATAAAAAAAACGAACACTTCAGTGCTCAAAATTTGTGTTTTTTAATGTTTTCTTTGTTTTTTCTTTTTACGCATCAGTTTGATTTTGTATGTGTGTTTCTTGTGTGTGTTTGCATATAGTACTTCAGGACTAAAAGTTTTGGTTTTCTAGTTGTTGTTTTTTTGTGTGTGGGTGCCAGATGTTGGATCTGCAGATTGCACAATGCTTTATGCTTCCCTAGTGGCATCTTATAATTTATAACATCTGGGCTGTTGTTTGATTTGATCAATATTTAAAAAAAAAAAAAAAAAGATCATGCATATTGTGACACATATTGACAAATATGAGATATTTAGCTATTTAACCTACATTTTAACCTATTTTGCATTGAAAAGTTATCTTATAAGATGAGGTTTGCACATTTTTATTTATCAGCTCAAAATAATGAAAAAGTAACAAAATTAACAATCTTCACATAAATTCCTGACTGTGCTTATATTACCTGTAATTTGCAAAAAAAAAATTGATTAAATATTGTGATTCAGATCTTTATGCAATTAATTGTGCAGCACTAATCTTTTCTGAATTAAAAGTATTAAAACATTAAATTAAAAACTCTTAAATCCTCTGACCTAATTGATTCACTCCCAATGTTTTTCACTTCCAATGTCTGAGCGCTGTTTGTTTTCTTTCTGTAATTCAATGCAAGTACCGAAGTAATGAAAGAGAGGCATAATATTGATAATAGTCTTTTGAAGTTGTAATACAGTTTAAAGTTATTTTGTTTCACGCTGCTTTATGAAAGACAATGTATTGTTTAGATTACTGGAAACGTATTGTCTGGCAATTAAAGTACATGTAATTGCACAACCAAATTGTATTCAGTTCAGTGAAACTCTGAAGGCAGAATCAGATTATATTAAATTTATTGTTGAGAAGTGCAGATATTATTTAATTGAATGGCACTCTTCTGACGGTATAGTATAGTTATGGTATTATTGGTATAGTAAAATTGGGGCTTTCCCTTATCCTAAAATCCAGCTTAACTCTTGATACATCTCTTTAGATGTAATTGGTGATTTATTTTGCTTGACTAAATAAGACTTAAATTTTTAAGTTTCGTTTTATCTCCTTCAAATCCATATCAGTAACAACACCGTAACAGGTTAAGGATTGTTTTAAACCTAAACTCCAACAAACCAGGCCTCGAAAATGATCTAAGATCAAATAAATATGCAGCATTAAAAGCATTTACATTTTGTAAATGTGTGCAGTAAGTTAATCATCATGCCTGGATAAACAGAGTTTGTGATGCCTTAAACCACTGCACATCCTGATGGGGCAGAGAGAGCTTGGCAAAGGTGCTGTTAGAGAAGAAAGAACGCTTTATACTGAGCATGACCCGGGGCTTCTCAGTGGAGGAAGGAAGTGAGGCTTTCATTCTCCAGGGGCCTGAGCCCAAAACAGTCTGCTCCAGCTAGACAGGGAGATTTCTAACCAATACTTCTCCACGCTCTACAGCTGGACTGTCAGCTTGTGGCCTGCTGTGTGATTTAGTTTGCTCTCACCAAACACCAAACATTGAACACAATACACCATTGCAATAGAGCCTGCAATGATGAATAGTCATAGGTTTGTATAACTAATTAGAAAACTTTTCTTTGGTGGCATTCTGTGTTTACAAAGGATTTGTGTGTCTGGATATGGTCATAGAGTCAATGGCAGGTTTCTTTATTCAACTCTAAATAAATCTCTACATGGTTAGAACATAATCTAAACAGGTCTTTGTCTTTATTATGTGCAAATGTGAATGTACAATCGGTGCTCTTTTTTAATTACAGTTCAATGCAATTAAACATAATCAGATCCAGTTACTTACCAGGTTTTTCTACACTTTAGGTTTGAAAAGGGTCGCATCTACAGCTACATCGGTGAGGTGGTCGTATCTGTGAATCCTTACCGTGCTATGAACATCTATGGTCGGGACATGGTCGAGCAGTACAAGGGCAGAGAGCTGTATGAACGCCCACCTCATCTCTTTGCAATAGCCGATGCCGCGTACAAAGCCATGAAGAGACGAAATAAAGACACCTGCATTGTTATCTCAGGTGGGATACACTTACACTTACTATTAAAAAAATTAACTCTATTGGCAACATATTTCCATAATTATTAAGCTTTGCTTAATAATTATTAAGCTATTTGTTGTTTTTACTTTTTTGTATTTTTTTGCGCTTACGCACATCATAAAAATGCACACGTCAGTACTCAAAATTTGTGTTTTCATGTTTTCTTTGTTTGTGTGTTTTTATGTTTTCTTTATTTAAAAAACATAAATTCTATTGGCATTGCCCAGAGTTGGTAAGTTATTAATCAGATAGATATAGATTATCTTGTAAAGGTTTATAAGGTGTATAGTTGTACAGTCAAACCTTGGATTGCGAGCATGATTCGTTTCGGAATTGTGCTTGTAGATCAAAGCACTCGTATGTCAAAGCAAATTTCCAGATGAGAAATAATATAAACTCCACAACCCAAAAGTATATATATAAAATTCATATAAAGACTTTCTCACACACAACCACGGAAACACTGCTCTGTCGGTTAACTCCTTAATTAAGGAACCACTCTAATGACACTTGCTTTTGCCTTCTTTTAAGGATTCTGTGCAAATGTGGCGTTGCATTGCCATTAAACAGATTTATCTCCTGCACTGCTACAGCCTTTTTAACTTTTTTCTTCACAAAGGACGTTGTTGCAGTACAGTTACTAAAGAAGTCACTACATTTGGACACAAAATAAAAAAAAAATGCTTTATGCACATGCGGACTGAGACTGAGCATGAGAGACAACTAGCTAAAGAAGAACCATTGGCTCAGTTGTGATCATGTGAATCTCGGCAGACAAAATGCATGCGTACTATTCATATATCAAGACCTCACTTGTTTATCAAGTTAAAATTTATTGTCAAATTTTGATCGTCTTGCAAAACGCTGGCACAATACACTATATTTTTAGTCTGCTTTCTTGAGTCTAGGCTTGTATGATGGGATTATGGAGTGATTAGAGCTATGGTTAGAGCAAAATTACTCAGCATTGGCGTAGTACTGGCTCCTCACCAACAACAAAATGATGTCCCTCACAATCCACTACGCAGAGCAGATAGCAGATTATTGGATTCCTTCATAAACGGTCCATTTGTGTGACTCAGAGTGTGGGTCTTCCACAGAACTGACTCAATGATTCATTTGTACATATTTATTTTTGGTTGTGGAAAGTTTTCTGAGGTGGGACGCATATCTCAGGGGATACGAAGGAGCAGCTTTAAATAACACATTGTTTATGTAAAACACTGATAAAACGCTGATGATTCAGTGTGACCACAGTGTGACTGCACTGCAAAAATATTTGAGCTGTTTAGTGTCATCTAGTGGTCAGAGGAGGTATTGGATTGTTTAGTCTTGGAATTAGGCATTGTCATATGAGTCATGACTTGAATATTCTGTGAATGCTGGGCAATGCCTCTGATGCATGAGTGAATTAAAGTGTTTGCTCATTCCATAGAGCCTAGTAATCAAATGTTTGCTATTCTCAATTTGCAGGGGAGAGTGGAGCCGGGAAAACAGAAGCCAGTAAATACATAATGCAATATATTGCTGCTATTACAAATCCTAGCCAAAGAGCAGAGGTGGAAAGGTAAGTTGCTCCTTTTGCCATATCTTTTGTTTATGGCGTAATAGCTTTTAATAATCGCAACTAAATTTACTAAAAGGTCCAAAAATAATTTAATGCATTTAATAAATAATGCTTTCATACCGATTATATTATAATTATTGTAGTGTGAATTATTAGCATGTAAGGAAGTGCATCATTATGACAGCATTATTAAGTAATAAGTAATTATTAAGTAATAATTATTTAATAATAATTTATTTGTAGATGTGCATGTAATTGTGGGCACTGCATCATCAGTAATCTAAGCACTACTAAGTTAGCTGTTTTAGAAGAGGATTAGTCTCAGATTGAATCTTTTGAAGTGAAAAATGTTACTCAAGCTCAGAAGTAAATAATACATTAGCTTTGGCCTAAAAAGGGATGACTGTAATGGAAGTGAAAAATAGAACACAGTGAAAATATGCTTGGGCTAAAAAAAAAAGGGCAAAATGCTGCACCAAGCACTAGTTTTACTCAAATGTATAATTTAAGTTTAGTTTCTGTACAGTTCGAGAATGGTGGATTGGTCGCATGAATATTCTGATAACTCTCCTGTTATTATACTGTATGTGTATATGGTTATAATATATATATATTTTTTTATGCACTGCAAAAGACGGTTTAAAAAAAGGCCAGGTTTAAGACTAGAACATGAGCATTGCTTTTACATTAATATTAAAGTCTGCCGACACAGGATTCACCCAGGAATTACCAGGTGGATGTTTCCTGCGTGTCTTTTAAGGTGGAGTTCATACAGGTCATGGCAGTGATTTGCAGACTGTGGCTTGACCCATAAACCTTATAGCAGAACACACTTTCCACCCCGAACAGCACTCACTGTACTCATTCCCACTGTGCTCCATTCGTTGGAACAGTACTTGAACATGATGGTGATATTTCAGGCACACATGGGTACCTACCCATAGTGGCTAAGACTAGGACGTATCCAACAGTCAGATCTTTTAGCTGAAATAACTGTGGCCCAGTGAGTGGTTAAGTAATCCACAAGAGACCAATAAAAGCTTCAGAAATTTTAACTTTGTGTGTTTCTGCAGAGTGAAAAACATGCTGCTGAAATCCAACTGTGTCCTGGAGGCTTTTGGAAACGCCAAGACCAACCGCAACGATAATTCTAGCCGCTTTGGAAAATACATGGATATCAACTTTGACTTTAAAGGAGACCCCATTGGTGGCCATATCAGTAATTACCTGCTAGAAAAGGTAAGGAAATTGCAAATGGTTAAGCAGAAAAGGCCAAGAAATGGGTTAGAATTTTCTTACAGTTTTTAACAACTTTAATAACCGTAATATACTGTTTTATACTCATTGATCATTTTCATTAGAATCACCTGTAGCCCTGCTCACCCATGAAATGATTCAGTTATCCAACAATGTGGCAACTGTTCAGTGCATAAAATCATGCAAAGAGAGCTTCACATCTAGCAGCAAAATGGGGGAAAAAGTGCATAGGAATGGACTTCATTGGGTTCCACTCCTTTGAAAAGGGAAGTAGACAAAGCTACAAAAGCACATTGAATTGGCATCCGGTCAGGCAAAAACAGAAATCTGAGGCTACAGTGGGCACGGGATCACAGGAAATGGACAGGAAGATTTGGCCCATCTTCAGTAGTCCAATACTGGTGAACCTGTACCCATTGTAACCTCAAATTTCTGCTGATTAGGCTGACTGGACTCCAACCAAATGTGCTTTTATCTGCTTCAACATGTGATCTGTTGTGCATTCTGAGATGCTTTTTAGCTTAGCACTTTTGTAAAGAATAGTAATTTGAACTATTAAAGCCTATCTTTGAGCTTGATACAGCCTAGCTGTTCTCCTCTGACTGTTTTCTCTGTTACAGCAAGGTGTTTCCATCCACAGAACTGCTGCTTACTGTATGGTTTTAGTTTTTTGCATATTTTTTATATAAACTATAGAGACCTGTTTGCATAAAGATCAAGAGAGATCAAAACCAGCTCATGATCACTGAGATCACAAACAACCATGCCACAGTGTGGGACACTGAGATCGCATTTTCGAGCATTCTGATATATGATGTAAAGCTTTGCTGAAGCTCAGATTTTATGCAGCCCCCTGCTGCACCATAGGATTATAATTAAACAGCTGTGTGGCCAAAAGGAAACCGCTTGTTAGTAAGGTTAATTGGGGGGAAAATGGGGCACGCATCATGCTTATTGCCCACTGCCTCTGAAGGCAGTGTTATGATCTGGCTTTCCTTCAGCTGGTCAGGTTGAGCCTTAGAAACCTTTTGGCAAAAAAAAAAAAAAAGAAGTCAGATGATGATGTAAATATACTGAATAATCCTTTTTGGCCAGGCAGTGTATTTATTTTCCAAATATTTCCTCAAGGCAATTAAGCCACAGGTTTGTTCCTGGCACCAGCAACATCAGATTTAATTTCATTACTGTCGCTGTTTAACCAAATCAGATGTGCAAGTGCTAGAATTTGGCAAACACCTTGGTGTATTGGATGGTGATAACTATTATATAATTTTGTACCAACAAGAAAATGAAACACAAGAAATATTCAAGACGTAAGAAATCAGCGTTTTTATGTTGTTGTGTTAATATTTAAAATAACCATTTTACATTAAGACCCTATCACACTCCAACAAAGTTCCCATGGCATCCTAAAAATATCAAAGATTTTACTGATAAATATTGCATTTATAAAGTTAATAAAACATCCTAGCCATGTCCCTGTCAGGTTTTCAATACATCAGTGTTTTCACTCATTTTCTACCACACACACAATCATGCACTCACCGGGTCCAATGAGATTGAACTGAGTTACCAAGACTGATCAGATCACACCACCCTTTTACCAGGGCCTTTTCGCACGCTTACTATGTTGTCATTGTGTCCGATGGGTGTGTGTAAATAGAGTGATGCACAGCGCTTTTCTGCACTGGTGTGAGGAGTTAGATCCAGTATTCGTACCAAGTCCTCTGAATTTGGCATAGATGCGATGATAACCTGCTGCGTGTGCACCGTAAACATTGTCAGCACTAGGAGAACATCTAATGCTTATAACATGGTGTCTTCTACAGTGTGGCATGGATATAACACAAGCCTGAAAAGGTTGTTAGGCAAAATCAATTGACGTAGCAAAAACATAGTGACATCCCAATGACAACTGAGTCCGAACGCCATCCAATCTCATCTGCGTCATGCTTGTAGTACGTCAGTGAAGTCTCTAAGAGGTGTTAGTTAGGCTCTTGACTGGGCAAAACTTTCATAACTACAGGTAAATCTTTGCTAAGTTATTACGCCTTCTTGCTTCCACCTCATCCTTACCAGGCCGTTTTTTCGAGGTGGAAACAGTAAGAAACATTTGTACTTTAGTACAAGTAAAGTTACCATTATAAAAATCTACTCAAGCAAAAGTAAAAATTAGCTCATTAAAAGTTTACTCAGGGTAAAAGTCACC
The DNA here is from genome assembly GCA_030347435.1 of Clarias fuscus. Classification (NCBI taxonomy): domain Eukaryota; kingdom Metazoa; phylum Chordata; class Actinopteri; order Siluriformes; family Clariidae; genus Clarias; species Clarias fuscus. The sequence continues at coordinate 16,221,610 of CM059220.1, forward strand.
GAGTTACTTTTTTTGACAGCGGGGAAGGGATGGGGGATTATAGTGTAGTGTAGTTCAAAACAGACAAGCAGATCTAAATCTCAAACTAGTTGTTGTTTTTCATTGAAGGAACCTTTGCATAATAATGCTGTTGCCTTTCTTGTGCTTGAAATCAAAGTGGTCGCATGAATATGGTGTGACGCTTTCCTCCGGATAGCCGAGGGGGAAAAAGGAGCTCAGAGCCAAGAATAACGTTCTGCACAAAACCTTTATCGGCCCTTTCAGCGTCACAAAACTATAATATAAAACATAAAGTAAAAGTAAAGAAAAGGGTAAAAGATGAGAGCGTTTTGGGGGTGAGCATATCACCTGAGCTCCTACTTCGTTCTCTCCTACTCACGCACACACCTCCACAGCGTACACACTGGGGGAGAGACGGCAACTCTTAAAAGGGCAACATACATACATAATGTGGGATACAACATAGTAATGGCCGTTACACTGGCCAGGGGTTTGCTTCATCAGAATTTGTTGGCATTTCGTTTTAGCTGGGTCTGCATCAGTGGCATCTGTTTTGTCCGTCTCCATCGTTCTTGTGAATTTAGCCCGTTTGTTCTCCCCGCTCATCAATCAATCAGTTCCCAGGGGTATTTCCTTCCCTGTTGCATTATTTTTATTATTTTTTATTTACATTCATTTATTTTTTACTCAGTAGCGAATATGATTTAAAATGTAGCGAAGTACAACACTTCAAACTAAACATGCTTAAGTAAAAGAAAAATTACAGATTTTACAGAATTACAGAAAACTACTTTAAAAAAAGAAGTAGTACACGAAAAAACTTCTCAATTACAGTAACACGAGTAAGGTTTTCTGAACATGAAGTGTGCAGCTCCATGTCAAGCAAGACAAGGGTGTCATTATTTTTATCATGATTTTGTTGAGTAATTAATATTTTCTATTATATGTATTTCATGTTAGCCAAACCTTTTGCCCCTAGTCTAGAGTGATCTTCCAGCAAGAAGGGGAAAGAAGTTTTCATTCCTTCTACCAGGTAAGTCGTGAGCTGTGTAAAAAATCCTAATAGGGTTGTTTTTGTCTATGCAGCCTGGGATGGGATGACTCACTCTAGCCAGATGCTACCAAATGTATATTTATAATTCCAAAGTCATGGCCGTCTACTAAAAATAAACCATTACTCTGTCTTATGCTACCATAAGGAAATTACTGTTTTCTCATAAATCAAATGCTGTTTTTGAAGTGTTTACAAGCTTGCACAAGCCTTTCGTACATACTGTATACATTACTTAGTTATTACATAGTATCCTTAACAATAGTAGACGAATTTGTGAAAGATTCCAACAAATGAGTACGTACAGAAGCATACTTTGTCATCTTGGTGTTTGACCTCTGTGTTCTTTACTTGCTCTAGCTTGTGAAAGGAGCTCCTGAGACTCTGCTGCGATCCCTGCACATCCAGAAAGACCCAATAGCTTATAATTACATTAAAGTTGGAGGACATATAAAGGTATTGCAATGCATATTTCCCAGTTTAATCAAGTGTTTTTAAAATATTTATGTAGCGTCAAACACTCAGTGTTCAAACTGTTTTTATGTGTCATAGTTATTACATGATGGTTAAACCTTTCATGGCTCTCTCAAGATGAGTATGTAGTAGAATAACAGGAGGTGCCTCAGCTGTCTCCACATGAGCGTTTAATGGGAGAGAACAAAAACAAATTTATGGCAACAAACAATCTGACATCATGGAACATACTGGGTTGTGTGGTTAAAAGAGCTGTGGCACACACTGAGGTGGTTTGAACATTGTGGGCCAAGCCCTATTTTTTTTTTCTTTCTAAATAGGAACACTTTTGGGTCAAGCTTCCCTGTGTATCCAAAAGGGCTGCGGTTTCCAGGGTTACTTCCTCTTGAAAATAAACTCCAGACTGTAAGAAACATTAGCCACCAGAGGAACAGAACAATTAGAAAGTCTAGTGTTGTTGTTCTCTGAGACATGGGGAGATGGGGAAATTAGTTTCTACATCAGTGATTCTCTGTCTTTAATTGTGGTGCTATAAATGTGATGTAAATGTAACACATTAAATCAGTTTCTTAGCACAAAAGCAGGGTTGTAAGTAACACAGGATAAATACACAGGGGTAGTGGTACCTCGGTATACAGATTTAATCCGAGTTAAGGCAAAATTTTGTATTGCGAAACATATTGTCCAATAGGAAATAATGTAAATGCAAATAATCCGTTCCATTTATTTTGTAGTATTAATTACTCAATAGCTACAGTAAAATTAATATAAAGCAAGTTTAATTATAAGACTATAAGAAACTACTGTATAAGGAAGTGTTGTATATGTTGCATGCCTTTTTTTCCCATGGCAAAATGAAAACAAGGAAACTGTTTCGAGTTTTGTTACTTTTCCTTAAAACATCATAAAATGAGTGTATTCCCTTTTTAAAAAAATAAAACTATTGAAAATTGGAAAAAAATGAATTGTCTCTACCTGGGACACAAAAAAATCAAGTTTTAACTTTTTTTTTTAATATATCATCATCATTTAACATTGCTCATGTAACATTACTCTGCTCTGTTTTTAAAAATCACATAATGATCCACATTAGCACAATCGGTACTATCAACAATGTTTATTGTACTCTTCTGGCCTTGCGCACGTGAGCCATTCAAGCTGGTCTGTTACCTCAGCTTAATCATGAATCTGAAATAAATAAAAACAAGCAAAGGAGGATTACAGGGGACTCATATTTATCATTTTATGCCAAAAGTGTTTTGGATGTCTATTTGGCATATTTGCGTGTGATGTTGACATAAAAAAATAAAGAGTAGTTATACATACAGTATGTATAACTGAGGAATGTTTGGTCTATTCTGTTGTTCATGTTTAATCATTGATCCTGTACATTAAATTAATCCTTGAATGATGTCATTATACCTGTATATATAGTAATACACAGTATCAGACACACCCTTGAATAGCTCTGCTGCAGATGAGAAGGTCATTTAAGTCACTACCCTCAAAAACCTCCAATTTACAGCACCTTTAATTAGAGCCATTTTGAAGGCTTTACAGAGCAAAAGTAGCAGACATATTAACTATTCAAATGGGACTATTGCATAATTTGGATGTCTATAGCATTGTTTTACAGTGTAGGAAAGAAATAGAAATCTGGCAAAAGTTTGTGTCCAAACGTTTGATTGGTACTGTACCTCCATCAAGGATCAATGTAATATAAAGGATCACTGATTAATCATGTAGATTATACTGTATGATTATCCTACTGTCTGATGTTTATTCAGTTATTGTTATACTTTTGTGACCATTATATGATTGTTGTATGATTGGATTTTTGTCCTGCCTGCCTTCATCCACTCTTTGTGCTACTTTTCTAGTCCTCCATCAATGACAGTGCGGATTTCAAAGCTGTAGCAGATGCCATGAAATTGATAGGATTCACCACTGATGAGCTCCAGACCGTCTACAAGATCCTTGCTACCATCCTGCACCTGGTACCCATGTTATTAAAAAATCTTGAATAAACATAAGCATTTGTTATTTTCATACCCAAATGTTCAGGAACAAGTTAATGCTGCTAAATATGGTGCTTTCTTATTGCCGGAAATTATGTTTATTTTTCCTCATAGGGCAACTTGAAGTTTGGAAGTGACGGTGATGTGACTTTGATTGAGAACTCAAAGTTAGTTGCTGTGATTGGGAATTTGCTATCAACTAAAGAGGAAAACGTGGAAAAGGCACTGCTTTACCGTACTGTGTCAACCGGTCGTGATGTCATTGACAAGCAGCACACAGACAAAGAGGCCAGTTACGGCCGGGACGCTCTGGCCAAGGTACAGCCAAACCTGCTTTAACCATCTTCCTCAGGGAGAAGCCTGATTGATGGATTGATTGAGTTTATTGATTCTCAATGAGTTTATTTTGTAGCCCAGTTGTTGTATATAATCAAAATAGCCACCACAAGTGAGTTTCAGAATTTGCAAGCAAAATGCAGTTTTAAGTAACCTGGAAATGATTAACTATAGCAGATGCATTCATCTTATATTTAATGAGTCTTTTATCATTAACAGGCTCTTATGTATTTTTTATATGTGATAATTGGGGATGCGTTCTCTTGTTTGGAGTTTGTTATTATAATCAAGGGCCAACTCGTACTTTTCCGCAAACATTTTTTAACTGGCCTCAGATGCAGTAGGTACTGTACACATCAATTTTAATCAGACTTCAACTATTAAAAGTCTGTAATTGTGCCAGTTCGGTAAAAGATGTTTGCTTTGCATACGTAATAATGTAGCACTTTTTTGGCATAGAGACTTATTTTGCATTTTGTCACAGGTCTTTGTGGTTTAATAGTGACATTTTTACAATGTCACTTCTACTTAAGTCTATTAATATGTCTTTGAATACACTTCCACTTTCTATATGCTGTGAACGTTAAATCATAACGTTTATCAGAATAAAAATGTAAATATGTGGTCTTGGCATATTATAAAATAAACTGCAGTGTAAAAATACAATGTCAACTTTTCTAGCCCATCATGTTTCAATAGATACATAAGTACCTTTTAGATACATATAGTAACTTTAATGTATTAGTTTTCTGTTGGTGAAATGCTTGTTTTAACGGACACACTGTTACGATCAAACAGGTTAATCAACGCAAATTTTGTACACACTCTCTCTTGTAAAGCAGTCTCTGAAACCAAACTGTTTGGCCTAAAACTTCTAAATAAACACCCTGATGATTATTATTTTCAGAAACAGATTATTATTTTTGATGTACAGTATATCAATGCATGCTGGGTATTGGAGTGAAGAACATAGAAACAAAAGCATAATACAGAATCATGAATTTTGTCAAAATGCGAATGATGCAGTACTGTACCAGAGAATATTTTGAATAAGTTCCTACTAAACCTGTGAGTTTTATGTTATACTGTATATATCACGTTAAGAATTAATGATTATGTTGACCAATCTAGTTTTGACCCATGTTGTGTTCCACCAGGCCATTTATGAGCGCCTCTTCTGCTGGATTGTGGGAAGAATTAATGACATTATTGAAGTGAAGAACTATGATGCCAGAATCCATGGGAAGAACACAGTGATTGGTGTGCTGGACATTTATGGCTTTGAGATCTTTCAAAACAACAGGTGTGTTATAACTCTAATCTACACATGAAGACTTTGACTTCTCTAATACAATGCTGCTTCTGACATTTTTCTTTCTATTTCTTTTTTTTTTTGTTATTTACATTCTCCAGTTTTGAGCAGTTCTGTATAAATTACTGCAACGAAAAACTTCAGCAGCTCTTTATCCAGCTGGTGCTCAAGCAAGAGCAGGAGGAGTACCTGCGAGAGGGCATTCCATGGAAGCATGTAGGACTGTGACCTAATTTTGTCTCACAAATGTGTATAATGCGTTGTATGAGGGGTGTTTATATCAAACCGGACTGGTGATGAGATTTCCCCTGAATGAGGGTGTAAAACAAATTGACATTTCCGAAAGACTTTAAGCTCAGTATAATGATGAGACTCTTAGTCTCAGTAAAAAGTTAGAATAATGCAAATATATTAAATAAGATTGTATGTTCGTAAATGTCGATCCTGTCCAAGGATGCAATCCTGACCTCACACTAAGAGATATTAAAGGAATTAATGGGAGACCAGCGTTTCAAGAAGGTAATTCTGATCATAGCGCTGGCGTACTGAGAAAACTTTTGCATTCATGGTATTCAACCAGTAGTGAAACGCTGTAATAAGTACATTAGTGTAGCAGGGGATTATATAGAGGACTAAAATGAGTTTTAACTCTTATAACAGGTGATCTGTTATTCTGCACAATCAAAAGTCTAGGTTTCACTTGAACACCCTTTGTATAAGTTTGCTCAGATTTTATGATGACATTATGAATTTATAACTTGTTTATCTTGTTTATTATTTGGACAGATTGAGTACTTCAATAATCAGATCATCGTGGACCTAGTGGAGCAGCAGCATAAGGGGATCTTCGCCGTGTTGGACGAGGCATGTATGAATGTTGGGAAGGTGACTGATGAGGTATTCCTGCAGGCGCTCAACGGCAAGCTGGCCAAGCACGCCCATTACACCAGCCGCAAGGTATGGCTCAGAATAGAACTAGTTTCCAGATTCAGCACACAGGGATTTAGTTTTGAATCAAGAAAATCTTGACAAAAGCTCTTTAATATGCACAAAGTTCACTTTATCACAGTTGTAAGCTATAGTGCCCTTGCAAGCCATTTTTCTCTCTTGTGAGTTACTAAGCATGTCAACTTATTGAGTAATGGAAACTGTACGATTTAAATTTTAAAAGAAATGAATTGCCCTGGATCAGATTGTCTTGTATCAGTGCTGAATTAAATCTTTGGAGATGTTTTAAGGTCTAATCCCTGGTTCAACATACTTGGTTTTGATTCTGTCCATGGCTGTACATTACCATGAATGGACAGAAGAGGGCATCAGTGATCATTGGAAGACCCCCTTGTGTCTGGCTCTATATTGAGCTCTAGGTGATGTCACTGCCAACCAATGGGATCTATTGAGACTGCAGTCTTACAGCCTCGGAAAGGATTTTACAGAAAAACAGAGATTGAGATTCAGATTTACTTAAAAAATAAAGTATAGCTAGGACACTGAAGAAATTAGTTTTTAGTTACATGTTGGATTGACCAGTTCTGATGCCAGCTCTGGTTCATCCATGTTTGCTTTGATGTCTGTCTGCAAGTGGAATTGGAACAAGACCATGCTGTTATGCCATTAGATATATATAGATATACCTAGCTGTGTGTTGAGCAACTGGCCAAGACGACTCATTTTTAATGCAGAGGATTACTACCCACTGTAGATGTGCCTACTGCAGCTACATCAATCAAGAGAGAGGAAGTGATTCACTTCTTCTGGTGATGTGTATGCATGTGGGTGTTTGATGTAAAGATTGCATATTCCATATAAATGCATTCATTGTTAAATCAGAGTGGTGTTTGCAAAAGTGGAAAAAGCAGACCTGCTGATAAACGTACTCTGATACTGACATTAAGACCATATCACGCTTCCTTTTTTTTTTCATTCTTGCCTCACATACCCTGACATTTTATGTATTTCTGTTCATGATTTAACCCTGGCATAATTAAAGGACACTCCTTAAAAGGCTACAGTCAGATCTATAGAGGATTTTCTTTTTCTTTTTTTCCCCCCTTCTTGTTTAGCTCATTACATTTTCTTTGCAGTCTGCCTCCTACAGGAAAATCACATACTTCACTGGTTCTAAATGTGCTAAGGCTTTGCACACTGGATGATTTTAGGCAGTTCTATTAAAGCACTGATTTTGTTCCATTAATTGGAAAATGTGTGCGCTCAGGGAATGGAAACGAGAGAAGAAAGCGAGCAAGGGAAATGTACATCACAGATGCTTAGTCCATGCCTTTTACGTTTAAGAGAATTCACACTGTTCTAACCTGCATTATCTGTAGCCTGGAGCACTACTTGATTGCCTCCTCCCTGCTTTTAAAGCTTGTTTCTTTGCTGGTTGTCCTCCTTTCATAATAGCAAGTGAAACCACTTTTAATGGCCTTTTTATGACTGTCAAGAGTTATTGTGGTGTTCTCATTTGTTTTCATTAAAAATCGTCAGGGAAAGCCTATTACCAGGAAGTTCCTATTTAATATGAGTTAATACAGACATACTGACATGCACATTGCTCACAGCACAGATAATTACATGTGTTGTGCTTTTCAGAATCCTTAGTCAACGAGCTTTCAAATATTTAAAAACCTGTCAAGTATTTAAGAAATATACTAACTTACCTACTTACTTACTTGATATACTTGTACTCACTATGTAAAGGATATCGATCATTAACTGCAGTGACACTAATAGGAAAGATTTGTAGTTACATAAGTGAAAATATCTGAACTCTCCGACAGATGCTGGGAGTGTAAGAGGTTAGAAACTAAAGAAACTCCTACTGTGCTGTTTAAAACTGTGTGGGCATTCCTTTTCTCAGAACGATCGTCCGTGTCAGCTTCCTGGCAACCTAAGCAATTTGTCAACAGAGGTGGGATTAATTAACATAGAATCATATTGCAAGTGATGCTGCTACGAGACAGAAGTGCTGCGGTTACCACAGTAACCGTTCTCTAAAAATACTTCACTGGATCTTATTAAGACAATTGAAGTAACAGCATATGTAGATCTTGTTCATTGTGCTACTTTCTAAATAATACAATTACACGCTGGCCACTTCATCAGGTACACCTTGCCTGTATTCGGTTGGTCCTCGTTTTGTCTTCAGAACTGCCTTAATTCTTCATTGCATAGATTCAACTATTGGTTCCCTGTTGACATGATAGCATCATGCAGCTGCTGCAGTTTTCTCGGCCACACATCCATGATGTGACTCTCTCGTTCCACCACAAATTGGTTTGAGATCTGGTGACTGAGGACGTCATTTGAGTGCAGTGAACTCATTGCTCAAGTTCAAGAAACCAATTGGAGATGATTTTAGCTTTGTGACATGGTGCTTTATCCTGTGGTCATGAACCACATGGATGGTCATGTTTAGCAACAATACAAAGGTAGGCTGTAGCCTTTAAATGATGCTGAATTTCTTCTGCTGCTATAGCCCGATGTGTTGTGCATTCAGAGATTCTCTGTCTGCTCATTCTTCTCTCCATCCCATGTTCAAAGTCACTTAAATCACATTTCAGAGGTGTGATTTATACCTGATTTCAATATAGTCTAATCTATTTCTGACTTTTTAAGTAAATGGTGAGCGGAGAGTACTTTTCAGTATAGAAGCCATAGACTATGAAAACAGACTAATCATGAAACTGGGATTGTTTATGCCAGTGATATACAGTATGCAAAAAGCATGAAAATTGTATGTAATGTTAAATACAATAGAAGACCATCAGTATAGGCAGATATATCCTAGATATGTAATCTGTCATGATAGCCTGTTTTTCTAATCCTTATTGAGCTGAAATTCTCATTTTCTTTTCTTATAAAAATGTTCGCCACGTTCTCAGTGTCTCCCACAGTCTTACTCTGACCTTCCACATTTGCTTTGATCATTCCAGATGTGCGTTATTTTAATGTCTTGCTTCCCAGCAGCTCTTAATTATAGTGATTTGCCGACACAGACGTTCACGCAAGGATTCTATGTTTGGGGAAAGGTGGGTGGGCTTCAGTCCTCCCATGCGTTTCCATGTTGCTGTTTTTTTTTTTTCCTTTCCCTGAGGTGCAGGCGTGTGACAGGGTCTACCGTTGCAGATGGCTGGATGGAGGCGAGAGCATGCTCATTAACTCACAAAGCTTTAATTACACAGGGCAGGCCAGTGAAGCCCATTAGTGGCTGATTTCTGAGCTGCACTGGATATGATAGAGCCACCAGAGAATCACTTATTACACCAAAAAATCATGGTAAAATAGTATTGCTGTTTACTATGTAGGAGGTGAAAACAATGCTTTCACTATGTTGCAGAACATGATTTTAATGACTTTTTGCAACAGTTTGTTCTAGACACATGGATGTAATAATGGTCTTTGTGTTTTGGGGAAAGATTTACCATATGTTAAAATAATCACATGATTCATTAATCACACATTTTGAGAATTAATGTTTTTTTTGGTTATGAATTTAGAAAGCTATTCAAAATGTAGTAGCAACTTAGTACAAATTTTAATGTCTAATAGGTTAAGGATTAAAAAAAATGTTCAGTTTTTATTATGGCTTTCCTGATTTATGTATTTACATAATAATGCAAAAAAGTAAGTGTGATAACTGCTGTGTATTCAAGCAAATGTTTTCATGTGAAGGAAGTCAGGACACTTAAAGAGTTGGGTAAGTGTTCAGTATGTATAAGCTAGTCATATTATCCTTTTTATTTTCAGAAACCTTTTTAACAGTGAAAAGTTCTGTTACAGTAACCGTACTGGTCTCTGTTGGTGGATCTGGTGATACGTTTACAGCTGAACCTCTTTCACCCTGTTCCGATCCATAGCATTCTTCCATCCAGAGTCACATTAATTTCTCTCCAAGATCTTGTATTGATGATGGGAGAGTCAAAGTGCTGTGTAAAAGCCTTTTCCAGCACATCCCATTCAGTCTCAAAGGGGTTAAGTTCTGAACTCTGTGGTGGACAATTCATATGTGAAAATGATGTCTCAGTCTCCCTGAACCACTCTTCCACAATTAGAGCTCGATGAATCCTGGCATCATCATCTTGGAAGATGTCTGTGTCATCAGGGAAAGAAAAAAAATGCATTGATGGCATGACCTCATTTTTTGGGGGACACATCATTTTGCTGAACCGAATGTTGCAGAAGCAACCCCAGATCATAAGGCTGCTCCCTGTTTTTACACTGATGCTCCCATCACTCTGGAAAAACATAAATCTGGACTCATTAGACCACATGATTTTTTTCCAACGCTCTACATACTGCTCCCAAATTTAAGACTTTTTTCCATTTTTTTTCCCAGCCTCACTGATAAATGGTTTTCTTAAGGCTGCACAGCTGTTTAGTCCCAGTCCCTTGAGTTCTCTTCACATTGTGCATGTGGAAATCCTATTAAACATAGTGAGTTCACTGTTGTTTTGTTTATGATTTGATTTCACCAAATGGTTACTTGAATACCCTTAGTTGTTTTCTTTGCTTGATGCAGACCAATACTTTGACCCTTCTGTAATAGAGAAACGTTTTTGCCATGCCCACATGATGGGTCTTCTGCCTTATTTATCATTTAATAATTATCCAGTGGAATGATCTTAACTATTTGCTTTGTTAAACCAGATGGTGACTGGACAGTGTACAGTACATGGGTACTTATTTCTTATTTCGTTGACTCTGGCTTGCTCATTAGTGATGACATCAAATGAAACACTTATATCTGGATTTCTATAAAGCTGCTTTGTGACAATTTTCATTGTTAAAAACACTAAAATAACAAAATCTGCAGAAAAGCAAGTAACTGTGATTCTTATTCTGAGATAATAAGTGAGATAATATGTTTTTCAAACTGATTTGTGGCTCAGATTAAATTGAAACATGGGGTTGTTTTGATTGGTCCTACCCTAGCTAGAGGGGTTTGCTTTGTCTAGTTGAGAACTGGAATTAAACAAGCATCATGTCTGTAATCAGATGAAATCAGTATGGAAGGTTTTGAGTCTGAATATATTCTGGTGCCATCGTAATCATCCTGCTGCTGGAAAACGCACAGGTGGTGGGCAGAATGGCACACTGTTGGGGGTGGCAATGGAGCTGGAGGGGGTGGGGGTAATGCTGGAGCCTGGATGATCCTTTAAGACACATCCTTAAAACTGTGCATTACTTTTTTTTTTGCAATTTAGGAAAACATGTCTGCTGTGCCTAACATAATTAATGTAATTCATATTTACATTACACAAACGCTGACGTAGAAGAATCTAAATAAAAATAACCAGAGTGCTAAATACATGAAATATACAGTAATATGATCCGATAATCTGATTTTTAATATAGCCGTGTATTTGGCAACTTTTTATCTGCTCTCGTCTCTCACTCAGCTGTCACATGTATTTTCCTTCTGCATTGTCAAAAAACATGGTGTGTTAGTGACTCAGAGGCATTGTGTTAAGGATGCTGTTTATATTTAGATGAAGTGCAAAATCTTTCTTCTCCTTCTTCACTTTTCCACGTTTCCACAGTTTGATTTAACTCTGTCTGCGTCCCCTCATTCTTTTTTTTTTGTCTGGCATTGTGCATCTACACAGCACTGATGAATGTTGATGTTCTTTGTTTATATATACGTGTGCATGTGTGTGTATGTGTACATGTGTGCGTGCATGCAGGCATGCATCTCAGATCGTGACTGATTGGGATAGATTTGGCGAGGAAGGGAACTCAGCAGGTTGCTCAGAAGGCTCTGTCTGATCCAGCTGAAGCCTGGCCTTTGCTGGCCAGCCGTGAAGTTGTCTGAGCCGTGCAGGCAGATGGCATGGGAGGGCAAAGAAGAGAAATGTGATCTGGCTCTGGCTTTCAGACATATAATCCTCAAGGCTTCTGATTTTCATTGAAAATTTCATTGAAAATCTGTCTTTTGGTATCCTTCCCATTGGTGTTTATATATTGAACTTTACTCAGCTCCCGATTGTCCCATTTTCTGTGAAGTGCTCTGTAGAGTGGTGTCGCTGCTTCTGATGAGAGCTTGCTCTGCACCCCACAAAAAAAAGGCTTACTGTCTGCTGCAGTTTGGCCAAACACACACCAGAAATATGCCAATGAAGCTTTGCAGCAGAAATGAGACAACAGCAAGGATTATGCTCGGACTGAGAGAATGAACGTAAGCCGTGACAGGGAAAGATGTATACATAAACCTACAACACGTTGTGCATCTTCACACTTTGTCCTGCTTTGCTCTTGCTTTGTTGTATTTAGATTTTGTGCTATTTTTGTGTAGTGCAATTTCCTGGCAGGTCAAGAGCAGTGATATTTTCCATATAACACTGAACTTACAATCCACTTTAGTAAAGGATACCTAAGCTATAGACAGAAAAAGCAAATAGCAATTGGTCGCATTAAAAAAAAAACAAATGTAAAAAATGTAAAGTAGTAATGAAATCCCACCTGCCAAGCCACTCCTCCCCGATATCATCTTTAAGAGGGGAAAAACCCTTGAGGAACCCCGTCAGTGTATATAACACGTCATGTTACTGTCCGTGGAAGAGCAGTTTAGTTAATACCTTATCTACTTTTTTTTTGTATTGTAAAGTCTACTGCTATTCTGTCTAGCCGTTTAGCTATTCCTTTTTATGTACTATATCTTACAGTAATTTATAATTGTGTCGACATTTTGCTAGAAAGGCTTGTATGCTTCATCACTAAACAAGACCCCATTACTGACAAGAGCACAACAATGTTTACTTGCTTCTGTTTCAATCGAAACACTTTATAATTTTCTCTTTATAACCAACATACACCGATGTACAGCAAGCCAGATTGCAAGTCTCAGGATTCTGGAGCTTGTCGCTAGAAAAGTGCACAAAAAAGATACCTACTCCATTGCCTTGTTGTAGTGATGTGGTGCCATCATGTAATTCACAAAACGCAACATGAGATTTCGCACTACCGCATGTGTTTTAAGTACTGGACATTTTGACTCTTATGTTACGTTTTAGTCAATATTGTTCTGCTCTTACTGAATAATACAGTAAGAGCAGAATGATGAGTCATCAATTCCAAATCTGCATTTACGTACCCATGTACATAATTAATATGTATATCAATATTATATACTTCTGCACCTAAAATGCTACAAGTATGAATATAATATGACTTATGAATTTTCCTCTGATTTCTGCCTTTCAACCCACTTTCTTGCATATTAATATACTTCTCAGCATGTTTGTTTAATGCCACATATTGCAGAGTTTAATCGTATTTTTTAGGCATCAATTGATACCCAATTCATCATCACTTTCTCCGTTTCTACCCAGTCTCTGTGCCTTTCGTCTTTCTTCACCCTGTGAGGATCTCCAGTGTTTTTGTTCCTTAATAATACCTTAACGTCATATTACAGTATGTTTTTACAAAATTGATTGCCATCACCGATGAAAAGCAATATTTATACCTTCTTTTAAATGTGTGTGTCTTTACAGCTCACTCCCACCGACAAGAGCCTCGAGTTTGATCGAGACTTTCGCATTCGCCACTATGCTGGTGACGTGGAGTAAGTAGACAAGAATGAGGCTTTAAGTACATTATCTTCCAAGTGTCACTGGGAGGATTGGCGCGTTGAGTGCTATTACTAACTAAATACTGCTAGAGAAAAAGTCACTAGGGTATGAATGATGTTGGGATGGATGATAACATTGTACAGACTGAACTTAAAAGTAGTAAAGTTATTGTCATTCATATTAAATTTATTTTCTCGATTAGTTTTCTCAATCCATGTTTCATAAAGATGAACGCATTGCTATCCTGGAAAAAAGCACTCCCATTAGGATAAAACTAAGATGCAGGTTATCAGTCCCAATAACTTTGAATTAATTTGCACTTACCCTTCCTTCTATGGCACTGGTTCCCTACCCAGGTCCTGGAGTCCCCTCTGTAGCACTGTCCTGCACATTCCCCTGTTTTTTTAGCTCTATAAAACTTCCTTATCATTGTACTATAGGTGTTGTTAAGGAGCTAATTCAGAGCAAGGAAAACACTAATATGTGTAGGACCACTGGCAAACCAGGACCAGGCTTTGAAACCTGGTCAGATAAAAGTGGACTAAAGCCATTCCAAATCAATGGCCATGGGTCTCAGTTTCTTTCTTTATTTTGGCACCCATCATGATTTTCTTTTCATAAGGCAAGGTCTGAGAAACCTAAACTGTAAGCTGTCTGTATTAATATTTTTGAGTTTTTAAATACCTGGCTGTGTTAGCACTTAATGTGTACTGGGTGTGTATTAGAAATGGTGCTAAAAATACCTCTTTTACTGAAAGTGCATGAAAAATGGAGCACTCTGTGAGTCATCAGCATGATACTGTTCTCTTCTCAGGCGTCTGAAACACTTAATGTGTAGCACTTAGAACTCTGAGATTGAGTGGCAAATAAATCTGCCACCCAGCTCCTTTTATTTTCTCAGCTTAGGCGTCAGATACGTCTATAATGTTTTTGCATTAAAAGCAAAGCTTAAAAGCTTTCATTTTGTGCGTCTATTTATAGAATTTTTAAACTAATGTCTCACTGTGTTCTAACTCTTTCTTGCCAGCTACTCTGTGGTGGGCTTCATGGACAAGAACAAGGACACTCTTTTTCAGGACTTTAAGAGGCTGTTATACAACAGGTCAATATCCTCACCAGTCTGCACAGTTAATCATTTCCAGCATGCCTGCTTTGCTTTCATTTCACTGTTATAACTTGTGCTGCAGCTCGAACCCTGTTCTGAAGGCCATGTGGCCAGAAGGGAAGTTGAGCATCACGGAGGTCACCAAGCGTCCTCTCACCGCCGCCACACTCTTCAAGAACTCAATGATCTCACTGGTGGAGAACTTGGCCTCTAAGGTCAGACATTAGACAGTGGTTGTACCTGCTTGGTTGTTAAGGAAGTGAACGCATGAACACTAATGCATTGTCTGTCATTCCCTTGGTGGTGTCGACAGGAACCCTACTATGTGCGATGCATCAAACCTAATGACATGAAGTCCCCACTGCTGTTTGAGTATGAGCGCTGTAAGCACCAAGTAGAGTATTTGGGCCTGCTGGAGAATGTCCGTGTGCGTCGTGCTGGCTTTGCTAACCGTCAAACATACCCTCGCTTCTTACAAAGGTAAGCATCCGCTGTGCATTCTGTCTGTTTATTGAGTAAAGCATTATAACTTATTAGAAAGGATTTCGAGATGTGGTGAAGAAATACGATTTCAAAAACTTTTTTAAACATAAACAGCTTATTTTATGTCCTGATTTTATCCTACTATGAATGTCCACGATGTTGTTTTTTCCAAAATTAATTCTCAGTATTTTTGTAAATACAGCAAATTAAGGATAAATAATAGAATAAATTTAATAGGCTAAATTAATTTAGTGTTTAGACCTACTGTAAAACTCAATTTAAGTAATCACCCTTGTCCCTTGTATAACCAGATTTAAGGATTCTTTTCCTTTCCTCTTTATTTATTTAATATCTCATTCTCTTTAGAATTGCATGTGAAATGTCGATGTCAGTGAAATATCAAATGACAATTTTCTGGTCTCTTAAGACTAAAGTCTCTTAAGACAGGTTCAAGTCTAGGCCCTCGCTGGTCCTCTGAAGAACATTTCCAGTCACTCCTGTATTGCGTTGACTGTGTGTTTTGGTTCATGTATGAGAATTAGAACCGCCATTTCAAACTGAGCGCCAAACAAAGTGCCATTTCACTCATTAAAATGATTTAATTGAATAAAGCACTGAAGCTGATATCTGCTTTAGCCCCCACAATTCAAAAGATTGCATATTCATGATAACTGAAAGTGAATGTATATTTGATGCCTATAATTTGATTGGTTAACTTTTTCACTGCTATCCCTTTCTCCTAGGTATAAAATGATCTCTGAGTTCACATGGCCGAACCATGACCTGTCCTCAGATCAGGAGGCAGTGAGACGTTTGCTGCAAGGATGTGGGTTTGAGCATGATGTGGCTTATGGCAAGACCAAAGTGTTTATCCGTACACCACGCACAATCTTTAGCCTGGAGGAGCGAAGAGCCCAGATGGTGCAGAGGATTGTCCTTTTTCTACAGAAGGTGAGATCATAACCTAACGAAGATGCTTGAATAGTTGAAAAAGTTTAATGCATGCTGCTGCTTGCATAATCGTAGTTAAAAATAAGTATAAATCTAACCTAGTGAAAATGTGAACAGAGAACATAAACAGAAATATAAGCAGTAGCATGAAGCAATAGTAACTGTATGACAATATTCTATGACAATACTGCATCATTGTCTTTCTTTGATGTTTTTAAACTTGTAGGGAGAATATTGGTCAAGTATGGCACTTAATAGCGATAATCTGTATTTTTATTTGTATATTAATCAGTGATTTCTTCTTTTTTGCATTTGAACTCTGCAAGGGAAATTTTAAGCTTTTTATGCAGGCGTCATGTGAAGTGAAAGAAAAGCTGTGTGACCAAAATCTGTCCCGCTTTTCCAATGTTCACCCTATAATTATTAAACATTGCAAACTTAATTTCACTTTTACTATTGCTATGCTGCTGTATCCAGCTGAGATGCAGAGCCTGTAACCGAGCAACTCTTTTCACCTGGTTATCATTTTATATATATCTAATATGCTCTGGTAGTTCCCTAGTTACATCCCTACATGACTTTTTATTATGGCCGTCAATAATCCTGTAGTAGCAGACATCAAAATGTTGAATCTGCCCTCTGCCAATATCTGAAACCGATTTTATGACCTTTGTATTGACACAACAATGCTGTGGCTCACGAACAAAGATATTGACTTGATATCGCTGTGTTTTACCTTATCCCCTGAGGTAATGTCCCATCTTCAGGGACAATGCCACTTTATTAAGCACGCTGTTCACCCCCAGGCAATAGCCATCTCAACAGAGTGTAATATCAGTGCCTGAGCTGAGTGATGGTCACTGAGGTGCTGAACACACACAACTACACTAAAGGGCATTGCATGATGTCTCTCTCTGTCTTGTTCTGTGTATTGTCAGTGTGAGATCATCTATCCTTTTATCAGCACGTACCAGACTAAAATGCTCCATGTCAGGAGTACTTGTGTTGAGAGATTTGGCAGAATCTGTGCCACAGCTCCCCCCCCCCAACAGGTTCACTGACAAAAATATACAGGCAGGAGATTAGCTGTCATTTGTTAAAAATCGATTTTTCTTTCCTGATTAAGAATGAGCCCCCTAGGATGTTTAGATCTTGCATCTATTCTCAGGCCTACAACCAAGCATGAGAGCTCTGGGCTAAAAGAGATGTGATTTGCATAAACATCCGCCTCGCTCTGACCTTCAGTTCGTCTCAATCCACTGCTTCTTCACAGCGTATTTCACTGTGCCATTCCAATCGTCCCTGAGCTGTTCCTCGTCTGTTCTGCTCCCAATGCTCGCAAAACTAATACCCATCTCATACGGCTTTGAAAAAAAAGAGAAAAAAAACCATGGAAGCTAAATGGATTAGCATCTACTAAATACAAACATCTGCATTATTCATTAATCCTTTTCTATTTTAAATTATTTATTTATATGTTTATGCCTGACTGTCCACATCACATGGAATGTCAGCATGTAGTTTTGTAAAAGCTGTTTGTTTATGCTAACCTTTAATTAACTTCTGTGTTACAATGATTGGTTCAATGACAAAGATTTATGCATAAAGGTTTATAAATAACTATCATAAATATAAGATTATATACACACGTGGACAAAATTGTTGGTACCCTTCGGTCAATGAAAGAAAAACTCACAATGGTCACAGAAATAACTTTAATTTGACAAAATTAATAATAAATAAGAATTCTATGAATGTTAACCAATGAAAGTCAGACATTGCTTTTCAACCATGCTTCAACGGAATTATAAAAAAAAAAAATGAACTCATGGAACAGGCCTGGACAAAAATGATGGTACCCCTAACTTAATAGTTTGTTGCACAACCTTTTGAGGCAATCACTGCAATCAAACGATTCCTGTAACTGTCAATGAGACTTCTGCACCTCTCTGCAGGTATTTTGGCCCACTCCTCATGAGCAAGCTGCTCCAGTTGTTTCCGGTTTGAAGGGTGCCTTTTCCAGACAGCATGTTTCAGCTCCTTCCAAAGATGCTCAATAGGATTGAGGTCAGGGCTCATAGAAGGCCACTTTAGAATAGTCCAATGTTTTCCTCTTAGCCATTCTTGGGTGTTTTTAGCTGTGTGTTTTGGGTCATTGTCCTGTTGCAAGACCCATGACCTGCGACTGAGACCCAGCTTTCTGACACTGGCCAGCACATTTCTCTCTAGAATCCCTTGATAGTCTTGAGATTTCATTGTACCCTGCACAGATTCAAGACACCCTGTGCCAGATGCAGCAAAGCAGCCGCAGAACATAACAGAGCCTCCTCCATCTTTCACAGTAGGGACAGTGTTCTTTTCTTGATATGCTTCAAGTATAATTAGCAAAACTTGCCTTGGCAAAAAGTTCCATTTTTGTCTCATCTGTCCATAGGACATTCTCCCAGAAGCTTTGTGGCTTGTCAACATGTAGTTTGGCATATTCCAGTCTGGCTTTTTTATGATTTGTTTTCAACAATGGTGTCCTCCTTGGTCGTCTCCCACTTTGGCTCAAACAACGACGGATGGTACGATCTGACACTGATGTTCCTTGAGCATGAAGTTCACCTTAGATCTCTTTAGAAGTCTTTCTGGGCTCTTTTGTTACCATTCGGATTATCCGTCTCTTTGATTTGTCATAAATTTTCCTCCTGCGGCCACGTCCAGTGAGGTTGGCTACAGTCCCGTGGATCTTAAATTTCTGAATAATATGTGCAACTGTAGTCACAGGAACATCTAGCTGCTTGGAAATGGTCTTATAGCCTTTACCTTTAACCTGCTTGTCTATAATTTTCTTTCGAATCTCCTGAGACAACTCTTTCCTTCGCTTCCTCTGGTCCATGTTGAGTGTGGTACATATCATGTCAGCAAACAACACAGTGACTACCTGGAGCCCTATATATAGGCCCACTGACTGATTACAAGATTGTAGACACCTGTGATGCTAATTAGTGGACACACCTTGAATTAACATGTCCCTTTGGTCACATTACTTTCAGTATTTTCTAGGGATACCATCATTTTTGTCCAGGCCTGTTCCATGAGTTTATTTTTGTAAATAATTCTGTTGAAGCATGGTTAAAAAGCAATGTCTGACTTTCATTGGTTAACATTCATAGAATTTTTTTTAATTATTACTTTTGTCAGATTAAAGTTATTTATGTGACCATTGTGAGTTTTTCTTTCATTGACCGAAGGGTACCAACAATTTTGTCCACGTGTGTATAGTTGAATATCATAGTTAAATACAACAATTGTACAATATATAAATATAGAAATGGTAAATGTGTATATCTCAATGTTCTTCATTGAATGTAAAAGCTCTAAGCAGCATGATTGATGAAACGGACTCATCCTGATCCGTTTCTTGTTTATTCAGAATCCCATGAAGGCTTTCTTTCTTTTTGTTTTTCAGAAATTTTGAATATGAATTTTTTAACCCAAAAGCCCCTTACTTGTAGGACTAATCTGTAGAACTGTATTTAAAGAAGCATTTCTGTGTAAAACCACCATTTACATGTAATATATTTTGTGTTGGGTATTATTCAGGAGGCGTAGTGATGAGCACTGTGGGGTCGCATTAGCAGGGTCAAGGATTTGAATCTCACCTCTGGTCTGTGTGTGGATGTCTCCTGTGCTTGTTGGGTTTCCTCCGAGTGCTCTGGTTTTCTCCCACAGTCCAAAGACTGATCAAGACCGATGCCACAGTCCAAAGGCAGATTAGGCTAATTACCATTTTCAAATTGCCTGTTGTATGTGTGTGTGTGCGCGCGTGTGCACGTGCGTGCGTGCATGTGTGTGTGTTCGTGTGTGTGTTCGCGTGTGTGTGTGTGTGTGTGTGTTCGCGTGTGTGTGTTCGCGTGTGTGTGTTCGCGCGTGTGTGTGTGTGTGTTCGCGTGTGTGTGTGTTCGCGCGTGTGTGTGTGTGTGTTCGCGCGTGTGTGTGTGTGTGTTCGCGCGTGTGTGTGTGTGTGTTCGCGCGTGTGTGTGTGTGTGTTCGCGCGTGTGTGTGTGTGTGTGTTCGCGCGTGTGTGTGTGTGTGTGTTCGCGCGTGTGTGTGTGTGTGTTCGCGTGTGTGTGTGTGTGTGTGTTCGCGTGTGTGTGTGTGTGTTCGCGCGTGTGTGTGTGTTCGCGCGTGTGTGTGTGTTCGCGCGTGTGTGTGTGTTCGCGCGTGTGTGTGGTTGTGTTCTCTGCACTACATTGGCAACCTGTCCAGGATGTTCCCTTCTTATTGCCCTGAGTCCCCTGGGAGTATCACATTGAGGTTCACTTAGGTCTGGGCTCAGCAACATTATGTCGCATTAACATGACTACTACTATACTACTATAGGTTACTTATAGCTTGGGCAATAAACTTTTTTTTTTTTGGACGGTTAGTAAGAAAATTATTTCAGTGGACAGCCTTCCATATCTCCATACTGTTTATAGTGGCTCATGGTAATGGTGGCTTGCTGCTGTAGAAGCAGATGTTAATAACCAGATACGATTATGATTTGATTTAAATTCCGCACAGAAGAGTTGCTCTCAGATTCCAACTAGTCGAGTGAAACCCAGGAAAGTTAACTCTATGTCTATAGCTGATAATATTGTTTAAGTGTACAGATTAGCTTCCTATCTATGTAGCTAGGCCTATAGGGGTGTCTCAATGAACATAAAGCAAATTCATTATAATGCAATGTCATGCTTGATCTCTTACATTTCTGTTAAATCATATGTGTTGGTATTGGCTTTCCATTTTCTATTGATTGAAACATTCATCACAGTTAAAGGACAACAATTGGAACTTGATAATGCTAGTGCTAACACAATCTAATTTAAATTCTTTGCGGCATAAAACAAAACACAAGATGTTAACAAATAAAATTAAACACAACTAATTAAGCTCCCTGCCCAAGATTTTACTGGTGTCCCTACAGGATTAAGTCTCTGTTTGAAGTGAAGGCATTTTAATTATTCATTTATTTATGTCTCTGTAGAATTAGATGTTTTTTTTTCACCTACTGAGAAGTTACATTTTTAAACAAACTTAGAAAATAATTTGCGTGTAGAACACAGGATGCCATGCTGCTTGCCAATTGGGTGAACAATTTAGAGTGCGCCACCTGTAGGATTATAGATTAAGTGCAACATTTTACCACGTGGAGTGGAAACGTATAAAATAAAAATTAATTAATTTTTTAAAATCTATTTTGCACTCAGTGTGTCTATAAATCTATAAATAATAGAAGCTGTATTTTTGTAATGAATAGACCAGCTTATTTTGCAGTCTGCTTATGTGTATTTTATAGGAATGAATTGTATACTTTTAAATTGTTGAGTCTGTTAAATATTTATGAAGATAACAAATTTGTTTACCATGATAAATAATTTATATTTAAAATGATTTACGCTGGTAAATCATTTCTTTGTTTTTAACTTTTCCCCCCACTTTTGAGTATGTACTGTATGCCGTGTCTATGCCATGACTATAAGAGAAATAGAAAAGGTTCTGACCCCAGTCAATGAAATAGCCCATTCAATAAGCTATCCTCAAGGTCTGCTGAATAACTCACTGAGAGATTAAAATAGTTTTTAATAATAGTTTTGAATGCGATCTCTTGAGGCTCAATACTCAGTTGCTCAATGTCAGTATAGTTAATCAACACTTCGTGACTTGCTGAATTTAGTTCTATGTGAAATATTCGACTTTCGTAGTGCATAGGATGTTGAATGTCATCTCTGCTTTATGACTCAATAAAAATAAAGAATTCTTAGTAAAAACATCATGGTGGTTATGATTTTAACATTTGTCAAAAATAAAAGTACACCGATTCCAATTGGGCATATGACTAATTGCTACTTGTGTCAGGAAAGAGAGAACAGTGTTTAGGTGGTTGTGGAGGCAGTGACGGTTACGTCAGTGGCCATGCTGTTGCAGTAATGATGGCCCCTACACACAAACACACACACACACACACACACACACACAGAACCTCACGCCAGCAGTCTGTTTAGAGGTCACAGAAAAAAACGTTGGTCTCCTTCACAGTTGCATGCAGCTCAGCCCTGCAATATTGATTTATGAAAACAGTACGCTTTCTCTCCTACTCTTCACCTTCCTTTCCCAAGTCTCTGGTGACTATTAGGATTCTGTTGTGACTGTACTAAACCATGTCACCCTTGTCACATTGTGATGCTATCAGGCTTGAGTCCTTGCATCAAGTGTTTTGCGGAGTACCACAGCTATTCCCCAGGAGGTTTCACACGTGTAGGAATTGTGTGCCTGAATTTGACTCCGGATTGTGGGGGTGGTTTTGCTGCACTGCATGGCTGTCCGGCTGATTAATGATAAGCCAGCATGCATTTTCTTAGTCATCTGTAACTGTCTGGTGACACCTGAATGTAAAAAGCACATATCTCATAATAGCTTATGTTAAGAGTCACAGTTCTTTTATGAATCAAGAAAGAAGAATTTACAGTGATCATTTGTAATGCTAATATTTTGTGAAGTGATGTTGATTCCTAAGAATGCAACCAGATGTCTGACAGCAGGCTAACTGGCTATTATTATGTCTTTTTAGCCAATAAGTCAATTAAGAAGCACACCAGAGCTAGTTAGCATAGCAATCTGTCACACTTTATTGCTATGAGACTTCTGCAGCGTGGCTGTAAATTTGAAGCATAAAAGCACTGAGAGGCAATGCAGCAGTGTGTCCAAGTAGTTAACACACCAGTCTGACTGGCTTATAGGAGGGGAGGGGGAACCAGGGGCTGCTCCTGGCCTAATTTACCCACATTCCCCTGGGTACAGCCCGTCTGGATATAGTCCTGTTTAAATGTCTCCTCGATCGTCAACACAGACTTGGCGCTCAAGCAACGAGTATCCGGCTTGAAACTTTCAATTCAAAATGAGAAGAGTATCTCGGTGTATCAGATTTGAACAGAAAATATTATGACAGGAGTGTCAGGAACAGATGTGATGTAGCGTGACTGTGTCACCAGTTTGGATTGTACTGTGTGGAGCAGTGACTCACACCGATCTCCGATGAGGGAGAGACGCACGTACAGGAGGGGCGTAGAGAGACAGACAGAGAGAGAGATTGCA
The DNA here is from genome assembly GCA_030347435.1 of Clarias fuscus. NCBI lineage: Eukaryota > Metazoa > Chordata > Actinopteri > Siluriformes > Clariidae > Clarias > Clarias fuscus. The sequence continues at coordinate 16,245,032 of CM059220.1, forward strand.
GTTTTCTCTGCAATCTCCATTAGCCTATTTAATCTTATTATAGGCCTTATAGAAGTCTCATAAAGATGAGTGTTATAATAGCACTCACTGAGACTAGCACGCCGATGTAAAGAGTGATAATAATTCTTTTAAACAGAAGTGAATGACCAGTGAGTAAGTTCTAACAGCAATAATGGATTATTCAGTCGTTCTTAATTACTATATCTCCTTTTTTGTCAAAAGCAAATCTATAACTACATCTGGCTGTCAAAACAGAACTTCATTGTTGTATGTTGTAGTGCACAGGCAGAAGTAGCCAGCTGTTTCATTGACCTGCATCATGACAAATAGGTCACATTTTTAGCACATGGCGATTGGCTGCTAGACTAATTGCTTGTGCTCAACAGCAGTAATAAACTTTTGCTTCCCATGCACGCCGTTCTGTGGCAGTACTGTTTTTATTTTTTCCCCACGGAAAATGGTTCCACGTATTGGAAATCAAAGCATGACTGATCCACCAACCAGTTTTGATCTTCTATTTTAAACTAAAATGCAAATTTGTTATTACAGAAGTACTAATTGGTTTATACAACAAAAGGTTAATTCTGTGTAGTAGGACAAACAAAAGATGAGTTTTAAGTGAAATCATGACATGTAGATTTTGCTGATTGCAAACTTCCCTTCACCCTAGACTTCCAAATCTACTCATTTGGAAGGTGAAATCATTTTTATTGCAGTAATGAGTACTAATGCCTTTGCATATTCAAAGTCATTATTATTTATGTATTTTTTATGCTTAAATTTAATTGTTTAAATTAAGGGCAGAATTTTAAACTAAAGGCAGTAAAATATCTGAAATTTGAAAAGTAGATATTTTTGCAATTTTGAGGAATATCTGTTTTGCAAAAGAAGCAAGAGTATTGCAATCTGATGAGTCAAAGGGTGTTAAAAAGCACAAATGGCAAAATATTTTGCTACATTTATTTGGGTTACGTCAGTGTAAATTTTCACCCGCAGTTTTTACACAATAGATTAATTAGCTTGCAGTTGTGATTGTGGTTATTTACATATGCAACTTAGTATGCATACATTTTGATTGAGTTTTAATTTCAAAATATAGCAAACTCATGGTTTGATTGTGATTTTGTAGGGGGTAATGGCAAGAAATTAGATCAAGGAAAAAAAAGAGTGGAGTGATTTGTTTCACACACAAAAAAAATGTTTTAATTACAAAGATTGTTGAAGATCATGAAAAAAATAATAAATATGAAAACCTCAGTTTACGGCATCATCAGCCTCCTCCTCTCCCAGTTTTAATTTTATTTCAGTACTTAAAGTACTTAAAGCAGCCATTATTCTGTGAAGTCAGTAGTTCTGCTATGCTGATCATGTGACTGAATGTGATTGGCTTGCTGATTTTTTTATATATAAAAATGTGTCCCCTTATATGCTTTTTTTTTTATTTGTTATTTTTTTAGATTCGATTAGATTTAACTTTATTGTCATTGTGCAGGGTACATGTACAGAGCCAATGAAATGCAGTTAGCATCTAACCAGAATTGCATATGTGGCCTATTTATAATAAATAAATGCAATGTGTTATAAAAATGTAAGTTATAAAATAAGGTTTTATAATGTTTTTTTAATTAAATGTTTTGATACAACCTTGTGTGTCAGAGGAAAATCATTTGCCAAAATGTAAAGTATGAAATTGCTGTTTATCATGTTTTGTTGTCAACAATTATGGGAAATAATGACAAGTTTATAAAAAACTCTTAAAATACAAACACTGAGCATTGGAAACTTGTAGGTCGGTGACTCTTCTGCTTTGCAGAAGGCCAGAGTTCGATTCCCAGCCAGTGCCCAAACCCCAGCCGGATTGCTTCCCAACTGGATGCAGTGCCAGTCCCACTCACAGATAAAATGGGAGGGTTGTGTCAGGAAGGGCATCTGTCGTAAAAACCTGTGCCAAGATGTGTGCGGCTCGGGAGTCTGCAACCCCTTAATGGGAGTATCCAAAAAAACACAAAACCATTAAATAAAATTACCTGCAAACTTTTTTTTAGCAACACTGAGATTATATAAATATATGCAGATGCATTCTAAATAGTTCTTCCATTAATTTAAATACATGAGCCCGCAAATGATTTTCTTCACAATAGTAATAGATTTAACATAAATCAGATTAAATACGTAATATTTTTGTAGTAATTGCCCATAAATCAGACTAAACAAGTATATTTACTGTATATAAACACCAATAAGGCACTTAATGGTTTCTTAAATACTATTCCAGTTCAGTTCTTGGCATGGGTTATAGCGCTTTAGGAAATCAGCAAAATGACCACATTAGTAGTCTGGTATGAGGTCTAACTAATGTCTTTTAAGAACAAAATCAAGCAAAGACTTTTGTAATTGGATGATTTTGGACTCTAGTATCCTACATTCCATTTATTGTTGAAATATCATTAGTATTAAAATGTTTTTGAAAATTAGTATTGGGCCTAGTAAGAACTCCATAACCTCTTAAATTCCGTCATGGTCACAATACAAACAAGGATAAATGCATTTAGCTGCTTGAATCAATGATTGCATTATTGAAAAAGTAGAGGAAAATTAAATCTAGTCTTGGAGTCCAGGACTACAAGGAAATTGTTTTAGCAGAATTTCAAGGTTTACTCATGACTATCCCATCATACTTGCTTTTTCATGCTGTGCAAAAAATAATATCCAAAAATAAAATTAAGTCTTTTTTTATACATTCATTCATGCAAGCACATGTTAGATGCTACAAGTGAGCAGGAGAGTGAGTGGTTGTGGACAGAATGGACCAAGTGGTACTGAAAGCTGAGCAGCTTGAACAGCTCCCTAAAGATCCATTACCATGCACTGTTAATTTTAAAGTTAAGGACTATAGCAGTTTGGCCACCCCAGATCAGCATTTATTTTATTTTTGTTTCGTTCTTGTTTGTGTATGTGTGTGTGCACATGTGTGTTATTTTATTTGCACAACTCTCATCTTGACTTTTATTATGATCATTAAAAAACTTAATTGGTTGTTCTTTCCATTTTTTTCCTGTGCCTTTCTTAAAGGTTTGGCGCGGCACTATTGCTAGGATGCGTTACCGTCGCATGCGGGCTGCATTCATAATTCTGCGCGCATACCAGCGTTACAAGGTCAAGTCCTATATCCGAGAGGTAAACCGCCGCTTCCACAACGTACGCAGCATGAAAGACTACGGCAAGCACGTGAAGTGGCCCACACCTCCCAAAGTACTGCGCAGGTTTGAGGAAGCGATGAGAAACATCTACAACAGGTCAGAGCCATAGTACACACCAGGACACATTAACTCTTTTACTCTGTATCCCATTGCCTCATAAACACACTGATGCCACACTTCAGGAGCTGAATTGGTGTCAGTGCTCTGCTGTAACATAGGGGTTGATTATGACTTTAGCTCATGGTTAAATCCTACTCTTGAGCAGTAATAACTTGACTCATAGAGCTTGGCCTGTGATGTCATATGTAAACCAACACAGTCATCCATTAGCTATTAAGGAAAATTACCTCAGGCTTATTTCTCTTGCGTTTTTGCGGGTAGACAGACGGGTACATGCATGCATATTTCATTAAAAAAAAAAAAGAAAAACATGGTAAAAGCAGCCAAATTATGCTCAGACTATGTGTATGCCACATTGGTGAATGTAACAGCAAGGTTAAATGTCCACAGTAGTTTTTCTGCAATAGCTTCTTTTCCTTTTATAGTTTAAATGTATTTGAGGCATATACATTTTTTCATAGAAAAAGATGAAGCCTGTTGGAAGATGACTCATTCCATTCAACATTAGCTTCAAGTTCTACCTTTTTAGTGCAATATTTTGTACATAATGAAAGCCTAATTGGCTACACCTCTGCAGTTTAGATTTGTTAATGCTTCTCTTGGATAACAGCAATATGTTTCTTCCTGTAAAGTGTTACAAGATTGAATTATCTTTGGCTACACTCTTTCATTTTTCTGTTGGAGGGCTTTTTAGTTTTCCTGTAATTTGTGTGGATTTGATAAGTAAACAACATTATATTTGGTCAAAGCAAACAATAGAGTTCCTGAAAGCTTGCTTATGAATAATTGAGCTAGTTTGACGGTCTGTTTGCTTTAATTTTATTTGTTCTTTAGGGGTGTCAATTATGATGACATTTGATTTTGAAAGAAAATGCTATTATATGAAGTAGAGGTTTCCATGCGAATGATTTAAGAAAAAGGATGTTCACCAGCAGGTTTAATGGAAAACAGGACATGAGTAATTCTGACCTGTAAGTCTGTTTAGATTAAATGTCATGTTTTGTTATTCATGTTGTTGTGTGTATGTTATGAAGGTGGTGGGCCTGGACCCTAATTAAAAACCTGTCTCCAGAGGAGATGCTACAGGTCAGGGCTAAAGTGGCCACGCTGGAGTGCCTGAAGGGTCAAAGGGCAGACCTTGGCCTGCAGAGAGCCTGGGAGGGCAACTACCTGGTCAGTGTTGGATTGATGAAGGAATTTAATAATAAAAAAGGACAAAACTTTAATTGAAATAGTGAATAAATATATATATTTTTTTACTATTCTTTACTGTGTGTTGATGCTCAGAAGCGGGATAGTCCAGACACAGCATCTTCCTTCACCTTGGTGTCCAGTGACCTGCAGAGGAAAGATAAGTTCATGAGGGTCCTTTTCTCCTGCAATGTTCGTAAGGTACAACACACTTCACATCATGTATTTGTATGGGGAGCGTTCAAGTCAAATCAGGACTTATGATAATGCAGTAAAACAGAAAATTTTAAAGAAGGTTAGTGAATGGGAATCCTGGCTAAGGTGGCTCGGAGCCAACTGTCATTCTCGTGAACATTCAGTAGGAGAATCATCTGATCCTTGGAAAACAGCAAATAACTTGCAGGAGAGATGCATCTTTTTGTGGGAACTGCACACACAAACATTCACAAACATACTGAGAAAACGCATGTTCAGATTACCTTGGTTTGTCTGAGCACTAGTGAAATGCTGGGATAAGTGCATTAGTGTAGCAGGGAAATATATAGAGAATTCAAGGTATTTTTACTCTCATAACTATGTTCTGTCACAATCAGAAGTCCTGGTTTGAATTGAGTGCCTGTTATAATTGATGCCTTTTCTCCATACTTGCATAATTTATAATGAATGTTAATTCTGCTTCTGTAGATCAACCACTTCAATAAAGCAGAGAACCGGGCATTACTAATCACTGATCGTCACCTCTACAAGATGGACCCGGTGAAACAGTACAAGCCCATGAGGAGCATCCCACTGTACAATGTACATGTTTACTAACATAACCTCTTTTACTTTATTGCATACACTGCTTGACAAAGTCCTGGTATGTATAACGTTCCCTAGTCATTAGACATTATAAATTAAAATAATCAAATCCCTTTATACCCATTTTATGAACCAACTGGATCAGTATCTGAACACTGTTTACCTTATTAATTCAAACCAGTACTTGTTTTTTGTTTTTGTTTTTTTGGATTAGACTTATTTTCCCCTCTACATCTCTACAGTACCTGCAGTACATCTATTTTTATCTCCTTTTGCAAGGAAGAACAGTTTAGAAATAACCTTTTTTATATCATGCATAACAAGTTTAGCATAACATTGTGCATCTTCGTGCGGTATTAAATTCTTAGAGGAGCACTCAGGGTTGTGCCCTTCACCTGTCTTGAAGATTAGCTGTCACTAAACAGGCTTAAACCTGGAAGATTGACCTCTACACTACAGCATTTTCCCCCCACTTCAAATAAAAAAATGCATTTATTCAACCACAGACAATCTGCCCTTCCCGAGTTATAGCCGATGAGATATAGGAATAGCTGTAACCTGCGGTTCTAATCCATCTGTAGTGTGTGGCGTGGCTGTCTCAGAGCTGCAGTGGGCTTGAGGCCATATTTCTAGCCGAGCTCTACAATACTGGGCTGACGGTGAAGGAGGGGGGTTGGCTTCTGTTCTTAGCACAAAGTATGGCTACAGGCTGTGTGTTCGACCTTCTATCCTGTAGAAAATCCTTACAAAATTATCCGTCAGACCTGTTTGGAAAAATTGGCAAGATTGCCCATGTATTTTTTTTTTCATTATTATTAAATTAAAATAATCAGTATGGTAAAAATCTGAGTTGCCTGTCATAAAGAAAAAAATAATCAATGTCGTTAGCAGGATGATATATGCATGTTTAAAGATTAGTCGAATAAGTGTATCACTTAATGGCTCTTGAATAGGGAAAAGCTTCTGCACTAACTAACCCCTTTCTGACCCCATATTTATTTATTGCTCCACTGAGGAACATGGCTCTGTGCAATGATACTGTCATGGCACCGATGATTTGTGGTGATTTGCGATGCAGAAGGATTCTGGGTCACAGAGTTACGAAACATTTTAAAAAAAAGCAAAACGCAAAGTGATTTTAAAAAACGATCTTGATTTTAGTTCATCTCTTGCCCCTCACCCTCCAACATTCCACCCTGTTCCTCACTATCCATTTTCCCTCTCTGCTGTTGTCATGCCAACATCCCAGGAGATGAGGTTGTCATGACGACGGAGTGGGAAGAGAAATCAGCTGACGTCTGGTAGCGTTCAGGCATGTGCACAGATTTGCCTCCTCTGTGTTTTCCTTCTGCTCTTTCTTAGATCTGTCTCTTTGTCTTTTCTCTCCCCCATTGTTTGACTTATTAGTTTATTATAGTGTTTGCTAAAATTCCCTCTCAATTTTTCCCCTCTGCACGTTATTGTTTGTTTAATTTAGAAAGATCATAAACATAAACTGAGGCTGATAACCGTATATGAAAAAAATTTTATTATTGTTTTTAGAAATAATACTTGTAGAGAAAGTGAGATGAAAATGAGTAGTATTGGCTGTTCGAGTAGGCTTAGCATCATAGTATGATATATTTTGCTTCCTCTTGCTTTCTCTCTCTCGCACATAGGGAGAGTCAATTGTTATGTAACACATATTCTCAAGAATGGATAAGGGAGAGAGAGTGAGGTTGCTGATCTTTACTGCCATTACTGCAACCGTTATTACTGGCAGTACAGGACAGGAATAGTCCAGGCTGCTCAGCAGGTCTTTCCGCTCCTCACTTCCCTATAACATTCGATTGGAATTGAGTTGTTTGACATCCAGGATAAGGTACCTCCGATCTTGACTACTGTACATCCTTTTATGAATGCAGTTCGGCCATAAAGGCCGTCTTCTATCCGCATACACTGCATGAGCATTTTAATCCCTGAACTAACAAACCGTCCATATCGACTGCTCTGTTTGATATCATCTAACTGTTTGGTCTCAGATATAAGAGAGGATAAATGGTGTTCAGAGTTTGGTGTCTTATTCCTTCTTGCTGAGTCATAATGATTTTGATCCACTGCAATGTCCATTAAGCTGTTTTCTGGTCTTTTTTTCATGCTACATTTGAGATATAGTTAGAGAAAAATGACATAAATTATGCTAAACACTTCACGGGATATCAAACACAAAGCCATCTTTACAAGCTTCACTGCCCATCATCTCAGAATTTATATTTGAGCCTCATGTGATGCCATTTTTCCATGCAACACTTTCAAGTTCCATGATGCATGATAATGTACAAAATGACTGCTCTGTTCATTATAATTACTAAATACTTTATTGTAGTTACAGTGTAATAATGTATCTTAAGATAAATAACTGATCAAAAATTTGAGGTTTTAAGAAATAAAGGTATCAGTATGTAATGCAAGAATTTTCACATGCTGACATGTACTGAAAAAGGCACATTTAATTTATGTGTACGTACAAACAGTAGAAAGTGGTAACTTTTTCTGATATATTTAATATTTCAGATACCCAAAAAACTAGGTTTTCTTTTCTCTTTCAGTTAAGGCAATAATGTCAGATTGTTGCTTGTAGTAATCACACATAAGCTACTGTACACATGCACTGGCTTGATATAAAAAAAATGACTGAACTATTTCTCAGTTCTTGTGTTTATCCCTGTTCAGTGTGACTGCATAACTCTGGACCTGTACCCGTTCAGAGAAAACAACAGCAGAGCTCATTAGACTGTGCTCCATTTTCACCCTCCCTCTACCCCTGCTCTTGTTTTCCCAGGTGACGGGCGTGAGTGTGTCCCCAGGGAAGGACCAGCTGGTGGTCTTCCACACCAAGGACAACCGGGACCTGATCGTATGCCTGCAGGGCATGGTGCCAGTGGGCGACAGCCGCATTGGCGAGCTGGTTGGAACCCTGCTCAGCCATTTCAAAAGGTACCAGTTCGGTCAAAACCAGTGCACACTGGCACACATATCAGACTGTCAGCTTTTTCCCACAGCCATGACCTCTTTACACCCATATTCTTATATTGCACACTGAAGTGTAGAGACACAATGAAAACACTGCAAAGAACCTAATGTTTACCAAGTCAGTGATTACAGGAAAGTTCAGCTACGGCAGTCTGAGGAGGAGTGTGACATTTTGTTTTATTTTGTTTTGTTTCTTCATGTGTGGAACAGTACTGTATATGAACACACTGTTCTGAATGAACCATTTTTTACACAAGCTTTTACTGCTCTGAATCGGGCTGGGATCCTTGAACTGCAAGAACAGTTACACTTGGCAAAAATAGAAAGAAAGAAAGACCCTTCAGCCTGGAGAACTATTCCACCAGCTACAGTATGACTTTTGCTCAGTGCTGTATTTCATGAATCATTTCAGGGATATTCAGGACTGTTTAGGATAAGATGATAATGTTGATGGTAGTATTCTGAAGGATTCTTTTATCTAATTTGTCAGCCTGTGAAAATTTATGGGATGTAAATTGCTTTTTCTTTCCAAGCATTCTTTTTTTTTTATCTATGATTACATAAGTTCATAACTTTGTTTTGCCATATTTACAAACCCTACCCAATATTTACTTGGCAGTAGGTACATACCATGATTAAAAACTCTCGCAAGGGTACTCTGGTGATAGCTTTTTATTATACAGAGGACTGCTGACAAATCTGGGTATATGTTTGGTGGATCTATACTGTATGTATATATGGACAGACAGACTGAACCTGTGAGGGGAAAGTATTGTGTTACAGCAGCAGGTTACACAAACAGTAGTAAGATGGAAGGCGGAAATAAAAATAAAATATATAAATTAATACAGTGTATATGTATATATTGTATAAAAGCTTATAGCAGAGACTGATCTAAACATTTGGCTCATAATTATTTTATTCATAAAAATTAAATCAAGCAATTATAAACCGAGTCTTTATAGCAGCTTATGGTAAATTCTTGTCACAGGTACTGTTTGCGGACTGACAGAAAGGCATAATGGCAGAGGTGATGGCAGTTAAAGTCTTTTAATGAACAGAGAACAGGGAACAAAAGGAACAGAACATGAACTAAAACCAGGGATAAACTAAACATAGAGCTACACAGACTAGGGGTTACAGACAGGCTAGGAGACAGACAAGGCTAGGAGACAGACAAGGAGCTTGGAGGACAGACACGGAGCTTGGAGGAACACGGAGCTTGGAGGAAACACGGAGCTTGGAGGAAACACAGAGCTAGGAGAACACCGAACTTGACAGCAAACCAAAACAAACAGTACCCCAAAACGAACAGATGCAAGACAAGACTTAACTGAACTCAGGAACATTTATAACAAAACTAATGAGCAACCTCGGTTCAGGTGAGTGCCACATCACCTGACCGAGTTGCATTCTGGGGAATTGAGTCCAACATAAACTACAAATGAAAACAAAAGAAAACAAAATGGAGTCTGTGGGCGCTTTGGCGCCCTCTAGTGGTATCCCCTGACAATTCTATAGCGCTCCTTGGTTTTTCTTTATTGTCTTTCTTTTTAACTGCTCCTAGTAAAGACATGCAAGTGATGAAGCAAACGGATTAAATTTGGTTGCAGTAGATGTCAGTGAAACTGGTGTGAATTAAGGCATTGCTTGTAATGAAAGTGTACATTTTTTGAGATATATGCGTAAACTAAATAGTTTCAGAAATGCTTTTGGTGGGCTCTTGGACCTGGTTAGACCTATGGGATTTATTCCATTTCCTCCTTATTTTCTCTTATATTCTCTTATTTTTAAAGAATATTAGTACTTAATAAACGGTAAACTGGCAATTAAGAATATAAGTATGTGTTTAAATGATACTATAAATTGTAAGATTATATTAATGAATTAATTAATTCAATAGAACTTATCTGGCATATTATCCTCCTCATGCCTTATAATAATATACATTATACTAATATATAATAATATAACTTATATATATAATTTATTAACAACACAACAACAACATTGAACGCTTTATGTAACCAGATGCATCTTGATCATGTATTGTCTTGCATATTTTCTAAAACATTAAATACTACATGCACTTAAAAACCGTGAAGGTCATTAATTCACTGAAAAAAAAAAAAAAAAACTTGAATCGTTACCCTTTACCTTGGTCTTAACTTGAATCTTACATGGTCTTACATACAGGTTGAATAGCATCAGTGTGGAAAACACCTTCATTACACCTCTGTGCTAATGACCAGGAGTAAGATGCCCTCACTGTGGTGGTGTCTATCTGAGTAATGATGATACATGTGCTGAGCAAAAGACTTTGTGCAGAGACTACACGCTGCTCCCTGTAGATACATAATTAACCTTTAGGTCTCCTTCACCGGCATCACTGCAGCCTCAGCCTATTTAACAGAGACCGCAAGGCAGCTACAGCCTCCGGCTCTGTAGCACACAACCCTACATATTTAGCATACATCATATTTCATATGTATGCTTTGTGTTATATAACCTAGTTTTAAATTTGTACCAGAATTAATTGTAGCCCCTTTAAATGAATTCTAATTACGCTTAAGCAGATTGGACTGGATTCTATTCTTATAAAATTATAACTGCATTTTAAACACTGAATTGTTTTTTTGAATTTGTGATGAACGTATGCTAAATCATCCTATCTATCTAAGTCAGTTTGAATAAAAGACACTTAGTTGCTGAGAACATAACTTTATTATCTCTTGTGATAATATAATAGTCGTCTCTGATAACACTCCCTGCTCTATACAAAAATAGTGGATTATATTTCAGTCATCATCTAGCTCTCATTCTTCTCCATGTTTTACTTTTACTTTTTGCCGCCATCCTCACATCTCCTCTCTGCTTCTTGCACTTCCTTTACTTTCTCTCCTCTTCCTCCTGGTGGAAATAAATTATTTAGTGGTGCTGCAGCTCCACAATATGTGTAGCTAGATGCTCAGCGATGAGAAGTCCACCAAGAAAGATTGGCTTACTTACTTGCTCTTTTGTTGTATGTTCTTTTTTTATTATTATTTCTTCTAGTCAGCTAACACACACCTTTCACAACACTGCATTGTTCAGGAAAGACTGGAGTAACATGTCAGATACTAAGTATATAGAACACTATTTCCATATGAAATTGTGACTTGTGAGCTGAGGTAAAACACTTTTTTACTCTTTTGACTGTTATTGCGGTCAGTAAAATATTTCCCTGCAAATTTCTCCAGTGTAAAAAAAAAAATTCTGCTGTAAAATCCCAACTGCACTAAAGCTGTTTCAGTATGCGATTAAACATGGCTTTGCACAAAACTCTTCATTTTCTGTTAATCTCAGCTCCCACGCTCAGACAGCTGAATGAGAACCCCGTCTCCATTGATATCTGGCACCAAATCTAAAGTCTTGTGAGAAGCCACAGGAATTTATTATATGTCTGTTATTATAACACTTTTGTGGTGTAATGAATCATGTTATCAGTCTTCCAGGCTCATTTATCATCCACATGCATTATGAAAGATGTTTTTTTTTTTTTTTACCTAATCTTGAGATATGGAGGACATTAGGATTCTTAAATTTGGTCTAATGCTAAAATCCTAGACTGCAGGCAACCAAGTGGGTCATCTTAACCTCAGAAACTCCACCCACCTATCTATTAGAATAATAAATAAATAAATAAATCCACATCCACATCACAGTGTATTCTGCCAACAGCACTGAATTTTTCAATGGAAGTTATGTTTATTTATTCATTGACTAATTTCCATATATGGATTATCCTGGTCAGGATTTCAGTTGATCTAGAGCGTACCTAGATAAAACATGGGATGCAGGAATACACCCTTAATGGGATTTAGTTCTGTCACAGGGCACCATGCACACATACATTCATACACTTTTCAAACTGATTTTAGTAGGTTTGGAGAGGTTGGGGGAAAGCAGAGAACCCAAGTAAAACCAATTCAGATACAGGATGAAAACGTAAAACTCAACATACTGTTCACCGTAACCAGAGCTTGGTATTGAACAGCAGAACCTGGAGTGGTGTGTGGTGTCATTGCTAACCAATGTATCACAAATGATATAACTAGACTGAAGGAAACAATTAAGACGTTCATAGTGTTCTAGGTTCTCTAGCAAAAGCTAGAACACTGGCCAAGTAGAAGTACAGTGAAACCTTGGATTGCAAGTAACTTGGTAATATTTTTTAATACATTTAAAAGAACGAGGTCTTGATATAGGAGTATAGGAGTAGTACACATGCTCGTGGTCTGCCGAGTGTCACGTGATCACAGCTGAGCCAATGGTTCTTTTCTCTCTTTTGTGGGTAATTGGGAATTGTGGGTAATCAGCTCAGTCTCAGTGCGCACGCGTCACTTGAATAGTCAAACTTTCTGCACGTGTGTACTGTTTATTATAACATTGTGTGTGTACCCGCTTGTGATCACAAAGCTTTTTTTTTGTGTCCAAGTGACTGTTCTTTAGTAACAACGGCATTCAACAACGGCCCCCATGAAGAAAAAGGCTGTAGCAGGGGGCGAGATGAATCTGTTTAACAACGAAATTCTAAAGTAGGCAAAAGTGTCATTAGAGAGGTTCCTTGTTAAATATGTTTTTCCGACAGAGCAGCGGTTCTGTTAGTGTGTGTGCGTGTTATACAGTAGTTAGGTTGAGGAGATTTTGGCATTCGGTTTGAGCTCAAAGTAGTCATTGAAAGGAGCTTATTAAGGAGGGTCGAGTCTAGTATGCCTAGTATCCCTTGCCTACTATGAAGATGGATGGTTGATTGGATGGATGGGTGGAGATACTGTAGATTGAGTTTTAATAGACATTCTAACAGACAATGCCGTTGTTTGCATTTACCTAGATTTTTTAAAATTCTTTGTCTCTCACTTCTTAGACAACTCTGTGATGATTGCATCGACTCGACATGTTGGGCCCTTGAGCAAAGCCCTTAACACTGTTCGCTCCAGTGGTGCTGTATCATGCCTGACCCTGTGCTCTGACCCCAGCTTGCTAACAAGCTGGGATATGTGAAGGAAATCCTACAGTTCTGTAATATCTATGTGACAAATAAAGCCTTCTTCTTCTGCTTCTTGTTAATACCTAGGTTCCAGTCTATCCCTCAGCAATATTACAATCTCTGTCTCACTTTTGACTTACCAGGTTGATTGCTCTTTATTGCTCTTCACTCAGCTTTTGATCATGTTTAATACTATTTAATAGTTATTACTCTTAATACTTTAAGGTGCACCTGAATTTTTAATGTTTAAAGTGAGTAATTTTCCAACCAGTAATAATAAAAATCCTTTAGAGATTGTCTACAGTATGTTATGCATAGATATTTTGAATCCTTTCATGCTACTCTCCTGAACAAAGTAATTTGAGTAGAAGCTGAAATGAAACTTGTCTGTCTTTACAATTTCTGCAGTGACCAATATGTTTAGGTAAATAGGCACAACTTTGATGTCATCTCTCATAGTACAGGTACTCAGCAACGAAATGCAGTTTGGCATCTACCAGAGATGCAAATAGTAGTGTAAGCCAAAATAAGTTGATTAGCTTTAATGTAATAAGTAATATTATTATTATTTCAGGTTGAAGCTTGAGTATATGTCTGTCTGTCTTTTTGTACAACTCTTTGCCTAACTTATTAATACAAAGAAATAAAATTTTGTAAGTAAAATTGTTGAGTATCTTACAGCTTGTTTACGCTAGGTTGTACTTGTGTTGTTGTTCTGTCGAAAAAGCGTTATATTTATCCAAAAAGCGCTGCTACAAAACTGTTCATAACATCCCTTCTACTCAACATTTTGATTACAGTTATGATGCAGATTTAACTTCAGGCAAAAACCAAAGGACTGACTTTTACTAAATTCTGTCCAGCCAATATTGCGTGATTATGTGACAATTTTTTTTAAAAACAGCGAGTTCTGACCAATTTACAGACAAAACACAGCAGTAAATACTGTGCAACATGGCTATGCAATGAGTATATGCAGTAACTACAGAATACATAATGCTATGAAGTGGAAAAGGAAAGGAATATAACCAGGTAATGTCCATAAGAATCACCATTATATATATGCATGTGTGTGTGGATGTGTGTGTGTGTGTGTGTGTGTGTGTGTGTGTGTGTGTGTGTGTGTATATATATATATATATATATATATATATATATATATATATATATACAGAGAACCACAAAATTATACAAAAGAGCACTGCTGTATTATTGTGCAATTTATATATAGATAAAGTCTTACAGTTTTTTTTACAGGTTGGCATAGAAACCTTCTAACCTATTAATTTGTGGTTAGTCACATGTAGTGCCTTTCAGATGGCTCCTTTCTGCGAACTAAGGCATTTAATGGACAATCCTTATCCATGTTAAAGGGAAGAAACAACTGCCAGATGTTAGCTACAGGCCATTAGCTTGAGTCAGATCAGCTCTAGTATCTTCGCAGAACTCTGTTTCCCAGAATGTGAACATGGCAGCCTCTGACTCAAACTCGCAGCACACACGCTCACTCTAACCTGGACACAACGATGCTGGACCTTGTTGCCGGATTTATTCAGCATCAGTCTACAATTGCCTTTATCTAGTGTTTCCTAACAGCTAGAGGGACTTTCATTTAGAAACTGATAATGAGAAAGGAATGTTTCTCCCATTCTACCACTCCCACTACTGCTGTATACATTTTCAAAAATTTGCAGTCACTTAGGATTTTGGATAGAAGATACAGTAAATTTCACAGTATATTTAAAAATGTTTTTAAGCTCCTTCATATGTAAAACCATGCCACAGAGCTTTTCACACATTTGTTCTTGGGAAGATAGAAGCCAATTTCATAAGCATATAATGTATATACTGTACCTTCCTTCATAGCTTTCCAAGATTTAGGAGACATAGCATTGATCTCCAATTCAAGCAATGCTTTCATACCAAATCATTTGGCAGTGGCTTCTTTCTTTCTTTCTTTCTTTCTTTCTGATCTTTCTTTCTTTCTTTCTTTCTTAATATTTCCTCTATAACTAATTTGTTAAATGCATACATAATTTTTTGGCCTGTTAAAAACATTACAATTTAAATAGTAATACTAGAGTAAGTATCCGTTGTTGATAGAAATTATCCAAATAATTATAAGGTTATTATTATTATTTCAGGTTGAAGCCCATGTACATTCTTATTAATACACAGAAATACAATTTTGTAAGATTGAGTATCTTAAGTCTTATTTATGCCAAGTTGTACTTCTTTCACCACAGCCAAATACACTTGTATACACTAATTGTGAATAAATCACAGATGGGAAATCGAAAGAGTAGATCAGATAATGATAAATTTTTGTTTTAAAATGACTCCAGTGTATTAGAATTCACTTATACTACTGCAGCAGTGAAAATATTATATTTTTTACTGGGATAAGTAATCAGGGGGGGATAAGGGGGGGAGATCTCCCCTTCACTTCTACTGAACATTTTGATTACATTGGCGCAGGTTTAACTTCAGGGAAAAAGTTTCATTAAATTCTGTCAAGTCAGTTTTGCGTGATGCTGTGACAAAATCTGGCTGGACAAAAATGTAGACAGACAGAAATTTTTCTGAGACTGGTTTCGGGACCTCCAATGTATGAAACGTAAAAATCATTTTAAGAGCGAGTTCTGACCAATTTACAAACAAAACATTTCTTTTATTTATATAAATACTCATAAATTGCCTACACTGTAAAAAATAAACGTAATTTTTTTACGGTAAAAAACTGGCAGCTGTGGTTGCCAGAATTTTACCGTAAAAAATACGTTATTGCACTGTAAAAAAATAATGCGTAAATTTTACGGTAAAAATACGGCAGCTGTGATTGCCAGAAGTTTACCGTAAAAAATATGGTAGCAATGTTTTTAGGTTGTACAGAATTGCACTCATTTTACGGATTTAAATTTTATTATTTTTTTCAAGCCTGGCCAGGAATCGAACCGAGACCCTGGCGGTGCAAGGCGATAGTGCTAACCACTACACTACTGTGCTTGCCACACAAATGTTGTTGGAGTGCAAGTCATGCGGGGGACGCGGGGAAACCAAGGAAGTCCAACAATGACAACACTTGCACAGCAAATACAGTAGTGTAGTGGTTAGCACCGTCGCTTTGCATCACCAGGGTCTGGGTTTGATTCCTGGCCAGGCTCGGAAAAAAAATAAATAATTAAAATCCATAGGAATATATAGTATAATGAGTGTAATCCTGTACAACCAAAAATTTTGCTACCTTTTTTTTTTACGGTAAAATTCTGGCAACCACAGCTGCCAGTTTTTTACCGTAAAATTTACAATTAATTTTTTACAGTGTAGGATATTATGGTTGTACTGTACATTAGCATGCAAATAGAAATAGCTGCTTTAGTCTGCTCATGATGTCAGCTGTGTACTGTTCTAATATTTCTGTAGGTAAGTAAAAATGTGAATGTGTACAGTTGCATAATGTCTTCCGTTTTTAAATGCATTAGCAGTTTAAAAATCAAGTTTGGTTTCTTTTTACACAGCAAAAAATATACTGTAGCGAAAAGTATAAGCGTGTCCTTGAGGTTTCTTTACAGAGCAGAGGTAATGAAAAATGTGAAGTAGGTGGCGGGGTGAGTTGGCATTGCTTTATAAACATCCCTAGTGATGCCTTTTAGAAAGAACCTAACATTTTATTTCTCAACATTTTTCTCTGTGGCAGCTTTTGCTGTGATACAGTATTGTGTTATATAGTGATGGGGTTTATTCCTCAGTGGATGTGCATAGACGTGACTCCAGTAGTGTGATCTATGTATGTGTGCGTGCGTGTGTGTTTGTCCACGCATCCATGCGTTCATGCTTTTGTGCGTGCCAGTAAAAGTGTGTCATCAGCATGCTGGCGTAAGCTCAGGTTTCCTTCAGCAAGGTCATTTGTTGTGCTGAATCCCAAACACGGACTCCAGAGAGTGACACTCCTTGTCCCCTTGTCTTTTCTTCCTTTTCCTCCCCATCAGTCTTTTACTCACTTCCTTCATCCTTTCCATCTCACCACCCCTCCCCCGTTTCCTCTTCTCTCTTTGCCTGGTTTCTTCTTCTTCTTCTACCTCACACCCTCCTCCTCTCTTGCACTCTCTCACCCCACCTCTCCATCTCTGCTGCAGATGCAGTTCCCATAGCAACCAGTCAATCCATGCTCGGCTGATATTAGTGCATTAGTAAGCTATCCAGGCAAAGAATGCTAATGGCATAGTGTGTGTGTGTGTGTGTGTGTGTGTGTGTGTGTGTGTGTGTGTGTGTGTGTGTGTGTGTGTGTTTGTGTGTGCTTGCTTTAAATAGTTCCATGTTCAAGTAATCAGTTAAATGCATGCCTCTTAATATAAATACACGTTTGAACAATCAAATGTTTTTTTTGTACTGCAATTCACACAAGGCTTGATTTAGGTCAGAGTGGTATTCCCTGCATCAAGCTGGTCTTACTGTACAAACATACTGCTACAGAACAATGCATTAGTCTTCTGTTACATTACTTTCACTGTCTGTGAGATTTGCTCATATGTATGCACCTCGTTTTACCCAACCAATTTCCTTATGTATGTTTATTCCCTCCTGCGTCTTTATTTCTTGAAAGTGTGTAGATTTATAAGAGAGGGGGTTTCTCGATAAAGCATCGGTGTAGAGGGTTTAGCGCACTGTGTCTGAATATGACCTACTTTCTTTAACCCCTGCTTGAGTACACCTCAGCTTCTTTCTCCCTCATGCCCTGCATGCAAACCGGAGACAGAGAGAGAAAACAGCACTGTTATCCCACTACGCAGTTAGAGCTCATGCAAGATGCTTTCATACTTTCCTAGTACTGTATGTGTGTTTCTAACCCTGCAGCTACTGTATAACCAACCAACTGTCCTTTTCATATCCCCATAAGTCATCTGTACCTCACACAGATACAGACATTAATTACTGCTTCTCCTTCTGTCTCTTTCTGCTTCTTATTCCACCATCCATTAATCACTTGTTAACATAGATGGAGTGAATTCTGAAATTAGTCAACTGATGAAATAGATTGAGAGATTGAGCTGTTAGTCGTGAATCGAGAACAAATTGGTGATTAGACAGTTTTCTCATCTCTAACGTTATTGATTATTTTATTTTAGCATATTCTATAATTCATAAGCATTTCTTAAACTACTGTAACCACTGTCTACCTGCCTGTATTTAGCAAGGGTTTGATTACCTTGGATAATAATTTTGACCGTTTCCTTTACTGATATAAGATATATACAATTTGTTAATGCAATTCATAATAGAAGTTATTGTGGCAGTCAGTAAACATTTATGCAAAACACCCAAACTGCAACAATAAGACTCCAGATACAGTATCGGTTGTTTGTTTTTAATACCCAGTTCCTTGAATTTCCTCCAGGCTTCCCAATTTCATCCTGCCTCTCAAAACCTGCCGGTAGGTGGCTTGGCCACACTGCACTCCTCATGCATGTGAATGAGTGTTTAAATGTGCATGGTGTCCTGCAGTGGACTGGCATCTGATACAGCTGTGGCAAGCACTTACAGTTTGTTACATTGTGTTCATATTTTGAACATCTTGATAAATGACTGAAGACTTGCAAGGTCCTAAATCTGTTGGAACAGTTAATTGAGGGGAAAGAAAAAGAGATCTGGAAAGCTCTATCTAAGGAGTAGAGAATTATGAGGAGAGCGAAGGCATTTATATATATATATATATATATATATATATATATATAAAAATAATAATAATAATAGTCATAATAGTAGAGGTGGTAGTAGTGATGGTGGTAGTTGAAGCAGTATTGAAATATTTTAAATATTTGCAGTAGATAAAGTATCTATAAAAATTATATTATACGGTGGAATTTGTGAGGAATTCCTGAATTCTATTTTTATGATTTTTTTTTCAGGTATTTTTGAGTTAGAAACCACAATTAAAAAAAAAAAATGCTCCAGCATGCATTAACATCAGTGACATAAGAATTAAATCTTCTTCTGGAACTGTTAGGAACAGATTGTCTTGTGCAAAGCTGTGAATATCGTGCCCCTGGTTCTTGTTCGTGGGAGAAAAAAAGCTAAATCTGCAAGCTGACAATATGACTGCTAATTTGCTCTATACTTCCAGTAAATTCACTCACAGGTTAAAGTCTGTCAATGTGTATTTCAAACTTAGAGTGTAGAGAATTCACCAAACCTTGTGATGAAGTAAATGTAGCAGTGCTTACACAGAGCCATGATGTAGCCACTTCTAATAATTAGTAATTATCCCTTTAAAACACACATGCTCAATTTGGCTTGTATGCAGGAGTGTATATACTGTATATACTGTATATACACACACATGCATACTGATACAGTACATACAGCTCATGCTGACTCTGAGATTTAGTACAAGGCGTAAATCATATATATAAATGGGGGCGGGGGCTGTGCATTGCTTTATCGCAAAGATTTCTCAGTAACAGTCATTCTCTCAAAATCATTTCTTCTTTTGTTTGTTCTTTTTGCTGTTAAGCTGTTTTCTCCATTCCTCTATATGACCTACTTCTTAATTATAGTATGTCTCTTATTGCTTCTTCTCAGAGAGAGAGAGAGAGAGAGAGAGAGAGAGACATTTTGCTACAGTTGTATGCCTCAGGACCTGAAAGTAAAAGATTTCCATGCTTTAAACAAAGGAAACCATGGGACAGAATTGGGCCACCTTAACCCTATATTTGTATTTGACATCATCTACAGTGCTAATGACTTTCTGTTCATCTGTCACCATCTGAAAATTACATGTAACACATACATACACTTATTAACACAAACGCCATCATTCTAACATTCACTACCAGTTGCTGTATATCAGGTTTTCTATAGAGTTCAGTTGTGTTTAGTATAAAATCTGGAATATTATTGCTGTAAATTCCACATACAAATATCACTCAACAAAGTACATCATAAACATCAATCCATAAATAAATAAAAAAATTCTGATTACCTTTTGTTGCAAGAACTGAATTGGAGAAAATATATAGTATACCCTACCCAAACCACATCAAAGAGATAGTCCTGTGCCAGAAGGATCTTAAAATAAAGGATGCTGTGTAACTGATCCCCAACTCCCATGAAGCTCCATACTTTTCTTTTTAAAGTGGAGGGGCAAATTAGCCTGAAGCATATCTGCTATATTTGTAGAGCAAGGAGCAGAGAGGGGGCATTTATGTTCTCCCCATGTCTACTCTATTTTCTCCCTTTTTCCAAAGTAAACCTGGTCTCCCTCAGATTGGATGCCGATAACCCGCAGGCACAGTCAGGAAGTATTGATCAGACGGGGTTGGTGTTTTAGCTCTGTCTAATTCTCAGCAGCATATACTGGTGTGTTGGTAAAAGATAGAAATCAGAAAGGATAGGCATCAGCTTTAAGGACTCTTTCCCAAAGAGCCAGTATGAGGCTCTTTCTTTTACTTTCATCCAAAGTGTCCTGGAGTAACATCATCCATAACCCTCCTGCTGATGAAAAGATATACTATGCTCTTTCGTTCTCTCTCTCTCTCTCTCTCTCTCTGTCCTCTGTTTCCCCTTTTGGTTTTATTGAACCAATGAAGGACACAGGGCATTGGGAGAAAAAGAGAACTGGAAAGAATTGATTTTCCAGTGGGCCATGTGGCGTGCTGTGCTCCTGTTCATCAGTGACTAAGTCTGCCACAGAGGAAGTGATTCTTGAGTGGGCAGTTCACAGCCTTTCTTCCACTTTGATTTGCAGGCGTTCCTGTTGCTAATTATCTGTCCAGCTGATTAATTGTTGAATTTGGGTTAACGAGTTTAAGCAGTAATGGATGTCACTGGCTATGTTTACATGGACAATATTGCTTTAATCCGATTGAAATCGTTCTGACTAGAGATTCCAACTTTTCATGGATGCTGATCCGATAAGATGTGCTTTTGAATGCTCAAAGCATTTATTCAGAACTTTTTTTGACATGCACAAACTGCTTCTGCTTGATGTGAAGCAGTTAATCTGCCAGAAATATAACAAAAGGTAGAAGAGCTTTCTTCCTATCTTTTCTGAGAAATCCTGCCTTTGATGTTGTGATTGGTTAAAAGAATTCAAGCCTTATCTATGATTGGTTAGATGCTTTACTACATGTGAAATGCAAGTCAATCAGTTCCCCTCTCTCAGCCAAAGACCAAGTCTTCAAGTGGATGAAAGTAAAGGCTGGTGGGAGTTGTTCTCATAGGGTTTACCGATCAGAAATGGAAGCAAGATTAAGATTCCCAAAAACTAATGTTACCCCAACATTAAGAATAAGTTTTCCCAAAACAAGAAAAATTATCATATCGAGTATTTACAGTACATAGTACTTGCCTATTGAATAGATACCTATTGATCTCTTATTCCGGTTGAAGATCCATTCCGTTCGGGTCCAGCTGTTCTGACTGAGCGGATTACATGATGCATCTTTATTCTGATCGGGCTGTTATTCTGTACCTACTGCAATCATGTGAAAATAGCATGTCAAGTCAGATTTGATGTTGGATACTAAGTATGTGTACACTGAACAGCTCCTGTGAATTCAATCCTCTTACCTGAATGACGTGATCAAAGACCATGGTCAAAGCTTAAAGGGATTCAGACTACGATTCATGTGCTTTTGGTACTGTAAGCAATTCTTCATTGCACATTCACAAAATCTGTTTGTAGCAACCATATATCTATATGTGAAGAGTAAGACGGAGTAAAAAAGTATGAACTAATATATTAATGCTCCTGGGTTTTACAAAGAAGAGCCGCTCACCGTGCAAAACTGTGCGTCTCTACAGAGCATGCCCGACCATTAGTACACCCTTCTCATTCTTTTACCACCTGCGATCGATTCATTAGTAGCGGACATGACACCACTCTCGCTCTACCACTCCTGTACATGTTCATTATTCCAGTGTGAGATCTGTGTACTGTCCACTCCTGATTAATTGATCGCAGATGGCATCGTTCTACTGTACTGATTTTTTTAAAGGGTCAGCAAATATACTTGGGATGCGGTCAATATACCTGGGCCCAAGTATACTGTACGAAAACTTCTGTTGTACCAAAAACATTAATGATCTAATAGAGAAAAGAATCAAAAATCTCTTGGGGTAATGGATGAAACCTTTATTTGTATAAAGTGAAAATTAAATTTGTGAGTACTATTGTAGTAATGTGGATTAAAATGTAATTGTATTACAGTGACAAGTCAGGCTGTTTGGCTTATTTTAAACAGGATTGCAGACGTTTTACGCAGTGAAGTCTGTCGTTTCTTTTTATCGTTTTTGTGTGCATCAAAGAGGCTTGCTTAAGTGTATTTTATAATAGATGATTGTTTCCTTTCAGAATTTCCTGATGAAGTGATGAGATGGCAAGTGGTAGAAGAATGGTTTGTTGTAAGAGGAGACCGTTATCAGATGATAGTATCTTGTTGTCTGTCAGCAGCGAGTATAACACAAAGTAGGTGTTTATTGGTTGCCAGAGAGATAAGTGCTACCACAACCTGGTTCGTGTTGTAGGGGGTAGTGGGTAGATGTAGCTGGAATGGCAGATTTATTGTTGAGGGGTCTTTTTCCACGAAAGGAATGCTCGACTGTGAAGCTCAGCCCTCAGCCCATCTTATACTGTATAATGTATATAAGCTTAAACCTTTTTTACTAGTACTAGACCAAGTTGTTGGTCTTATTTACTAATATTGCGTTTGTCATCATTATCATTCCTATTGTGTTTCTTCATTTTAGCATGCTTTCTATATAATGTAATCTGGAATAAATTGGTATTATTAGTATTTGTCTAAAAAGAAGCAACGATTTAATGGCTTTGTACTTGAGGGGATTTAATTCAATCTGATTACCTCTTTAATAAGCACTTGAGATGTACTGCTAACCGAGATTATTGCTTGAAGCTGCAGGGTTGGTAACTGTGATTTTTCCATACTTCCAATTATGTGTGAGCCCCTGATGTCGCTCTGAAAAACACCCATTGTTTTCTTTTCATGCCTTGAGAGGATGAGCGAGACAGAATAGTGTAAAAATATGTTCTCAAACTAACTGGTGGGCTCAAAGTCTATTGATGTGTTTTCTGTTTTCTTGGTCCTAATCTCTTATCTTTTTTTTTATTCTAGTGAGAAGAGGAAGCTCCAGGTGAATACTGCGAGCCCCATTCAGTGCAGTATGAATGGTCGAAAGTGTTCCATCGTGGTGGAGACCAAGATCAACCAATCACAACCTGATTTTACCAAGAGCCATTCAGGCTACATACTTGCAGTGCCAGGCAATTAATTGACTGAATGTAAGCCATACTGAATTTGTTAGAGAAAGTAGTTTCTCTACAATTGTACATCTAGAGAGTAAGCACTATGTCTCTGAATTTCACATTTTCACTTGGTATAATCATGAAACACAGGATGAATGATTAAAAAAAAAAAAAGATTTCTGTGATTACAGAAAACCTGCTTGGAAAGTGCATCAGTAAGATCAGTGATGCCATGGTAGATTTATTTATTTGCACTTTCTGCCAAATGAAGGGAAAACTACATGCCATATTTATAAAGAATATAAAATGCAAGCCTTAGGAATACAGAAGGAATATATGCTGGAAAGTGGGTTTTTTTTTTGTTGTTGTTGTTGTTGGGGAAAGAGAATATTTCTGTTTTGATATAGCGCTCATTTGGGATCCAGTGTTGCTAGAGTATAGCTTATTGAATATTACAGATCATAGTGGCCATATAGAAAATATTTAGACATATTCAGCATAGGTTTTGTAGAAGGATGTGTTGAACATATCCAGAAACTTACTGAGTGCTCAGAGAGGAGCATTTAAATCTCTCATAACTTAAATACTTTTCCTGCATATTTTCATTTATGAAACTTGCAGATGTTGTATGTGGATGCAAATGGAGGAGATAGTGAACCACAATTTATATAAATTATATACTGTTTATATACAGATTCCAAGTCACTTGTAACATTCTGCCAAGATTGGCTTTTTTTTTTAAGAGGTTTTTTTTTTTTTTTTTTGCTTTATACATAGCTTAAAGTGTACCTCTGCTCTTGGGGGAAATCAAAGGAAGCCAGAGTGTTCATTATTCAGTTTTCACCTGCTCATACTTGAAAATATATAAATGATCATAACTTCTTCCTTGTGCAATTATAATTCATAGCAAAGATGTTTAGAGCTCACTTTTACATTTCCAAGGATAGAGACAGTTTCAAAAGACGAGAACATTGCTGTTTTTGCCCCCCTTTCAATACTCAATGTAAAGCCTTTGGTTATTCATAATAACTGCATCCAGAATGTGTATTTTCGTGGAAAATCCCAGGATGTCCGGCCTAGATTGAGAAGTGGCTGAGGAAAATAGTGATAAAGTACTGAAGAAATGTGCTGCTGGTCATTTCAAGCAGAGCTGCATAAATCAGTTTTATAATTACCATTTCATTCCTAGGGGATTGATGGGGCAGCACATGTCTATAGTATAATATTCACTATGCTGATATTAATATGGTCTAATTGTGTATAGTGCTCAGAAGCACTAACTTTACTGCCTATCAGTCACATTGTTAACATTTATACATCAGCTACAAGTGAGTTGCTGTGGTTTTGACACAAACAGCATGTAGCGTTTAATGTATTTTCATCATTGGCTCTTTTTTTCCAGCCTGTGCAATCTGATTGGTTTCTTTTTCTTAGATAGCTTTGCATATAGAGGATCTTTATTGGTATCCAAATAAAATCTAATCATCATCATCGTCATCATGTGTTTTAATTTCTAATCTAGCCAGAGACAGACACAGTACACAAAGAGTTTCCCCAATAAATGACAACCCAGACACACACACACTATCTAGTATAAAGACAGCATTCTGCTAGCATGAAGATTCTTCAGCCAGGTACTAATCACCAGCAACTTCCTCTGTTCAGGAGTACAGACCCAATCTAACACCAACACTGACCTAACACTAATTTTACCATCCTATCATTTTGCATTCTGCATTTTGAATTTAAATGTGGTATATTTGCCCCAGATTTTATTTATTTATTTATTTATTTCAATTGTCTGCTCCCAATATAATTTTTGTAGACCCAAAATGGATATCAATTAAGAAGTCATTGTTTTTTTTTTTAATTATTCATCACTCTTGTCTGCGTTCAGAAAGTAGTACTGTACTTCACATGCTTAACACATTCAAATCCCTTGTTAAAGTTGTTGAAATCTTATTATATACACTATCAGTCTTTAAATATAGCCATCATCTTCTCTTTGATCACGTGATCTTTATGGGGTCTTCCTTATTGTGAATTTTTATGATTTGGGTCAAATACCGCATCGACAAAAATGTTAGTTTCCTGTTCTAATCTGTATAATTTTGCTCTTTCAGCAGAAACTACATGTGCCTAATTTTCTATTTCATTTATTTAATTACATGCTTAATTTTGTTATACAGAATGCAACCAAAGGAAAGGGGAATATTATCAATGTGCATTTTATCTGCTTTATTGGTAAATGGGTAAATGGACGGACTAGGGCTTTTTGAATTGTATATTAGTTATCTTTTGCTCAAGTATCTGACAATTATGTCAACCAAACACTAAAGAAAAAAGATTTTATTTTTCAGTTTATAATTTGTTACCCTAAAATCAACATGGGTTTTAAAAAAAAAACTGTGCTATTTTGTTGCCTTATTTTGATAATGGTAAACTATTTGGAATATGATATCTTGTATACCAAATATCACTGCTCAATAAACCTCCAGTACTTGATCCAATATGTTGGTATACTGTGATTTTTTTTGTTCTTGGTGTCAAAACTTTTATGGGAACACTGCCGCAGGGTATTATAAACAGTATGAATCAGGATGACTGCACTATCACTGGCTGATCATGTAGTCTCATTGTACATTTAGAACACGCAACTTATTCTCCTACTGCTACTCAGAGCTGTCTCACACAGCATTAACAACCATTTCACCAAGTCTGGGATTTATACTGGATGCAGAGAAATTGGTAACACCTTAGACCAGTTTCAGTGCTGAAACACTGCTTCCAGGCTAAACTTCAGTCACATCCTGGCTTGAAAAACAACCTGTTCAGTGAACTGTGCATGCATTAATCTTATACAGTACTATATTTGATTCTTCAAAATATATAAAGTCTTAGTAAGTTTAGTCATTTACAGGTTTGTTTGTTCTGATCTGAACTATAACCAACTAAGACCAAGATTATATGTATTTATTTAATTTATTTAATTCCACTGAGTTATTTATGCATTACATTTCTAAAGGAAAGAAAGAAATTGTTTAGTATAGTTGTTCTTATCTTTTTGAGACATAAATGATACTACAATATAATTCCAAATTATTATTCCGAATTGTAACTATAGGTTGTAAATACAACGGCTAATTTTAGTCACCAGCTCTCCATTATCATATGACTTCTGCCAGACTGATTTACAATGGGTATAATAATGATGCCATCTCTCGCACCCAGAGAAGGCTATCATCGATGGGATTTGAACGTGTGATCTCCCGACCTCTTCTCCACTTTGCTACTCAGGAGGCAATAAATAGAGTTGAATACAACACTTTGATGAAAAAATGACAGCCACACGGTTGTTCATCTTTAACGATCAGTGCATGTTTTTCCATCACAGTACAAAAATAAATAAAAATAAACAGAACTAAACTGAAAAAAAAAATCTATTACAACAACAGCTTGTTTTGTACTTGTAACAGTTTAATACCCTGCCCACCCAAGTGTCAAGTACCAGCCCATGATGGTTTCTCATCTTAAAAGCATTGCCTTACATTGTCCCCAGCCCCCATAGGAAAAAATACCGTACACACTCTTCTATACAAATGAACTCTCATTCTCACGCACACATGCAGTCATTGAGAGAGCCTTTCCTTTTTTGTTTTGAAACACTGTTTCTTTTTGTTCTACAAAGAAATATTTCAAGATACTGAAAAAAATAATGAAATGTTCTCGTTTCTTTCATTTAGAGTTGTAACAAATGACAAGCCGTTGATGTAATTGGGGGGAAATGGCACATTGTTGTGATCAGTGGTAAGTGATGGCAAGTGAAGGGAACTCTCCTGTTTTCGTCCCCAGGTTTTGAAAGCCCCTTCAATTTTTTCCCAAAGTAGTAGTATCTGGAGAAAAGTGCAAGTCCTTATGGCCTTATGGTCCTTATTTGACTGTAATATCTGGTCAACTCATTGCACATGAACAACCACTTGTCACATTCTCCTCTGGGTTCCATCAGACCCTTGTCACACACAGCAATGCAGCAGCAAGGGCAAGTATTCATACAGTTCCCCTTCCATCCATTCATCTTCAGTTCTCAGTGGTTAAGTGGTTAGGGAAAGCCTTCAGCCATCATACCATGAGAAAATAGCCAACATGGAACAACATACTGTACAGATGATGAGTAGCACTTTTCCTATGTCTGTAAAGAAATATTCTACTGAAAGAAAGCATGCGTAATTGATCATTGCTGAGATGTATAGAAAGATCAACCTTGAGGTTTCAGTCTAATATTCATAATGCAATTGCAGGTTTCAAAATTACAGCAAGGTTTTTCTGCTCTAATAAAAAAAAAAACTGACAGGATGACAATGTCAGTTATCCATACAGTATTTAGAACTACTGTAATTCATGACATTATTTATTATTAATATTATCACATTATTTCAGTCTTCACGCTGAACAGAATCTCTCCCTTGATCAACCATTTCATTCAGTCATATTGTGCCTGAAGATCCACATCAGATTTTTTTTAAAACAAAAATTCTCCTAAAATTCTTGATGAGGATTAAACTCATTCACGCTTTGATAATTTCCTTCATATTTGGTTTATGTGTGCATGATGTGCAATTTCCCTCCCAGGCTTTCATTATCTCCAGTAATTTTACATGACATAAAATCCCAGAACTAGAGTACCTGTGAATGATTATCTCTTCTACCTTTCTTTTGTTTGACTAAAAATGTGGAACATCTCTGCAGAGGAAGGTATTGTATTTATGCCTTAGACTGAAACCAACAGTGCCTCTTTGTTGCACATATGAATACCCTTGGTGATCCTCAGATTTGTCATTAGTTATAAATGAAACTCTTAGATGGAATATTCTTAGGTAAATCCTTCAAAATTCATCAAACACAATCTTCATTTCCACCAAAGGTAACCAGGTTCACCACAAATCTCCTACATCTAAATGCTACATGTGAAAGTAGCCATTGTACTAGTCATTTACACGATACAGTAATAAACTTTTAAATACAATGGATGTGCTAAGAGAATAAATAAACAACAATAAATTAAGACTGAATAGATATTCTTACTTAGAATTAATGAACCATTTTAAAGATTGCCCCCTTTGGTGTATTTTTAGACCTACATGATTTTCATCAAAGGTATGGCACTGGCTGTTATGCAAAATTTACATTATGATTCTTTTTTTTTTTTTTTTTTTGTCTATATGGATCCTTGCCCAACTAGACAGGGAAACAATGTGACACAAAACAGAAGATACTTTGTACAATCATGGCTCACTGTAGCAAGCATAGCTAAATAAACTTACATTTTGTTAAAAAAAAAAAAGAAAAAAAAAAAGGCATTCCCTAATCACAGATGCAGTTGGTGCTAAAGATTGAATGGAAGTAAATAAATAAAATGTTTTTACTTTCAAAGACCATACAAAATTGCATGGCTAACATGCATTCGGTTACATTTCTGAGTAAAAAAGAAACAAGTAAATTAATGAATAGAGCCCCAGAGTTGCACTGCAGAGTAACTTAATTCCACATTGATGAAAATAAAGTAGGCCTTTTACAGCAGTGTGCCTAGCACTTTTCACCTTGAAACTCTGCTGTGCAGTGCCGCCACATTGACAAAATTCATCCATAAAATATATGTATCACTGGAGCTCCTCTTCTCCTTTCTGTCATCACAAGAAATATTTATATGTAATGCTACTAAAGCCAAAGTGTATATTACTTAATGAGCATCCAATAGAGTGGCTGCAGTGTAGGTGTGATGTCCTCTGCCTTGTAGTCACGGTCTTAGTCCTCACTGTCCGCAGCAAACCAGTATGGTAAGACACCATTACACAAAAGGCAGTGCACATCTTCAGTAGTCTGTGGGCGCACAGGCCTTCATACACATTCATACTTGTACACTGATGCTCCTACTCCTACTGTTTTCCTTGCTGTGTTTTCCCATTTTGATCTTCTTGATGTCTTTTGATTTTTTGTGGGTGAATTTAAATATTAATCATACAAGACTACTTGGGTGCACCCAAGTCTGGCATATTTGTCCTAAACTGTCACCAAATACAATCCTGGTGAAACTTTGAAAGTAGATTGGTAAAATTCAGTAGCTTTGTCAACCTCTAAATCATGCCAGTAATCATTCATACCTCCTTAAGGGTAAATGTGTATTGATTTAAAATGCATCCTTGTAATACAGAGACTGCTGACTACTAAAACTTTTGGAATCCCATTTGAAAATGCCAGACTAGGGTGCAAGCCTACTTTATACTCTTCAGCATTCCCTCACCGGTCAAGCCCAATAAGTAAACGGCTCCTCTCCTCTTCCTTCTGGCTTTCGTTCTTGAGGTCTGCAAACACCTGGGTGAAGTAGTGTGGGTCTGAGTTGATCTGCAGCATCTTGGCACTCATCAGGTTGATTATGGACAGACAGCGGTCCCAGAAGGTCTCCTTTGAGCTTTCCACCAGGAATGGCTTAAGAGGATAAGAGATTTCATTGCCCATGTAGGAGTAGGACAAGTAAAGACAGGTAAGAAGCACTGCCTGCAGCTCGTGTTCTGTGGCTAGTTCTGAAGAGACCACATCTCGACAGAGCATGTAAACAAAGACAACATTAGCTGGGGTGATGAAACCTTGGTCCTGCCAGCCTTGCAGCAGCAGGGAACGGTCCACACTGCGCAGCCATAACACTGGGTCAGTAGGAGAAAGGTGCTTGAGGCGGTAGCACCTTCGACAAAGGAATTCACCAAGGCAGCGCAGCAGCTCGCTGGTCGAGGCCTGAACAATCACCCTCTTGGGTGTACCAGGAGCCACACTAGAGTTAGACACAGGTGCTTTCTTGACAGATGAGGCCACATTGTTTGAGCTTTTAGAGCCTTGGTTGGATGGGCTTGACTGCTCCTGAGTAAATGTGGAAAGGTTGGCACAGGATTGTGACTTCTTCAGGTTCTCATTGTTCAGATGGGTGACATTGTTCTGGTATGTTGTGTTGGGTTGCACCTTTTTAGAACCCTTTTTCTTGGTTGAAACAGCTACTATCCGCTTCCACGGTAACACATTTATGAGTGAGTGACGCTTCAAATTCTTGTCTTTGGCATTCTTGCTGTTTTGAACAGCAGTGTATGGGCCAACTGTGGCTGGGCCATCCTCGAACAGGGCAGCCTTCCGATAGCTGGGGGACAGCGACAGGACGGTTCCCATGATGCCAAAGATGAATGTGCAAAGTCCACACAGAAAATGCACAGAATATGCCTGGAGCTGAGGATCTCACCTCACTGCTTCCAAAATTGGGGACCCAGTCACCAGGCTTAGTGTATGATCGGCATCAAAATATGATCTCGTTTTCAGCCTAGACAACAATAGTGTCTGGGTGGAGAATGACTGAAGGAGCTCTTTTCCTCCTCCAGGATTCTTTTCCTCCACTCCCTGTAGGAAATTACATTTAAAATTCATTAAGTGTTTATATTTTCAATGGAAGAACATCATCATTCTTACTGATTTTTTTTTTGCGTAGCGATATCCAAACCCACAGCTATTTTTAAGTCATAAATGGTATTGATCTAAGGTAAGATATTATATGCACATCCACTTAAATGCAAGTATAAGTTATCACAGGGTTGTTTTTATCTTTATCAGTACTGGGCCTAATATGTAAGAGATACCGAATCTAAGATATCATCCTCGGAATAAAAAGGCATTAAATAGTACAGTGGATCTAATAATTGCTGACTCACTGCTGACTACGTATATGGCTTTTGAAATATTATAGATTTATATTATTGTACAGCAAATTTCTTTATCTTGGTATTTCTGTTGAAATCTGCACCAAGAAACAAATCCCTGTACCTGAACACTAAGGTTTTAATGTAAACCTATATAGATATGTGATTGGTATGTCTAAGAGAAAATTAATGTCCTGTGCCATACCATAGAATCCACCAATAATAACTGTATGCTTACAATATAAGTTACTATATACCTGTACAACACAACCTCTTAACTTCCATTTTGTAATTGTACAGTTTTGTAACTGTAAAATTATTATTTTTTAATTAAAAGAACAAAGACTGTGTTGCTTCTTATGCCAGCTGTTGACATTGAGGATCAAAACAATGTGCAATATAAGAATATATCATTTTATATTAATATTGGAGGATAAATCGAAATGTGATAAATTGATCACTTCTGTATCATCTGCTCTCGGTAATAGGCAGCCCGGGCTTTATCCTATTGTATTAGCTAATCCGTTGCTTTACAATAAACCTTCGCGTTTGTGATGTTTATTAGTAACTGATGACCTGCGGAAGGGCGATGAGGGATGTGCTGCGGCTGTCCAAGGTTCTGAAAATGTGCCGCTGATGGGTGTAGGCCTGCGGATATTCCCTTTCCTTCTAGGCTATATGTTTTTCTTCACAGCTCATCAACCATCTGTATTCAGTAATATTTCCAGCAGCCAATGTTTACAGTGAATGCAATGAAGTCAAACTGAGGCACATTCAAATAAATCGGGCTATTAGTCTAATAGATTATGATTTACCATCTGTACAGTTCATTCGACATATAGCTGATCTTTGCTACCTGTTTATAGCTGTAAGCTATAAGAATATTTTGTACTTACCGCCCGATGTTGCCCACCACAATGTGAGAAAACAAGAACTGCAGTAATGGCTGCTTCTGTATATCCTTTAATATGCTGCGCATCAAGGTAACACCCGAACGACCATATCAAGGAATGCGTTATGAAATAAATACATAAATAAATAAAAACACGGATAATGTAATAAAAACGAATCCAAAAAGAAAATGGCGTTAGCAACAACAAAAAAATAAAAACAAGAAGAATCCGTACAGTCTTCCCAGAGGTGTGAGCATGCAGTCAGTGATGTGCTCGGGTGCTTATGCTGGTCTCTCTCTCTCTCTCTCTCTCGATCAGAGATGCTGAGATGGAGGGATGAAGCAATGCTATTGGTCCGAGTTTCACCTCAGCTTTGTGCTTTACTGCAGTGATGGAGCGCCTCTCTGTGCTCTGTCCCTGCTCCTGCTTCCACTCAGCTCCACCCACCCACACACTCTCTCTCTCACACACACACACCACAAAGAGCTTCAGCAAAACCACGTACTGTAACATTCTCATCTGACTCTATGCAATGCGTGCTGTATTTTGCATTTCAACAGTTTCCTCCCTGATGGAAAAAAAAGAGTATATCTTGATATGTAGGGATTGGACCTGTGATTAAGGTGGACCTGTGATTAAGAAGGTGAATTTCAACACAGGTTCTGGTCTCAAGCAACCTCACGTGATCTCAAGCAAACACGTGACAGCATGTGCATAAATATGATAAATAAAATGCCCTTCATATGGAAACAAATGACATGGGAAATGGATTTGTGTTTGTTGGTGGGTGGGTAGAATAAAAAAAAAATCATATGAAAGAATCACATGTTCAAATTACTTAATTATGTGACAAATCAACAAAAACAGGTGAAAATGAAGAAATCATGTCCAATCAGTCACATAAAATAAATAAGTAAAATAAATAAATTATTTATGTGAGGTATTCACATGTTAAAAAATCTGAAAAAAACACTGAATTTAAATGAGTTAAATTTTCAACTGTGAAAATTAATTATTCATTTGAAAGCAATCATATGTGAATAAAAAATATCACATTAATCATGTGAAGCCTATATGACTCTAAAACCTGGGACCTGTTGTTTGTCCTACAGCAGTGCAGTGTAACATTGCACTTGAGATTGAACATAAGTTCAGACTTAAAACAATTTAAATCACTGGGGAAAGCAGATGTGGAATTTATTAAGGCTTTCGTAAGGGTTCTAAAAAAACAAACCTTTTTAAGTAGTTCCCTGAAGGTCCATTATAGTGACACTCTAAAGAACCTTAATGGGTTTCCGTACTATTTAATTCAGTCATCTAATTAATTCAGTTATTTATATGTCACAGACAGAGAGTTATACAGTGAATGCTGCAAAAGTAGGATATGTTTTTTTGTGTCACACTTTTTCTGTCGCATCACATATTTATATGAAGTTAAATTATCTCCTTAAAAATGCATAAAATGAGAAAATCTCTGATAGTTATACAGGTGAATATACACAAGATGGATATTAAGTGTTGAATTGGTGTAATCTAAACCTGAATATTCCTATATATACACAAAAAAAGTACAAAAAGAAAAGTGCTAGATTATTTTCACAATGTCCAATGTATATAGATATAGAGATAAAGTGATAGAGATGATTAGATTTCATTAGATTTACATAGGTTTAGATCACAACAAAACTTAATATTGAGCTTGTGATATGATAATATTATGATGATAATATAGTTGTATTAATATAATATACATCATACTATTTTTCTTTTCATGAAATGTGTATACAGTTTTATATATATATATATATATATATATATATATATATATATATATATATATATATATAGATATATATATATACATATGTGTGTATATATATATATATATCTATATCTATATATCTATATATCTATATATATATATATATATATATATATAGATAGATAGATAGATAGATAGATAGATAGATAGATAGATATTTAATGAACCTAATCATTAAATACATGGACTATGTTCATATAATAAATTTAAATGTGAATACCTAATATAGACTAGTTGTGACCACCATGGACCATCATGTACTCACATAAAAAAAAAAAACTGGACACGCCACTGAAACTTTCATAATGCAGACCGCTTTGTGGTCAGAGATTGGAATAAACACGCCAAATAAATCCGCACGACTTGTATTGTGATATACTATTATACGTCCAGAAGAGGACAACATGAGGTACTACAGGCTCCAGAATGCTCTCGCTCCTGATTGCATATTTGCGCTGCTTTTCGCAAAGGCTTGTGGGTAAGCAGGTTTTGAATAGGGAAGATGGCAGCCGCGGCAGTGGTTGAGTTTCAGAGAGCTCAGTCTCTTATTAGTACGGACCGAGACGCGTCTATCGATATTTTACATTCAATAGGTAAGCCGTTCTAGGTATTTTGTAAAATTTCAGTATTTTCATTTACAGCTATATTTGCGATTGGGAGATAGTCTTTCCCCGGACGCGAGCCGGCTGAGGCGGTGCTGACTCACTGCACTGTGTAGCCGCTGTAATCATGCTAACAGACTAGCCCTGTACTCCACGTTAGCTTAGCTTGCTCTGCTAACCACCAGCGCACTGCTCAAGGCCGCGATGACAGAGATGATATTTAGCTAACGCTGTGTAATGTGAACGCAAGAAAGCAAACGTTGTCTGTTTAGTTACGTAATTATGAATATTTTATTTCTAACGTTTTGGCTGCTCCCGTGACCGACCGAGTGTCCAAGTTAAACCACAGCAGCTGCGATTGTTAATTAACTTCTACTGTACCGGGTTTTGGAGAAAGACAGAGGATGCTCTTGCATTCTGATTTAGCTAGTCAGCTAGTTAGCTTCCGAGCTACCATTTTAGATTTGCGCTAAACCTCAACAGGAGCGATTAATATTAACGCTACTCGAACAGGGAGCGTGAGTCCGCGGTTTAGTTAAAGTTTAACATTAATTAGGGATATAAATGTTAGCTGAGTAACGCTGGTGTTACGCATGGTCAGATTTGTTGCCCGTCTTTATATTTTGTCTTGATAATGTCAGTACATTAACAGACTTTAACTTTCTCTAGAAAACCACCACTTTAGTTTCCCATATTCAATATTACGCCGGTAAAGTAAATGTCAGCTAGACAAATGCTAATGTCACTGAATGAGCTAGCTAGCATCAGCTACCGAATAGCTCGGCAGCTACCGTTAATACATGAGACGGTTGCTGTGTGTTATAGTTTCTCGTCTTAAACATGTGAGCGTAACCACTTGCTGATTAGACTATCCCTATATTCAAAATTTATAACGCATTAATTTGGGTGAAATAATGAAAAAATGTCCCATAGTTAAGGTTTATTTTACTCATAAGCCATAGAACAAGTTAGTGCTACTACTTTAAACAGGTCTTAACTGTACACACTTATTTTAGTATTCATCATTGTCAGAGTTTTCGCTGTGCTTAAAGTTGGGCGAGTATATGTTAGGTTGTTATTATTCATTGTTATTGTTATTTGCTTATGTCATTCTTCCCACTACTAACAAGCACTTAACTTCTGCCTGATGTTTCCACAGTCAGGCGAGATGTTCAACAGGATGATGAAGAGGCGGTGCGTGTCAAAGAACAGAGCATCCTGGAGCTTGGCACTCTCCTGGCTAAGACGGGACAAGCCGCAGGTAAGATTCTTCACCCTAGCATCAAAACGTATCTTCATCACTTCTGTTACAAAATTGACCTGGGAAATAAATTCTTTCGTTGGGAGTTTTTCATGATTTAGCAGCAGGGTGCACTTTCACTATGATACCGGTGTCATGTCACTGATCCTGACACCGTCAATGAAACTTACCCGACGCTTTCGAAAAACATCAGCACTGCTTTGAGACAAGTTTTGTCAAGATCTGTGGTGTTAGTTGATATTTGTTTACTTCATAAAATACTTTGGTAGATCAGATTCAGACTAATTCTGTTCAGTGTTTCAGGCCAGTCTCAGTATTTGGGAAGTTAGTATTAAGACCCCATATGTAATATGAGTGTTGTGATCAAAAATCAATGTAATATATGTTATGTTTGTCTTTACAGAGCTTGGAGGGCTCCTGAAGTTTGTTAGACCTTTCCTGATCTCCATTAGCAAGGCTAAGGCAGCGCGATTGGTGCGCTCTCTGTTGGATCTTTTCCTGGACATGGAGGCAGCCACAGGACAGGAGGTTGAGCTGTGTCTGGAGTGCATCGAGTGGGCCAAAGCGGAGAAGAGGACATTCCTTCGACAGGCTCTTGAGGTAACTATGTTAGCTATATACACTTTGACATTTAGAGAGGCTGAGCAATATTGTAAGAAATGAGAAGACTCAAGCGTGATTTGTCATTTTTAGGCTCGTTTGATCTCACTTTATTTCGACACTAAGAGGTACCAGGAGGCTTTGCAGTTGGGTGAGTAATGTTACAGAAAGTTTTTCTTCTTCTTTCAATGCACCTTGATTGAAGCATGAATTTTCTAGCTTTTGCAATTGGACAAGTCTTGTGTCTTCCCATTATTCCATCTTATACGATTCAAGATTGTTAATAAACATTGGTTATGAGTCATGAAACAAGTGCATTGTAAGTCATTGCTACATTTGAGTGCTAAGGAATTGAGAAGTGATAAAAAAAAATAAAAATTAAATGATGCAAAGATTTATTAAATAATCTATTTGATTGTTTTTCAGGCTCCCAGTTACTCCAGGAGCTGAAGAAGATGGATGACAAAGCTTTACTGGTGGAAGTTCAGCTGCTTGAGAGTAAAACCTATCATGCACTCAGTAACCTGCCCAAGGCCAGAGCTGCCCTTACCTCTGCCAGGACCACAGCCAATGCCATCTACTGTCCACCCAAACTTCAAGCAGCTTTGGACATGCAATCAGGCAAGTCTTTAACACATACTGCCTAGACCTTAAAGTTTGCAGGGTCATGGTTTAACATTGTAAATATTATGATTTTTGACTGCATTCATAAGCCTCATCAGTTGTTTTGATAAACATTTAATGGTTTAACCCTTTAAAGTATGATCATTACAAGCAAATTTTACTTAAATAATAGTTTTTGCACTTCATTATTTTAAACCCAGAAAAAATAGGCTTCTTCCTCACTGTGTACATCTCTCAACTAAAACAGTAACAGTATGAATTAAAATATGTAAAAATACTCTGCATTTGTGTTACAGTATAGACCAAAAGTTTGGACACCTTCTCATTCAAAGAGTTTGAATTTGTATTATGGCAAGAAAAAAAGCAGCTAAGTAAAGAAAAACGAGTGGCCATCATTAGTCAGTCCGAAAAATTGGGAAAACTTTGAAAGTGTCCCCAAGTGCAGTCACAAAAACCATCAAGCGCTACAAAGAAACTGATTCACATGCGGACCGCCCCAGCAAAGGAAGACCAAGAGTCACCTCTGCTGCGGAGGATAAGTTCATCCGAGTCACCAGCCTCAGAAATCGCAGGTTAACATCAGCTCAGATCAGAGAGCAGGTCAATGCCACACAGAGTTCTAGCAGCAAGCACACCTCTAGAACAACTGTTAAGAGGAGACTGTGTGAATCAGCCCTTCATGGTAGAATATCTGCTAGGAAACCACTGCTAAGGACAGGCAACAAGCAGAAGAGACCTGTTTGGGCTAAAGAACACAATAAAGAAAACTCTTTGAATGAGAAAATGTGTCCAAACTTTTGGTCTGTACTGTATGTCTAAGATTAATGTATTAATATATGTTTTTTTAGGCATTATCCATGCTGCTGAAGAGAAGGATTGGAAGACGGCATATTCCTACTTCTTTGAGGCTTTTGAAGGCTATGATTCCATCGACAGTCCCCGGGCCATCACTGCGCTAAAATACATGCTTCTGTGCAAAATCATGCTCAACTTGTAAGTAAAAGAGCAGCTTCTCGAGGCCCTCTTAGGAGCATAAATTTTGAGTTTTGTGGTGCTTCTCCTCCTACCAGTTTACTCTCTGACTCGCAGAAATTTAAGTAAAAGTATCCTGTCATACACAAGCTTTCATTAAATTTTTGGACATATTATAAAGAAAAAAAGAGCATGGAATGATGTCATATTCAATGCCTCAAGTCAGTTCACTTAGCTTGTGTTGCTACTGGTTTCTACAACTGGTATTATGTTGTAAAATATTTCAAATTGTAATTTTTCACAAAAATGTTTGAATAGTGCATGGCCCAAGTGACACCTATACTTGGCGCTAACCATCCATAAGAGACAAGCTACAAATGAGATGAGAAAATTGTTGCTTATTCGTGTGAATGTAGCCTCATACTGTTGGCTGGACAAGCTTCGGTCAGTACACACTCCTGAAAATCTGACTTTGTTTTCTTAGGCCGGAGGAAGTCCAAGCTTTGATCAGTGGCAAACTGGCCCTGCGTTATGCTGGGAGACAAGTAAGGCTTGTTTCATGTCCATATTCAGGCGCTTTGTTGGACTGTTTTCCTATATGTTGTATGTAGACAGAATGTGCATTTCTTTTTTTTTTCTGCCTTATCTGTAACAGACAGATGCACTAAAGTGTGTAGCGCAAGCCAGCAAGAACAGATCATTAGCAGACTTTGAAAAGGTAAGACTTGCTGATGGCTTACATAGACACGACTTTTTTTTATTTTTTTTATGCTTGTTGCCTAAGCTTGTTTCTTGTGCACGTCCACACATGAAGGCGCTGACTGAGTACACAAAAGAGCTGAGGAATGATCCCATCATCAACACACACCTGGCCAAACTCTATGACAACCTGTTGGAGCAGAATCTTATCCGTGTCATTGAGCCCTTCTCCAGAGTACAGGTAGTGCACGCCTGATAAATAACAAATTTATAAACTTACCCACACATCATACAAGCTTATTAATTAAATTGTTTCAGCAGTAATGTTGTTGGTGCAACTTGAAGCTAAAATACAACTTGGATCCTGTTTTTGTTAGTTTTGTTTGGTTTTATTGGTTTCTGGCTCTGATGGTATTATTATTATTTTTTTTAGATAACACACATATCAGATCTCATCAAACTCTCAAAGGTAAGTTATGTAGCTTAGGCCATATGAAATTAAATTTTCTTTTTTTTTTTTTACTTTTATAAATTCACAAATTACTTGTGTGTTAGTGATATGAAATCAGAACCTGCTAAAAAAAAAAGGTAAAGTGAAAAGTACAAGCTGATGTGTAACCAAACCTTTTGATCTTGTAAACCTGCGAGCTTAATTATTTTGTCCTTTAGGGTGATGTAGAGAGAAAGCTGTCGCAAATGATCCTGGACAAGAAGTTTCATGGTAAGTCTTTCAATTTAAGTCTAAGTAGGGTTTTTTCTTTTTCATAAAGAAGCAAGTTAAACAAGTTATTTATTATTAATTCAATATTATTAATTAAGGTTCTTTTTTTATTATTGTTAAAAGTTTTTATTGGCACTTGGACACATGACTATCACACTTGTATTCGGGTCTTTTCCAAACTGTTTTCCCACTGAAACCGAGAGGCCCATACCTGATGAGGTATGACTGTGCACAGAAGCTTCGGAACTTTGGAGTCCTACGTACTAGAGGTTGCAAACAGCACAAGCATTTCAAATGAGCTGTACTTTGGCAAAAAACAGAGAGCAGTAGGAATCTAAAAGGTTGAGTACAGTGTTAAACGTATTTTAGAAAATGGCAAAAGTGAGCAAGGAAGAAACTAGGCGATTTCAGTAGTAGTATTTAATCTGAGCGGGAGATGAGGGTGATGAAGACCAGAAGGTGGTAGTAATGCAACATGGTGGATGCCAACTCCAGTTGTGGTAATCACCAAGAAGAAGAAGCAGTTATTAACTCTATGAAGTCCGGATTTGCTATTGTTGTAGTGGAAGAACTTAAGTGGACTGCATAGAGCCCTTAGAGCACC
This sequence comes from Clarias fuscus, assembly GCA_030347435.1. NCBI lineage: Eukaryota > Metazoa > Chordata > Actinopteri > Siluriformes > Clariidae > Clarias > Clarias fuscus. Next base: position 16,285,174 of record CM059220.1, read on the forward strand.
AACTGCACCCCAGGTCTCCTCGCCTGATCTCAAGTACTGCTCTAGGCAAATCCTCACAGCCACTCTACAAAATCTAGTGTAAAGTCTTTTCAAAACATTGGAGGTCAGAAAATGAGGACCAAATCTGAAATTAAATGTTAAACACATTTGGGTGTGATGTTCAGATGTCTACAAACATTTGTAACCTACAGTGTAACTCGGTGCCCCCCCACCCGCCCCAACATTGTGGATGTCTCTCTCTTGATTGCAGGAATCCTTGACCAAGGTGAAGGTGTCCTGATCATATTTGAGGAGCCTCCTGTTGATAAGACCTATGAGGCAGCTCTCGAAACCATCCAGAACATGAGCAAAGTTGTGGACTCGCTGTACAACAAAGCTAAGAAGTTGACATAGGTTTGTTTCTAAGATTTTACACTGCTAGTACATCTGATTTATAAAGATCTGAGTCATAAATATATAAACTATTAATGATCGTACAAGTTAGGTCTTTATTTGTCTTTTGACCTGCAGTTTGATTTAGTAAATTATTCTTCTATTTCTCTTGCAGAACAAACACAAAAGGATGCTGCTCTGCAGAATGGATGTGTGTGAGTGTATGTCTGCATGTGTGTGTGGCCAACATGTGGAACCTTTTTTTTTGTCACGGCGAGAAGGGACAATTATAGAGTAAGAATCACAAATTTCAACGGGATTCACTTGTTCCAACTGAGTTTTTAACTCCTCTTTCAATGGACAATTTCATCCTTCTCTTAATTTTGATGTTTTTTTTCCTCCCCGATGTATCTCTCATCGGCCAACATGGCCATCAGGGAATATTGTACAACTACAATAAAGTCTCATAAAGTCACCGTATAGCATTGTATAACTCTTCTACGGTTTAAGTTACAGCCTCTTAAGGTGCAATACTGACCTCACTGTGGGTAAAGGGGGGACTGTGGGTAACTGTGGCTGTCTCCATTAGTCCTTATGGGAACATTTATTATCCTACATACAGGAAAAGATACCATTAGGAAGTGACATAACCAGGCATTTATTACATTTGCATGGTTAGGGCCTTGGATAGATCTGTAGCAAGCACAGTTGCCAGCAGTCAGACCAGTCACAGCCATTTTGTTCAGATTATGTATTATACAGTTTAACATTTGCTCTGGCAGTATACTTTTCATTATACACATTGTCTTTAAATCTATAAACATGTCTGCTGTATTAAGCACCCTGGAGTTGTCCTGTTATGAAAATAGCATTACAAATGCTAACGTTTGACTGCATTAGAAATAAATTTCTTTTTATTCCACTGAACTTTAAAAGCTCCATTATAAAAGTTCCTTCTAAAACAGAGTGTAATTTCGCCAGAATCTGAATATTTTTCTGAGATTTCTTTTCCATGTGTTAAAACTCGGATCTCGTTTGATTTTTCTTTGTGTTGTGGGAGTGACACAGGCCAGACAATACGTTATTTTTACAGATTTTTTCCAGGTTAAGATTTCTTGCATGTCTTTGTGATTGATTTTAATATTTTATACTTTAAGAAGTTCATGCTTGCTTTTGTACCTAAAATGGTAAGGTGTGAGTGAATACTTGTAGATATTCTGGGATACAAATCGCCAAAAAAAAAAAAAAAGTTTCACTTCAAGGAGGTGTTAGGAATTGATTTGCTCATTTTGCTCACTCTCTATTGGGATGTGCAATCTTTTTTTTTTTTTTTTTTGTAAAGAAAAACATGACTACTAAACATGTGGTTACTGATGAATATACCAATTAACATTTAACTTTGTGTGGAGGGCTTCTTTTTCTTCATGCTAAACAGTGTAAGCAAAAATACAGGCCTTTGACATGAGTGTTAGACATCAGAAATTCAGATGTGCAGATGAAATTTTAACGGAAGGAAACAGCTTCTATATCATGCGACATAAACTAGATAATTTTGCTTGATTCTTCTTAAATGAAACAACACTGAAGAGTGTAGGGTTAGAACAGTAGGAGAGATGCGTTATTTTGTACAGAACACTGAACAGATGGGTTGTTGTATGTAATCAGATCACCTTTCAAACACTTGTTCCATGATTAAATCAGTATCAAATTTAAGTGATTTTTTTTTTTTACCTACAGTCATCTAGTGAATCGAATTGGAAAGGCCCACACATGGTGTCTAGACATATGTATGTATAAAACAGGATTTGAATAATCTAAGTATCTTTTGTCTAGTAGTTAACCTCACTTTCATGTATACAGTACCTGAAGACTGCATGTCACATTCTGCTGGAGTGTGGGTTGATGCTCTTTATTCAGCATATAAATGTATGCATTCAGCATTAGACCTAGTCCAGTCACTGCTAATTTGTGTAACAGTCCAGAAGAGGGAATGGATCAGGTGTACCTTCTTGCAAATCATTATTAATATTTTCTGAATGGGGAAAATCCACTCTCATGGAGCCTTGAGTGAAAATCGGAATGAATTACTTCGTAACAAGCCAAGTCATAACTTGTGTACTTTTTTTCAGTAAATGTCATGAATTAACCAGCAGTCCTGATCAATACTGTGTTTTCTTAGCATTTTTAATAAAATGAAAATATGCATCGCAATAAAAATGTTTGGGACAAATGTGGGGAAATATGTGTATGATAAACATGTAACACAATAACTAATTTTCAAAAGCTGGTTGTCCTGAAGTGTTTTATTCCACTTGTACTGAGACAGCAATTTATTGTTGTATGTATTCTCTTCATTCAAAATGTCACGGTATTGATGACCTCCATTATACAAGTTTGTTCCCGCATTAACTAAGAACAGCTTCTTTAAACAATCGGTTCTCTCTTTAAGGCAATAAAACAAAATAAAAAGGCAACATATGTTCTTGATAAAGGAGTAAAAAAAAAAAAAATTTTTTTTAATAAAGTTCTGAGCCTATAGACTCTTTGCATAAATGTTAAAGAAACTGATTTTCTTCACAAAATCCTTCACCTATATCATGAGGGTGAGTCAAAAATGATCTGCACTTAAGTTATATTGAAAATTCTGTTGTCCGCACTCATCACTTTCCGTTCAAGGCTACTGTCTCTCCAGGTGTGAACATGTAACATCAGTTCATTTGTATCTGCGGTGTGAGCAAATATACCTTCCACACATGTGATTTGCACGAAAGAAGGGCAGTATGCCGTGGATTCATCATCACTATGACAGCAGAGTATGGAATGGAAACATTCTCAATCACTGAGCAAAAAAAAAATCAAAAGTCAACCATCAGCTGGACAATTGCTTAGAGTTTTCTGGGATTCTCAAGGACCAATATTGGAACATTATCAGGAAAAAGGTTCAACAATCAACAGTGCTCTTTACAGTGAGATGCTTATTGAAGAGCTGTAGCCTAAACTTCCGATTAAATGCAGAGGACTGCTTTCCAAGGACACTGCTTTTGCATGACAATGCACATTTCTGCGCACACTTTAAACACTGCAAAACCTCAGCATCCTCCCTATAGTGCAGATCTTGCTCAATCAGACGTTCACCTGTTTCGGATGAAGATTCACTTTTGATTAAGAAGTGAAGACAGCGGCGCATTCGTGACTTGCTTTTTAATGAGGAAATGTTAGAGTTTTTTGACGGACAAAGTGTATTGAAAAGCAAGCAGATTGTGTCGAATTTAAGGAAATTTAAATAAATTCTACAGCTAGCGTGCAGATTATTATTTTTTGACTCACCTTCGTATTTGGGTTTAAATTATTTAATATGACAATAAAAGTCGGTCTAAATGATATTTTCTGTAGAAATAATAGCGTTGAAGATTTAACTACTGTATTTCTGTATGAACGTTTGGAGACTTTTATTTTGAAGTGATACAAGGCGGAAGTAGAGTTAGTGCTCCGTGTTCAACCTGCTCGCGGAGGAGTAGACTAAAGTGGAAGAGAGGTGTTCTGCTGTCACTGCAGTTTATCAGTAGAAGTTCACAATGGCAGTGCAACGCCGAGGAAACATTAAAACCGCAGACACAAGTAGCATTGAGAAAAAAATTAAAAGGTAATACATTTCTTTCCCCTCCTGCAGCATGCATCATTAAGCAACATAGTCCTTTGTGCTAAACTTCACCTGTGTGGAGTTGGGTTCAGTCCTGAATGGCTTCCTACACACTGGAGTGCACTAGTGCAGCAGCCTACATGTAGTTTAGTGCACAGGGCATAAGGGTCCCTCACTGTGCATAACACTGTTTAAAATAATTGTAAGGATTATATATGCTCTACGTCTCTAACAGATGTGTATACAGTGTGTGTGTGTAGGAGAGATCAGCAGTGTATTAGACTGTGGCATCTTTTTGGGACAGGGGGATTGCACAGAGACAGGCTTCATCTTACAGAGGGTACGCTGCTGTCCTGGTGGCCCTGCTTGGCACATGTGCCCTGCTGATTTGGCTGTGGTCCATCTGGACTAGTGACATCACACATACTCTGGTCTCCAGAGGGGAAGTACTCACAGAGCCCCGAGTGTTCATGATCCAGTGCTCTGAAGATTATCAAAAATACAAGCACTTCCCAGGTATTATCGCAAGCATCTATTTTAGTATTATTTGCCTTTTTTGTCGATTTTGCTCAAGCCATTTTCTAACACACCTGATCAGGTCCATCAAAGTCTTCTGAAGGTAAGGGGCCTGGACTGCACTATTCATGCATCACTTTACTAATACAGTGGTACCTCGGCATATGAATTTAATCTGTTTCAGAGGCGAGCTCTTAAAGCAAAATGTTGTATTGTGAAACACATTTTTCCATAGGAAATAATGTAAATGCAAATAATCCATTCTAGCCACCCAACAAAAAATATCACCAATATTACCAATTTACAACACTATAATTACATTTTTGCGTATAAAAAAACATCAAAAACATTTAGAAAAGACATTTGGATAAAGTAAAATATGAAATGAATAGACATTAAACCTCACTCATTCACGATACCGCTTTATCTTGTATACAGTATCGCTGTGGGCCTGAAGCCTATCCCAGGAGACTTGGGGCATGCGGCAGGGTACGCCCTGGACAGGGTGCCAATCCATCGCAGTGCACACTAACATGCACACACACTCACACTACGGGCAATTTGGGAACGCCTAATCAGCATGTCTTTGGACTGTGGGAGGAATCCTAAGTACCTGGAGGAAACCTACCAAACATGGGGAGAACATTCAAACTCCATGCACACAGAGCCGAGGCGGGAATTGAACTTGCACCCTGGGGGTGCAAGGCGACAGTACTAACCACTGCGTTACCTATGATTCCTCTTGGCACTGGCTGCTGAAAGTGGCTCCGTTTTCTTCTTGCTGCCGCTCTTGAAATCATGTAATGGGTTGGTTGCTCGTGTGCTGAAAATGCTTCCCATGCCAAGGCAAATTTCTTGCAAAATATTAGTTCTAAAGGCAAAAATACACAATACGGGACATTCGTATGCCGAGGTACCATGGTACAAGATATTATTATGTACCAGAAATATTTGTATATTCTTAAACATACTATATACTTAACACAAGAAAAAATGGGGTTGAAAACTGGGAGTAAAATTCACTCACTCACTGTCTATACCACTTTATCCTGTATAGATCATTCTAGGAGTAACTTTGTCTCAGAAATCAATAAAATAAAAAGCACCACATCAGTTGTTTTAAATTGTGGTAATAATAATAATAAATAAAGTTACGGCCATACCCATCTGAGAGCGCCCCATCTCGTCTGATCTTGGAAGCTAAGCAGGCTCGAGCCTGGTTAGTACTGTACCAGTACCAGTGCTGTAAGCTCCCCGGTCGCTTTGCACCTCCAGGGTCCGTGTTGATTCCCGGCCAGGTTCGATTCCCATCTCTGTGTGCATGGAGTGTGCATGTTCTCCCCGTGCTTGGTGGGTTTCCTCCGGGTACTCCAGTTTCCTCCAACAGTCCAAAGACATGTAGGTTAATTGCCATTCCCAAATTGGCCATAGTGTGTGTGTGTGTGTGTGTGTGTGTGTGTGTGTGTGTGTGTGTGTGTATATATATATATATATATATTATACATATATATATATATATATATATATATATATATGTGTGTGCCCTGTGATGGATTGGCACCCTGTCTAGGTGTACCCCACCTTGTGCCCTAAATCTCCTGGGATAGGCTCCAGGCGTATTAATCCAGAATACAGGATTAAGCGGTATAGATGATGAGAGAAAAAATGAATAAATAAATGCAGTTAATATGCCACATTTTGAACAATAACAGACCTGACACATTTACAAAGGATATTTAATCTAGAAGTGTGTGCAAGGCTTAGTATGTCTAACTGGTGATATCCATTTGTTCTGTGTGTGTGTGTTTTTTTTATGTTCCACCAAATACAAATACAAGCTGAGCTAGTGTAAAAGGAAAACAAATCAGATAAGAGGGTGGATTTGTTTAACCTGATTAGGCAAGAGAACAGTGCTTCATCGAGAGGGTAGAGGTGATTAAAGACAACCGTTTGTATTGTTTTGCCTCATATTGTATAATTTTTAAACCCCTTACTGACGACTGCACAATCATGCTATTATCCAATCAGCCAATCATGTGGCAGCAGCTCTGTGCAAAATATAAAATGATCATAAAAAAAAGGATGCAGGTACCAGATTAGAGCTTCTGTTAAGGTTAACGTCAAAGAGATGGGGGGAAAAAGTCTGAGACAGTGGCATGGTTGTTGGTGTTAAATGGGCTGATTTGAGTAGTTTAGAAATTGCTTCTCTCTTTGTATTTTTACACACTACAGTTTGTGTGAACAACAGTAAAAACATTTATATTTAGTCATTTTGCCGACGCCCTTACCCAGAGCAACGTATACAAGTGCTGTGAAGCTTCTGTTATTGGATAGATCTTTAGACTGGGTCACTAGCCATGATGCGTGCACCACTTCACGCGCCTCTTTTCTTACCCTGAGGCTTCAATCACTAATCTCTGGACTCATTACCCACCCCTTTTTCCAATGCACCACAGTCCATTCTTTATGCTCCCTAGCAAATTGAAGCCTTTATCTCCTGATTAGCCTCACTCATAGGCATTATTAAGCTACACAGCTGTTTAGTCCCAGTTCCTTGAGTTATTTTCGCATTGTGCACGGTTTTTATGGTTTGATTCTATAAAGAGATCGCCCATCATGCTCATTTTCTGACTACTACTATACATTTCTTCCTCAAACATGCTGGTACACCGCTATCCTTACTGTTTTTAATAATGCATTTTTCAGTTCTTAATCTCTTTCTGACTCTCCATAGTTGTTTTCTTTTCTTGATGCAGGACAATTATTTGACCCTTCCGAAACAGAGTAACGTCTTTGCCATGACCACAGGATGTGTCCTCTGACATGGTTGTTTAAGAAATGAGAAGCTACTCACTGCATCAGTTAGGATTAGATAGCTTGGTCTAGCTGAATCATATTAATCACTGCAGTAATAGTCTAATAGAAAGCTCTTACCTATTTGCTTAGTTAAACAAATTGTATTTTTTTGTAGACATACTGAAAAATGGCGATGTTGGACTTCCAGGCTGCAGTGTTTACACTAACCTCCATAACACCCATAGTTTACACTAACCTCCATGATATTAACATTAATATGACCTGCGGGTTTGGGTTTCCCTTGTGCCACTGGGGCAGCTCTGGCCGTTGGAGCATGGCTGTGTTGTCTGTCACCAGGACGTTGTCAGTGGATCCTTTGGGTGATGTGGGTGGCCTCTATGGATTGGATTTGTTTGTCTGGTGCATCCCATGGGTGCGTGCTCGGTTTTGGGATCTGGGTAGTTTGGAGACCGGGTCGGTAGTCTTGCGCTGTTTGCCCAGCATGGTGGCCTGTACTGCTCTGGTTGCCTTTTTATTATGATCTGATTTTTCTCCTGATTCCTGCTGCATTGGCTTTTCTGTGGGATCAAACCGAATGGACTGGCCTTTGGTCACTGTGGGCATGGGTGAGCTTTTGGTGCTCATGATCCCGTCATGTTTGCTGGTGTATAGTTGGTATTAAATGTTGTGAGACTCAGCTAGTGATATGGTAGAGCTGTATGAGATGGTGTTGATGGCAGATGAAATTTGACACTTTGGAAACTGATCTGTTTAAACACAGATGAGTACAGATGAGGAGATGAGAGAGCTGAGCACTGATACATCACCACCTGCCATAAGCATGCATTTAAACAGAATTATGGGTAATTTAGAGAACTGGTAACCAAAGTTAATAGAAAATAACAAAATATAGAATAAAGTAAGTTTCATATTTAAGTTGTTCATGGCTGACTAGTATAGTGTAAGAGTTCAAATGTTTTTGTGGTTAAATGTGAGTACGTTCAGGATAACTGGTCTAGGCCTGAAGGAATTCATAATGGAAATGTGTTTTTGTTTATATTCACAACGTACAAACTGTCTCGTGCTGTTTTATTCTTGAGATCAAATGAACAGAGCATTCCAATGTGCCAAGTCTGAAATGGAATTTATCCAGATAGTTTGTTTTTGATTTGATTACAGATTAAATCTGTGAGTAAAAGCACAGATGTGTGTCAATAAAAGCACTGCTGCTCTTTAAGGCACTCCTGAAACGCTGTTTAGAGTACTCTCGATCCGAAAGAGCTTCTGGTAATTGCTCCTAATCCATGGCCTAAGTGAAGGACTACTTTCCTAGACTTCTATTAATTGTTTTGCCACTTGACACTAAAATGTTTGCTCTAAGTGGCGTTATACGCACCGACCCAGATCTGCTAATAATGATCATTCCGTGGATTAATGTGGTTCCCTGACCATGCATGCAAATTTGATTAGAATAGCCGGATTGTGTTTTCTGAGGTAATTGAGCGCTCTCATGCTGATGAGAGGGCAGATATATCGAGACACGCAATCATCAGCAGCTGGAGAGCAGGAACGGAGAGAGAAGGAGCGCTGTTTATTTCTCCAGCATTTTAAAAGCTATTCTTAGAGAAGCATTTGAAGCCGTAATAGACTTTTTGTTTGTTTTGTTTTGAGTACTTTTATTTCCACTGTATGATTGGCCATAGGGGCTGAGAGGTTATAAATATAAAAATATTTTTAACCGTATTACGTTTGAGTATAGAACTATGAAAATAGGATTTCATTCATTCATTCATACTTTGCACAAGAGCAATCCATGTCTTGAGTAGCTGTAACTGTAAAGAAATCACTTCCTTGGGGTTTGGTTTGCTTTTGTATCAACAACATGAATCCAAGCTCAATTCTCAAAATGATTCTAAATCACAGTTGTGCACAGTCTGTACAAAAAATGCCTCATTTAGTGCACTGTGTCCGTTTAGACACACTGACTTTCAAAATGCAAAACCCTGATTACTAATTATTCTCACTCATGTTGCATCTGTGCAACCTCAATTCGGAGAACACTTCACTTATGTCGGAGCATAAAAGAGGCCTCGAGTGATTTATACAGGTGCTATACAGGCAAGAAGATGGAGCAGCAAGTTATCCAGGCCTTTAGAGAAAAGGTAAGTAACCATTTTTTCAATGTTTTTTTCAGTACACTTTACTGTAATTACTGCATACCTACAAGTATCTTAGAAGTGTACCTTATAGTGTAATGTTTTTTTCCTACATTTACATATAGTAAGATGAGTATGCTATGAAGTGTCTGTATGCTTCTTACAGAAAGAAAATTTAATGATGAGCAAGAGACCACCATAATTCCCATGGTTTTGGAAAACAATTTCATCAGGGAAAGCAAAGACGACAGTTTCGCACGCCTTGACCATGTTCCTGTATGTAGGTGGCAGGAAAGGAACATCATTGGCAAGCATTCTGTTGTCAGTGTCCCTGGGCAGTGTGGTGCAAACATCACCATGAATGCTGCTACTGGTCACTGCAGCTCACCTCACCCAAGTTGTCAGTAGGGTTAATGTCATTTTCCGCTGGGCCACTCTGGTTCACCAACAACCCACGTTTTGTAGCGCTGTACCTTCCACCATATTCCCCATTTCTAAATCCAATTGAGGAACTCTTTTTGGCCGTGGGAAGTGTATGAATGCGGATCCTACAAGCGTGGGTCACTGCTCCAGGTAATGGACGATGCATGTGATGGAGTCGCCATGCCAGCTCCATTGAGTTTTGCGATTTCTTTTGAACATTTTGTATTGCTGTAATGGATAAATATTTATTTTGCTACCTTTTTGTATTTGTGCACTAATTTTTCTTTGTAGTGTAGTTTCCACACACTTGTATTCACTCGAATATGTAACATGGCCTCATGAAACCTAAATATACATGAACACACATGTTGCAAGTGTTTTGAATTGATGACATTTATCAGTTTTCATTTGATGGTCTTGTAAGAGATGAACATATGATAGTATGTGTACGGTATATTGTTTTTTGTCGAAGAAATCAGTTTTGAGAAGAGAGAACATGGAACATCGTTTTGCAAGAGATTTGTGGCATTTGACAAAGTAGATAAGTTTTCATTGTGTCTTTAGTGTTTTGAGAAATTGAGAGACAGGAGAGACAACTTCTGCAAATGTGTTTAAATGTTTAAGGAAAAATGTACCTTTATATAAGGAGACTATTAGGATTTTCAAAAGGGGGTCAGGGTGATTTTACAACACATGTATTTAATTGTGCCAGTTTTAATAGCTTCCTGGAACACATGTGACTGGGACCTACTCACTTATTAGGCAGTGATTCAAAACTGTCTAGTCTTGTTTATGCTGATCCATGTTACAGGATAAATGCACGATTATTTAAAGCTGTCCGCCATTAAATTCAGCAACCTCAGGAATCTTATGTTGACATCTCACCACTCCAGGAACCTTGCTTTGATCCTGGACTTGGATTAGTTTGTGTGTGGGTGTGTGTGCTGTATGTCCTCCCTGTGATATTGTGGGTTTTTTGGGGGGTTTGCATGGTTTCCTCCCTCTCAAAATTCCCAAAAGCATTCTGCTAGGTGAATTGGTGATTATAAATTGCGAATAGACTCATTGTGAATGAGTTTTAATGGGTACGCATGGCGGCCATCTTGTGCATGTATCCATGCCAGCCCTGACCAGGATAAAAGCGAAGATAAAAAAATGAATGTCAGCTTGATTGCTTTTCACACCAGTATAACTTTTCACTTTGGGCCACTTTCCGGCTGCGAGAGGTTACAGCATCACCCGGGAATCGAACTCGCGATCTCCAGATGATAGGGCTAATGCCAATGTTTTATAAAAATGCCCACAACACAAGACACATACAACACACACATGCTAAAAACAATCTGGATCGGGCGACAAAAGTATCAGGAGAGACTACTGTGTATATTTGTACTATTTGGATATGATTTAAATGAGCAGTCGAGAGTGAAAACATTATTGACCCAGCCTATAGTTTGTGAAATTGCTATTTAAATCTCTACAACTCTATTAGTTTTGTGCGTAGTTGATGTAGAATAGTATTTCATTTAAATAGAATTTGTACAAACTGCTATCACACAGTGAGCACCCATCCTGATAAAAGAACTAAATGTTTTGCTTCAGTGGCATAACAATTTACTTTATAAACTTTATTGCATGGTTTTCTATTACTTATTTTTATTTCTGGCATGATATAAAATGTAATTTCTGGCTGCTGAATTAAATATCAGGATTTTAACTTTAGGTCTGGACAGTCACACTGCTGCTGTCACACACACCATGTTTTTTTTTACACTTCTATATTTTTTATACATGTATTTTTATACTTTGTATACAATTCTGTGTCTAATTAATATTTCTATTTTATTTTGTAATTTAATTCCTAGTGTATTTTCTTTTTGCAAATTGTATTTTTATTGTATTCTACAGCGCAATTTTTTCATTTGTTGTGAATTTCTTTTCTGTATCATTTAACTGCTTATCATACTGTGTATGGTTGTGTATGTGATGAGTAAAATTTAAATAATAGAAATAAAATATGATCACACCCTTTAGATATGAAGTGAGTCATTTTGATTATGAGTGTCATTCAGTTGAGAATGCTCCATGTGGAAGTCATTACAGACTTTGACACAGGCGTCTGAAAGATTCACGAACCCCGAATAAAGGAAACCCTCTGGTTAGTGAGAGATTCCCGGCCCAGTTCAGTATCTGCATCTTTCCCACGTTGTAAATCAGCATGTGGATAAGAGCTGGAAGCAGCTGAACTACCACAGGCCAGATCCTTTATTGCCTAGAAACACAAAGAATAAGTTATGTTAATTTGAGAGGTTGTTTAATTGTCACATTATAGTATTAAGATTTAGTTCCTTCACTTCTTACTGTACAGTATGTGTTAATGTATGGAAGATGTTCCGTCCACAGGCTGCACACCTACCAAATGTGGCCGCGTGGTTTTAGACACTGTTGTAACCACAGACGAGTCACGTACACTGAAGAGGTAAGTGTACACACACACACACACACACTCAATATGAAAGACATCTAAGGAAACTTCACACATGTTTTTAATCAAATGTTCTCTTGGATTCCACAGGCTAGCAGAAAGGGGCCTGGCGCTCGGTGGTTCAGATGGCGGTGTGAGTAGACTTTTATTTTAGTTGTAGATTTGTTCTGTATTCACATCACAAGTTTGCCATAATTTGCGATAGCTGAGGCGGAAAATGGATCCGTTATGTGCATCATTGTAAAATACACAAGGGGGCAGTATACTACTAGACCATTTACTTAAAAACGCAATTAATCTGACACGCAATGCTTGGTTGATCAGACTGACTTTCACATGTTCGATTGTTAGACTCAACCTTGTTTTTGTAATCATGAATAGTCTCATTTGAAGGATTTGTTTTAAAATATAAGTACTAGAAAACACGATATGAGCCATGGCATTAAAATATATAATACATGCACACTATGTATACAGGTACATCTCAGTAAATTAGAACATCTTAAAAAATTTAGTAATTTAACACAGACATGTTGGGCTGTGCTGAGTTTGAATCTGATAAAACACAGTGGACCAACAGCAGCAGATGGCACGACGCCCCAAACCACCACTGACTGTACAAGCTTTACACTGGACATCAAGCAGCTTGGATTCTCCTGTCTTCCTCCAGACTCTGGAAACTTAATTTCCAAATTAAATTTTAATTAAAATTTACTTTTATCTGAAAAGAGCACTTTGGCCCACTGAGCAACTGTCTAGTCCTTTTTGTCCTTAGCCCAGGTAAGACGTCTCTGCTGTTGTCTCCGGTTTAAGAATGGCTTGACAAAAGGCATGCGACAGTTGAGCACATGTCCTGGATACATCTGTGCGTGCTGGCTCTTGAAGCACTGACTCCAGCTGCACTCCACTTCTTGTGAATCTCCCACAAATTCTTGAATGGGCTTCGTTTCACAATCCTCTCAAGGCTGCGGTTATCCCTGTTGCTTTTGGACCTTTTTATTTTTTTCCTTCCTTCCATTTAGCTTTCCTTTAATGTGCTTGGATACAGCACTCTGTGAACTGAACCAGACTGATAGAGCATTTAAAGGCTCAGCAAACCTTTGCAGGTGTTTTGAGGTAATTAGCTGATTATGGAGTGTGACACCATAAGACTTAATATTATATATTATTATATTATAATAATAGTCAATATTGAACTTAAAAAAAATTATTAAGAGTTTCACTTTTTGAATCAAATTACTGAAATACATAAAACCTTTTGATGATATTCAATACTGTGTATATATATATATATATATATATATATATATATATATATATATACATACACATATACATATACAGTATATATATATATATATAGAGAGAGAGAGAGAGAGAGAGAGAGACAACAATGATGGATTGAGAGCTAGGTGATAGTTTTAGACATTTTGTGCCATTAATTCTGATCACTTGTACAGCCTGGAAATGTCAAGATTCATCATGGCTGCTACATTCACAAAGAGATGAGGAAACGTTTGTGAGCTTGTCACTGTAATAATACAAGCATTAACTGGTTCTTCCTGCTGCTAAAGCAACACTATTAAAGCTGCAGATCTTTTTTATCCTAGCTTTGGGATAAGTGTTTTAAAAAATCAATGAAGAATAGCAATCTTGCAGTTCTGACATTTTATTTCTTACCAAAGCTTTCAGAGCACTTTTCAGACATATTGCATTCCTGCAGTAGGAGCGATTTTTTTTTTTAGGCTGCACAAAATCCTGTCAGCTCTTCAGAAGGATTATGGTTCAAGACACCAACCATCTTCACTGCCTCATCCTTTTTTTAATAAAATGTTATTGTGAGGAGCTGTTGGTGGAGCAGTGCTGTGTGTTTGGGAGCGAGCCAGGCACATTGGGAATTATTAATGTGCTGTCCTGAGAATAAGTGCACAGAATCCCACAGCTGCCATGCACCCATCTGACAAGCCATTGCAAGCTATTCAAACACACTGAAGTGCTTTTCCAACAGAGGACATTGCTTTTATAAAATATACTAATCTGTCTGTTTCTGTTCATTTGATCTGTGTGTGTGTGTGTGTGTGTGTGTGTGTGCGCGCGCGCGCGCGTGTGTAGGCATCCATTCTGGATCTGCACTCTGGAGCTTTGTCAATGGGAAAGAAGTTCGTAAATATCTACAGGTGAGCAAACACGTCGGGGCGCCTAAACTTGTGCATGTGGCTCACGTCTGTTTGGCTAGTTTATTACATTTCCAAGCTAACACTGCGACTTTCATCTGCACATCAAAGTCTGTCTAATCTCTGCCTTTTTCATTGGAAAACAGAGTAATCTACTTGTATTTCCGAAAATGCTTGCCTTTATTCTTAACACCTGGATTTGCCCTTGTTCTGTAACCTCACACTGTTCACTTCACCATGCGGCGATCGTTGTTGCGTTGAGAATGCTGCTCCGATCCTGCATATATTAACCGGTCCTCTTTAAATAACAGGAACTTTCAGGGTCAATTCATTTTATTTGGCTCATCTGCTTTTTTCTCTCCAGGTATTATAGTAACGAAATAAGAGATATCTTCACTGAAGACGATTTTGAGCTCTACAGGTATATCTCCAATTTTATTAATCCAGTTTTTCATGTTTGTGTCAGGTTTACAGTTATTTTTACAGCATCGCAAAGATATAAATGATAACTTTTGTCATAACCTTTAATCTGATAAAGATCATAAACATCTGGTAGATGTGTAATAGGTACTGTATGTCACAACCAACAATGCAGTGGACAAAGCAATCTGGCATATTTATACCCAATGTCAAGGAAGAAAGTGTGGGGCATTGGGTTACAGGGCAAGCTGCTGAAAAGATATGAAAAAAAAATAAAGATGTAGCTGTATAATAAAAGGAATGGAAACACAAATAATTATAGAATATTTGCTTCATCACTGTTAGAATGGAAAATGCCGTCATTTCACTATTAATACATTATTGAAATACACTATACAATTTGTTTTTCTTATCTTATCCTGGTAAAAAATGAATCTGTAAAAACTAGCAGACAAAATCAATGTCTGCTAAATTACATTTATTTAGATCATTTAATTAAAATAAAATAAAAAAAATTATCCTGTAAAACTTGGAGTTCTTTACAAATGTGTCCTGCTCTTAATCAGGGCTGTGCGTGGCAGAATTCAGAGGGTGATTGCTGAAACTTTTGGTTTGGACTTCAGTAGGCTGTACCTCACCAAACCTACCTTCTTCTCCCGTATGAACAGCACCAGTGCTAAGACCACTCATGATGAGTACTGGCACCCACATATTGACAAGGTGACACACACACACACGTTGATCTTAGAGGACCTTGGAGTCTGGCAATGCATTATGAGACGATGCCCTGTGATGCAAAATTTGATAATAATCATCATGGAATGTGTGATTCACTTCTGGAAATTCAGTTTGGTTTTATTTGTATAGAGCTTTTAACAATGTTCATTGTCTCAAAGCATTTTTAGAGAATAAAAAAATAATACATGGAAATTAATTAGAGAATGTACGAAAAAAATATAGACTATACAGTGACTATATATAGACTATACAAGCTAAGCTCTCCCTCTTCTCGTTTTACACAGTACAGTAATTCTTTCTCCTCTCTTATTTGAGTTTCACACACACATTAACGGAAACACTGTTATCCAGAAGATTAACAAGGAACATCGCTAATGACACTGGAGAGAGCGCACACTAACGGAATCACTGCTGTAAAGTAAAAATAAAACAAATTAACCTGTACTTTACCTTTGAAAAGAATCGTGACAGAGCAGTGTGTCCGTTAAGAGTGTGTGTCTGTGTGTGTCTGTGTGTCTGTGTGTGTGTGTGTGTGTGTGTGTGTGTGTGTGTGTGTGTGTGTGTGTGTGTGTGTGTGAAGGCAAGCAGAGGAGTGGTGTGGGTGAAGGCTAGAGAAGGAGGGAAGGAGCACTCTGTCCAATGATGCGCGCGCGCACACACCAAGTGCAGTGCAGGCTGAGAGGGAGAGAGAGAAAATGGATCTTTAACCTCTCTAATGAGACTTGCTTTTGCTTTACAAGCATGCACACACGTGTGTTATAATAAACAATACGTGTGCACGGATGTTGATAATACCATCGAGAGACGCGCACTAAGACCCATCAGGGGAGACAATTACCCACAATTCCACAGCATGCGAGAGAGAAAAACTATTGACTCAGTTGTGATCACGTGACACTCGGCGTCAAAACAAAAAGCGCATACGTGCTACATGATGCTCGGTATTCGTAAAACAAGACTTGCTGGTTTTTCAATTCAAAATTTATGTAGAATTAACGCAAACTGTGTTACTTGCAATTGAAGGTTCCACTGTAATTATCAATATGTCCCTGAGGAGCAAGTCGAGGTTAACTGTGGCAAGAAAAAAAAACCCACGAGATAACAATAGGAAGAAATCTTAAGAGGAACCAGACTCAAAAAGAGACCCATCCTCATCTGGGTGATATCAGACAGTATATCCACAAATTACTATTGTATTAATTATACAGTACATGTAATGGCGTTACTAAACTAGAGGTCCCAATCTTCACAATCCATAGTGTTAATATATACAGTATAGAGAGGAAAATGATCACATGCGCTGCACTTGTGAAGACTGATAGCTCGGATTGCCACAGCGAACACACATTATATGTTATATGATACCATTGCAACATTATAATGTGCTCAACAGCTACGTGTTGACTTGCCGTGCTTAATTATTGCTCTAACATCTTTAGACACCGGGTCTCTGGCCAATATATCTTGTGTATTAGTCCCAAATCCATCTAATTCAGCAGCCAAAACAGAAAAGCACGATCAAACGAGGATTAGCATGGAGCATTAAACTATTAAACCTGCTGAACAGAATTACATGGCATTTCAACAGAAACTGTTGTATAAAGAATACACTCACGGTTGGAGCAGTGGTTATAATTACTAATTAGTTTTGGAGAGAAGGTTACCCGTGACAAAATTGTAAGCAGATAGTTTCATTTCATATGAGGTGAGAAGAGCAGTAAGAACGGTAAAGTTGGCTGTGTTCTAGCAATTTATTTGCAAATACGGTCATATGTCATTTCATGACAGTCTGAACATGTTTTCAAGAAAGTATATCCAAGTGATTCAGAGGTATAAAATGAAACCTCCCTTTAATAGTCAGCATGGGTGTTTTAGAGCAGGAACATCAGCAGCATGGGGGGACTAATAATGTATTCTATAACTATGTCTGTCTCATTGTAAATGTATGATATGAGAATATTTGTGAACAGCAGCTCTGCCTCAAACCTTTGCACAGGGATTTATTTTTAATAATGTTGCTGTCAAAGAAGCATCGTATTCACCTTCCAATTTTTTTATCCTATAGCATCTCTTTTCTTGTGATCTTTCCTTATGTGCTTTAAATGCAGCATCTCAATATTCCCATCAATGATCTTCTGATGTTTGTTTGACTTGTACAGCTTAGAAATGAACTCAGAGCGTGTTTTAGTAGACATGCAATTTGCTCTCTCTCTCTCTCTCTCTCTCTCTCTCTCTCTCTCTCCCTCTCTAATTGGCGATGAGGATTGCTTGACTCCTGGCCTGACTTCAAAAGCATCATCATCGCCCGAGATAATCAGAGCAGCCGATGAGCCACACGAAAGAAAGAAAAAATGTCTCTGTTTATTGAAGTGAACATTCATAACTGAATCCTATCACATTTTTAAAGGCCAGTTGTATTCCAGTTGTAATATATATATTTTCTCACTATATTGGGTTTGTGCCAGGACTCACCACAGTCTGTGCTTATACCACATTCAGTGCTTATACAGGATGCTCTTTAGCATGGTACGGAGAAATGAGCTCAGCTTCGTCTTAAACTCTTTAATGTAAACCGTATTAAATAGATTTAGAAAACAGTCTGTTAATTTGTGTTTATTTATTAAAGGGTACTCAAATATACCACTATTGTGATTAAACTGAGATTACCAGTAGTTTTAAGCTTTATATATTTACAGGAGGAAAATTTCATTTTATGTAATGGTGTAGTAGAATGGCATTCGAGTCAACTTGGGACTTTTGATCGCGCAGACTAACATAACACAGTTACTGTATAAGAGTAAAACCTTCCTTTATTTCTATATATACAGGATTATTAGGAACACCTGTTCAATTTCTCATTAATGCAATTATCTAATCAGCCAATCATATGGCAGTTGCTTCAATGCATTTAGGGGTGTGGTCCTGGTCAAGACAAACTCCTGAACTCCAAACTGAATGTCAGAATGGGAAAGCCAGTTACTGGGACTTTTACGCACAACCATTTCTAGGGTTTACAAAGAATGGTGTGAAAAGGGAAAAACATCCGGTATGCGGCAGTCCTGTGGGTGAAAATGCCTTGTTGATGCTAGAGGTCAGAGGAGAATGGGCCAACTGATTCAAGCTGATAGAAGAGCAACTTTGACTGAAATAACCACTCGTTACAACCAAGGTATGCAGCAAAGCATTTGTGAAGCCACAACACGCACAACCTTGAGGTGGATGGGCTACAACAGCAGAAGACCCCACCGGGTACCACTCATCTCCACTACAAATAGGAAAAAGAGGCTACAATTTGCACGAGTCCACCAAAATTGGACAGTTGAGGACTGGAAAAATGTTGCCTGATCTGACGAGTCTCGATTTCTGTTGAGACATTCAAATGGTCAGAATTTGGCGTGAACAGAATGAGAACATGGATCCATCATGCCTTGTTACCACTGTGCAGGCTGGTGGTGGTGGTGTAATGGTGTGGGGGTCTTTTCTTGGCACACTTTAGGCCCCTTAGTGCCAATTGGGCATCGTTTAAATGCCGCGGCCTACCTGAGCATTGTTTCTGACCATCCCTTTGTCCATCCCTTTATGACCACATGTACCCATCCTCTGATGGCTACTTCCAGCAGGATAATGCACCATGTCATAAAGCTCGAATCATTTCGAATTGGTTTCTTGAACATGACAATGAGTTCACTGTACTAAAATGGCCCTAACAGTCACCAGATCTCAACCCAATAGAGCATCTTTGCGATGTGGTGGAACGGGGCTTCGTGCCCTGGATGTGCATCCCACAAATCACCATCAACTGCAAGATGCTATCCTATCAGTATGGGCCAACGTTTCTAAAGAATGCTTTCAGCACCTTGTTGAATCAGTGCCACGTAGAATTAAGGCAGTTCTGAAGGCGAAAGGGGCTCAAACACCGTATTAGTATGGTGTTCCTAATAATACTTTAGGTGAGTGTAATCCCCTCTACACTAATAAGTTTATCCCAGCTTTTCACTAGTGCTTGAATACTATCAAATTAGAAAGCTTTCTCAGTAAGCCGGGACCATCATCAGACTGCTTGCTTCATGTCTGAAATGCTGGCCTTCTTTAATGTCCCAGATGTGTGGAAATCACTTGAAGCAAGGTTAGGACTGTACGGGGATGTGGTAATATCTCCCAGCCGAATTCTAGTAACGTGCAAGTGGAGTTTCTGAATGACAAGTTATACATTCATTTTTAAAGATCAGGAATTCCAGTTGCTGCAGAATGACTGCAATGGGCTCTGAGCCACTTTGGACGGTAACTGTCATTTCCGGAGGTACTGTATGAGCTCCTTTGAAATCCTTGCACCATTCAAATGTTTTACTGCGTCTAAGAGTCTCATCACTGTACTCTAACATTTTACAATATAGAAGACTTCAAGCAGTCAGTTTTATGCCTTTTATTCAGGAGACATTTCATCACAAGTCCCGGTTTGACATGAACGGCCTTTGTGTACAGTACTGTATTTATAATGCGCAAAATGTGATGTTTATTTTGATAGTAATACATCTAGTTTAGAATGTACTAAAACAGGGCCACAAGTACAGGTGACAGCGTCCCAATTTATGTCATTTTTGTCTTTTTTTGTGTATTCATGATACAACTGCATAAATTTCTCTCTCCAATCACCTGTCGTTTCCGGACACGAATGTTCTAACTGCCCCAGACCTCCATTTACATAAAAATTATGAAACCATTCTGGTGTTAACATGAAGCAGTTTTATATGCTGCATCCACTTGCTTCCTCAAGATTAGAGAAGACCTTTTTAACTGTGAAGTATGATTAAAAACTGTTCGACTGGGATTTCCTACACACTACTATTACTATTTTCTTGCATATGTTCTAGGAAGCAGGACTGGGCTTATCCTTGTGGAGTTCTTAATAAAGTTAAACCTGAACTAACATCTAGAAATTTGAGAGTTATTCACCTTGGATTGACTGGACATTCCTGTCCAATAAAATCACAGGGACACAGAAGAGCAGGAGACTGTCAGTGCATGATAAGAAAAATGAGAACGTATTTATGTTAGATTAAGGAGAAAATGTTTCACAGTGCAAATCATTCTGTGTAATTTATTCAATTTAACCTTGAAATATTTTTTTGAGGGAAAAAGAAACTTGGAATGTGTCCGTCAGAAAGACTGATTTAGCAAATTTCTGGTTTCTACAGGTGACATACGGATCCTTTGACTACACTTCATTACTCTACCTAACAGACTACGGCGTGGATTTTGGAGGGGGGCGGTTTATCTTCATGGACCCAAATAGCAACCGAACAGTGGAGCCTCGCTCAGGTACGTGCCATTTTGTTGGATGATTTAGTTGACTTCAATTGTAAAGTCAAACATGAGAATGTGTGTTAAATCATTTTGGAAGTGAATTAATTGTGAGACCAAAGTTGCTCTCATTGAATTAGTCCTTAGCATGTTGACAGTAATGCGGGATAATGGATCAGTTATCGAGAAACCTGTAATTTAAGTGTTTAAGGGTTGCATCGTTACAGGTTTTCCCGACACTGCTTTTTACATGGCAGTTTTTAAACAGAAGTAGATTTGAGGTTCCTTTGTTTCCAAGTAATTTATTTGCACAGGTAGTAATTATTAGTCCGAGCTATATTACGCATGATCCATAGTGTCTGTGGGAGGTGTCAATTATTTGTGCTTAGTGGTGATTATCATAGCTTCCTGTCTTTTATGAATGACATTATCTGCATCCTCTGTTATTAACATTTACTATCTGTCAGATGTGCATGATGAAGTATAATCTTGCTATACTGGTGGTGGCTGTTGTCAGAAAGAAAACAATATCTACACAAGCCAGTGTGAGATACCTGGATCTCATTTAGTATTCTTATTGCTTTTGACACCAATTTACTGTAGAAATGTGTGTATATGGATGAACAGATTTATAAGTAGCATTATGGTGACTCAGACTGATCATGAAAATATTCTGGATTAAAGTATGGCTTGGTTTGTAACTGTGGGACCTTATATAGACAGGTGTGTGCCTTTCCAAATCATGTCCAATCAACTGAATTTACCGCAGGTGGACACCAGTCCATCTCAAGGGTGATCAGTGGAAATAGGATGCACCTGAGCTCAATTTTGAGCGTCATGGCAAAGGCTATGAATACTACTGAACATGCCTTAAATTTTTTTTTTTTATTACAAAGATTTCAAAGAAACTTCTTCATGTTGTCATTATGAGGTATTGTTTTGTAGAATTTAGAGCAAAATAATGAATTGAATCCATTTTGGAATAAGGCTGTAACAACATAGAAAAATGTGGAAAATGTGAAGCGTTCAGAATACTTTCCGGATAGTCACACTTACTAGTAAGGCTGTTTTATTGTCAGAGTCATAAATCACTGGATTACTGATTGTTGTGGAAACAAATCCATGTGACTGACTCATTGGTTGTACCTTTTCTTGTATGTATGCTTTCACTAAACCAGCATGTTGACACGATCCACAAATAGCCAGCTGATTATTCTGACCATGTAGAAAGGCATGCTTTTAGGAACGCGTTTTATTTTTCAAACATCGATGTAATCTGTACAGATAATGACTGCCATTCACTCACTGGAGTGCAAGCGCTGCTCTATTTATGGAAACTACATGTTTAAAGACTAAGGTGTCTTTTGGCAGAAAATCTGCATCTTGCTCTGCACATACTACACGGGAGTGAACAAAGGAGACGTATTCTGTCACTCAGTGATTAATGAGTGTATGGAAAGTTGCAGGTAGGAGATGGATGAGTGCAGATTAGGTGGTGTTATTCCTTAACCCTTTCTCGCAATCACACAAAGCGGTCTTCAATGTGTGTCATTTTGGCGCAGAAAAACTGTTATAAACTGAAATGCTGTAATATTTTTTCCAACAATTCAGTTTTGAAAGAACATTTTCTGCTCATCAGCCCACTTAAATCCAGGTTATTGTACGCCCTGTCAGGTATAATCTGCTGTACAACAGGGTTAAAGTGTTGGTTTGAAAGAGCCACCGTTTTGTGCACGGCTATTCTGAGACAGTCATTTTGTGTTAATTAGCAATCATGGGAAGATGATGAACCTATGAACTTCACTAAGGCAATTACAACCCTGGCAGTAAACTCAGCAATGGTGTGACTGGTAATCAGCCTCCCTCTGAGGGGGTGGAGGGAAAACAAGACAGGCGTTAGAGACAGCTGAGAAACCGAGTGAAACGGGGGACGTGGGTGAAGGATGGTACAGATATGTGCTTCAGGGGTGATGGGTCAAGGAATAAAGTAGATATAAGTCATGTGAAGGTGAAATAAAAGCCCTAACAGGAGGGGAACCGCTAAAAGTGTTAAATGAAAGGCCGCATCTGCCCATCACAGCAAGGAAACTGGGAGATTATGCTGGAGGCATGCAGGCGGGAGAACAGCTGTTTTCGCAGATTGGTGAATCACAGTCGACACCACAGGGGACGACCTGGCATCGCCCTGATGGAAAACCTCGTTTTTTCATCACTCACTATGTTTATAGGAAGTGAAAAGTGTGTTCCTGCCTGTTACATATCAAATGGAAGGTTAGCAGAGAGGAGGTTATAAAAATATGTCCATTTTGGATATGGCTTACTCACACACACGCAGACTCGCCAAAAAAAAAAAAAAGGTGACACGCTAATATTTCTTTGGGCCGCCTTTTCCTGTGATTACGGCACACATTTGAAAGGGCATCATTTTATTCGTTTATGCAATGTCAAAACTTTTCCATCCAGAGTCACATTTTTTTCCGTCTAAAATAGTGATGTAGTGATGATGGGAGAGTCTGACAGCTGCATAAAGTCTTCTCTTGCACATGCTAAAAATTCTCAATGGGGTTAAGGTCTGAATTCTGTTGTAGCCGATCCATTTGTGAAAAATGATGTCCCGTGCTACCTGAACCAGCTTTTCACAATTTGAGGCAGATGAATCCTGGCATCGTCATCTTGAAATATGTCCATGCCATCAGGGAAGAAAAAAAAATCCATTGATGGAAAAACCTAGTTATTTAGTATACTCAGGTAGACGATTGACCTCATCTTCTGGGCATGTAAGATTGCTGAACCTAGGCATGATTAATGCTCTTCCTACTCTGATGCACCCATCACTCTGGACCAGGGTAAAACTACACTCATTGAAAGCATGGGAAATGCTTAAACAAAGCTGTGAGTTTTACTGTTTTTTTACAATTAGATTTTCTTCAAATGGTTCTAATCTGAGCTGCTGTTAATTGGTGATTTTTGAGGCTGGTATCTCTAAATGAACTTCTCCCCTGCAACAGACGTAAGGTTTGGTCTACGTTCTTCATGAGAGCGAGTTTCATCATGGCACTTGATGGATTTTGCAAATGCACTTGACATTACTGTTCTTGCAAGAACTGTTCCAGAACAGCTGAACTTCATGTCCTACAATAACAACTCACTGTTGTTTTTGTTGTTACTTAATTACCTAATGCCATGTGTTTTATTTCATAATTTTGAAAAGAAAAATACAGTATTGTTCTAGAATGTAGAAAATACTGTACGTCATAAATTGTGTCCAAACTTTTGACTGGTACTATCCACTGCACACACAGTATAGATCAAGCATGTGACTATTAATGCATTACACATCTTTAGTTTTTCCACCATATAACAGGTTCTGTCCTAAGTGATGATGGTTTGAAACATTAAACAAAAAGCTTGCTGTACTGAAATGGCTATTGGGTTTTGTTATTGCTTCTTGCTGCTCCTCACATAAAATCCAATCCAGGTTAATACTGGTAAAAAAAAACTGTGCAATTCTGACTACAAATTTCCTCTCAATAATTTAAAGACAAAATTGTGTTTCCTCACTTAATCAGTAAATGCACCACCATTTTTTCCATTTTCCATTTATTATTTTTTTAAACAAGGTTCAAAATCATTTCCATGCTGAATAGCAGTGTACAAAGGTTAAAGGCATGCAGATATAGCAGAGGTCATTTAAATAAATACCTTGTTACTTTTGTAAATGTCTCATTTTTGTGCCAGAGATCGTGTTATTTAAATAGCACAGTTCTCCCTGAACAGGCACACACTTGTCTAATTGGTTTTGAGGATGCTCGAGTGTGGCCAGTAAGCAAGCAGCATTTTAATGTGTGAATACAGTCCTGAGACACACTGGAGATTTCTGTCATTTCTCTTCAAAATAGAGTCATGACGAGCACAGTTTCTGATTGGTTGCCTTCTAAAGCTTAACAAACCACATACTGTATATTTAAAGACAAACTGAAAACAAAGTACGATTCATTTCTCCCTGTTGAATATTGGAATTATCTAAAACATCCATCTGTGACCATCACACTCTTTTTCTTTGCAGGGCGAGTCTCTTTCTTTTCCTCAGGCTCCGAGAACCTCCACCGTGTGGAGAAGGTAGCATGGGGCACGCGTTACGCCATCACTGTGTCCTTCACTTGTGACCCCGATTATGCTATAGCTGATCCCAGCTTACCATAGGGTCCTCCTGAGATAATGTCTGGAGCCCTGGGACAAAAGAAAAAGAAAAAAAAAAACACATGAGAATGTGAGAAGATGAGAAGAACTTTTTCCTGTGTGATTGAAGAGTTTGATCCGAGTTTAACTTTCCTTTTTTTTTTTATTTGGGGAAAGATGTAACAGACGTGGTGACTTGCATGAGTTCTTTGTTTTGTTGAAAAGAGAAAATTTCACACTTTCAAAATATTATTTCATGTGGACATTCATTCATCTCCTGTGTTTCTGACAATTAACTATCTCTGCTTGCGTTTTTTCTTGCATGTAGCGTCTTTTTGCTGTATCCCTTTTTGTCACAGTGGAATCAGTTATCACAGATTGGCCAAACAGCACAAGTAGAAATTCTCAGTAGGTGGGATAAATGAAATTGCTCATAAAGATCAAATCGCTCATGGCCTACTGAGAGAGCTTTTCAAATGCACTTGAAAGGGTTTAGCTTTCAATACCTTTCCCAGATTGCACCGTGTCTGTTAGAGTGAAAATGCCTGAACAGTGGCATCACAGCATGTCATATCTAAATAATTTAAAAAGTTGTCTTAAAGTAGAACTGTGGCATCTGACTGTCAATCATATTTTCTACGAAAGCAAAAGCATAAGGGCTAAACAAGCTAGAAAGTTGTAATAATGCAAAATATACCAACCAAACCTTTAAATGTCACAACATGCATGTAAAAACACACATTTGCCTTCTCCTTGAAAACTACATCTTGATCCTGAATTAATTCTGTCCATTCAAATAATGTCTAAATAGTCTTTGCAATAAATGTCATTTATTGAACCCAGTGGTTGAGGCTTAATTGAGCAGAGATATGCCCTAATACACTGTTCTATTGCTGTCATCAGTTTAGAATATTAAACACCTTTTTTAAAGACTTCAACTGGATTTTTTGTTCAAAATACATTTCTTCCATTTCTTGACTTACGCAGAGTCTCTACTGTATTCTCTATGCTTGGGCCATTAAAAAAGGCTGAAAATGGCAAAAGCTGTCCAGATATTAGCCTTTTCAGAAATTATCATCTTTCTAGATTATTCTATGGTACTGTGTGCAACATTTATTTTTAACCTTTTGGATCTACGCCAGAGGATTGAGGTAGCTGTGTGTTCAAAGTTCAACTCAAACCGGGATTTTTGATTGTGCAGAATAACAACACAGGGAAGCAGTGTTGGACACCATCAGGGAAAAAAGATTTCTCACATTTTTCCCCACAGGTTTGACTTGAACCTTCACATAAAACGTTTAAAACCCTACATAGGAGCAGGGGAACCATGGCACACATCAGGGTTTAAAACACAGATACTTAATGGCAGTTGTACTGAACGGTCATCCTCATATAAGTTACAAACAATGTAAAGTCGGGTTTCATCATGAGTAACTCAGGATCATTTGGTTGAGGTCAATTCATAATTTAATAGTGTGAAATTTCTGGAATTTCCTTTGGGATCAATAAAGTATCTATCTATATATCTTTCTGTCTGTCTGTCTGTCTGTTTTATTCTGGGCAAATTTATGCACACATTTGCCAAGGCATTGTTCTTTTAACAATCTTCTGCAACGTCACAAGATTTATTTCCATTGATTTTTAGCCAAGACCTTTGATAAATGATAAAAAGTCTTCATACTCCCAGAACACCACATTTACAATTAAAACTCAGTGACTCTTGCCATTGTTTGTTCTGTAATATGGCTGGGCTATCAGGGGAAAAAACATAGCTGACCTTATTTTATTTCCATATGATGTTGATAATTCTAGACCTGAACAAAGAAACTATAGATCATAACACTACATCCAGAGATGTGTAGAGTGGGCACTATGCATGATTGATGGATTACTTCATTAAATTTTCTTGTTAACCTGACACACCCATCGGTCTGGAATAAGGTCAATCTTGATTCATCAGACAACATGGACTTCCATTGCTCCAACGTTCAATCTTTATGCTTCCTAGCAAAAATCAAGTCTTTTTCACATTTTTTGACTCACCAAATCCTGAGTTATAATCACATTGTGTGTATGCAGATGCTCTTATTTCCACCATTAAACATACAGTAGCAATGATTTCTACTGTAAATATATTACAATGCAACTTCACCAGGTGTCATGATTTATTTTGATGGTTTAACAGTATCCCTTCAGGTTTTATTAATGCATTAGAAAGTTCTTAACTCAGTTCTAGTAATTTAGGCAATCTTTAGTTGATTTCTTTGTTGGATTGAGGGGAATGTTTTTGACAGATCTGGCAGACAGTTACATCTTTTCTACCACTACCGAGCAGTGAATTTCAGTTAGAATCATATACATCCAGTACTATTGCCCAGGCTTTGCTGATGGAGATAAAGCATGCTGAGTGAATGATTGAAATGTTAAGGTAAACTCAAAAACCTGAAGTGATCTCAAGGCCTTTCTCTACTGTTGATGGAGCAGAGCTGTGCCTGTCAGATTCTGAGAGGAAAGTGTTCTGTTAGAAATACATCAACTAGATTGAATTGATATAAGGTTATCCCTGGAAACATCTGAATTATTTATAGAGGATTATCCAAAGGTTTCTCTCAGATCTATAGCAGCACATCTGTCCAAAGTTGATTCTTAGTATCCGCTTCATATTCTTAACTTTTGAACCAACGCGAAAATCATCCGTAGTTATACAGTGAATTTAGTTCTTTTAGCATGATGACAGTGTTATGCTGCTACATCTGGTACACTGTAAATTAATTATTTCATTTTAAAACTTCAAGAGCAAATATTTACTTTAACCAGTAATTAATATCTGCTAAATATAATTTAGTGAGATTTTAAAAATGGAAATGCAGTCTGTTATGACATGCCACTGTCATAGCTTAACTGTGGATTGAATGAAGCTATTGATTATGCATGACTGTATTGTACCATGTGTTATTTGCGTTTATCATCATCAAATATCAGTGGTTTTATCCAGATGTTATATGTGTGTCTTGTTCTGTTTCTACTTTACTATTTACTACTTTATTATTCATACGTTATTTATGAAACCTCAGAATCATAAAAAAAACCCATTTGTACCAAATCATTTAAAATGTAGGAAGCAGGTACATTTTACTTGCCTTTTATTATTTTTATTTGATGGATATGGACTGAGCTCCAGGGTGTTCTGTTCCCACTGTTCTGTAATATTACTTACTGAACAGTCCCATAATTCATTAAATAATGTGGAATTAATATGCATGTGTATGGTTGCTTAAATAGCCATTTACATTGATGATAAATAGTGACAATTGTGGTGGAATCTTGTCTAGACGTTCTTTATGTCGATGTACATGATATGGTGGGGGATCAGCTATGGTCTTTACTTGAGGATAAGTGTTAAGTCCTTTATTTCCATTATGAAACCATTCATCTTTAAAGAGATAAAGTTTCCTGTTACGGAAGAATGAAGATGCAGATATTCATAAACTTAAACACTGACAAAGGCTGTAAATTAGAAGAAATAAAATGGTAAAATTCTTCAAAATGGGAGACCTGGGCAAAAGACAATAGTAAAAAAAAAAAAAATCTCCTAATATCACAATACACCATGTGGGAAAATACATATAGGTGATGTTAAAGATTATGTTTTTGTAGGGTTTATTTCAACTCACTCAATCACCTATAACACTTTATCCTGTCTTCAGGGTCACGGGGACCTGGAGCCTGTCCTAGGAGGCTTGAGGCACAAGCCAATCCATTGCAGGGCACACATACTACAGGCAATTTGGAAATGCCAATTACTGTTGCTTAATCTGCATGTCTTTGTACTGTGGGAGGAAACCCACCAAGCATGGGGAGAACATGCAAACTCCATGCACACACAGACAGGAATGCCTGGCCGGGAATCGAACCCAGACCCTGGAGGTGCAAGGCAACAGTGCTAACCACTACACCACCATGCCGCCAGGTTATTTAAACTGTCTTTGATAATGAAGCATTTTCACACCAGAGAAGTGTGTTGTCTCTTGTGGTGTAGTAAAAACTCTTAATTCAGATCTCAGTAATCTCAGTATATCCCTATAGTACTTCAGGATTGGCAACAGTAGATATGATCACAATTGTTCTCACTAGCTAATTGCTAGTTTGTTTGTTGGAATATGGGTCATATACTAATAGTGGTTTTCATGCGTCTATCCAGATTTGATTCAGTGTTGTATTAATAGCACAACAGTGCAGAAACAGAATAGTGTCAGTAATGCAAGGATCAAAGCATTTACAGCATTTATGTTAATCAGAAATACTTATGTTGAGAGTTATGTAATCCAATATTGAAAACAAATGCTGTACTTCTTGTACAGCAATCAGTCTTAATGCCTGTCTTGGTAGTTATATTGACACATTTAGCTGAAATCATGGAGGAGCTATTTTATAAAAGTGCTTACTGCTTGAAAAAGTTATAAAAATAGAAAATGAATTCCAGGAATATCCAAGAGGCTGTTACTGTAAGAGTGAAATAGTATATAAATTAATAAAGTAGCACAATTTCCACAACACACTCTCCTTTACAGCCCATTTAATATATTATTAAATGTGCCTGCAGTTAATAAGTCTTCCCAAGAGAGCTATTTTGTAAAAGCAGACTTTCAGCATGTACATGTGACTCAGATGTTCCACTTTCTTTCCAGCCTGACATTAATAAATGATGCTTAAACCCTCTGCTAGTGACAGGCCAAGCACCAAGGACTGCTTTAAATCCAGATCATTACTTTGACCCTGGACTTGGTTTTTATCCCATTTTAATTTTGATGGCTGCATGAAAGTGTCAGGTTTTAGCTGTAAGCTTTTGTTCTTTTGCCATCTTAAGAGACTTTGAGACTGATGAAATCTGTGAGAAAAGAACATTGTAGATTGAAGAGTAGATTTATTTTCTCTATAGTGCTGAGAGAAATGTGCTTCAAGACTGAAGTGCACAAAAGCTGTTCATTTATGACCAGATGTGGTTCGCTGTTTTTATTGGTGTAATTTTGCCAACTCTAAGTGAGCTCTCAAAATGTTTGATATTGTTCTGATTTGTTTTTCTGATTCAGAGTTTTATGATGCTGTTCAGCTTGTTTATGCTGTTTTTTTTTTCTTCTTCTTCTGGTCTATGCATTTTTAAATGACAGACCTAAGCTCAGTAGATGTTGATCCATTTATGTTGTTGTATGTAAAGCATGAATGAATGTGTAGTAGTGCTTTAATGCATGCTTAAGCGAAATCTGAGTTGTAAATGTGACAGTTACAGATGTTCCCACTCAATCCAGTGAAATGTTCTATAATGCTTTGTTAAAGTTTACCTCATGTTTAATTAATACAAGTTAGCCTAGGAGGAGGAAATTACTATAGACCTCAACACCTCAATTATTCCACATTCATAATTTCCACTAGTTCTAGGGAAAAGCATCACATTTGTGTCACTCTGCATTTCCACTAATGAGATCACATCTGTCGCACATGGAGTTAAAACCGGAATTCTCCAGTCGTGTCCAGGAAATGGACTGTGAAATCATATTTTAATGACACACTGATCACAGTGATAAAAATCTCATGAAATACATGCATGAAAACCTGTCATAATAGGAAGGGAAAAAAGCAAAATAGTTGGAACAAGATGATTCAAGGTGCTAATGCACTGAGTCCAGAAATTAACAAATCTCTACTGTATGCCTAGGCAATTACTCTGAGCATACATTTTCTTTGTATTAACCTTTGACATAAATAAACACATAATCATGTTCATGGTGGAAGGAGGGACATACAAATGATGTTATTAATAACAAGGAATACTTTATGGCACATTTATATAAATAACGAAAATTACATTTGCATTAAGCACTTTTTTGTGGATGTGTTGGAGATTTATTACAGAACAGCTTCTTCCTCTGCATGCTGCTGAATGAGGGAGAAAGGTTAAGGAGGAGGTGTTTCAGATTAATGATCACGTTCAAATATTTACCTGGTCATGGCCATGCTTTTCCTCACATGTCTCGTGCTCATCTTCCTCTTCCTCACCCCTTCACTGCACCTTCAGCTGTGCCATGACCAGCATCTCGGAGTTGAACTCGAACTGATTGCTCGACGACGCGGACTTTCCCCACGAGTACAAGCTCGGCGGCCGCTTCTTGAACGACGACGTGTAGCGATAGAAGCTCTTGTGGCGGTTTTGCAGATACTCCCGGTAGTTCTTGGTGAGCAGCGTGTACAGAAACGGGTTGATGCAGCTGTTGCTGTAGGTCAGACACGCCACCAGGTAGTTAATGCACGTGCGTATATGAGGAGCCAGGGCCAGGGGTTCGTGGTAGAGGGGCAGAAGCTGCCAAATCCAAAAGGGCAGGAAGCAGGCCCAGAACACAAGCACGATCGTAAAGATCATTATCAGCACTTTCTGTTTAGGTGATCTCTTATTGCCCTTATTTAAAGCAGAGCTTCTCTGTGACTCAAGGTACGTCCTGGCTAATTTGGTGTACAGGTAGCCAATGATGAGACCAGGCGCCATAATACTGGTGCAAAACAGGACGGTTAAATAAATCTTATACGCTTGGGGTGCCCAAGTCGGAGCGCACATGCGTTTCACGCCTCCGTCGGCGGCCTTTCTACTCGTCTGGTTCACCATGATGATCATCGGCAGAGTTAAGAGCAGAGAAAGTATCCACACCCCCCATGCCATGGCTTTCCGATAGCTTTTGGAGCGCTTCACGTTGTCCAGAGGCTTCGTCACGGCCAAGTAGCGCTCCAAGCACATCACTGTCAGGGTGAAGATGCTCGCGTGCATGGTGAGGAGATCCAGACTGAGCAGTATGCGACACCCCACGTCCCCGAAGTACCAGTCCTTCAGGAAGTACGTGCACACCACGAACGGGATCGTGGAGAGGTAGAGCAAGTCCGCGAGCGCCAGGTTAATGATCGAGATGTACATGGAGGTAGCGAAGCGAATCGAGTGGCACATCACGACCAGAGTGTACACGTTTCCCGAGACGCCAACCACGTACACGAGCGAGAGCAACGTCCCAAACGTGGAGGTGATCACCAGCTCGTCGGTGGAGCCCGCGTTGCTGTTCCTCGGTGTGCCGGCGAAAGCGCGAGACCTGCTGAAATTCATCACGCCTGTGCGTGCAGGCGCCGTTACGCCGAGGTGAGTCTGACAGGTGCGCGACACAGACTGGGATTGAGAAATGCGCGTCCCCGCACCGCACCGCACCTCCTGACGTCACCCGGCACGTCTCGCTCCTCGTGTGTACCGTTGCCTGATTACTGGAAGTATACACTGGAAGTTGTGACTTTACGTCTGAAATTCGGCGAAATCATCAGCTCTGATTCTAAGTGTGAAAACCGAAGAAAAACCGGGCGGGCTAAAACAAAACACGCGTAATCTGAACATGAACCATACTGTACGTACAGAAATTGGCCTTAAACATCGGAAAACAACGTTTGATTTATTTGGAGAACTGGCATCTGCAGCTCGTTTCGAAACCGTGAACAGCTGGCGTGGCTGTGGCGCGTCTTTTACGCACGAGCCGCGAGCTCCTGCAGCTGTGCCGTAACGAGGAGACACTCAGTGACTCCGAGAACAGTTTCCAATATATTCTATCTATCTATCTATCTATCTATCTATCTATCTATCTATCTATCTATCTATCTATCTATCTATCTATCTATCTATCTATCTATCACTTTGCATTTCTCCATAACTTTCCTCTTATTTCAGTGGTTTGATATTTGATGTAATACTCTTAATTTTATGGAGTGGTAAAAGTTGAATCTCAGAGGTATTCATTAGGTAATTATATCACAAATGCAAACCCGCGACTGACAAAAGAAATTCGTTACGCAGGAAATCAGTGATTCCGCGACACTGGTGTAATTAAATAATCGTATTGATTACACAGCAGCGTTCTCTGAAACGTTACAGTTGCTGATATTAGTAAACCGGGAGCAGGGCAATCTCTGTCTGTGAGTTTTCTCGCACAAAAAGTAAAAACAATAG
Organism: Clarias fuscus; assembly: GCA_030347435.1. Taxonomy (NCBI): domain Eukaryota; kingdom Metazoa; phylum Chordata; class Actinopteri; order Siluriformes; family Clariidae; genus Clarias; species Clarias fuscus. The sequence goes on from CM059220.1 coordinate 16,318,400, forward strand.
CACCTATTCCTGAAATATTAATCCTGCACCAGAGCAATGTTAGTTAGTTGTCAGGAGCAAAGTCAGTGAGTGTTCTGCTTGCTATAGGCTGTAAGGATAAGGTTTTCACATGATTTAAAATCAATACCTGGATAGTGAAAATAAGCTAAACAGTTCCTTCTTCTTATTATTCTTTTAAAAACAGTACAAATAATGCGTGATATTTTGAGCTTAAACATATCGGGTCACCATAGTTTTCATTTAGTAAAACATTTATTTTAAACATGTTTTCTTCATTTTCCCTCCAATAATTGGAGGGGAATAATAATAATAAAAAAGATAGGTGGAGAAGTCTTTATCTCCTGGCACAGACATCCTGATTTTAGGGTAAAATTACCTGGTTTTGATGCCTCACAGCAGCTACAAATCAGCACCGAAGGATCACATATCAAGCACTGTATTTTACAGTCAGTGCTTTTTCATGCTATTTTAATCTAATATATTAAATGAATCTGTCTTGTACAGTAACAGTATGCCTCTTCTGTGCTGAAATCTCTTTGGTTTTTGATAAGCAGCATGTTCAGCATTTTCAATATGTAGACTCCATGCTTACAGAAAATAATATCTTAAGATTTTTTTTTATTCAAATGTAATTTGATATCAAAAGACAAACATCAAATGACAGATCAGAATTTTAGCTTTAATTATTAGATTTTTTGCATGTAGATGTTAAACCACTTTGAACCCACTCATTTCAAATGATCAAAAATATTGGAAAATGAGACTGACAGATGTGTTTTATTGTCCCTTAACTCTTCAAGCCATTTTAATGCAGTGTTAAGATATGTGATTAGAGTTGTTTTTACAAGAATTGGGTATAGCTAGTATAACAAATTAAAATTTTCTGAAAAAGAAGGAAACCATGAGTGTACCAACAACCAGACATCAAACATATTGACTAAGAAAAAAAGAAAAAACAGAAATATTGTGAGCACTGTGAAGAAAAAAATAAAACAAACAAACAAACGCAACAGTCATTGACGTTACCAACAACCTCCACAGTGCAGGGACTGAAGTTATCAAAATCCACTGTTCCAAAGAAGACCTTGAGAGCAACAAAAATAGAAGCCAAAACTGGTCCTGGAATCAAAATGAACTTCTACAAAAGTGATGGAAATACCAAAGTGCAGTGCAAGAAAGTATATGATCATAATCCAAAACATTCAAGCTCAGTCAAGATGGAAGTAAGGGCTAGCATGGCTGTGTCTGGAATCCGCTCAGTAATCTTTATTGATGATATATTGATAATGAATTGAGAATATAACTCATGGATTGACTAATGAATTCATGATTATTGTAATTTATGATGGTGGCAGTAGAATTACTTCAGAAGTAAATATTCTGCCTGCCAATTTATAGTGAAATGCATACAAACTTAAAGGAATTTTAGGTTTTAGATTGGCCAAGTCAATCACCAGGCCATCAACCAATTAAGCACTCATTTCACTTCCTGCACAAAACAAACAAGTGAAAAAGGCTGTACTACTTTACAAGTCTGGAAAAGCATGCTATCACATTTTAAGTGTGGTTTACTTTTAATATACGTTAAGTCTACATGTTCCAATAATTTTGCTTGCCAAAAGTTGAGTGGTCTGCAACCAAAGCTACCATGATCAGCTTTGTTTTACACATCTACATGTATATACCTGTATCAGTAAACAAAAGCTGAAATTCTAATCAGTTCATATTCTTCTTATGATCTCAAACCAAAATATCTTAATTGTACAGCAAAAACAAAAGAATCAGCCTGACTGTTCCAATACATTCAAAGGGAACTGTATTGTTGGTTGGCATAGTGTGATATAAATGTGTAAGTATGGAAGGACATATTAGAAAGGAAATCAGAGGTTTGTAAAATGCAAACTTTTAAACTTTCACAAAATACTAATTAGCAACTAAATCATCTTGTTATTAGCTGCACTGTTAGCTCATAAGTTGGTGATGCTATGCTAATGTTAGTTCAATTCTAGGTTATATTGTGTTGCATTATATAAAATAATAAAGCACTATAAGTGTAAAGGTTAATTATTAATGATATTATTCATAACAGTGCATAATCATGTAACATTTATCAGCAGTAATTTAGTAATTAAGTTCTGATGTCCCAATACTGTATGTGCTGTCATTTAAATCTAAATATTGATCAATAAAATTACATTTTTGTGTTGACATTTGTTTCAGACTTCAATTCCCAATATTCCTTGCCATTTACCACAGTCACATGGCCTTGATGATATTCACCTGCTTCTTATCCTGTCTAAATAGTCTGCCGATTTATAGTCCAGGTTTCAGTTGGTTCTTTTCCTTGTTTTCTTACAAATCAGGGTTCTAATTAAGCACCCTAACAAGGTTCCCAGAGCCACTGGAAGAGAAACAGCCCCACAGCATCACCAATCCTCCCCCATACTGTATTGATTCAGTTATGTGGAAAATAAATAGGGTCCCAAGCCTTTTACGTTGGTCAGGGAATTGGTTTATTCCTCTTAGCGGTGCATTGAAATTCTTAGTGAACGTTCGAGTTCAACAGGTAAAATCATATTCATTAATATTCTATTCTTTTGTGGTTGTATTTGGTAGCCACATACATCAACTTTTGTAACTTACCTTTATATAGGATAGCATAATATTTGAATTTCAATGAGAGCTGCTGTATTAAAGCTTATTTTTGTTTTTCACTTTTTTTGTATAGACTACATGTTTTTAATATTCTGTTAGTGTAAAGCAGGCAAATGAAATGGCAGCAAGAGACAATATTCAAATATAATTGATGAGAAGAATCTTCGGAGACTAAAGCTCTTGAATCACAAGGACGTGAATGCTTTTGTGTAATCGTTCAAGTTGAATTCATCTAAAAGTGCTCATGAACTCGGATCAAAAACAATTAAGTAGGCCAAAGTTAATTTAACAACCTTAAGGAGTTGATCAGTGTGAGCGTGTGCTGCATGCTGATAATCTTTAATGTGACATAGCTTTGACTTGTTTAAATGTAACCGAATAGCTTGATGACTACCTGTGGGATTAAAAAAAATAACTAATGCTGATCTCTCCAGGGTTTTCCACAGTTTAAAGACCCTTTTTTTGTCATTTAATGACCTTTGGTTTGCAACGACGGAACAATTGACAGTTTTTTCCATCATGCACATTATTGCAGAAAACGTAAGAAATCAGTCGGATTAATATTATTTATTAATTCTTATATGGATCTTGCCTCCCTAGGGAAAAACACAAAAGCATTAATGTAAAGGTAACATTCTCAAATGACCTTGACTTAAAGTCAAGACAGACATTTACATATGCCCGATTATTATTCTATTATGCATCTCAGTGTTGTTAGTGTTTTTGGTGTTATTTATTATTTTTCATTGTGGCTGGTTTGAAATAAAAATCAATTGTGCTGTGAAACTCAGAGTTCACCATGTGGGCTCTTATTTCTATAATAGATGTTTATATTTAGAACGTCAACTGAGAGTTTGTTCCCAGAGAGGCCCTGCTTATATTAGCATTAAAACAAACACCGTGGAGATTAGACCCTGCTATAACATGCAGAATACTCTCATTAGTGTGTTGTAGTGCTGGCTCAAGATTCAACATCATAATTCAATGGGAAAAGGTAAACAAGGGACATCATCATAAACGAATCCAAGTTCATTTTATATGGTTTGCATAAAAATGAGTTTTTTTTCTTAATACTTTGACATATATTTTATGCACACTGTCTCCTAGTCACACTGTGACGAAGAACATTACATTCCCACTACCCAAAGAACGCAATTTGAATGGCAGAAAAATGGAAAAATGTACATTTATGAACATACAATACTACTTCCAAGCCCCATCCTAGGCAGGTTCTCAATGTGTCTATTTTGTCACTAATTTCCTATCAGGCACATAATCACATGCTCACCAGATTCAATGAGATCAAACCACATTATTACTATGTCTGACCAGATTGCACCTCTTACTTCGTCGTCATTGTGTCTGGTTGGTTGGAATAAATACAGTACCTGTGACACTCTCTGGATGGATCAGACACGCTGATAGCCCGCTGTGTGCTCGCCATAAACATGGTAAGCACTACAAGAAGATAATATGAACGTCATGTGGTTTGTTGACTACGTAGAATGAACCTCTATGGTCATAACGCCTGAAGAGGTCATTGTGAGAATTCCATTGATGTAGCAACAACACAGTGATATAAGGGTTCGAGTCCCATCTTTGGATCTGTGTGTGTGTGGAGTTTTCATGTTCTACCTGTGATTGGTAGGTTACCTCCAAGTACTCTGGTCTTCTCCAGTCCAATGACATACAGATTAAGCTAATTGGCTTTTAGAAATTGACTGTAAAGTGTGTGTTTGTGCCCTGTGATGGACTGGCACCCCCATTCATGTTAAACCCTGCCTAGTTCCCTGAGTCCCCAGGAATAGGTTCCAGGCCTCCTATGACCCTGTACAGGATAAACGGTACTAGATAATGAGTGAGAGAGAGTGAGTGTTTCCCTGTTCTCAACCATTTAAAAAATAGAGATTTTTTTCTTTATAGCGTACATGAAGGATGTCATGAGGGCCAATTACTAGCAACTAGCCATTAATGGAAAGGTGAAGACGGTGGATGCAAAGCCAGTAGGAGATTCACCAGGATGGCACTTGGATGTATATACATACATACACGTGCCTTCATGACAATACAGTACATATCCTTGAGCTGAAAAGGAGAAATCGACTGTGAATGATGTTCACATGTTCTCTATGCACAATAACTTAGAATAATGGCAGTACATGTGCTCTTTTTAGAGTATGTGCATGTGAGTGAGTGTGCATGTGTGTACACACTCGAGCGTTTTCCTGTGCAGTTTCCTAATGACCTTGCATCTATGTCTTCTGTCATCTGTTTTAATTTAATTATATATTTTTTGTAATCTTATTTCTGCAATGTCTGTGGAGCACTCATTATCAACCGATTTCTCCGAAAAATAAGAATTCTACATTTCACTTGCAAGTAGGATAAAATTTTAGTGTTTTTTTCCCCCTTCCTTAATAGTATAAGTGAATCACTGTCAGGCAATCAGTCAAATGAGTAACAAAAATGAAGCCTTAATGTAATGTTATAAGTGCACAGATGAGATCCTACAATGTTCCATTAAACTCTACCTTTTCAGTGTTGAGATATAATGGCTTATAAAATAGCAGCAAAAATAGTATCTGTTTTCCATCTTTGTTGACATGCTATGATTTCAGCAGCCATGACTGACTTGCATGAATGTCATTTATAAAAGCAAAATTTTGCACCTTTATGGCAATGTGCGATTTTTAATACTTTTTGAAAGGCAAAAAAAGAATAGTGGCTTAAGTGGATGACTAAGAAAGGAGCAAGACATAATAATAATAATAATAACTACAGCAGTTTCATAACCTACCAAACAAAAAAATATATCAGATATCAAATGTTTAAAAAAATTATAGCAGCACTGCATGTTTTATTTGTATAAATAACTATTATAATATTATTATTATTATTATTATTATTATTATTATTATAATAATAATAATAATAATAATAATAATAATAATAATAATGTGTTCACTAGAAAAAAATTTGAGTGAATTTTAACATGCATTGAATATATATTCATACATCAGCCTTAACATTAAATAATTGGCACATAGGTTTTGGGATCCCCCAGTCAAATGTTCCACATGACCTCTGGGTGTTTAGTGTGTCTGGCACCAGGAGTGCTCAACAAGACTGGGATCCGTGTCTTAGGTGCCCATGATTCTTTAACAGTCATATACAGTATGATTGACTAGTGTAAGTATCGTATGGCAAAGAGTTTGTAGAAATATCTAAAAGGTTTAATCTAAAAAATAAGCTGATCAGTAACATTATTATTAATCAGTGATGATATTTCAGATTATAGTATAAGCCCATGTAAACGTCTTTCTGCGTGGCAGAACTCTGCTTACCTTATTAATACAAAGAAATCAAATTTTGCAAGATTGAGTATCTTACGCCTAGTTTTACGCCAAATTGTACTTCTTTTGTTGTCAGCCAAATACACTCCCTGTTCGGTAATCAGAGAGTAAATCACAGATGAGAAATTTGAACGAGCGAAGTATTAAGTTTTGTCTTAAAATGACTCGTGTGTTAAAATTCACTAATACCACTTCTGCGCTGTTATATCAGCAGTGAAAATATTAAGTAATCCCAGTAAAAAATATTTAGTTTAGCTTTTTGTCTATTAGTTTTATCTATTGATACAGTACAAGTGTTTTTTTTACATGGCGCATGTAGCTTATTTAAATCCGGCACATAACGTCTTTATGTTTTACTCAACATTTTGATTTCACTTATGTTACAGGTCAACCTCAACCAGATATTATATATAAGTACTAAGTAAAAGAAATTTTTTGGAGACTAGTTTTGGGTCCTCCAATGTATGAAACGTATAGATATCATTGAAAGAGCGAGTTCTGACCAATGTACAGACAAAACTTTCTTTTATTCATATAGATAATAAAATGTTAATATTATATGGTATTAATATTATGGCTGATTGGTGTATGTCTATGCAGATTAAGGCTATTTTTACACCACTGTGTAAACCATGTTCCTTTACTGAATCTTTTAGAAGAATATTGCTTCATCGTTGAAACTGATCCATCTTCAGTTGAACCGATCCATTCTTGTTCTTTTTAACTTTTGTCAAATGCTGGACATTAATGCACATTGGGTTAGTCATTAAATCAATTATAAGACACCGTTCTGTATGCATGATCTATATTTAATGCAGCAAATGAAAATCTGTATGCAGGTAATTAACTTTAAAAAAAAAAAAGTGCTCTGGCTCTGTGCTTAAGAGAAGAACACAGTGTACTGTTTGTCCTTCTGTCTCTTTAGCAAAATGATTAATATGCTGCAATAAAAGAGTGTGTGAATTACAGTCATTACACAATCCTGTGATTTTAAAACTGCCATCCTCTCACCTATTGTAACTGTCATGCCCTTCTATCATCTCATTATTGAAGAGTGTCAGATGTTATTAATTCCACTGCACACAGTTCATAGTTCTGTGAATGATATACAGTACACAGTCGAGTCTGGATGTGCATAGAGAATATGCAGTCATGTACAGTCAATTACTCCTTTTCAGAATAAGTAAGCACTTTATTGCTATGGAGGCACACAAGGCTCTTTAGCTGTTGCACTCTGCTTGTGGATTGTTAGATTACTTCAGTCACATCGATATCATTTTCATAGCGAGTAGCACAACTGACATCTCTATCAGCGAATTTACCTACATTCAAAAACATATGCTCAAGCTGGTCCTCTTTATCCTAAAGATGAAATATAAAAAAAAATTCAAAGCAATATGATTCAAGAGCAGAAAGTATGAAATAGGCACCAGTAGTGCTTTTTACAGTGCTATAGTATGTACAGCGTCGGTATTGATGAATTTCTAACATTAACAGCAGATAAGCAAATTGCTGCTGCTATTCGTTTAATGATTTTCAATGCTGAGTTTTTATCACAATAAATTGGAAGCTACCGTACAACAGCATTTTGTTCACAGGTTACTCATGTAATTATTTTGTGTAATGGGTGCAACCAGCAATCTATTGAACCTACCTCAAAGTAGTGTAATTTGTACCCAGGTGAAACAGCATCTCTCACTTCCTGAATCAGCTGTTGCTGAATTATGTTGTTGTTGAAGCTATTCTTGAAACGCACTGTATTGTAGAAGTACAAAATATCTGTTTCACTGCCATAAAGGGCAGACATGCTGTGCTAAATTGATTGATGAACTGAAATGTCAAATTTAATCTTGTTTTTTTGCCAACTGTTTGCACATACAGTACATCAAGGGTTTAGGCATGTACATTGTCAATGACAAGGTGCATCTTGCTTGTTATTTTAAACACAGGTGCACATTGTACTGTACATGTGTGGTAGCCAGGAACCCCCTTCACATAGTACAACAACAAAGCTTATTACCCAAAGAACACCATACAAATGGTGGCAGCATAATGTTTGTTTCTTTTCTGTAGGACGTAGATAGTTTGTGTCTTTTGTATAGGACATGGATAGTTTGTTAACTTAAAATGTCAATTTGTCTTGTCTCAGCTAGCCAACTAATTAGGTTTCCAAGTTAGCTTGTTAGTTTCTTGTTAATTTATGTTGTATGTAACATCTCCTGGAGAAACGTTGTTTCGTTTCACTGAACTGTATATGGTTGAAATGGCAATAAAGGCCAACTTGAACCTGATCATGCTACTGTATATGGAGCTATAGTCAAGATACTGTAGAAGGAATCACGGAAAGTTCATAAGTTTTGGCAAAACCCCCACATTCCTCGGTAACGTAGCTAAAGGAAAATTCATGATGATTTTTCAACCCAGACATGCTCATGTATTTATTTATTTATTTATTTATTTATTTATTCATTTTAAATAAATGATAAATAATAGTATCCTTGAACTTATGATGATAACTCATACGCATACACAGGAGAGATGCTTTGCCCTTACAGGCCACCATACTCATCCTCTTTACTGCTTATCCTGTAAAGGGTTGCAGTGTGTCTGGTGCCTAAGATGGCTTGGGGCACAAGCAGGCATACACCCTGTACAGTGTGCCAATCCATTGCAGCCCACAAGCATGCACACATCCTACAGGCAATATGGAAATGGGAATTAGCCTAATCTGCATGTCTTTGGACTGTGGGAGGAAACGTACTGAACATGGGGAGAGCATGCAAACTCGGCACATACAGACCTGAAGGCAAATCCTCAACCCCGGAGCTGTGAGACCTCAGTGTTAACCACTATGCTACCATGCTGCCATTATGATGATTAGGAACTGTTCATATTGCTTTTAGGGACGTATGCTTGTTGATTTGATGTACAGTGGAACCTTGGATTGCGAGTAACATGGTTTTGTGAGTGTTCCGCAAGACAAGCAAAATTTGTAAATAAATTTTGGCTTGGAAAAAGCAAGCAAGTCTTGGTTTATGAGTACCGAGTATCATGTAGCACGCAAGTGCTTCCTGTTTTGACGCAGAACGTCACGTGATCACAACTAAGCCAATGGTTTCTCTTTCTCTTGCCCCGCAGAATTGTGAGTAATCGTCTTCTCCGTCTACACGGCACAGACAAACAGAAACGGAAACAATGAACTGTCGGGATTTTATGTATTTATTTTTTTGGATTGTTGAATAATCCGAGTTTCCATTATTTCTTATGAGGGAAATTTGCTTTGATTTACGAGTGTTTTGATGTACGAACGCACTTCCGGGACGAATTATGCTCGTAATCCAACGTTCCACTGTACTCTTACAGCCTGTGAATTATATTGAGGACAATATGTCTTTGTGTAAGTAAACTTATTTCATGCTTTGTTTCTGTACACATAAAAGACACAATACATTTGCCAAGTCTTTGACCTCTATCATCATGTATTTAAAAAATATGAAGTTTATGGTTTGAACAGTATTTTCTTCTCTCTACAGATATTAAAGACAAGCAGAAGCAGCCACAGTAAATTATCAAATGAAAAAAAAAAATAGCAGAAGAAACATTCTCATTCTGAAATTTAGAACATTTTATTGGAACATAAATTTTTTTGTGTCATTTCATAAGCATACAATTAAAATATAGTGTATTTTGGAAAGTTAAAACAACACCCTTTTTTGGTACCTATTATGTTGGTGTACACAATTAGGTTTTGCTTGTGTGATTCTGGGTTAGTGCTTCCAGTCACCCTGAAAGAAGTTAAAGTAGGAGCAAAACGGCCAATAATATAAAATGTCTCTCTAACCTCTATGTTGTGAAAGTCTGATTTATGACCCAATCCAGTTGACTTTTATCTGATCACAGACCATAAGGAAATGAACAACACCTTGATTTCCTTGCCAGTGTTTGGTGTACAAGTCCCTTTGTTGTCTGGTGTCCTTGTTAAGAAAGTGAAATCTTCTACTGATGGTGCTCATTTAGCAGGTCTTTTGATCATAGATCATTGGAACTGCATAGATTAGTGTAAAAAGCTCTCTATAATTCTCTCTCCCTCTACAATTCTGCTGGGTTTTGGGCAGTGACTTATGTTGGACAGAAGTGCAATCTTAGGCGGAAAGAGGCCAAGAAAAGTGAAAGTGATGGCTTAATGTTGAAGACTTTGAGCTATTCAGAAGGTCATAAGCACATATAAGAGCTGTTATGTTTAGTCCTTTCATCTGCGTAGTTGTATCCTCTCAGCTGAAAGTTGCTTTGAAAAAAATAAATCATCATCAGCCTAATGAGCACATGTTTCTAAGATTAAAAGAAAAATATGCTACTATAAATATCCGATCTGATCTTGTTACACTGCATTATCTTTCACAAATAATGCATTTTTTAGACAAATGTCTAGTCACCAATTGAATCACTAGCAAATAAAAACAACTTGAACTCACAAAAAAAAAAAAACTAAAAACAGACAAATGTTTAAATATATCAAATTCCATTTATTGATCCAACAGTAATACAAAACTAAATTAAATATGAACTTTTAAAGAAATCTCCAGTCGATTTTGTGTAATCAAAAAGAGAAGCTTACGACTGAGCCACCAATGCTCTAAATAATATTTTATAAGTAGTAAGAAATAATTCACTTATCGTCTTTATGGCTTTATCCTGTGTACAGGGTCACGGGGGGCCTGAAGCCTAACTATTTTTAGTTACTTTATTAACCATAATGGAACAAAGAGTTCTATTTAAAATGTTTAAATAATACAATTGAAAGTTGCTTAAAATTAAATGCTGAATTCCAGTGTGGTACCGTGTTAGGACTCCACCTGTGCAATAAGTCCGGTCGTGAAATTTCCTCGCTACTAAATATGCCACAGTCAACTTTTAGTGGAAGTGATTGGGAACTACAGCAACTTGGGCACAAAGTGGTAGGAGATGTAAACTCACATAGCGGGGTCAGCGGATGCTGAGATGGTTCACCCTTCTAGGAAGGCTTTACACAAAGTTTAGCAATGTGTTTATGGCCATTTTTCACAATTCTTCCGGAAGCGCCTCTACCCGATAGAACACCTTTGGAATTAATTAGACCAGAGACTGTGAGCCAAGCATTCTCGTCCAAAATCAGTGTCTGACTTCACAAATGCGCTTCTGGAAGAATGGTCAAAAATTCCCATAAACCTTGTGGGAAGCATTTCCAGAAGAGCTAAAGCCATTATAGCTGCAAAGGGTGGGCCAACATCATATGAAACCCTGTGGATTAAGAGTTGGATATACTTTTGTATAATGTGTACTTTTGTGCCTGTTCAGTGCTGTTGATATTGCTGGGTATAGTCCTAACACCTCCTATGTTCTTTGTTCTTGTAATTTCCCTTGCCAATTTATCCAATCTAACTTATTGTACTCCAGAATGCACTGTTAGATTGCCTAACTAAGTGAGTGCATCTTAAAATAGATCTCACTCTCCCCCAGTGAAAATTTGTTGACCCTCATGGGTGCTCCACTTTTGAAAGTGTTAGGTGATAGATTTATTTCGCTGTCAAGACGCAGTCATGCAGGAAGTGAATAAAAATTCACATGGTTAAAAAAGCCTGTTTACTTAAATTGATGGGGATGCCGTATATGAAAAAGGGGATTTGCTTGTCATGTTATTTATTCTGTTTGAGCAGTCTTTTATACAAAGTGGGCCAATGGTGCAGTTTCATAGGTTTCTAAAAAACTCAACATGGAGCAGTTGCTTATTACTCATTTAGGACACCTTGTTCATACAAAATTAGTATGTACTGTACATACATTGACATATTTAGCAGTTGATTAGTGATACTATACAGGATATGAAAATTATATAGTTTATGATTTTTTTTGTTTTAATATTGCATTTCATGAGCAAACAATCTAGAGGCACTAGTATGCATACTTTATCACCACCAATGATTTCTTTTTGTATGACAATTACATGCCTTTGGCTATAATGAATTACATTTTCATATTTGAGAAGCCATTGCCTGTTTGGCTAAATGCAACATGGCTGCTGTTCTCATCTGCATTGTTGAAAATGACTGAAATTCTCCTAATGGATATTGGCTCAGATTTCCGTGTGTGAATCTGACATCTGCAAGCACATAGAAAATGTCAAAAAGAACACAATTAAATAATATTTGTTTTTTTATTAAACCAAATAAACAATTTTAGTTCTATATGAGATTTTGACAGAACCAACACATGAAAAAAAGCAGTTTTATTTCCAGCAACAGGGAATGTAAATTTACCTTACTTACTGTGACAGTAAGAAAACAAGCAGCATATTTTCTTTATTTTAGTTCCTAATGTTGGTATAATAGATTTCAGAAGAAAGTAAAAATGCTGTCCTTCTGTAAATACATAAAAGCTGGACACTAATGCTATATTAAGTGATTTAAATAAAGAAGGTATAGAAAGACAAACTGTATTGGTTGAATGGTTATATTTTATAATTTTTTATTTTAAGGTAATTTTTAAGTAGTAATTTCTTTCTAGTTAAAGTATACTGCCTGCCAGAAAAAAAGTGCCCTTTGGATTTAAATAAGTGGAAGATTTTGGTAGATGTTAAAACATGCAACTATGTTTCAGTAGGATCTGCATCAAGCAACGAAAAAAAAAATTATATATAAGAAACATGGGGTGAAACAATAAAAAAAACATGGGGTGTGCTGTTTTTATGAAAGAATGTCAAAGAATGGTTAATGTTATGGAATGTCTCTGCAGCAACCTGAAAAACATTTGCTATGTAGCTATGCAAAGCTATAGAGCGTAGCACATTGTTTAAGATAATGAGGTGACCGCATGTATTAGCATTCACAGGAGACATGGAGAAGGCTTAGGAGTTAAGTAATTTGCTTTACTTACATAAAAGGAAAACAATAGTTATGTGTACTGTATGTGTATAAATTGTATGAAATTCATCTGAACTTTAATTATTCTTTGAAGATTTAAATGTTACGTTTATGTCTCTAGGGTCTTTTAATTTATTTTGTCAGCTGATCCAAGTTTATTTATCAGGTATTTCAAAACCTGATTTCAAAAATTTAATTAGCTTTTTTTTTTTTCCCCCGATTTTCTCCCTAATTTAGTAGTGTCCAATTCATCCCCATCGCTAGGGGTTTTAAGTCACGTGTTTCCTCCGAGCCGCACTTTTCTAACAGACGCCGCTGATTGGGTGTAGAGCCGTGATTAATGAGAGCACTAAGTACCTTTTATCCCTCCCCTGAGAGAGGTCTAGAGAGTGCTCAGCCAATCAGCTCTCTCTAGACCTCCGGCTGCGGGAGGTTACAGCATCACCCGGGAATCGATCTCGCGATCTCCGGATGATAGGATGAGCAATTTACCACTGCGCCACTCGGAGGCAACTTAAATTTCATTATACATCTGAGCAGTTGAGGATTAAGGGTGGTGGCAGTGGGGTTTGAACCAGGAACCTTCCAGACTGTAGTCCAATGTCTTAACCAATTAAAATAAAATATAAATAATAAAACAAAACAATATAATACAACCAGGATGACGATAACGTAAGCAAACCAAAATAAAAATGACAAGACATTTGCAAGGAATTCTTAAATTCTCAGTCCTACCACACTTGAGCAGGTGGTTCAAATTAGATTTCTAAGAGCTGTCATAAAAGTGTGTTCAAAGTGTGGCACCATCTACTTCCAAGATTGAAGGCGGCTCAGGATTATGTTCAAAACAACAACAGCAACAAACAAACAAACAAAAATCTGACCTCTGGAACAAATGTTACTGTTAACATCAGAGACCATTACTGCATTTAGGAGGCAAATTACTGACAACTTCAGCCTTTCTTTCTTTTTTTTTTTCCCCCCCCCGATTTTCTCCCTAATTTAGTCGTGTCCAATTCCTCTCTTCACTAGGGGGCTCCCCCATTAAGGCTACTACTACCACTCAGTCGGGAGGGCCGAAGACTATCACGTGTTTCCTCCGAACCACGCGATGCCAGCCGACCGGATCTTTTTGAACTGCTCGCTCACGCACCGTTGGGGGCGGCGTAACACACTCGGAGGACAGCGCTGTCCGCTCCCTCCGTTGCGCGAGCTCACAGACACCCCTGACTGGCTGTAGACCGTGATTAATGTGGGAGCACTAAGTACCTCTCATCCCTCCCCTCTGAGAGAGCTCGGCCAATCAGCTCTCTCTAGACCTGCGAGAGGTTACAGCACTATCGAACTAGCGATCTCCGGATGATAAGGCGAGCGCTTTTACCACTGCGCCACTCGGAGGCCTCAGCCTTTCTTTCTGTATTTGATACAAACCTTTGTGTTTTTCTGGTTAATTTCTGACTGCAGCATTTTTGTGAAGACTGAAATCATTTGGCTGTATTGCTCATGCCTGCTTAACCAGCAAATGAGAGGAAGAAACAAAAATCAACTGTCTAGTTTGCTGCACACATTTATATTACATTTATTTATTTATTTATTTATAATCACTGCTGATTATAAATGGGATTCAGATTATCTTAACAATAACAGATTTTATGATACCAAAGTCGATTATTTCATTTTTATAGGGTTTAATGAGTCTGAAAGTAGTACTATGTATAATTTTAAATAATGTTTAAGATAAGGTATATCTTTTTATATGTAATAAGTTTTATTATTATAAATATACATAGTGCACAAAGTGAGCTCAATGGTTTGCCAAGTCATTTCAGGAAAGAAATCTAGAATGGGATTTTTAAAAAGAAAATAGCCAGCTGTCCACAAACCATTGGTGATATACTATACAACTGTTGATATTGCAAAATTATTTAAGAAGATGTTTAAATAACATTTGGAAAAAGAATGTTGTAAGAGTCAGTAAGTTTTCCAGCATGTGAGAAGCTTCAGGAAAGTGAATGTAGCACCAATTTTTGGTTAAATTAAGAACCGTATTTTTGCCATATTTCAAAGAAAAACCTTCTGATTATCACAAGTGATTAAAAAAAACTATATTACCATATAATTGTCCCACAATATTCAAAATCATTAATGTGGTTGAAATTTTTTAAAAATAAATTCACAATTGTAATTGTCAAATTGCTGTGGTATAAAAAAAGAATTAAACAGTTCTGGACATCTTGTTATAGAAAAATCATTTATGATGGCGTGGTGTGACAAGGCTCTATAAATAATTGATTACACCTGCATGTGTTTGGACAGTTGCCCAGACAAACAAAAGTCACACAGTTCAGCTTTTGTTGATGTCCATTAAACTGAACAGATTATGACCTGGCATGCTGGCATGCTGTGTGCATCAGCTCTGGTAATCAGGAAATGAGGACAGCCTATGGTGCTATAGGGCAGCCTGGAGAAAGTGAAAACTCTTCCTTTTGCCATGCCTGCGTTCAACTGCTGAGGCTTGCCTGCAGAGGCGTCTGGGAATTTCTGTCTGGCTTTCAACTAAGACAGAAACAGATACTGCCTGAAGTGCTTCTTCCGGTTTCCTAATCCTGCAAAGATATGCAGTCATTTTGGCTTGACACTTACCGTGTTTAAATAATATCTGAAAAAAATGTCACCTAGAACATCAGCTGCCAGAAGCCATAGGGCTTATTGTCATACTGTATTAATTATAGAAAAATGCAGTTCCTCATTACTACAAAGGTCCTGATTAGAATCTCAGATGATCTTGTTAAGGTAAATCTAAAGTGCCTGTTTTAAAGCTGTTTTAAAGCTATTAAAATTTTCCATTACAGTCTCACCATATGTTGATAAACAAGGGCATTTAAAAAAATTATTTTAAAACATTAGGTAGACTAAAATAAGTAAAATTATAATTAAGCATAAATTAATGTTTTGTGTGAAATGTGCACTAAATATTGTGAAAGAAATCTTATAGTATATGCAGGTGCTGAGGTTTAGTGCTGCAGCGCTACATAGACCACCTATACATCTTGTACTCTTGTTGAGTGAAGATTAGTCTAGTCTCTAGAAAGCTGTGACAACTTTCTAAGTGGTAATGGTTTTGATAGGCCATCACACACAATGATGGTGATGAAAGCTGCACCCAACAATGACAGTTATTACAGACAGGAAAGAAGCCTTTTTGTTTTCATTCGTCTTTTGACAGCATTTGTGTCTGAGTGAGCCAGTATGGAACTGCACTACTACTACAGTATGAAAGAGGACTTACTTTTGAAAGATAATGATACAAAGACTGTACCATAATCAATATAAAAGAGGGAATATATATATATATATATATATATATATATATATATATATTATGTATGGCATGCCGTTTAGGAAAATATTCATGAGAGAACTTAATGAAAACTCTGAATATATTGAATGAAACGTGAGAATATTGAATGGATTCCGAATATATTGATTGAAACTCTATATATATTGAATGAATTCTGAATATATGGATTGAAAACTGATATATATTGAATGAAATCTGAATATATTGAATGAACTGTGAGAATATTGAATGGATTCCGAATATATTGATTGAAAAATATATATATTGAATGAATTCTGAATATATGGATTGAAAACTGATATATATTGAATGAAAAGTCTGAATATATTGAATGAAAAGTCTGAATATATTGAATGAAACATGACGTCATCGAAACACAGCGCCATCTTTAGGAAGGATGAGTGAGTCGGCGCGAAACTTGGTTGCTGCAATTGTGAGAAATGAAGAGATGGTGAACACATTGATGAGTGCGTGTACGGCCCAAAGTGGTGGCGCAAGCCGCACTCAGTATCAGACTACGGATGAAGAAATATATTCGCTATTTCACCGCGGAAGACCGGTGTTATGCGCTAAAATGCTCCCCTGCCACAGATTGCACCCCCCCTACATAATCTCCGTCAAATATTATATTAAAACATGATTTCTTCGGCATTTAAGCACATGCCACGCATGGCTTAACTGCTGGATTATTGTGTCACGGGCGTCACTAGAGAGAAAACACGTAGATCCAGTAGCAGAGAGAGGCAGAGAGAATAATCAAACAAGAGACACTTACAGCCAGTAGAGGGCGTCTCGGTCTGAGAGAACCAGGAAGTGTAGGGAGGCAGCACACAACTCCACGTTAGTGAGGTCAAAGATTCCAGTGCACGTAATCCAATCTCGTAGCCAAAAATCGGAAGCCGAGTTCAAAACCAGTAGATCCAATGAGTGCAAATCCAGAAGCAATAAATCCAGGGGCAGGCAGTATCGTAGTCAAAACGTGAGCGAGGTTCAAAGCCGGTAATCCAAATAGGAATAAATCCGTAACGCGAAGACAAGGACGAAAACGATAAACCAGGCGGGGTCGTAACCGATAAACTGTGGCAAAACAAACGTGAGAACAAAGGCATGAACGGCACAATAATCTGGCAATAAGTGGTTGTCCTGCAGCGCCTTAAATACACCTGACTGATTAATCCGAAGCGGCAGCAGGTGAGCTCGAGCCGTGACTGAGGCGGCAAAAAACAAGAGGCGGCGCGGAGCTGGAACAGGAGTGCATTAAACTGCTTGCGGAGGTGCTTATGTTGTGGGCGAGATCTGGCGTGTCGTGACAGTACCCTACCCCCTATGAACGCCAGTTGGCATTCTAGAAGGAGCCTCCGGGTTGAGCCTATGGAACTCTCTAATCAGGGACTTGTCAAGAATAAACCTGGCAGGTATCCAACTTCTTTCTTCAGGTCCATACCCTTCCCAATCCACTAGGTATTGTAACCCACGTCCACGGCGGCGGGATCTGAGGAGCTTACGGACCGTGAATGCTTCGCCCCCATCGATGAGACGGGGGGGAGGGGAGGGTTGGGGACAATGGACAGGAGACCAGACGTTGGATCTGAGACACATGGAAGGTGGGGTTAATACGGCGCATCGACAGGGGCAGGGAAAGCTTGACGGCGCAGGGGTTGATGATTCGGGAAATGGAGAAAGGTCCAATATACCTCGGAGCCAATTTCCTTGACATGGTCCTTAGTGGTATGTCGCGTGTGGACAGCATTACTCTTTGGCCTACGCGGTATCTGGGAGCTGCTGAGCAATGGCGGTTGGCCTTGTGTCGGACAGGCTGGGGGTGGCACCAATGAGCTTACAGAAAACCTTCCAGAATTGTGCGGAAAATTGCGGGCCCCTGTCTGAGACAATATCTGATGGGAGACCATGGAGCCGGAAAACATGAGACACCAAGAGTTCTGCTGTTTCTTTAGCGGAAGGGAGTTTGGGGAGCGGGACAAAGTGAGCGGTCTTAGAGAATCGATCCACCACTGTCATAATGCAAGTGTTGTTGTCTGAGGGTGGTAATCTCGTGACAAAATCCAGAGAGATATGCGACCATGGGCGATGAGGAATGCGGAGCGGTCTGAGAAGGCCCTCCGGGGGGGGCGGTTCGTGGCCTTATTCCTAGAACAAGTATCGCATGAAGATACGAAACCTTTGACATCCTCCTTAACAGTTGGCCACCAGAAACGTTGCTTAACGAAAGAAAGAGTGCGGGCTATGCCCGGGTGGCATGCCAACTTGGAGCTGTGGGCCCAGTCTAATACAGCGAAACGGAGAGGGCTTGGGACAAAGAGTCGGTTGGGGGGAACGTTACTTGGAGCTGGCTCGCGTTCGAGCGCACGTAGCACCAGGTTTTCTATTTCTAGGCGAGTATCAGCCACCAGACAATGTGGGGGAAGGATGGTTTCCTGAGGGGGGGAATCCATAGGGGGAGAGAACTGTCGGGAAAGGGCGTCTGGCTTGGTGTTCTTAGAACCCGGGCGGTAGGACAATGTAAAGTTGAACCGAGAATGTAAGAATGTAAGAAGGTAAGAATGGATGTTCTGCCCCCTCCAGCCAGTGTCTCCATTCTTCAAGTGCAAACTTGATGGCCAATAGCTCTCGGTCTCCGATGCCATAATTGCATTCAGACGGCGAAAGTCGACGAGAGAGGAAAGAACAGGGGTGAAGTTTATTATCCTTGAAGGACCTTTGGGAAAGAATGGCTCCAACACCTGTTTCCGATGCGTCCACTTCGACCACAAACTGGAGGGACGGGTCAGGGAAGGTGAGAATAGGGGCAGAGGTGAAACGACCTTTGAGTTCCATAAAAGCTTTGTCTGCCAGTGAATTCCATCGAAACTGCAATTTTGTGGATGTGAGAGCGGTGAGAGGTGCTGCAACAGTGCTATAGTTTCTAATGGAGCGTCTGTAAAAGTTGGCGAAACCCAAAAAACGCTGAAGTTCCCGCCTTGAAGATGGTACCGGCCAATCTGTGACTGCCTTTACTTTAGCTGGGTCCATCTGAATACCTGATGGTGATATGACAAACCCAAGGAAGGAAGTGGAATCACAATGAAACTCACATTTCTCAGCCTTGACGTAGAGCTTGTTCTCCATGAGCCTTTGTAAAACCTGACGGACATGGGACCGGTGTTCCTTAAGTGTGCGGGAGAAGATCAAGATGTCATTGAGGTAGACAAATGCAAAAACGTTCAGGAAGTCTCTCAGTACGTCATTGATAAGAGTCTGGAAGACAGCTGGGGCATTGGTCAGCCCAAAGGGTACCACAAGGTATTCATAGTGGCCCGTAGGTGTATTGAAAGCAGTCTTCCATTCGTCTCCGTCTCGTATCCTCACTAAGTGATAGGCATCCCTAAGATCCAACTTGGTGAACACCCTTGCATCCTGAAGTAACTCAAAGGCCGAAGACATGAGAGGGAGTGGGTAGCGGTTCTTAACGGTAATCTCATTAAGCCCCCTATAATCGATACAGGGCCGAAGGGATTTGTCCTTCTTCTCCACAAAGAAAAACCCTGCGCCCGCTGGAGAGGAGGAAGGACGAATGATTCCCGCAGCAAGGGATTCTGTAATGTATTGATCCATGGCCTCCCTCTCAGGGCGAGAGAGGGAGTATAGTCGTCCCTTGGGCGGGGTTGTACCTGGCAGAAGGTCAATGGCACAATCGTATGGGCGGTGGGGGGGGGTAGTGAGACTGCACGAGATTTGCTAAAAACTTTCAGGAGATCGTGTTATTCAGCTGGGACGTTCGAGAGGTTGGGGCAGTCCTCCAGCGGAGAAGGCAGGGACCCTTTGGCAGCAGAACGGAGACATGACGACAGGCAGGAAGGACTCCATTCCAAAACTCTCTTCTTGACCCGATCAAAAACTCCTCATTTCATCAGTGAAGAATTTACAAGTGAAGCAACAGGGTAATTGAGCATCCCACAAGGCTGTTCCCCATTCTCTCGCCCTACCGGAGAGAAGCGTGATGATGTACGCCACCTTAGCTCGTTCTGTAGGGAAGGACGAGGCCTGCAGCTCAAGGACTAGAGAACATTGAGAGAGAAATGAACGTCATGTGTTAGGGTCCCCATCATATGTAGGCGGAGCAGGAAGACGAGGCTCATGAGGAGGAGCGACTACTGCTGCTGCTAAGGGACGAGGAGCCGGGGTGGGGCTGGGGGGCTTTGCAGATGCTGAATTTGAGTAGTGAGAGATGTCAGGGTCTCAGTTACTGTTTTCACCGTGCTAGTGACCTCCTGAATGTCGCGTTGATGTGACCCCAGGAGCGCTCCCTGACTTTCTAGTGCTGATCTCAAATGAGCAAACTCTGCTGGATCCATAATGGCCAGATTATACTGTCACGGCGGTCACTAGAGAGAAAACACGTAGATCCAGTAGCAGAGAGGCAGAAAGAATAATCAAACAAGAGACACTTACAGCCAGTAGAGGGCGTCTCGGTCTGAGAGAACCAGGAAGTGTAGGGAGGCAGCACACAACTCCACGTTAGTGAGGTCAAAGCTTCCAGTGCACGTAATCCAATCTCGTAGCCAAAAATCGGAAGCCGAGTTCAAAACCAGTAGATCCAATGAGTGCAAATCCAGAAGCAATAAATTCAGGGGCAGGCAGTATCGTAGTCAAAACGTGAGCGAGGTTCAAAGCCGGTAATCCAAATAGCAATAAATCCGTAACGCGAAGACAAGGACGAAAACGATAAACCAGGCGGGGTCGTAACCGATAAACTGTGGCAAAACAAACGCGAGAACAAAGGCATGAACGGCACAATAATCTGGCAATAAGTGGTTGTCCTGCAGCGCCTTAAATACACCTGACTGATTAATCCAAAACGGCAGCAGGTGAGCTCGAGCCGTGACTGAGGCGGCAAAAAACAAGAGGCGGCGCGGAGCTGGAACAGGAGTGCATTAAACTGCTTGCGGAGGTGCTTATGTTGTGGGCGAGATCTGGTGTGTCGTGACATATTGTGCGTTACATACCTCAATTTTCTCACGTTTTTTTTTTTCCGTATTCACATTGCCAAGTTCACTTTGTTTCTCGTTTCTCGCTTTTGCCTCTCGTCTCGAATTTGTTCACCTCGCTCTTTTGATCTCCCGGTTTTGACCTCGCGCTTTCCCTTCTGTTTTTCGGCTTCTCGTTTTCGTTTTTGGATTTGGATCCTCCGCGTTTGGATCCATCTTGCTCCGTATCCATGCGTGACAGAATAATCCAGCCACGATATGGATCCAGTGGATTTTGACCGCATGAGATCAGCGCTGGAGAGCCAGGGCACTCTGCTTGGAGCACATCAACAGGAGCTGCTCACCGCTAAGCAGTCACTTGCCGATGTCACAGCCCAGCTCCAAAGTCTCCTACTCTCTCCGACACAAGGTGGAGCTTCCAGTGAGCAATGAGAGCCGTGCCTCCCCGCCCCTCCCACCTACGAAGGAGATCCTGGTACCTGTTGCTCCTTCCTCTTCCAGTGCTCACTGAGTTTTGAACTCCAATCTTCCACCTTCCCAACTGAACGTTACAAAGTGGCATACATCATTACACTTCTTACCGGAAAAGCCCGGGTGTGGAGCACCGCACTCTGGGATGCTCATGATCCCTGCTGCTCCAATTACGAGGATTTCGCTAAGGAGATGATGAGGGTGTTTGACCGTTCATGTCATGGCAGGGAGGCTGGACGTAAGCTGTTGAAGTCATTGAGTTCCAGACTCTGGCGCGCTCCAGTGGATGGAACGACCGAGCCCTGTGTGATGTGTTCCTTGAAGGCATGACGGAGGCACTCAAAGATGAGTTAAATCACCCAAGAGCTACCCTCGTCTCTCCAGGGACCGATAGATCTGGCCGGACGAGTGGACACACGCCTCCGCCTTCATAGACCTACCCGGGGTTCTCCACCCAGGCTTCTTCCTCGACTCTCCTCTCCACGAGCGGACTCCCAGGATGAACCCATGCAGCTGGACAGAACACGCATCTCCCCAGAGGAGAGACGACGCCATCGAGTTGAAGGGGCCTGTTTTTACTGCGGAAAATCAGGTCACCAACTTAAAGACTGTCCAGCAAAAGGAGGCGCCCTCTAGTACAGCTGGGAGCACTAGAGGGCGTGACTCCAAGAAGACTCCCAGACCAACGCCGTCTGCTACCCGTCCTCCTCATCCATGAACAGCACACCCACATGGTGCAGGCACTAATCGACTCAGGATCAGACCACAACCTCATCAACGCGGCTTCAGCCAAGGCTCTGGGTATTCCCGCACTGCTCTTGGAGACTCACCTCAAGGTTCAGGCCCTCGACAGGAGTCCGCTCCCATCTATCACTCACAGAATTCCGCTCATCGGCCTCAGCGTCTCCGGCAACCCGCCACAACCTGCAGATTGATTGGGCCAGGAATTCGATTTCGGCCTGGAGCCCATCATGTTCCAGGACCTGCCTACGAGCTGCAACCACATCATCTCTCTCTCCAGCCCCTGCAGGAGAACCACCAGACCTCACCCATGTTCCCTCACAATACCATGACCTCAAGGAGGTCTTCAGTAAATCTCGCGCCACCTCTTTGCCCCCCCCACCGCCCATACGACTGTGTCATCGATCTGCTACTGGGCACGACACCACCCATGGGCCGCCTGTACTCACTGTTAACCAAGGAATGCAAGGCTATGAACCAGTACATCATGGAGTCCCTTGCGGCAGGGATCATTCGCCCCTCCTCCTCCCCAGCGGGGGCTGGATTCTTCTTCATGGATAAAAAAGATGGTTCTCTGCCTCCAAGGAGCCAAGATTTTTACTAAACTGGATTTGCGCAATGCGCATCACCTTGTCTGCATTCGGGAGGGGGACGAATGGAAGACGGCCTTCAATACCCCAACAGGACATTATGAATACGCAGTATTCCAGGCTCTAATTAATAACGTTCTCAGGGACTTCCTCAACTCCTCTGTATTCGTCTACCTTGACAATATCTTGGTCTTTTCTCGAGATCTGAAGGAACACCATCACCATGTTCGGCAGGTGCTGCAGAGACTACTGGAAAACAATCTGTTCGTCAAGGCCAAGAAATGCGAGTTCGACACCATGACCACCACGTTCCTAGGATTCTTCATTGGCCCCAAAGGCATCAAGATGGAACCAACCAAGCTCCAAGCCGTCCCCGGCTGGCCCACGCCCACCTCACGACAAGAACTCCAGAGATTCCTGGGCTTCGCCAACTTCTACTGCCGCTTCATCCGGGGGTTACAGCTCTATAGCTGCCCCCCTAACAGCTCTAACCTCTCCCAAGAATCACTTTCATCTGGAGGCCGAGAGGTCCTTTACCGAACTCAAGCAACGATTCACGTCCGCCCCCATCCTAACCATCCCGGACCCGTCACGCCAATTCGTCGTGGAGGTCGACGCCTCCAGCACGGGGGTAGGGGTCGTCCTGTCCCAGAGAGCCCCACACGATAACAAGTTACACCCCTGCTCCTACTTCTCACACCGCCTAACCCCCGCTGAAAGAAACTATGGCATTGGCGATCGTGAGCTCCTGGCCATCAAGTTAGCTCTAGACGAATGGAGACACTGGTTAGAGGGGATGGAGGTTCCCTTCCTGGTCTGGACCGATCATAAGAACCTCGAATACCTACAGAGCGCCAAGAGACTCAACGCCCGCCAGGCTCGATAGTCTCTGTTCTTCAGTAGGTTTAACTTCACCCTCTCCTATCGCCCAGGAGCTAAGAATTCCAAGCCAGACGCTCTCTCAAGACAAGACAATTTACTGCCACTCATGACATCAATGCCAATGACACTATCCTGCCTCCTACCTCCTTGATTGCGGCTGCAGAACTTGGCATTGAAACCAAAGTTAAGCAAGCCCTGACCCTGACGACTGACCCTGACACTCTTCCAAACTCTCTTGCCACCCTGGCGCGACCCGCACTCAGGCGCAAACCCAGCAGCGATTTTGGTGGCTCACATTTAAGGAGAACGTCTCCAGTTTTGTGGCGGCATGTGACGTTTGTATAAGGTCCAAACGCACCAACACTGCCCCAGCGGGCCTCCTCAGACCTCTGCCTATTCCACACCGCCCATGGTCACACATCGCCTTGGACTTTGTTACAGGCTTACCCGCGTCTAACGGCCACACCTGCCTCATGATGGCGGTGGATCGGTTTTCGAAGGCTGCCCACTTCATCCCTCTGACAGGACTGCCCTCTGCCAAGCAGACCGCCGAGCTCATGATTAACCACGTCTTCAAGCTCCATGGCCTCCCCAAAGACACTGTTTTAGATCGGGGCCCACAGTTCACATCCCAATTCTGGAAGGCCTTTTGTAAGTTAATCGGGGCCACTCCCAGCCTGTCTTCAGGGTTCCACCCCCAATCGAACGGTCAGACCAAAAGGAAGAACAAGTCCCTCGAGGTTGCCCTAAGGGGCATGACCACCCAGGATGCCACTTCTTGGAGCAAGTTTCTGCCCTGGATAGAATACGCCCACAACTCCCAGGCCTCGTCATCAACTGGTCTGTCCCCCTTCCAGTGCTGCTTAGGATTTCAGCCACCCCTGTTCCCATCTCAGGAGGAGGAGGAGGAGGAGGTCAACGTTCCATCCGCCCAGGCCTTCATCCGACGCTGCAAAAAGACCTGGCGGCAGGCAAGGAAGATGTTATTGCTCGTCGGCAAAAGATACAAGAAACAAGCTGACACTGCAGATGCTCACAGGCTCCTAAGTACAGAGTGGGGCAAAGAGTCATGCTTTCCACCCGAGATATTCACCTAAAAACCATCTCTCGCAAACTCTCCCCCGATACATTCGACCCTTCACAGTCACCAAGATTGTCAATCCATGCGCTGTCAAGCTCCTGCTCCCCTCTACTATGTGGCAGGTCAACCCTACGTTTCATGTATCCCAGTTACGCCGTCTCGCCCTATGTTCCTTTCATCCTTTATCCTTTATATATCCTCATATAAAGCACATTTAATTATCTCATAAATAAATGCAGATGGTGCAGTTTGCCAGCTGTAGCAGTTATGATTGAATAGGAAAATCACCACACTGCATCTCCTGTGTCCTAATTCAACAGACTTCCAGCATGTTGAGCAAATATGAAAATGTATTATCAATTAATATTAATTTATTTCAAGAAGAGACGAGAAAATTTCATTTTAAATTATAATTAGTCAGTTAATTAGTTAGTTAGTGCTATCAGTTAATGGGAGGATGAGCCCCCCCCCGCACACACGTGCACACACTGTTTACTGTATAAACCTTTTTCTATGTTTAAGTACAAATCAGAAAAATGTAACTGGAAAACAGCATGTAACTTTAAATTGCTAATCAATGTAAGTTTAAACAACACACCTATGAGGCTGGACAATGGAATAAACTGTGTGGGTGCCAATAATGTCAAACATTTATCTGTTAATTCTTTGACAATACTGCTGCTTTTTGTTGGAAACTGGCAGACATAGAAATGTGAAAAATACTTTCTGGTGCAATGACTTCAATCAGTGTTGGAAACACAGTGTTAATGTGCATGAGAGGCTGCTCATGTTCTATTCTTACCTGCTGCTCATTTGGAGACTTTGGAGACTCCCATGTGACTTGAAAAACCTTCCATCTACAGTTAAATATAAATATTAAAACTTTGATCATCATGTTATCTAGTTTAATTTAGTGGTTTAGCTTCATAAATAAGACAGTAAGTTCTACATTCAACGCCTTAAAATTTCATAGCTAGGCTATTTATTCAAATTCATTAATATAGACAAACATTGTTTTAATGGAATTAAACAAAGCATCATTTTACTATCATTCTTTTTTGTTTCTATTCATTAAAAAAGTAACTTTTTCTTAATCAAACTTTTTCTTACTCTAAGGCTAATAAATGTATTTTACGATCAGGGATATTATTTAATACAATACAATATTTATTGCAAAAAACAGGATTTTCCTATCTCTGTAAATCACACTGCTATGCAGTTAAAACGAGTGCATTGAATGCTGCTTCTTTATTAAAATATCTTTTCTACTGGTGTTCTATTGCTTCTAGTCCCTATTAATTGTGCTATGTTTTCTGCTGTACAAAATGTCTCAAATGACTGACATCATGTAGGCTCTTTACACTGTATGTGGATATCATCATCATCAGTGATGCAGCTCATTTGGCTGACTGACATTTTGGAGTTATTCAGCAGAGTGCACCTTAACAATCCTTATAGATCTCAAACTGTCAAGGAGATAATGTGATGGGATGTGGGAGGAGGTTTGGGAGGACTTGTTTATGAGGAATGTCAGCTAATTTAATGTCTCATAGTGTTAATCAAATATAAATCAGATTGACAATCCCTTGCAGAGAAATACCGTAAATAACATGTGCTTGTTATTTGCTTGTTATCATCATTTGCTTCTAGCAAATAATTTTGTTTTTGACTGTGAAAAACAGTTTTAGGTCTGGCACACAGTTGCTAAACCAAGCTCAAACAAATTTGATTTTTTTTTATGTCAAAGAGCACTTGGATTCTGAGTCTTATTTGCTTTTGACCTGTATTTCTATTCCAAGTGATTTCAACCCCCTCAAGACAAACTAGTGCTCCTTTTAAGACTTCTCCCTGGGCTACTCGTTCTCTCGTTCTTCTAAGCGTTTTCAATTTCTCTCTGTTCTTCTTCTCTTTTCCCTCCTGCTCTCTGTGCGGTCTTTGGCCCTTCTTGCAAAAAAGATTGTTATTAGTATTCACAGTTTCATTCATTAGTTTAAAAATTTTCATTTCATGTTAATGTAATAATACTCACTCCCTCACTCTCATCCATTAACTGCTTATTCTGGTCACAGTCGATATGGATGATATCCCAAAATAAGCAATTTTGCATTATTCATTTAAAAATGAGATACAAGAATTTTGGTGTGTTAAACTATATAATAATGCTTGCCAACCTATTTGTAACAGGTAATTTAGCCAGTTGTGTAGGGGGGAATGAATTACTGCTGCCTTGGTAGTTTGAACAACGAAAGGAGCTTAGTCCCCGTTCTCAAATCCTTTTAGTCTCTTTACACACTAATGTGTATATGTGGTTTCTTACCTTATTGTGTTGGAACACTACAGACTGGTAAGGGTAGGCTTCAGGTGTGATAGTACTACACGGTGGCTCCCCGAAGTGAAATTGCATATGAGAGTATAGATTAATATGCTCCTCCCTCTCCGAATCTAAGAAAGTAAGTGAGACTCCCCTACAACCCTGACATCTTTCGACAACAACAAAAAAAAAATAGTACAGCAGGTAAAGGCAAAAGAAATTAAACAGAATTTATTATTTCCTTTTCTTTCTATATGATAACTATTACGCTAATGTTATATTAATAATATAATATATAATCAATATAACTATTGTTAGTAGTTTTGATTCATTGTGCAATTAATAAAATAAAATTATTGACATTTGTTCCACCTTGTAAATTCTCAGAATCACCTTCATTACAACAAAACAAAATACTTTTCACATGTCATATGACCAAACTTATCTGACTTCAGATTGAAACAGTTTACAATTCTGTCAATTTTGAAAGATACCAAATTATCACAGTTTCAAATGCCCACTTTCGAACAATTACATTGAAAGAATAAGACAACAAACCATGAAATTAAACACGTCTACATGGAATGTCCTTTCAAACGGGTTACTCACAGTTCTGCCATCCACTTGAGTTACCGCAGTTCCCTGTTTATCAGTCATCAGAACGAAAAATTAGGGGGCGCTGTCTCGACGTGGGGTGCGTTGAAATTAACTGAAGATCTCCTTAGCTGAAGCGGTTAGAGTCCAAGATTCCACACAACTTTTGCAACTACATCTCACAAACCAGATGTCTCAACAGTAATAGAACTGGAGATAAATTCTCTTGGATGGCGGACCAAAAAAAAAACAATGCTCAAAACGGGGTTTTACGCTTTATGTCCCAGCGTCCTACAGGGCCTCACTCACTCTGACACGGACGGGTAATCGAATACTCAAGCACAGTCCTACGGGAGTGTTAACTCTCAGCGCAGCTTTTTAATCGGAAACCGAGAGATGCAAAATGCAGCATACAACTTAACCAGTCTTTCAGAAAACAACAAATCACGTGGAATTCGGTCTTTTAGTGTACTCACAACTTCCGTGACTGACGGAAGCTCGCCATGCGATTCTAACAGCGATTCTAACAGCTTGCACGTCCCAGGAACAAAACGAAACTTAAAAAAAACTTGTTCTTCTAGAAAACGCGAGTTACTCTCCACACTTCACTTAGTACAGCTGTTGCTTAAGTCTCGATAATCTTCGGTTGAAGCAACTTTATCGAGCAAACTTGATGAAAACAGCACAACACACTTCTTTTCGCGTCACTCTCGTGCAACGCACACACATACCCACGCTTCTCTCTCGTCTTCCCCGCTGTACTTCCCGCATGTGGAATCATCCGTCAAAATAAAAGTATCCCAAAAATAGACACTTCTACATATCCGTTACATTCCCCCCTAGTAAACCCTGCCACTCCATTGACATCTCTAGCCGGTTCACCTCTGAAACACAAAACAATATATTAGCCAAACATCACAATACATAACTTCACATGCAATCGTCTAAAGTTACAGAGACCCCTAACCTCTTATTTCACTACATAGTCATTTCTGTACCTCATAGGTAAGATACCCTTGCTTTGCCTTTGAGAACGTCTGAGCTCAGGAACACCTTCTTCCTCAACTTCTGAAACATCAGCATCATCTGACTCATCTGGTACCCTCAAGTCTGATTCTACTAAAACATTCCGACAATCATTACTGTCACCCTGTCCTACTGCTCCTGATTCCCCTTGACCCACCCCTGTACATGCATGGAAAGTGGGGTGTTGTGAAGTTTCAGGAAAGCAGGCAATGTCTGGCATGTCTGTGTCTGTTTCGCCTCTCAAACTGCGCCGATAGGCACGATGTGTAATGGGTGATGGGAATGAACAATGCCGAAGCTGATCCCGGTGTACTACCTTCATAGGACCACCCTTCTCTGGCTTAATGGTAAACACCGGTATGTCTGTATGATTCTGCTTTATCACTATGTATGGTATGTCTTCCCATTTATCTTGAATTTTGTTTCTACCACGGTGTCTGTGATTGCGCAGTAATACCCGATCTCCAGGCCTCACAAGAGCTCCAAATGACCTTCGGTCATAAATCCTCTCTCTTTCTGGAAGCCTCTTGAGATGCGGCATTTGCAATCTCCACAGCTGTTTTCAACCTCGCATGATGACCTTTTACCCAGTCGTCCAGATTATTGACCTCATCTCCTTCTAGGTCCCTCTCCCCAAGAATATCCATTGGTAAGCATGCATCCCTTCCAAACATTAAATAAAATGGGGAGTAACCAGTGGAGGAATGGACATGACTATTGTAAGCCATTACCAGCTCTGGAAGATGAGTCTTCCAATCCCTCTTCTTCTCGGGTGGCAGGGTTCTTAGCAGGTCGTGCAGTACAGTTGAATCTCTCACATTGAGAATTCCCCTGTGGATGGTATGGACTCTTCCCTATACTATAGACCCTGCAAAGTTCTTTAATCACACTAGCTTCAAAGCACCTGCCCTGATCAGAATGCAGGCGAGCCGGACAGCCATAGTAAACGTACCAGTGTTTGAGTAGGGCTTTGGCTGTTGTGTTGGCTGTCTGTTTCTTGGTAGGGACAGCGACTGTGAATCTGGTGAATGTATCGGTAAGAACAAGTACATTTTTCGTACCCTCCTGAAGACTGCTCAAACTGGGTATAATCCATGGCTAGGACCTCTAATGGAGCTGAAACATTACTGCATGTCATAGGAGCTTGAAGTCTTGGAAAAACATCTTTGGCCAGTGTACATCTCCTGCATTGCCTTATCCAGCATGAAACATCCGCAGACATGGTAGGCCAGTAATATCTTCGTCTCATTCGAGTCAATGTACTTCTCTCTCCAAAATGACCCCCATGTTCATGTTGTCCCTCATACACTTCCCGTCACAGAGACTCTGGGACAACCATCTGCCAAATCTCTTCTCCATCCCTAGGATCAAGAATACGTCTAAACAGCACTCCCTGACGTAGCTTAAGACGGTCAAATTCTTTTGCAAGCTTTCTCAGTGTTAACTCCATATGACTACAACCTATTCTACTCAGTCTCTTGTGCTCAAATACTGCATTATAAATGTGGCCAATCCCAGGATAATTTTTCTGCTTCTTTCCTATTTCACTCCAGCTATACCCATTTATGTCTCCCCTTATTAATGCTTGCACTGCCCCTTTACCTTCACGCTCCTCTTGGTCAATCGCTTTTCCTAGCCACAAACATGTTCTCACTTCGTCAGCTCCTAGCCAGATGAAATCCTTCCCATTATCGTCGTCCTCTGGTTCTTCCCTGGAGGGAATTCTTGACAGGGCGTCTGCATTCGTGTTGTGTCGACAAGGTTTATAGCATACTTCAAAGTTGTATTCTGCCAGCTGTGCTACCCAGCGTTGCTCAACTGCTCCAAGATTGGCTGAGTAAAGATACCGTAGGGGATTATAGTCAGTAATTACAGTAAATTTCGAATACATAAGGTATTCTCAAAATTTTTCTGTGATGGCCCACTTTAATGCCAGCAGCTCCAACCTCTTAAGCTAGCATATGCCACAACACGCTCAATCCCCTCCTGCTTCTGGCTGAGGACCGCCCCCAGTCCACGATAACTTCCATCTGTTGTAACTATAAACGGCCTACTGAAGTCAGGGTATGCCAGAATTGGTGGTGACATTAAACACGTTTTCAACTCATCCAATGCGGCCTGGCATTCTGGCCTCCAAGTGAACGTTACTGAGGTTTTATTTCTTCCTTCACTCACAAGCGCATGTAGTGGTTTGGCAATCTGAGCAAACCTTGGGACAAACCTTCGATAATAGCTCATAAAACCAAGCACTTGTCTGACCTCTCTCACATTTCTGGGAACTGGCCATGTGTCCAGCGCTTTAACTTTCTCATCATCCACTTTTATGCCTTCTGCAGAGATCCGATGACCTAAAAATTTCACTTCAGGTCTTAGAAGAAAGCATTTACTTGGCTTTAACTTCAGACCATGTTGTTTCAAATGGTTAATGACCAGTTCTAGTCTTTCACAGTGGACTTTTTTTCAATTTCAAAGTCTCTGGAGAAGATAATGACATCATCCAGATAGACGAGAAGAACGTCAAAGGCCAAATCCCCAAGCACCACACCCAAAAGGCGCTGAAAGGTGGCCGGGGCCACTGTTCGAATGGACCAGACTCTCTTGTCTGGTCCATTCGAACAGCCCAAATGGAGTAGTGACGGCAGTTTTTTCCCGATCTTTCTCACTTACAGCCACCTGGAAATACCCAGCAGTTAAATCTAGCGTAGAGAATAGTTTGGCATTGCCTAGTGCATCCAAGGACTCATCCACTCGTGGGAGGGGATACGCATCCTTGTATGTCACTTGGTTTAGTTTTCGGAAATCGCAATTCCTCGCTTTACGTTTTACGCTTTACGTCCCAGCGTCCTGCAGGGGCCGCACTCTCACTCACTCTGACACGGACGGGGAATCAAATACTCAAGCACAGTCCTACGGGAGTGTTAACTCTCAGCGCAGCTTTTTAATCGGAAACCGAGAGATGCAAAATGCAGCATACAACTTAACCAGTCTTTCAGAAAAAAACAAATCACGTGGAATTCGGTCTTTTAGTGTACTCACAACTTCCGTGACAGAATCGCATGGTGAGCTAGCGTGTCAAACAGCTTGCACGTCCCAGGAACAAAATGAAACTTAAAAAAAACTTGTTCTTCTAGAAAACGCGAGTTACTCTCCACACTTCACTTAGTACAGCTGTTGCTTAAGTCTCGATAATCTTCGGTTGAAGCAACTTTATCGAGCAAACTTGATGAAAACAGCACAACACACTTCTTTTCGCGTCACTCTCGTGCAACGCACACACATACCCACGCTTCTCTCTCGTCTTCCCCACTGTACTTCCCGCATGCGGAATCATCCGTCAAAATAAAAGTATCCCAAAAATAGACACTTCTACATATCTGTTACATATTTAATGATGTTTTATTTAGTGATCTAATATCCATTTTACTCACTCACTCAATCATTGTCTATACTGCTTTCTCCTGCATACAGTGTCATGGCAGGCTTGGAGCCTATCCCAGGAGACTTCGTGCACAAGGAGGGGTACACCCTGCACATGCTCCCAATCTATCACTGGGCACACACATACACACACACTTGCACACATTTACACTCTACAGGCAATTTGGGCACGCAAATCAGTCTAATCTGTAGACTTTGGACTGTGGGAGGAAACTGGAGTACTCAGAGCAAACCCACCAGGCAGGGGGAGAACACAGAGGGAGAAATTAAACCTGGCCGGGAAACGAACCCAGACTCTGGAGGTGCAAGGTAACAGTGCTAACCACTAACCCACTGTGGTGCCCCTATGCATTTAAGTAACTTAAATGCATAGGGTACTTTTAGTACACATGATATTTATGATTTTGTGTTAAGTATGTGAAACATCATATGGAAAGAGAACTTTTGTTAAGTAATTATTCTTTGATATTTTTCCTTGAATTTGAACACAGTGTTGAGTATGGCAATAGTGAATAAACGAAATACCATGATTGCTTGTTCAAGAATACAATTCAGAATGTAGGCATGTACTGTAAGTCTTGAAGACTATAAAAGAAAATGATTATATGTGGATTGAAGTTTTTAAGAACAAAATGAGAAATAGAGTTATCCAATCTCCAATCACAGAAGAATTCAGACTGCGTTATAGTTATTTAATGCTTGAATGGATGTATTCAACAAGAGGAACAAGAGGAAAATGCTATATTGTAAAAAACAAGGAATGTTTCAGGCTGTTTATATCCTTTAACTTTATATAATAAAGGGTAATTTATGTTGTTTGATCTATATTGTCATGTGCAGTCATGAAGTGATTATATAATTATAATTGCCTTGGTTTAGTACGTTAGGCTTTAGAGGTATTACAGTAAAGAGGAAATATTTCCTTATTTTATTCCAGAAAAAAAAAAAACTTCTCTTTTACTCACTCTTACTTATTCTCTCTATGCCATGACTATTGCTTATCCTATAAGGAGCTGCAGAGCCTATTCCAGTGGACTCTGGCTTTATGTAGGTTACATCCTGGATGGGGTCCCAGTTCATCACGGGCACACGCACACACACAAAGGCAATTTAAAAATGACAGTAAGCCTAATATTGATATCTTTTGGATTGTGTGAGGATACCAGAGTATCTGGAATTAACTTGCCGAACATGCAAACTCCCCACACACGCACACACACACCCACCCCTCAGGCAAGACTCGCACCCTAAATACTGAAGGTGTACAGGTAAGGCCACAGTGCTCATCAATATGCTATTATGCAGCCCTTTATGTTTTAATTCCTCTAAGTAATGTATGCTTTTTTCTGTTTGTTTGTAAGTGAATTTTTGATGGTCATCACCAAGATAAGTAGGAAAGTGAACTTCTATTGAGAGTACACTTCTTACAGCAACATATTAATTCAGAAGTTGCATGGACAAACAAGCTCTACAGCAGGCGATGTGATCAGCTGAGTTCATCATCCGCACTGAGCTCCTTGACCTGCACTCAACCTACAGCAGGCGGTGCTGGATCAAGGCCAGGAAGATGGTGAAGGACCTCAGCCACCCCTGAGATGGACTGCTCTCTCTGTTGCACTCCCTGAAGGCAGAGGGACTGAGAAGCTTCTTCCCACAGGCTATTTAGTCGCTCAAACAGAATAACACAACTAACTAAATGTATCTGATTTCACACAATACACACACCCTACGTTACTGCAGAATCATGATGTGTCACATTTCTTGCATGTTGCGCATTTCATGTTGGCACACTGCTTATTTGCACATAAAATGAGGACTAACTTGCACTTTAGGACATGGACAATTACACTGCTTCTGACACACATATCATATAATTTAATGCTCCCTGTTTCAAATCACACTGCTGCTTTCATACCCACATGCCATATTTTATTTTTATACTGTTATATTTTTATACCCCACATTTTATAGTTTCAGTTAATTTTTCTGTGGAATTTATAGCTTTCTTTTAATTTTATTTCATTTTGTAACTTCATTTCCAGTTTAAATTTTTATTTTATTGCAAATTATCTCTTTTAATTGTATTTTCTAGTGCAATATTTTCATTTGTAATGAAAATTTTCCATTTTGGGTCATGGACAGTCATATAAGTATTTCACTACATATACTGTGCATGGTTGCGTATGTGCAAAATAAAATAGTATTTTTAATTTGAATGCAACTAACTTGCTCTGAACAAATCGATCATTACTGCTGACTATCCCAGCTGACTTGCTTTGCTAGTATTCTTAAGTACCTTAGCATTAACTTCATTAGATTGCTTTGGTAACAACAAGACATTTCTGTCAATAAAGATAAAAGGTAAACTACAATATAACTTCAACTAGATTAACTTTGGCATAGGAGTACTAATACTGAAGTGTTACCCCCAAATTATTAAATTATAATAAAATATTCTTATAATATGACTGCACAAAGCATAAACAACAGACTTTTTAAAAAGCTTTTTTTCCACAGAAAGGATGGGCTTGCACTTTAATGCAAAGTAAATATCTGTTAAATTTGGTGTTGCTTTCTTTTAAAATAAGTGTTATGCGCTCATCAGGTTCACATAACATCCTGCATCCCACTAATTAGGCAACAACAAGAAACCAGTATTTCAAACAGATTGGTCTCATGGAAGACATCCTTGTATAATGGAATGCTATCCTTCTTTGTTTATTCCCCATAATCTTAACTATGATTCACCCAATGCCAAGCTTGAAGTAAATACAAGAAAGGTCTGTGAATGCGTATCCTCAGTGGTAGTGACTCACCACCTGTCTTACAAAACAGGCCATTTAAAATTCTCTCCACGAGCTCTTCATTAGACTGAAATTAGACCAAATTAATTGAGCTACATCGTGATAGCCCCCACTTGCGCACACAACACCTGATAGTTATTTGACTTGACAGTCTGGCAATTAGATGAATACTAAAATATTTTGGCTGTGGCACACAGCCTGAGCGATGTTTTCATTTCACCTATTGCCTTATATTTGTAATAAAGTTGCAAATTTACCTGGGCCAACATGTCCAAAAATTTTTTAATAATTCAATTTAGGATGTAATGTTGGATTACATGCATAACTTTCTTTAATGATATGGTTCAAATAGTAACCAACTCACATATTCCCATTAGTTATAATTAAATTTTAAATGTGGATGTGCCACTTCACTATGTTTACTCATCAATCTATACTGCACATATAGTAAAACTGTAACATTGGCAAGTCTGTACATTGTAAATCTTTTTTGAGGAGGGACATAAGATGAGTAATACAACACATCAAGATGGCTCACAGGAAGAGAAGATATGCCAATTTGAAATTTAAATAGAAAATGCCCTTTTTTAAATACGCACTTATGAGTGTGCAATTGAAATCAACTTAATAGACACAATATTACACCTTCATTTCACGCACTTCACAGTAAGACATAACCATTTTACTTAATTCCAAAAGATGTTGTACATTTTTTAAAACACACTTATAAAGGTGCAAACAGAATCTACTTAATAAAAATGGCACCTTTTACTCCATGTCCTCTATAGGAAGGAATAAAAACAACATTCAAAAAGCGTTTCACGTAATTGACCTGGCTTACAAAAATCTTGAGATTTTGCTTTGTGATTTATAGAATCTATATAATGTGCTTTGTAATTTGCTGTTGACTAGTCTTGAAATGCAGATTTTCATGAAATTCGATTGTGATTTTCATTGTACTATGCCTACAGGTACTTATTATTTTACTTGGCTTGCAAATACTTATTTTGAGTACCTATTTCGATTAGTGATTTGGCTTTTTTGGGGGGTATTCTATGTGTAGTAATCAATAATCTTGATTACGTCATTTCATTTTCTTCCATCAGGAGGGAAAAAAAACAAGTTGGCAAAGAGTTTGTGTTACACTTTAATTAACTGGAGATAATCTGCTTAGACGTGTAGAACATTTGGTCTTTCAGGAAAGATTTTAAATTGGATTTCTTTCTATTTAGCTGAAAGACAGAAATATTTCACAGATGAACATATTGTGTGTGGTGTACCACAAGGCTTTGTATTAGGCAGACTTTTTTTTTTCACAGGAATTGGCAGGTACTAGAAAATAGAATAACTAACACACACACACACACGCACACGCACGCACGCACGCACACACACACACACACACACACACACACACACACACACGCACACACACTATTGTATGTAGATTTAACTTTCAGGCTTATTTTTAGGTTGATGTATGACTTCTACTATATTTCTGTTATAATCAGCACCATCTTCCAAACAATGATTAGACAGAGGTCAACAAATCTAAAAATCATTACCTCCTCACTACACATGTATCCTTGAAAAAGTCATCATTTCAAATTATTCCAGCCCAGTGAGTGATTAATAGACCTTTCAATTGGTAATTTGTATCACATATTAAATTAAAAACTGTCAGAACAAAAACTGCCAGTTGGCATTGACACAAAGGTTTTTTCAAAGTAATTTCCCTCATTTTCTAATAGCCATATGTTGTATATTCAGCTAAGTTGACCAGATACCAGAATTAATTTTACGTTAGGAAATAAAGCAGTGTACTGCTTGACTGGAGAAAACACT
Organism: Clarias fuscus; assembly: GCA_030347435.1. Classification (NCBI taxonomy): domain Eukaryota; kingdom Metazoa; phylum Chordata; class Actinopteri; order Siluriformes; family Clariidae; genus Clarias; species Clarias fuscus. Next base: position 16,355,433 of record CM059220.1, read on the forward strand.
GCAGAGTAATGGAGCAGCTCAATCTCAAGTTAAGCCTCATCATGCTCATGCTGACTGGCAATAACATCAATGATTGAATGTGACTTCTGAACTCCCCACATTATAAATAAACTGATGAGCAAATGTTTAAACATATCAAAGAAATATTATGGTTGAACTGAAACCATGCCAGAACTGGCATATGGCCTTCCCCAGATAGATTACAAAAAAAAAAAAAGTTTTGTAGACAGTACACACAGTCTTTCAACCTTTAATACAGTACTGTGCAAATGTCTTGAGACAGCCCTCATTTCTAATGTAAAATGAAATAAAATTATATAGATTCAATTAAAGAAATGGGAACAAATGTTTGCAGCAACCTCATTTCCCCACTCATTTGTTTAAACCACTCACTTTGAATTAAAGCAAGAGCCAGAAAGTCCTTTAGGAAGCCATTACAAGAATTCCTAAAAAGACTACTTTAAAATACTGTGTGGCTCTTTAGAAGTAGGATACAAAGAAATGAGTGGTGGCTCAATACTTTTGTACAATACTATATATGGTCCCTTCTTTCCCTCTGTAATAATAATAATAAAAAACCCAGCTCTTCAGTCGCTAATAAAATTCACTGCCTTTCTTAATTCATACTCACATGTTCTCTCACACAGAATCCAAAGTTTTTACTGTGTAAAAGCTGCGCTCCTAATCAATACTACTGCTAGTGGTTGCCCATCAGTACTACAACTTTTCACATTTACAGCACACCTTATTCATGGACATGTTACTTTGGTGTCTTGCACTTTGTTACAGTTAGTATACTGTAAGTGTAGTAATAACATACCATTTATTGTCAAGCTGCATTGAACCATATTCACACTTGTGTGGCAATAAAATGTTGTATTTTTCTTCTTTGCTAATGTCATTGTAATGAATATCGTTACCATTAAAACAGTTACAGTCATAATATTTTAAATTATAGGTTTAAATTATGCGTACAATATACAGAAAGTCACACAATGTGAAAAATTGTAATAAAAAATAGATAATAAATAAAGTACAGAAGGTGTTGTGTTTACAGTAGATGTAGATGTATGGTTCACTGAGGTAGGGTGGCTTGAAACAGTTCAAACCGAAGCATTCCATGAGATGTTTGTAAGGTGACCTGGAAAAATAAATCTTTTTGGTGTGAACAGTGTCTTCAAATACAATGCTTTTAACTGCATGCCCTGACCCAGACCCATAATCAATCAATCAATCTCAGGGATTCATTTGAACACAGATGCTAAATTAACTGTGTCTGTGAAGCTTGAGTAATGTGAAATATGTTATTATCTTAGATAATTAGCTTGATATAATAAAAATGCACAATTTATTTCTCTTTTATTTATTAAGTATCTCTTTGAACTTTCTTTTATTTATTCTATATCTCTTCCATTTATTCAACTCTCTGGTTATTGAGTTCGCATACGGAGGTGATATTGAAATAGCAGGATGATTGTACCAGTCAAAAGTTTGGACACAGATTTTAATTCCATGATCTTTCCAGATTTTTTCCTTTTTTTCTACATTAAACAATGCTGAAGGCATCCAAAATATACAATATCCTTTGAACGGTTTATATTGAGATGTGTCTACTACTTACTGTATGCTACTGTAAAGGCTTCATAAAGACTCGAGGTTATGAAGCGTCCCAATCTGAAGTGCTGTATTTTTGAGGCTGGTACGGCAAAGTTATCATAATGAAAGTTTTCAATCCTAGAGTGTTTTGAACTACAAATAGAGGGGAAGAACCAGATACTGTGAATAATCTATGATCCAGGAAAGAGTTCAGATAAAAGATAAAACTCTTTATATGCTCCAGAAAATGGTACTTTCAGAACTTGATCCCTGAACGGTGTGCTTTATTTATTCATTATATTGGAAATACATTTAGTGAAAATATTAGGAAGCATATAGCTTAGTTAGCAATAAAAAATTTCATTGAACTGATCACAAAAAGTTCTGTTGTGAAAAATATGTGAGTATTAGTAACCTTGCAACCTAATGTAACAAAGAGATAAAATAAAATGAAAGCTATGAATTTTATAATCCATAACTTGTGCACACGGTGGTGTAGTGGTTAGCACTGTCACCTTGCACCTCCAGGTTCGATACCCGGCCAGGCTCGATTCCCGTCTCTGTGTGCATGGAGTTTGCATGTTCTCCCCGTGCTTGGTGGGTTTCCTCCGGGTACTCCGGTTTCCTCCCACAGTCCAAAGACATGTAGGTTAGGCTAATTGGCGTTCCCAAATTGCCCGTAGTGTGTGAATGAGTGAGTGTATGTGTGTATGTCTGTGTGCCCTGCGATGGATTGGCACCCTGTCCAGGGTGTACCCTGCCATGTGCCCTAAGTCTCCTGGGATAGGCTCCAGGCTCCCAGTGACCCTGAATACAGGATTAAGCGGTATAGATGAGTGAGAGAGTGAGAACTTGTGCACATGTTACTACTATTTATGCTGAGCTCTGTATGGATAGACATTGATGAAGGTATTTGTTAATGGTGATGTACATACATATGGTACTATTAAAGATCTTTACATTTTGAAATCAATTTACTTTATTTATAAACTTCAACAAATATACTGTATGTGTAAATATTGTGAAATAATTGCTCTTTTTAATACACTTGGAAGTATTTTCCACTGTCATAAGACTACAAAAGTAATGGGAGGATGCAACTCCCATGCAAGATGCAACTTCTCAGTGACTTTCACGAAACGTGTATGATTTAAAGCTATGATCTAGTAAACTTGGATGAAGTTGGATTATGAAATCCTGTATTCATTATTTCTGCTTAGCTGTACTGTACGTGTCGTCTAGAAGTGATTTAAAATTAATAAATCTTTAGAAAATCAGTGATTCGTCCTTTATATTCAGGTTTGACCTTTTAAGACAGTTCATTCATCAAAATTTAAAACGGCTCTGGAAAACACCTATAAAAAGCTCTTTTGCTTTAATTCAAAATGATTACTCACTCATCGCTATTTTCTGGGCCACAATGACAGCTCCTTGCTCCACAATCTTATCCTTCTTCCCTTTGTCAGAATTTAAAATCTGACAGGTCGGTATTGACACAAGAAACTGGCCTAAATTTTTTATATTCCCGGTGAAGTTTCAGGTGGTAAGTCAGTTCAGTGATGTGGTTTTGACTTATTAGTTTAGGACCGGTTTTTGTCTCCCTAAGCAAAAATCCGATAACAATTAAAATCATAATATCCCCAAAGACCATTGTTTTATCCTAGCCTATCTTTTAGTTTAAATAAGGCAGATTTATTAGTCAGTCATTTACACTTCATGCCCAGTAATCAACATCACAAAGTATTTCATGTTTGCACCAGTTTATTCACAGCGAGATCAGGAAACACATGGCGATCTGATTAAGGGCAGTATAGCGATGCCTACCAAAACCTGCACTGTTGGTGTATATTTCTGAAAGGAATGCGGCACTGTGTGTGCTTGATTTCCAGCTTCAGTGCAGAGATCCATATTTTGTAGGTTGTGACAGATAAGAAAAATAAATATATCCCTTTTGCACTATACTACAAAAATGCATGTAAATGTCAAGAATGTAAATTCTTCTAGAAAAATGTGTTTTTGAATGTGGAAATGTGGTCCAAGATTTCTTTGGCATTCAGCAGAGCATGTCAGGCTGTATGTGTGTGCGCAGGATAAATGATAAGGATAGAACAGCTATGTAGTATCAGTTGCTTTGTATGGAATATGTTATAGCCTTGTATAGCCGCAGTCAAAAGTTTTGAGAATGACACAAATATACATTTTTGCAAAGTCTGCTGCTTCAGTGTTTTTAGATCGTTTTGTCATATATTACTATAGTATACTGAAGTATAATTACAAGCATTTCATAAGTGTCAAATACTTTTATTGACATTAAGTTTATGCAAAGAGACAATAGACAAAAACCTTCTTTGTCAGGACCTCTGCAAAATCCCCTAGCAGGCTGTCAATCAACATCTGGGCCACATCCTGACTGATGGCAGCCCATTCTTGCATAACCAAATGCTTGGAGTCAGAATTTGTGAGATTTTTTTTTATTCATCCGCCATCCGATTGACCACAATTTCTAAATAGTATTAAGGTCTGGACAGTTTATTAGCCATGAACCCCAAATTTTTTATCTTTTGTACCCAGAGCCACTTAGTTATCAATGGCGAGGTGCTCCATCATGCAGGAAAAGGCACCAAACTGTTCTTGGATGGTTCGGAGAAGTTGCTTTCGGAGGATGTTTTTGTACCATTCTTTATTCATACGTTCTTAGTCAAAATTGAGTGCACCTACTCCCTTGGCTGAGAAACAACCCCACACATGAATAGTCTCAGAATGCTTTTATGTTGGCATGACATACTGAATGACTGATGGTAGTGCTCCCCTGAAAATATTTCAAGAACAGCAGGAAAGAAGCCACTTCTCTCCAGGTAAAACATCAGGGACAGAGTGATATTTTGCAAAAGGTTTAGGGATTGGACTGCTGAGGACAGGGGTAAAGTCATTTTCTTTAATCAATCCTCTATCCAATGGTTGGGGGCATCCGGAAAAAGTAGGTCTGGAGAAGAAAAGGTGTGTGTTACCATGAGTCCTGTGTCATACCAACAGTAAAGCATCCCAAGGCCATTCATCTGTCCCCTCAGCCAGGGGAGTGGCCAAGAACAGTTTAGTGACAAACAATGCCCTTTCCAGCAGTCCAGTTTGCCATTAGACAAAAGTGACAAAGTGACTCAGGGGGGAAAAAAACAAACATTTTTTCAAATTTTGCGTCAATGGAAAGGAAACTCCCCAGACCTTAATCTTATTGAGAACCTGTGGTCACATTGAGGTCTTGAAAAAGTTAACACTGCAAATATTCAAATGCAAACACAGTACACTCAAATGTGCATAAACGTAATGTAATTGTCAATAAAAGCATTTGACACTTATGAAATGCTTGTAATTATGCTACAGTATATTATAGTAACATCTGACAAAAAGATCTAAAACTACAGGGGCAGCAGAATTCGTGAAAATTTATATTTGTGTCATTCTTAAAACTTTTGGCCATGTGGTGTTGCTGCTGTTTTTAAAAAATTATTTTGGCTACAGTGAGCCTTCATTTACATTGATGTTATGTTCAAAATAAGTAACTATTCACACTACATGTCTGGTAGTTTTATACATACGACCAAATTACCTAGCGGAGTCTAGTTTGGTAATAAACTTTAGATATTTACACTTTAGATATTTATATATAGATATATATATAAATAATATAACAGAGTAGCAGTTCTCATACACTCATTGTCGACACTGCTCAGTCCTGTATACGGGGTCGCAGGGGGGGCCTGGATCCTATTCCAGGAAACCCAGGGCACGAAGTGGGGGCACATCCTGGACGGGGTGCCAAACCATTGCAGGGTATGCACACATACTCACACAATCTAATTAGCCTAATCTGCATGTCTTTGGACTGTGGGAAACAACTGGAGTACCCAGAGGAAAACTACTAAGCACGGGAAACATGCAAACTCCATGCACACAGAGGCAGGAATAGACCTCTGGCCGGGAATCAAACCCGGAGTCTGGAGGTGCAAGGCGACACTACTAAACACTAAGCCACCAATACTCACTGCACGGTTATGATAGGAGCATAGGAGTAAAAAATACCTATATTTTCCAACTGAGTTTCTGTAATGTGCAAGTGGTGTTTGTAAATGATTGTGTGTACAGTTCCCACAGACTGATCCATCTCTTCTGCAAGGTACAACAACATATCCATTAATTTTTAAGAAACAAGTGCACTACTTGCTGAATGTTCCCAGGAACGACCTTGGCCAGGATTATCATTCATGGACAGATGGCCCTGTTTAAAACATTTGTACCATTCAAATGCTTACTGTGGCTGTGTTCAAATCTTCTCTAAATCTCAATAGATTTTATGCTGTGATTCATGAGAAATATCATCCGGGTTTGACCTGAAGACATCATATAATGCAACACTGAATAGAAGGTAGCTGGGCTTGAAACCCAGTCTAGCATTTTCACTTGGACTATGCTTGGACTGGATATTAATGTACATGTCCGTTAAGGCAATTGCATATTTGCTTAAAAAATCGGATTAGTAAAATGTTATTGGTGATTTACATAACATAGTTTAAAATATTTATTTCAGTATTAAGTAATGTTAACAAAAATGTAGGAAAACAATAGGGTCCTACAGTGCTTGGGGCCTAATAAGTGTCCACAATACCATTAGTTCCAAATGCATATTAGTTTCCCATAAAGTATAGATTAATCTTAAGCAGGAGTCAGGCTCATAAACACTTATCTTACTGACATTTTTTGTTTGATTGTTTTCTTCTTTCATTTATTTTGACATATGTCTCCTGAAATACTGAAAAAAGATAAATGTTTTATCTTGCACTGGCACAAAGGACCTGAGGACTCAGTGTAGACTTAACAGTGCATGTCATTACTAACAAGTTCTTATTGTCACCCAGAACCGCCACTAAAGACAGCTTTTTATGCATGTTTTACATGGAACAATGTAAAAACAAACAGAAAAAAGCAACCAAACAAACAAACAAAATCTTGAAAATAACCTAACGTAAATGGAATGCTCCAGATTTTCTAAACCCCAACAGTTCTTACGTGCCTCCTTTCTTGGATATTCAGATTAAAACATAATAAATCAATAACATCCAAGATATAATTTATAGTTATATCCCCTATTTTTTCATTCATATTCATTATTTAGGACATACTACAATGGTCTTGTAGACCTTATATATACAGTATATATACACACGTGGACAAAATTGTTGGTACCCTTCGGTCAATGAAAGAAAAACTCACAATGGTCACAGAAAAAAACTTTAATTTGACAAAATTAATATTAAATAAGAATTCTATGAAATGTTAACCAATGAAAGTCAAACATTGCTTTTCAACCATGCTTCAACGGAATTATTTTAAAAAAATGAACTCATGGAACAGGCCTGGACAAAAATGATGGTACCCCTAACATAATAGTTTGTTGCACAACCTTTTGAGGCAATCACTGCAATCAAACGATTCCTGTAACTATCAATGAGACTTCTGCACCTCTCTGCAGGTATTTTGGCCTACTCTTCATGAGCAAGCTGCCCCAGCTGTTTCTGGTTTGAAGGGTGCCTTTTCCAGACAGCATGTTTCAGCTCCTTCCAAAGATGCTCAATAGGATTGAGGTCAGGGCTCATAGAAGGGCTCATTGGAATAGTCCAATGTTATCCTCTTAGCCATTCTTGGGTGTTTTTAGCTGTGTGTTTTGGGTCATTGTCCTGTTGCAAGACCCATGACCTGCGACTGAGACCCAGCTTTCTGACACTGGCCAGCACATTTCTCTCTAGAATCCCTTGATAGTCTTGAGATTTCATTGTACCCTGCACAGGTTCAAGACACCCTGTGCCAGATGCAGCAAAGCAGCCCCAGAACATAACAGAGCCTCCTCCATCTTTCACAGTAGGGACAGTGTTCTTTTCTTGATATGCTTCAAGTATAATTAGCAAAATTTGCCTGGCAAAAAGTTCCATTTTTGTCTCATCTGTCCATAGGACATTCTCCCAGAAGCTTTGTGGCTTGTCAACATGTAGTTTGGCATATTCCAGTCTGGCTTTTTTATGATTTGTTTTCAACAATGGTGTCCTCCTTGGTCGTCTCCCATGTAGTCCACTTTGGCTCAAACAACGACGGATGGTGCGATCTGACACTGATGTTCCTTGAGCATGAAGTTCACCTTGGATCTCTTTAGAAGTCTTTCTGGGCTCTTTTGTTACCATTCGGATTATCCGTCTGTTTGATTTGTCATCAATTTTCCTCCTGCGGCCACGTCCAGGGAGGTTGGCTACAATCCCGTGGATCTTAAATTTCTGAATAATATGTGCAACTGTAGTCACAGGAACATCTAGCTGCTTGGAAATGGTCTTATAGCATTTACCTTTAACATGCTTGTCTATAATTTTCTTTCGAATCTCCTGAGACAACTCTTTCCTTCACTTCCTCTGGTCCATGTTGAGTGTGGTACATACCATGTCACCAAACCACACAGTGACTACCTGGAGCCCTATATATAGGCCCACTGACTGATTACAAGATTGTAGACACCTGTGATGCTAATTAGTGGACACACCTTGAATTAACATGTCCCTTTGGTCACATTATTTTCAGTATTTTCTAGGGGTACCATCATTTTTGTCCAGGCCTGTTCCATGAGTTTATTTTTTTAAATAATTCTGTTGAAGCATGGTTGAAAAGCAATGTCTGACTTTCATTGGTTAACATTCATAGAATTTTTAAAAATTGTCAGATTAAAGTTATTTCTGTGACCATTGTTAGTTTCTTTCATTGACCGAAGGGTACCAACAATTTTGTCCACGTGTGTATATATGACAGGGTGGCTCAGTCTGACTGGCTTGATTCTGAGCTTTTTTATTTATTTTTTTCCTAATATATATTAGTAACTATTCCAGAACTAAAAGGATTCCTTTGGGTTATCCCACACTCACACCTCCCAAACATATATAATAGGCTTCTATTATTACATCAGCCAATATTGTGTACAGGGTCTTGCACTGCTCTGACATCCAGTAATAAGTAGATCTTTGGAGTCATGAATTGCAATGAATTGCAGACTCTTGCATACAGACTGTGGTTGCAAGTGGCATATGTGATCAAAGTTGCATGAGGAAAGAACAAGGCCAGGTCTTGTCAGGTGGCTGTGTTTGGGGTGTGGGTGTTTGTGTGTATGTGTTTCTCTAGTCTGTTTTCCTTGTAGCTACCTCAATGATTTCTTTGTTGAAACGTGGCCCAGTGATATCTTGAGCAGTCTAGAGAATATTATAAACAAAACCACACAAAATAATCTTGTATAACTGAACTGTCCCTGTGAATGCCAGTCTCCTCTTTTAAAATGTATCTAGTACAATTTTTTTAAATATACAGTAAATATATATATTACATCTTTAGCAGTTTTTAGAGTGTAGGAATACACTCTATTGCATTGTTCGGAACGGGCAGATCCACAGTCTACCACGCGGAGTTCTGAACAGGCAGAAGCGCAGGCATTTATACACGCGGTTGCCAGGCAACGCCGCCGAAAGGCAATCAGCCTGGATACGCTGCACCTGGCGGCGCGTCTATTTAAGGGTCCTGATACCGCGGCACTTCGTGCGATTAGTAGGTAGCACCGGTAAGGTATCAGGGCCAAAGACAAAGATAAAAACGCGCTCAATAGACAAGATGAAGACTCAGCCTCTGTCTCCTCAAAACGCCAGAGAGAGAAAGAGAGCGTGACGTATCCGTGTAGCGTGCGCTCTCTGGTTAAGTATAAAGTTTACACAAAAAACACAAACTCTCTCCTATAAATCCTCGGTAAAGGCATAAGCCCCGAGAGGATTATAAGTTTTATTTTTAGTTATTAGAGAGCCCTGTCCGGTCTCACGCAGATGGAGGAGCTCTGTTAATTTGTTTTCAGTTTTGTTTCGTTTCCTTTTATGTTTCTAATGAATAATCCCACACTTCTCTCCAAATGGAAAGGTCTTCCCGTGCGTATCACATGCACTCTCCCAAACTCCTATTTCACTGACCCCCTCAAAAGGCTCTTCTAATGTAACGTCTTGGGGCTCGCTACTGTGTACCGCACCACTTAACAGACATAAACAATAATATATTTTGTGACGTGTGTCGAAACACAGCACAACCTTACAGTACAATGATTTATTCTTGAAATGGAATGGAGTGAAAGGCGATGATGAAGAAACCCAGCAGCGGTGATGCCTTGAGTGCAAAATAAGCAAAAGCACCGACGCATGAATTTTGCAATGAAATTTTTTTTTTGTCCTAACACAGCATGTGAAAGAGCATAAATCTCCTAACATGCCACGTGAAAATCTGAAAATAAAGTCCTGGCTCTGAGTGAGCATGCTTTCAAAGTCATTGAGTAAAAGGGGGGAAAAAGGGAACCATATTTAAAAAGCTTTCTGTGACTGGTTTTGTGTGCATTTTAGACTGTAATCTACATGAAAAATATTCTGTGATGTATGAAAATAGAATGCAAGTCTAAATACTCAGGCACCATCCATGCAAACTTCTCCTCATACAGTACATATGGATTTGAAGAAGGATAATCCAAAAAGTGTCAAAGAAATTAGAATGGCATTTTATATACTACTTAATACCTATATCTAAAAAATCATATAAAGTTAAAAAAAATAAAGTTCAATTAAACCAGTAGAGAATTATGAAAAAGCCTACATTAACACGAGTGCATAGCAACAAAGCTTGAGAAACAACTGACTACACTAAATCTGTAATGCAATAGGTGGTTTCTGAGCTGTCTGTGGAAGCATGCATTAACCTTCACCCTCAGCTGACTTTTGCCTGGCAATTCATAGATGAACTATTTGGGAGAAGAACGGATGAACAACAACACCAAGAACATACTACAACTACTATTAGTAATAATAATTATAAAAATATATGTACACAAGTATTTTGTTGAATTTGTGACTACAATCTGAATTCTTCTTGGGTTCAACACTACTACTACCACTACTTTGCACACATGGATTTGGTGACCTTAAAATGAAGGTTTACCCCAAGCTGAGGTTCAAAGCATGTCTAAACAGATTTTGCTTCCCTGTATTTGATCCCGCCATGCCCTCCCATCTCTGCTGCAGAAAAAAATCCCCACATCATGATGCTGCTGGTTTTATTGCTATAAAAATAACTGAAATAACAGAATGAGGACAAGGTTCTAAAATACTTTCCACAATAGTTGTATTTCACACTTTTTTCTGCCTCTGTATGTCAAATTTAATAAAACTAATGAGGGATTTTGTGATTCTGAAAAATCCAGCTTGGTTTGACTACCTACCAAATAAACAAACTGGGATACCATCATTGACAGCTGGTGTTATTTTCCAGTTTGCATATTACTTACAGTATCTAAGTTGACTCATCCAAACACTTGAATCGGGGAGGATGTGGACATTTCACCCAAAACATGCAGTCAACATGACTAATGAAGACCTAGTAAATCTTAGCTTTTTTAAAAAAAAAAGTAAAGCTATTTTTTTTTTTTTTTACATAAATTCCCTCATTTAAACATTGGCATTAAACAAAGTAAAAATACTTGTGTGTATATTTAAAGTGGATATAATCACTAGAAGAATATTAAATAACAAACAGCTAAAATATGTAAATTTTGACTTCTCACCATTAGGGTCATCATCTCACAGTTGATTACCAGATGCACACAATGTTTTGGCCCAGGTTTCCTGATGCCCATTCTGCAGCATCCCTCGTATTTTTATCCAGGCTTTGGTCCAGCATTAAGGATGCCCTGCAACCCTTCTGGCTGGGTAGACTAAATATCTAGATTAATTCCTTACAATTAACATTTTTTATTACAGCTTGGAGATATCTGCAAAATATTTTAATATGTTTATGCACTACAAAACCCAAATGATCATATTTATTATGTGCTCAGAAGTGAGTCCATGTTTATCAAGCATCAAATAATGTGCCATTAACTGAACATGGTTGGCAGTAAAGAAAGAAGAAGCATTTATCCAATCTGTTGCCAACTGCCAACTGCCATTGCATAGTCCTCAGTTGTATGAATGAGATAAATGTAAGTGCCAGATGCCTTTAATGTAAATATAAAACAAGATTGTTATGGTTCACTAAAAATGTATTCTCTAGGGTGCACATAATTTTATGAGCCTGAGCCTTGTTTTGTATTTAAGAGGAAGTTAGTTGGAGTCCTCAGGATATACGATTTGCAGCAGGAAATGTAGAACATCCTGCAGCTTGATATTGTCGACTGTCTCTTTAGGTGACAGCCCAAATTTGCCAATTAAAGCTTTGCTCAGCATGCAAAAATCCATTTGCATTATCATGTTCATATACAATGTTTCAACTAATGAGGGGAACTGCATGTGCGGCTCTGGGAATATCACAGCTGTTCATTTTAAGTGGTGAATGATGTTCCATTTTCTAGAAAGTCTAGTGTTTGAAATCTGTGTACAATATGCTCTTTTGGCGAGTCTGTCCAAAGATCATCACCTGGGCTGGATCTGTTCATTCACTGTGTCTTTAGCAGACTACTGACTCACCTGGAAATAACGAGCTGCTCTCTCCTCTCTATATTCGCAACTACGCTCACTGACTGCATTTCTGCAGCATGAGGGCTCAAAACAGCTAGATTTATATCTTACTGCTTTCACAGGATTCATGAGGGCAAGTTGCAGGCAGGTGCTACTAATAATCAGTCGTTGATTAATTGATCATCACCAGGTGTATAAAACCTCTATAAAGGCAGCAGTTTGGGCAGTTTGCTGGTCTGGAGCAGTCAGGTGTGTCTTCCAAGAGGCAAAGACATAAGCAATGGTCTTAGAAAACAGCAAACCATCGAAAAAACATTTCCCATTTAATTTTGAATTAATTATTCAGACTTCTCCAGTACATCCCAAAGATTCTCAGCGAGGTTAAGGTCAGGATTCTATGGTGGCCAATTGATGTGTGAAAATGATGTATATAGTAATGCCCACATTTATTCATTTTTGTCTTCATTTTTGTTAAATATCTCAGTTCGGCCGAGGTCGTACTTGTACTAAGACTAGCTACAATCAATTACGTTTTTATACAAAACAAACAAACAAAAACATAGAATTAAATTAGGGGGTAGTCATTTGTGGACTTGACTGTACAGTAGACCTGATCAACAGAAATAACCCCAGATCATAACACTGCCCTCCATCCACGGCTTGTATGGTACAGTATGCAGTATGTGTAAGGGGTGCATCACTTCACCTATCTTCTTCCTCCTCTTACCCTGATGCATCCATCACTCTGGAGCTGGGTAAATCTGGACTCATCGGACCATACATCCTTTTTCCAATGCTCCAACAGTCCATTCTTTATGCTCCCTAGCAAATATATTTTCTTCACTGATACGTGGTTTTCTTAAGGCTACACAGCTGTTTGGTCCCAATCCTGTGTGTTCTCTTCGCATTGAGCATGTGGAAATTCTCTTACTTTCACTATTAAATATAGCTGTATGTTCGACTGTTTATGATTTAATTTCCCCAAACATTTAAGTCAATCTCCTTAGTTGTTTCTTTTCTTGATGCAGGACAATAATTTGACCCTTTTGCGATGACCTCACGGTTATGTCTTCTGCAAAGTTGTTTAAGAAATGAGAAGCTACTTACTGCAACAACAAGTTAAACGCATTGTTAAAAGCTTAACCATATTAATTACTGCATTAATTATCTGATTTAAGGATCTTACCTGTTCGTTTGGTTAAATCCATTTTTTTGGTGGTTTGGGGTTATGCATATTATACTCTACTGTATATGGAATGTTTTTTTTTTCATGAATTTTGAAAGTAAACACTTAATTCTGTATCTCTTGATCACAATCCAAAGCATGTTCAAAGCCATATCAAGATGCCAGTGACAGTGTAGTCTGCAGTGTGCATGGATGAATGAAAAAGAACATAAAGTTTAACAACTGAATACAATTAAAGATAATGTGTGAAAGAATGTTTCCTGGCACATCACTTAACAGGCAAACAGAGAAAACATTAGTGTTAGGAATTAACAAGCAAGAAAGCATTAAGGTAATGCTACAAGCATGTTAATGACACACTTTCTGCTTGTCATTTGCCAAGAAATCAACCTTTTGGGTTAAGTCTAAATATGGAGCAAGCTTGGGGATATACAGTATATGCAGTTTGAAATTGATTATAATTTATGTGTGTTGTATGACAAATAAGAAAAGACGATGTTTGTTTTTACAAAATAACATTGTTTGTTACATTTGCTTCTGCAATGGCTCCAAATGAAAAATTTTGTAGTCAACAACTGTGCCACGTGACATTCAAGAAAACATACAAGTACATCCACTGTCAATCATGAGATACCTTAAGGTCAAACACAAATGTTACTAATTTACCCAGCCCTTGGAAAAACTCACTCAAAGTCAGTGCAGAGATGTTATTAAAGCTCATTGATGATCATTGATCATGGCTAATTTGTCTTACTTTTTGGTCTTTTCTGTCTGACTTAATTTTTGACATATTACCATAAATACTAGGGGTAAAACACTTATCCTTTGTAATAGAAATGCAATAGAAATCTATTGACTTGAGCATCATTAAGTTACAGTATTTGGACTGTCCTCAGTTTTTAGAAGTACACAATGTAATGTGCTCCCCATTCTGCAGTTGGCTGTAGATCTTTAAGCTCTTACCTGTATTTGGCATTCTTCATCATCATCATCATCATCATCATCATCATCATTCTACTGCATGTATAATATATGACATTTAATAATGCAGCTTTTTTTCCTGTATATTTTGCATTATTTGTGGTGACATAATGCAAAGTGACACACATGCATATGGTTGCCTTGCAGTATGGTACCGGTAGTTGTAACTGGTAACATTCCTTGCTATCTCCAAAAGGCTTACAATTCCGGGATTCAGTAAGAAGAAAATTAATAGGTAAATGTGTTGAGTGCTGATTATTTTCTACCATGCTGCAAAAACTTTAACAGCAAACTTTGACTTGTCCCTTTCTGCATTTTGAAAAACATTCACATGACATGTCCTTTCATCATACATTTCATTAGCTACCTGTCTGGAGCTGCCCTGCATGCAGAAGCCTTCTTGTAGCTATTTTTAGATCACACTAATTCATAGGAGTAAAGAATGAGGGGCATTCTGTTTAAATCGGTGCTTGTGATGCAATTTCTAATGAATGAAGATAGAAAACCGATTGAAATTTACAGAAGACTTCTTCGGTAAAACACCATGTACAGTAAACGTTTTAAAGAAGCCCATATGTCTATGAATGACGATCCTGGCTGAGGTGGCTCAGAACCCACTGTAGTCATTACTTTTGACATTCAGTAAGTGAAGGCTTACAAATTTGATCGATAGCTTGTTACCAATGGCAAAATAGATGCATCTGGCTATGAGAATTGTACAAACAATTACATATTCATGCATTTTTGCCACACCCCCAGTACAGTGTTGACTTCTGCATTAGTGTAGCAATATAGAAAAATGACAATAGTTTTTACTTAATGACTGTGCTGTGTTATCATGCACAATCAAAACGCTTAGTCTGACTTGAAAACTCCTCTCATAATCAATTACTTTACATAGTTCTAAACCAAAAACCCATCCAATTATCTTCCTGAAAGCTATGTAGTCTTAGATTTTATCTACCATTACAATATTTATTTAATATTTTATTTTATTTCAGATTTTGATATATTTTATGAACTGTTTCATTATAACATTTATGTTTTTGCCAAACAACCCATGTACAGCACTTATTGAATATTTTAACGCTTTGTTCATCAAGTCTCTTGTCATAATTTTTTGTCACTAGTGCATTATTCATGATGTTACCTGTTTGCCATAATACCTGTTACTTGTGCATACTTGCTATTAGACTCCTGTTTTATCATAGGGTTTTGAGCAATTACCTAATCTCAGCAAGATCTGGGCATACAGTTTGTCTTTGTCACTGTGCTCCATGTTATACATTTTAGATTGTATGTGATCCATTAGTTTTAAAAAGCTTTTGATGTGGTTAAGAAGTCTTAATGCACATGTTTGTGAAATCAACTTCACATACATAATCCACAAACATATTGTGTTTGTGAGAAAATCCATTATTGTCATAGTGATAAAATAAAGACAACTGGCAGCACACACCTTCACTGCAAAGGTTGTTTGATCTAGAGGTCGGCTGATTGTTGCCCTCCATTTTTCTTTCATGTCATCCAGTGACAACACTTGAATGATGAATATAGTGATATGTGCATGCAGTTAGTGTAAAAAAGACACATGCATCCTTATCCTTTACGGATCACATCACCAGGGTGGTGAGAAATACTGGATTGTACGTATGTATTCACCTTGAGTTGTTTTCACCTTGCTTAGAGTAATGTTTAAATAATTTTGAATAAAGTGGAAACTAAAAAAAAAAAAAATTAAATGTGGATTCTTTTTTTTTCTTTGTGCTTATGTTTATACAGCTATACAACCTTTCCTGTTACCTTGAATGCTGTCTGGCTAATTTGTGAACATTTGTGATTTCATTTTTCCAGGAACAAACAGTGAAAATTTTGTTCATTTATAAAAACTCAGGGCATTGGCCATCAGGGACTCTATGGCCAAAAACATAGAAACCTTATCATGACACCCATCTGTTCTATTCTATTTCAGATGTACGGTATTAAAATGAAGACCTCCCAATCTTGCTATAAAATCCTTAGTGGAAAGCTTTCTGCTAGATTTTGGAACATTTGTTGTTGGAATTTCTGGCATTTCAGCCAAAACAGCATTACTCATGTCGGGTACAGATGTCAGGCAAGGCTTGGTGGGCAGTGAGCATCCTAATTCAACATAAATGTGTTTAGCTGTGCTGAGATCAGGGCTCTGTGCAGGCCAGTTGTATGCTTAAAAATAAATAAATAAATAGTGAGGCCTGTGTTTACGGAGCTTGATTTGTGCAGGGGCATTATCATGCCGGAACAAGGTTAAGTTTAAATTAAGAGAAATCATATTTAAACAACATACTGTACAAAGGCATGCCAGGCCATTATACTGTATGGCTCAAACAGCTTGGCTTGAAATATGGGGTCAGGGTCAAGCAACCAATTACTTTTAGTCTTACGGTATACAGTAGCTCACCAAAATCACTGTACATGTACACTGCTCAGCTAGATCTATATTTCTATTTCCATTAAAACCCAATTTTCTCACATAATCAATCAATTGCAATTGATCCTAAAGAACTGTGGCAATTATGTCTTTGAAGGTCATTTGGTGTTGTGCTAAATTCTAGTAACTAACAAATGAGTGAAAGAATTTCACTTTTCATTTGCAGTTTATATAAACCCCCACCTACATAGATGAAAAATGTCTTTTTAATAGTACTCATTGCAGTGTAATGAGGGATGCAAATTTTTATTTGCTGTAACTGCTCATAAAACCAGAATTACCTGTGAAAAGCTCAGTGAAAGCTGTATGAAGGGTGGCTAGTTACCTTTATATAGCACATTTCAAACACAGGGGGAATATTCAAAGTGCTTTACAAAGAAAAAGGGAGCATTAACCATATTAAGGACATCCATCCATCCATCCATCCATCCACCCATCCAGCCATCCATTAAGAACAATAAACAGTACGGAATAAATATTAAATACTCACTCACTCACTCACTCACTCACTCACTCACTCACTCACTCACTCATCTACACACGTGGACAAAATTGTTGGTACCCTTCGGTCAATGAAAGAAAAACTCACAATGGTCACATAAAAAACTTTAATCTGACAAAAGTAATAATTGTAAAAAATTCTATGAATGTTAACCAATGAAAGTCAGACATTGCTTTTCAACCATGCTTCAACAGAATTATTTAAAAAAATAAACTCATGGAACAGGCCTGGACAAAAATGATGGTACCCCTAGAAAATACTGAAAATAATGTGACCAAAGGGACATGTTAATTCAAGGTGTGTCCACTAATTAGCATCACAGGTGTCTACAATCTTGTAATCAGTCAGTGGGCCTATATATAGGGCTCCAGGTAGTCACTGTGTTGTTTGGTGACATGGTATGTACCACACTCAACATGGACCAGAGGAAGCGAAGGAAAGAGTTGTCTCAGGAGATTTGAAAGAAAATTATAGACAAGCATGTTAAAGGTAAAGGCTATAAGACCATTTCCAAGCAGCTAGATGTTCCTGTGACTACAGTTGCACATATTATTCAGAAATTTAAGATCCATGGGACTGTAGCCAACCTCCCTGGACGTGGCCGCAGGAGGAAAATTGATGACAAATCAAAGAGACGGATAATCCGAATGATAACAAAAGAGCCCAGAAAGACTTCTAAAGAGATCCAAGGTGAACTTCATGCTCAAGGAACATCAGTGTCAGATCGCAACATCCGTCGTTGTTTGAGCCAAAGTGGACTACATGGGAGACGACCAAGGAGGACACCATTGTTGAAAACAAATCATAAAAAAGCCAGACTGGAATATGCCAAACTACATGTTGACAAGCCACAAAATGCCCTATGGACAGATGAGACAAAAATGGAACTTTTTGCCAAGGCAAATCAGCTCTATGTTCTCAGATGGAAAAATGAAGCATATCAAGAAAAGAACACTGTCCGTACTGTGAAACATGGAGGAGGCTCTGTTATGTTCTGGGGCTGCTTTGCTGCATCAGGCACAGGGTGTCTTGAATCTGTGCAGGGTACAATGAAATCTCAAGACTATCAAGGGATTCTAGAGAGAAATGTGCTGGCCAGTGTCAGAAAGCTGGGTCTCAGTCGCAGGTCATGGGTCTTGCAACAGGATAATGACCCAAAACACAGCTAAAAATACCCAAGAATGGCTAAGAGGAAAACATTGGACTATTCTAAAGTGGCCTTCTATGAGCCCTGACCTCAATCCTATTGAGCATCTTTGGAAGGAGCTGAAACATGCTGTCTGGAAAAGGCACCCTTCAAACCGGAAACAACTGGAGCAGCTTGCTCATGAGGAGTGGGCCAAAATACCTGCAGAGAGGTGCAGAAGTCTCATTGACAGTTACAGGAATCGTTTGATTGCAGTGATTGCCTCAAAAGGTTGTGCAACAAACTATTAAGTTAGGGGTACCGTAATTTTTGTCCAGGCCTGTTCCATGAGTTCATTTTTTAAAATAATTCCGTTGAAGCATGGTTGAAAAGCAATGTCTGACTTTCATTGGTTAACATTCATAGAATTCTTATTTATTACTACTTTTGTCAGATTAAAGTTATTTCTGTGACCATTGTGAGTTTTTCTTTCATTGACCGAAGGGTACCAACAATTTTGTCCACGTGTGTATACCGCTTAATCCTGTATTCAGGGTCATGGGGGCCCTGGAACCTATCCCAGGAGACTTAGGTCACATGGCCAGGTACACCCTGAACAGGGTGCCAATCCATCGCATGGGCACAGACACACACACACACTCATTCATTCACACACTACAGGAAATTTGGGAATGCCAATTAGCCTAACCTACATGTCTTTGGACTGTGGGAGGAAACCGGAGTACCCGGAGGAAACCCACCAAGCATGGGGAGAACATGCAACCTCCATGCACACAGAGACGGGAATCGAACCTGGCCGGGGATCGAACCTGGACCCTGGTGGTGCAAGGCGACAGTGCTAACCACTACACCACCGTGCCGCCTATAAATATTAAATAAATTGTTAAAATAATACTAAACAGAAAAAAACAAAAGAGATGAGAAACACAAGTTCTAGTACAATAATAAGTTGTACTGTACTGTAGCTTATCCAAATGCAATAAACAGAGTAAGTCCAGCAATCAAAAACACTAGAAAATAGCAGAAGTTTAAATAATATTTACAAGTATCTAGATTTTGGGCACATTTTAAAGTCTTTCTGATTCTGTCAGTGTACAGCATTATAGATAACAGCAGTTTCACCCTGATTGGTTTCTAAAAAGGATTTTTCAGGGTTTTTCAAATCAGCTGACTATATCCTAAAGATCTAAGAGTTCTGCTGGGATTACTGTACATCATTTAAAAGGATCAGAAATGTATTTGGTCTCAGAGCATTAACTGATTTTATAGACAGCTTTTATAGACAGGAATAATGTGTTCAGTTCTCTTGATGCTTTGTAAATAGCATTAGCCTTCTGAATGAGCTAAAGTGGCCTAAAAGTCTTTAAATAAAAGTAGTCACCCTGCTTGAAATAAAAGCATGAATAAGTTTCTAAAGTTCTTGTCTGGACCTCAAAGTCTTGTTGAGGCCTTGAGAGGTTGGTGGAGCTCAGATCGGAGTGAATTAAGACACCAAAAAGAACTTTCATGTGTAATAATAATTTTCACGTATAATTTGTCCCAGAGGGAAGATGTTAACGTACAGTAAAATTAGAACGGTCCTAGAATTGAACCATAAGGGTCTCCACTTGTCATGGTGAACTGTATTGCTTTTGATCACTCATGTACAACACTGATACAACATCTATATTAACTTAGGACAATACCTAATAAAATTCTGTGTTGAGATGAATGTCTTTTACCTCCTTAATTATTTAATATTTAGTGCTGCAGTGTTGTCTAAAGACAGAATTACATTTATTTAAAAAGTCACTTACATTAAAAACTGAATTAAAGCAACTTAATTATTTTCTCAGTGAAGGGAGGATTAGAGATTGGCATAGGTATTTAATAATGAGAGATCCAGTTTGTGTTTCTGAATCAAGTGTTTAACAACTGCACTTTTCAGTGATTTTGGAAAAATGCCAGATAGACAATTTTAACATTATGGTTTCCAAGCAACTGAAATATTTTTAAAGAATGTAGCTGATGTTCATACACTGAATTTAGGTTCATGACTACATCCTTCAGGATTCCATAATAACAAACCATCTGACAAACTAACCAACCTGCTCCTATGAAGCTGCCTCAGTGCTCTGGTTAGTTTGTTTGACACAGAGGAATTCATGGCCAATTTTTCACTAAGAAGGATGCAAACTCATTATTCTTATTTTAAGATGTGAAGTCAGGGGCTTCTCAACAGGCCTCGATTTAGGGTTTGGCTGACAGTGTTGCTTTAGTGTGAAGGCCAAGCCTGGCTCGACTGTTGCTATCTAATGCTCCTGCATGCCTCATAAACTGTCAAGATACAACAGATATCATTCATTCTGCATGGAGAATATGTGCAAAGTCTGATTGCTTTCTGTTGATTGAATAAAGTCGTATCAGTGGTTTTAATCAGTCACTAAAATCCAAATAAGCACACTTTATAGACTTATAGTGGAAAAAAGTACCGAAAAACAAACTTCATTGAAAGTACAAAAATCGTGAATCCAAAATTCTAGTAACTTTTAAAAGTAAAAGTTAAATATATGCCCATACCTTAAAAAGTAAATATTTTATATATTACAATACATCAAAGAATTATGATTTATAACAGTTTGATTTATATAAAGGGTTTGATTTCCAGCCAGGTTCGATTCCTGTCTCTGTGTGCATGGAGTTTGCATGTTCTCCCCTTGCTAGGTGGGTTTCCTCCTGGTACTCCGGTTTCCTCCCACAGTCCAAAGACATGTCGGTTAGGTTAATTAGCATTCCCAATTTGCCTGTAGTGTGTGTGTGTGTGTGTGTGTGTGTGTGTGTGTGTGTGTGTGTGTGTGTGTGTGTGTGTGTGTGTCCTGCGATGTATTGGCAACCTGCCCAGGGTGTACCCCGCCTCGTGCCCTAAGCATCCTGGGATAAGATTTTGGTATGCATTTTTCCTTGAGATCAGGTTCAGTAACACTTAATTTTAATAGGCAATATTGTTTTAGCTTGTTGAAAATCAAAAACCAAAGTTTATACAGTATAAAGACAAATAAATCAAAACACATTTTTCAGAACATCAGGTCTTTCATCTTCAGTACATGATAATAGCAGTATTAGCAGTTGGCAGATGTTGTCATAACTTATGGACTAAATTAAGGACATGGAAATTAAATTAATGTAATAATAATAATAATAATAATAATAACTAGAGTACAACATGATTACTAGAACACTATAAAACATGAATTCTGAAGTTAATTTTTATGACAGCAATCAATATACTGAAAATAAAATTATTACAATTAGCATTAACTAATTAGCTGATAACCGATATTACTCACCAAGCACATCACTTGTCTTTGTGAGTTTCTTTGAAGACTTTAGCTATTATAAGGATAAATAGGGAGTGTCTATGCATAAGCTGCCTTTTAATTACTTAAGCTTAAACAGGCTGACCCACAGAAAAATACAGCTGAATAGAAATTCTAACTTCAAATGCTCAGCAACATTACTATTAGATTTTTGGTAGACCTGATCATGACAATAAGCTGCAGTTCAAATGCGGATGACTTTTGATTCTTGCATGCTAATTGGAGTGGCTGAGTCACAGCTTATTAAAGGGCACAGAGCTGGACACAGAGAGTGAAAAACTAATGACCACGTACAAGTGTGTGACAAGACTTAATCAGCGTTCATTCATCATGAACTTAATCAGGATTCATTCATCTTGAACCTCACACTTCACCAAAAAAATCTGTTAAGTTGTCTTAACCTGCGAAAGGAGGGCTGGACTCGGACAATAAAAATCGTTTTGGTACAGACGGCCCACAGACACCTACCTAAAGTGAAATATTTCAAACCTTCTTTTGTTTTGATTTTGATGATTACTGCTTACAACTCATGAAAATAAAAAATCAAGCATCTCAGAATATTAGAATTATCCAAAGATCAATCACAAAAAGGATTTAGGCTACAATACTGTAATGTCCAATATCTATAAAGATTTTTTAGGTGCAATTTTCTTTTATTAATGTTGTGTTCATACACTTTAAGATGTATATTTTATTTGATTCCTAAAGACACCCTATAAAAAGAGTGCAATGACGTGAAGGAAAAGGAATATTTTATAATTTGAGAGGGAAAGGCAAACTGCTGACATCATAAAAATAAAAGGGTACGTTTCATAAAGTTTAAACTAAAACTGGGGAAAACATTTATATTAAACTGTAAATAGCCAAATAACCATAGAAGGTTTTAACGATTAATTTTAATGTATAGTTTCTTATACACTAAGCGGTATAATGTGGCCATAGTGACACATACAGTAGCATTGACTGTGCTTTAAATGTCTTTATAATACTAGATAATAGCATCAGTCAATTATCCTAAATTAATATTTTATATAATGCTACATACAATATAACAACTACTTGTTAGTGTAAAAAATAAAACATGAAACTATACTGAAAGCAATTAAACTGCAAGTGATTAGTTCTTAAGCTGCTCTTTACCTTCAATATTCCAACTTTTCGTTCAGTTTTAAGTCCTTTTAAGCTTTCTAGAAACACCTTTATGCTTATATAAATATGTCTTGATTTTCCAAAAAGTGTCAAACCAACTTAAAGGAAATTAACAATCTGGAATATACTGTAGTACCCCTGAGTTTTACTAGTCTAGTAAATGCAATTATGTAATAATTACAGTGTTGATTTTAGAATTGTAAATTATGGTGTTTTTTTTTTTTTTGTTTTTAAAAAAAATAATGCCAATATGAAGTTTAAATTACTGTGTGATGATAGAAGTGGCGTTTGGCACCGCTGCAGATCACATTGTATTGCACTACTAAAACCCACTCAAAAGTCACCTGGGAAAAGGAAATCATGGCCTTATACTGCTCGTGGGCAAACCTGAGATATTACTAACCATTCCCTGTGGGAATATAATGGATTCCAAGAACATGTGGTTTGTATAGACTATAAAATTAGGTCATCTACAAAATCTATAAAGTAAACAAGTAATTTAATAGATTTGAACTTTTCAAATCGTACCCCTGCCAGATAGAATGGACACAGTTTTCAGTAATTATACCTTAAAGCCATGTAATTGTAGTGCATCTGGGTTTGTAAATGATTATAAAAAGACACATGGTAAAGCTTTCAGTTGAGATGAAATTATGTTTTTATTGGCTGCTCATTCTGCATATTATCCACAGTGGTTCTCTTAAATAAAGACAAAACCCCTTTTGTTTCAAAGACACAAGAAGAACAAGACAAATGAAATAACTGCATGACCTGTGTGAAGAAAGCTGTAATGAAAAGAAAGCATTTACAAGTACACATCCGATTCCTTTTAGCCTAATACACAAAACAGGTGTGCTGCCTGTGTATAGGTTTTGAGAAGAATTTAATTCATTCCTATATATTCTATAATGAATCGTGGCGTGAAGAATCCCTTTGCTCAGTGGATAAAAACCTTTATTATATACAAAAGCACCTTGTAAGGCCTAGAGTAATTAATTCCTTCTTTTTTTTTGCTTCCTTAGATGCATTTTCAAAGAGAAATGGGCAATGCATCCAGCTTTCTTTGTAGAATCTTCATATAACTTGTGTGGCATTGATAAGCCACTAGTTTTCATGTAACGAAATCAGTTTTCCACTAATTACAACATTTACAAATATCACAAATGCATTGAATTAACCCCAGAGTACATACCTGAAATCTTACTGCATCAAAACACCAGAAACTGTAGAATGAACACGTATTTGGACAAAGTGTAATAAAAACGTTGAAAAGGAGTCTTTTTGCTGTGCATTAATAATAAATCTTTCCACCTAGCAGGTCTGTAACCCGTAGTTGACTCATTGCACAAACTGCGGATTGATCTGGACCCTGATTTATCCATTTACAAAGTTCTACAAACGCAAGCAGCCATTATGATGTTTCTCTCAGATGAGTTTCAGCTAAGGTGTGTGCAGAAGAATAATAATGATCTCAGGTCAAATTATAGGACAGACGTTGAGCTGCTGTCAGCCTTAGCAGTCGGTTGTTAGAGCTATCTGCAGCTATTATTTAACGGTTTGAAATGGTTCAGTAATTATTCCTTGCAGTTAAAAAGTGAACCTTTCATCAATCTGATCCTTTTATTTGAGGTGGAGATGATGAAAGGGTTTTCTTTTCTTGCTGTCAAATTCATAGAAGTGGCATCAGCATTAATATATAATATGCAATGTAATGTTATGCCATGCAGGCCTGAATCAATGAACACAAATTTCTTTTGAAGGAAACAAAGCATGAAAGTAAATTACTTGAAGAATAAGATATTAAAGCTCCACATCAAATCAGAATTTGGAGAACAAACCAGTTTTCCAGTTCAATCATGAAATGCATGGAATGAGAATAAAATAGTTTTAGGCAGTAACGTCTGTTCCTCCTCCTAGCTGTTTTGCTCGTTTCTCCTTTCCTTGCTTCCTCCCCGTCGAGGATGAAGAAGGCTGTCATCTTGGCCTGCTTATGGCTTTTTCTCTCTCCCTGTAAAATAATAAAATATAGAACAGTCCCAAGTTAAAACTCCATGCTGGTGACGTATACTGTGGGTCTATGCTGAACCAAATCAGGTTTGCTTTTAGAGGGTAGGCAGTAGGTGTTGAGTAGACTCTTACCTCATTGTGGAATTTAAATTCACACTGGCCAAACATTTCTGTCTTACCTTTTGCAGTATTTCCTATTAAGGTAGTGCCTTACTTAAAATGCTATACCTCCAGGCCACGATACTGTATAATGAAAATCAGTAGGTTTACACATCTGAACTGTTTTCTGTGCGATGCATTGGATACATCCTCTTTCAGTATTTTATGTCATTATAAAACAGTTTTATATGTTTTTAAATTTTATACATTTTCCATCCATTGCAAAAATTTAATCTGAAACCTTTTAAAAGTCTGCTGGTAATGGCGTGAGTTTTATAGATTTTTTTTTTCCTTCAGACCAAACTAATGCAATTATGAGGGGAAAATAGGGGGAGGAAAAACTAATTAGCAGCTGTGCATGGTTTTTGGTCATCTAACAGTACACTATGTTTTTTTTGGTTTAATCAAATACAGTATAATAAATTGACAAGTCATAATTATTATTGTGTTTAACCATGACAAAAAAAAATACATAACATTTTTTTTTAAATAAATAATCAGTTGAGTCTTACAGGTAAGATGGGTGATATGAAGCACATGAACCTGATACTTTAAGCAGATTTCCCACACACATGCCAGCAACTGAATACTATTTTAAATCCTTATAATTATGAATATGGAATGAGAGCAGATTCTGATAAAAAGGAGCTGAATGAATATATACTCACTGGTTATTTTATAAGGTACATCATGCTAGTAATGGATTGGACCCCCTTTTGTCTTCAGGACCGCTTTAATTATATGTGGCTCCACATCCCAAAGGTGCTCTATTTGAGATCTGATGACTGTGATCAAACTTTTACACATGACTGTAGTCAGCAGCGATACTCAGGTAGGCTGTGGAATTGAAATAGTGCTCAAATAGCCACCGTTTCCTGTTCTTATATGATGTGCAGTCAGAGATGCTCTTCGGCATGTGTCGCTTGTAACAAGATGTCATTTGAGTTACAGTTGCCTTTCTATCAGCTTGAACCTGTTTCGCCATTCTCTTCTGACCTCTGGGATTAAAAAGGCATTTTCTCCCAGAGTACTGCTGCTCACTGGATATTTTCTCTTTTTCAGACCATCCTTTGTAAAGCTTAGATATGTTTCAGCAGTTTCTGAAATACAGTACACAGACTAGTCACTCAAATCACCTATGTCATTTTAAAGGTCTGCTGGTAATGGCATGAGTTTTATAGATTTTTTCCTTCAGCCCAAACTAATGCAATTATGAGGGGAAAATAGGGGGAGGAAAAACAAATTAGCAGCTGTACATGGTGCATGGTAGGCATCACCTATGCCTACACCATTTTGATGCTTGATTTGAACTTCAACAGATCATCTTGGCCATGTTTAGTTAATTAGATATTTGTATGAGCACCTAATGAAGTGGCTGCAACCAGAGGATCTAGCAATATGAGTATTACAGACTTGATTCTCTATTGATTACGTAATTAATTAATTAAGTTACTTTTATCATACTAGGCTGATAAATCTTTGATAATTTCATATTTACTGTTTTGGAGTTTAATAAAACAATAAAACAAATATCAATAAATTAATCTTCGTGGAGCTTCTGTAAAAAATTGCTATTATTTTATACAAACTAGATTATCCTAATCTTATTTACATCTAGTTGAGCCAACACCGTCAAGGTTTGCGCTCAAGCAGTTCACATCCAGCAAGGCCAAGACAATTTAAGCCCATCGAAGCCTATTAAATTTTTAACAACCTTACACTTTGTTATAAAGGAATGCATGACAATGTGCACTATAATTAGTATCAGGTGTGTGTGTGTGTGTGTGTGTGTGTGTGTGTGTGTGTGTGTGTGTGTGTGTGTGTGTGTGTGTGTAAATGGTAAGAACTATCCGAATAGTCTTCTGGAAGCTATTGTCCGTCATTAACAGTCAGAATCACAGTAACTTTCTTAACCTCTTGGGATTTTACCTTCTTCTCTTTCAGCTTTCTGAAGCACTCTATTTTTTTTTTATAAATATGGCTGAGGATATACACAAATTACACATAAGATTTACACTGACAGGTAAAGAGAATAGCGATTATCTTGTTACAGGGCCACTAAAATACAGTATCAGGCAACACAGTTCATGTGTTAGAAGGTGGTTGGTCTAACCAAATCTGAAACAGCAGGTCTTGAGGGATGTTTCTGGCACATAGTGGTTAAAAACCTACCAAAGGTTTTAAAGAAAGGAAACCAGTGAGTATGCGTGTGGAATACCTGGTAAATGGCACCAGGATGCCCAATGGGAACAAGTGGAGGCAGTGTAGCAATGTTCTACTGGGAAACCTTGTGTCTTGGCGTTCATGTAGATGTTACTTTGACCTGCACAACCCACCTAAATATTGGTGCAAACAAAGTACTCCCCTTCAGGTCAGTGGTTTCAATGGCAGTGGACTCTTTTAGAAAGACAGTATGCTCTGTCACACTGCCAGTATTGTCAAGATGTTTAACTGCGGAGAGTTCAAGGTGACTCGTCCTCTGAATTCCCCAGATATCATTCCGACTGGGCAGTGGTGCTAGATATCAAAGTACACGCTCAGTGGTCTTGTTAAATCCGCACCTTAACAGGTCAGAGCTATTTTTGCGGTAAAAGGGGGGCAACTACACACTATAAATCATATAAGTGGTTTTTAGATATGGCTGATCAGTGTATATTTTGGGTATATTCCCGCAGAGGCATCATGCTCATTCAACGTGAGGGTCCACAGATACTGAATATAAAATTTCACATGATGACAGGGCTTGCACACAAGCTGCAAGACACGTACAGGTTTGTGTATATTTTATTCTGGGAATCAGAGACCACATTAACTCATGCTGCCATATCCCAACAGTATTCTGTCTCACAGGGATAATGTTATAGGAATGAGCATCACATAGTGAGAACTATATGGTTGTGCATCAACCATCAAAGTCATTAAACACATAACAGGCAACAGAAAGGGAAAATTAGACATGTTTAAAACAAAACACTGAGTTTATACCAAAGTGTAAAATGGTACTTTTTTTTATATTTCACAAAATTACCAAGAATGTTCACTCTGGCTAAGTACATGGAAGTAAGTTTAAAGGTTCAGTGCATGCTGGGCCCATCACACCTGATAACAAATAATTGGTTTGTTTTATTAATCTATTTTTCCTCGAATAAAAAAAATAATGGTATTCACACATTAAAAATAAATACCCTGCAGGGTTTCTGGGGGATGTTATTGTTATCCAAGGTATCGCTACAGCTTCATCAAGCCCCTCCCATTATTGATATTGATATTCAGTTGCACATAATACAGCTTTGCCATTTGATTCCTGGCACTAAAATCATGAGTTATAAGTCCTACACAGAGCGTACTCCAAATTCTATAATCAGTTGACAAGTAGCTGATTAAAAAGTGTTAGCAGTGATTACATTCACCATGAGTAAACGGCCAGTCGATTTTCACAGATGATCATTGGTTATAGTTATACTGCAAGCTGTAGACATACTGCATCAGACTACACCCAGGTATAAAGACTGTGAAGTCAAACTGAATTATATTCACATGTGATGGGAGCTTCCTTTAAGCAGTCTACCCTCTGCACTTTATGTGGTACTCTAGTTAAAAACTAGTCTATAAAGTGCATGGTAGGGTTTTTTTGCGTTTATTGCAACTGAGAAGT
Organism: Clarias fuscus; assembly: GCA_030347435.1. Taxonomy (NCBI): domain Eukaryota; kingdom Metazoa; phylum Chordata; class Actinopteri; order Siluriformes; family Clariidae; genus Clarias; species Clarias fuscus. Next base: position 16,384,197 of record CM059220.1, read on the forward strand.
TAAAATTGAGTTTAGACGATTTAATTACTTAGAAATATACAAGATCCCGACAGAATTTTTAGATGTTTGTCAGGAATGTACCAGATGTCTTAATGAATACTGCAGAGTGTTCATTAATCAAGTTCTGAACAGCTCTTTTGTCCCTGGACGTTTTCCTTTCTCTTCATCCAATTTTGTCTTATCCATTTCTATGCACACTGATTTAAAAATAGCAGAATCCAGAATAGCAATTTGTGCATTAAAATAGTAATAAAATGGTAATTTATCGACCTTAATTTTGCCTATGGTTAAATGGAATGAAGTTCAACAAATCAGATAGCAGGGGGTGTTATCGGCAGGGTGTTATATCGACTTAGAGAGAGGGCAAAAGGATCAGGAGCAGTGAGTCAGAACCACAGTCATCTTACTATGATTAACCAGAAGCAGAGCAGAAATGTCATCACCGGGAGGTAAAAAGGAAAAAAACACACCCACAAAATTAGATTTATAGCAAAGCACTGAAGCCAGTTGTCTGGCCTTATTAACAACCTCTCTTAAATAGGAGCATCATAGAATCTTAAATAGCCTGAAGTCAGAATAGGTATGACTGCTTATCAGCCCCACAGCTGATGTGCGGAATACATTGTATTGTTTCTAATTGGTTTACTTTTGACATCAATAACCTTTGAAAACATGCCACTATAGAAAAACTACATTTTCCTTATTGATGAAGCTCTAGAGAGTGAGGTTGAATTAAAGCACACAGTATATTCATGGTGCATTGCAGGGGTACTGCAGGGCTCTCTATTCTCTTATACCTTGTTATATACTACCTTCTTGATGTCCTGCTGGTTTTGTTTTTCTATTTGTTGACCTGGATTGGAGGAATTATTTATGAGTGCAACGTACTATGAGTAGAAATAGAATGAAGGAAAGAAAAGCTTAAAAAAAAATTTTTTTTTTTACATTCCATGGTTCAAAGTAAGTACTTTTAGTACTTGCCCTCTACTCATTTTCACCTTCTGACCATATATCCCTGCCACGGCCGAGTCATTTCATGGCATGCTGCTTCTACTGACATCACAACTGACATTATTATATATTTCTTTGTGTATCTTGAATCATGTACTGTAAGCTTTCATGGTAATAAAGGTTTACTGAAGGGACTCCTGACATTATTAAGATGGTTATGATAAAGCATAGTCTAATGCATTGGTCTAAACATAGCCACTATGGAGATTTCTTTCATTCATACTCAAGCGCTCACTTCAACGCATCCCACTCACTTTCCATTTGTGTGTTTCCTGGCTTTTCTTATCTGCATCATAGAGAATTGTTGCTATGAGACTGCATAGCACATTTGCCCTTTTGGGTAACAGTGTGAATTCCTGAAATTCTTTCAGTGTCACCAACAATGATTATTTTAAAAAATTACTCTCATTATCCTGTTATTGTGCTCTGTAATGCAGAATGTAGGTGAATACTTAAACAAGTTATTCTCTGAAACAAAACCTGTGTACAAAGATTTAATAATCCATTTGCCCAGCCATGTGTAATCCTTATGTGCAGAAAACAACACAATGCTACAATTACAAATTATATAGTAAAACATTTGGTACTTCACTGTTTTGTTCATAGGGTTACCTGACACCTACACAAGCCATTCATGACTATTACCATACAGTACTGTACATCTACAGTATACATGTACATCAATCAGCCATAATATTAAAACCAAATAACTATAACACATTAACACTGATTATCAATTATATACCAGTAAATTACAGGATCGTGGACAAGGCTCATGGATGCGGGTGGAGAACAAAGGCCAGCCCGTTCTGTCTGATTCCTTAGATTCCTGTAGTGCAACTCCATGGAAAAGTAAACGCTGGCCAAGACAGAAAGGCATCAAAACACCCAGTGCCAGACAGCCTGCTATGCACAGGGTCCAACAAGCAAAAAGCTTTGACATATAAATGCTCATTCTAGAAAGTGTCAAAGATTGCTTCTTATCAGGGTCTGGGATTCCTGGGTCGGGTCTGGGTGCATGGAGTTTGCATGTTCTCCCCGTTCTTTGGTGGTTTTCCTCTGGGTGCTGTTTCCTCCCACAGTCCAAGGACATGTAGGTAAGGCGTTCCCAAATTGGAAAAGGTGTGTGTTACCACTCGCTCCACTAAAATATTGTTGGTCTTTGTCATGCTTCATGATTAAATATAATATCAAGGAGAACCCTTTATTACTAAAATATAATATTGTTAAAATATGTTTCATATGTGCCAGGATTTAGAGATGGAGAAGATGCAAGTGCAGACTTATCTTTAATTAACAAAGTGAAAAAACAAACAAACCATGAACCATTTGAAAACAAAAATGAACAGGATTTATGACTAGGAGCAGGAACCACTTAACACACACTCACACATTATGAAAAATGAGGAACAATGAAAAACAGGAACGCAGAACTTAAATAATGTGCTAACAAGACAATAACAAGTGGCATGTGACACACAGTGTCTGCTTGGAGCTGAAGCGCCTTAATGGCACATTTCTGACAAAATATCATATAAAATTATTCTTTAAAAAAAACTGAAAATAAAAATAAACAAAAACAAAAACTGACATTCAGCATTGCAAATAGCTGTAATTAAATGCAAAATGGTCTTCTGGTCAGATTATGACTATGCAGAAGTGTATTTAAATAGACAGATGCTATTCACAAATATGTTTATCTCTATAGAAGGTTATGAGCGTAAGGAGTGGAGACGAGTGCTGGAGTATATACAGTATGTTACAGACATGTGAATGGCTTTGAGCGTCAGATGCTGCGAGTTTCTATGCTGCTATGCATTTAATGAGAACCAGTGAAGCAGATTGTTACATGCATATTGATCTATAGCTGTTAGCACAAGATTTAGGAGGTAATTGAGTGTGACTGTGCAGATGTCACTCTGGAAGCTTCCCAGCTAGAGAGGTTGTTTTCCATGCAGATATCCCGGGTTTCATTTTGATTCAGGCTTAAAAGGGATCCAATCAGCTTTAGTTTTTCTCTGGCTGTTTGATCAGCCTCCACTGCTCACATGTGTTGTCATGTGAAGAAAATTTTAAATGCTGTCATGTTTCCCTAAAATGTCAGCTCCGACGTATGACATTAATGTGCATAGTTTAAAAAAAAGACATTTAGGCACGCCACTGAATGCTGTTCTAGTCTATCAAGACCACTGAGTTTGTTTGTTTATAAAAAAGTCTTTATACCTAAACGCCAAGAACAATTTTTCAGACTATCTGCATCGCAACAATTCCTCTGGCTTTCCTTGTATTATTTTTGCTTACAACCACTGGGGCATCTAATTAGGGTGACATCAGATTTTCCTTTGTCCCTTCCAATAAGAATGCTAATGAGCGTTTGTTTATGCAACAAAAGTGATAGTGTTGTTGAATTTAGAACCTTGCATTCGGTTCCTGATTAATGCAATGTTAAAGCTGTTTTATAATAAACCAGACTTGATTCTTTTATTACTTTAAAATGCCTGTTTGGGGTTTCTGCCTCATTCATCTCCGTTTCACCACACTGATTTATGATATGCATTCAAGATAGAAAATGTGTGTACTTTGGCATGTTTTTGTGGGGAACCAGCGACGCACCATTGAGACCTGAATTCCAGTCAGACACTCCTAACATTAACGATGATAAGTAGTTTCTAAATATTAATGGATTTGTGAGCTACTAGAGCTTAACATTGGATAAATACTTCAAAAGTCTGATCTTTTTTTAAAAAAAAAATCTGAAAACAGCATGAGAATGTAATGCCCTGCTACTCCACTAGCACAGCTTTAACAAGAAGGCATCTAAGTTCAAGGCAGCTAGCGTGACATGCGTGGATTTCATTTTATTTGGACTACGGGCAACACAGGAAGCAGTAGTACTGGAAAGAATGTGGCATTCATTAATTCCTACGAGATGCCCTCTAACATGCAAGACCGCCACATACTATTTTACCTGATAAAAGATGAGATCCAGAAATGCATAAGGGGGGAAAAAAGACTAAAGAGAAAGGTTTAATACTTAGGTGGAAGTATTAAAGTTTACTAGGGAGAAAGAGTGAATCATGTAATTAAGTGCTGTTTGCCTTGTGTCTAGTCTCTTAGTGCTTATACTGGAACTAGAGGGCAAATAGTTATAATCTTGCATCAGTTTTTGGTTGTCTTTTCTTATTAATCCCAGTTGTTTTCTTCCACAGTTGTCCATATAATATGATGAACAAAAATGAATATTAAACTTGCTCACTCTCATAATTGGTGCCGTTTTAGATCTGCGTTACTGATCCGAATGTCAGTGATTCAACCTCAGCTTCACTGAGCTGCCACTGTAGGGGGTTTGAGCAGAGGCCCTTAACCTTCTCTGGTCCATGGGTCCAGTATCATGGATGACCCTTCACTCTGCCCCCTAACAAAGCTGGGGAATGCAAGAAAAGTATTTCTCTGTGCTTTAAATGTGACAAATAAAGTCTGTTTCTATATAGCTGTACTCTTACTTGCTTGGAATGTGCATCTCCACTATACAAGTACTATTCACAATAGAAGAGCCTCTCAAAATAATTAATTCACAATCTTTTGTATAGTCCATACATAAAGCACAGAGATATAAAACGAATATTAAGACCTGCTTGAGTTTATCTATGATTATGACATGTGCTTGATTTATAATAATAATAACAAACAGATTCACATGGATCATGAAGTCCATTTCGGAAGTGCCATATCAGTTATTTTTGGCATCTAAAGAAAAGAGTTTCCACTGCAGTGAAATTATTATTATTATTATTATTATTAGTTATGTCTGGCTCCAGAAATGTGAGGTAAATGATCAGGGAAATGCCTTGTGAAGGTGCAGCAAAAAAAAAAAATCTTTAATTTATGTTATGTTTTATTATCTTATGTTTGATCCGGTGTAAAGAGACACTATATAAAGCATTAAACCCAATTATAATACATTTGTGAAAAACATATTTTTTCAGTCTTTATTATTATTATTATTATTATTATTATTATTATTATTATTATTATTATTATTATTAACAGCTGCAAAAACAACAATAATAATCACTCACTCACTCATCGTCATCTATACCACTTTATGCTGTATTCAGCGTCACGGGGGGCCTGGAACCTATCGCAGGAGGCTTAAGGGACATGGCAGGGTACACTCTGGACAGGCTGCCAATCCATCGCAGGGCACACACACATAAACACACTCATTCACACACTACGGGCAATGCCATTTGGGAATAGCCTACTTACATGTCTTGGACTGGGAGGAAACCGGACTACCTGGGGGAAACCTAACAAGCACGGGGAGGACATGCAAACTCCATGCACACAGAGACGGAAATCGAACCCCGACCCTGGAGGTGCAAGGCGACAGAGCTAACCACTACACCACCGTGTTCCCCTTATTATTATTATCATCACCTCCTCCTCCTCTTCTTCTTTTTCAAGTGTATATGGTTGGACTGGAAAGTCGACTTTAAAGGTCAGGGGCGGTAATGAAGCTTACAGAACTCCAGCTGAAGACGCAAATTGTAACTGAGAGGAAACGTGTTGAGAAGAAAGAGTGTGTTGAAGTGCTGGATAAAGCAGACGAAGAGTTGAAGGCACAGAACGAGTCAAAACAAGATGAGGGAAGGAAGCAGTAGATGTTTTTAAGGAAGGCTGGACTGGAACATCGGCTTTAAGTGGTCGGGAAGTTGGTGTTAATCTAACCTACTGGATTCCAACCCACTTTTAAACAACAGAAGAAAAGAGGCAGATGGTTAATTTCATATAGGAAGTGTTAATATCAAAATATTAATATCTTTATTTTTTATTCTTACTGATAAAATAAAAGAGACATTTCAAATCCCAAACCAACATGCATCAGTTCACACTGACCACATGGACACTAATTGCTTTTCAAATTTACTGGATAATTTACTTGTTAATTTAATTGTGCCAGGAAGCTATTTAGATAAAAATAAATTAAAAAAAAGTTAAAATTTTCAAATTGGTGAATAGTCAGACCTACGCCTATCCGTTCAGACCTTCTCTATATTCACATTTAATTAATTTTACTGTGGAATTGTAAAGTATTTGCTCTTCAAAATCTGGTCATACATAGAACACATAATGTGGTGAGGTGAATAGGTTGTTGAGTTCACCATTATTAAACCAGATGGAAAGTAAGCCATGCAACATTTTTTCTAATGCATGTCTGAACAAGAGAGATGCAACATAATATCGGCAAAAAATTATATGCAGTTAAAGGTACTCCAGAATGAATGCAAGATAATAACAGCTGTTTCCTCTACATGAGGCAGATATTTCTGATGTTGTCATGCAATAGTGAAAGTGAAAGTAAGAGCATTTCCACACTCACAAAGCAAAAAAACTCTAGTTAAAGAAATGAAAAAGCTTTACTTTTAGGGAGAATAAGGTGAGTCTCTAACAATAGCATTTGAATGAACTATTTGTAAATCAGAATTTGTATGTTCACATTCTGGATGTCAAGAAGAGGAAACTGGATGTGATTCCCCCCCCCCCCCCTTCTGCTAAAAGTACATTGGCAGCTTACACTGTGAGCATTTTATTTATAAATCAGTCAGCCAATCTGTTTAACAAATCACATTCTGTAAACAATGAAATTCTTGATTTAAAATATACATTTCTTACACACATTTCGAACTTCTTGGATAGAGCATGTATTAATATTTATTAAATAATAATTAAAAGTCTGGAACAGTCAGCTTACCTTAGATCAATGGAAAGAGATTTGAACTCATATTTTTTTTGTGACTTTAATTTTTTCGTACCCTAATCCAGATGTTTTAAACAGTTCCATGTTTAATTTAGCACCAAGCTAAAAGTTTTGAAAGGTAAACCCATCAGAAAAAAATATATCTAAACACGGATCTTAAATAAAAGGTAAACACATTTCACATATGACAATAAAAGGTAATGAATCACAAAAGATTTCATTTCCCTGCTTTCAGACCTATTAACACGATACAAGAGCATTCATGAGATTGTGCATGAAAATGTCTGCAGGTGTTTTGTCAGGCTTGATGCTTTTTATTCAGAACAGGCAATTATTGCAGTACCCTGGTTATGTGCCAGAGGAAGGAAACAGTTATTTGCAAAATGTTCTCACATGGACCTGGAACATGGCACAGAATCAGAACATGTTGAGCTAGAAGACGAGAAAGTGTATTGTATTTTAACGACTCTTTTTTTTTTTTTAAAGGTCTATTTGAAATTGATGTGTGGGTCATAATTCCACATGATGTTTCATAAGATATGTCATGAGTAGGGATGGTCTTATACAGGACTTGTAAGTGTCACAATTCATTAAAAGCTTGAGAGATTATGTTACTAACCCTGGTACCTGTACAGACTCCTGAGAAAATGTCATGTAGAGAGAAAACACGAAGACAAACTTCATAAAATATTATATTGTAGATTTGTAACAATGATCACATGCAATGTATAAAAATGGGCTCCATTTCTGGCACAGTATATGTGTTAGAATTTTCAATGTCATTGTAGATCATAGTCTCTTTATGTAAAAGAGCACTGTAGAGGCAGTGTAATTTCATTCTTTAAATATGAGAATATGCTACACTAGGTTCTGTTTCACTTCCAGAGATAATGATGATAAATGTATGCCCATTCAAAATCTAGTGGTAACGTTGAATGCAACTACTGACTCAATAGACATTATTTAGATTAGATGTTCCTAAACATTCTCTCTTTCTCTCCATTTGCCATGATAGCCATATCACCTGCATCAGAATGATTCCTCACCATTTCTCTTAGTTACATACACAGTAACAGTAATTTTGGTGTCTAAAGGACATCACCTGGAACTGGCAATTACTTCTGTTTCTCCTTAGAGACCTGTTTCTTATTCCGAGCTCACTCTGCTGCACTTTGTGCTGTCGTATTGTTTCTGCTCAGGATTTCCTTCTTTCTACTTCCTGCACACTCCACATAGCACTAATTACACTGTTGATCCCCTAACCCCAAGCTCAAGCACCTTCAAGGGCATGCCTTTCAGCGAAAAATAAAGAGTCTGAGACTTGCTAGTTAATGATGGCAGTAAAAAAGGTTTCTATTAAAATATGGATCACTATTATAGAGCTGATTTTAATACCAGTCAGACAAACATGACCAAAGGGAAATGCTTTTTGTTGCAGTCTGCACCAAATTTGGCTTCCAGTTTGTAGAATTTAACTGAATATGTGAATTTGGATACGTGTTTTTATATGCATCATTACAGTTACTTATTTTTGTGAACCACTATCCATCTCAAGATGTGCATCTACCTCAGATATGACTTTGACAGGTAGCAGAATAACTTATCTGACATAAATATAATGAGAAATACTGTACAAGAGCTTGTACCGATCAAGTAATCTGATTGGACAAAAGGCATTCCACAAGTGGAGAAAAAAGAGCATAACACCACTGCAACGTTTAACATCACACCATGTCACAGGTCTTCTAACAATCATTAATTGCACTAAGCAAGGGTTAAGATAACAAAGCTAACTAGCATTTACACATGGCTGAATCTCAAATCCCTCTTCTACCCCTGATCAAGGTCACTACTTGGTGTCTGGTACAAGTGATTCTAACTTACACCCTACATAGTGCATGTTCACAAGTTTCTCAGGAATCACTCGGGCTGCACCCTTGTGACACGTTCGACCCTTGTGCACGGGTGGCACAGACACATGGACACAAGGTCTTACGAGAATAAGGGTAAATTTATTTAGAAAAAATGGGGAAGGAAAGGGTTAAAAAGAAGAAAGGAAGGATAAAGGGGAGGAAAAGTTGTACACATGCAGGTCCATTGGCATGCGGGCACACAGCTGGCAAAAGGTGGCGGTGGGCAGAGTGGCAGACTGGAGCACGAGGAAGTAGCTCTCCTGCACGCTTCCCATAACAATGACCTCCCTTGCTAATACGAGGCAGGACGTCTCTGGACGTCTGTCAGCTGGGTGGCTTTCCCGGCTGAGGCAGCTTTTTCCCACGCTGTCCTCTCACGGAGATCAAAGGGTGACATTCCGGTCTCCTCTCTAAAGTCTCGGGGGGCGGAGATAACATCGCCCGCTCGTGTGCCACTCTGTAATAAATCCACGGCGTGACTCTTTACTATGCTTCCGGACCCCGGACTAAACTCTGCGCTTCGCTTTTATAATGCGGAGAAAGCCCGAGGTCCATTAATGTTAATTATCACCAACCGGCCTGACCTGGCTGCTCCACCCCCTTTGCGCACCTGCAGAAGGGATGACCGCCTACATAGGGGGACTATGGAGTGAGAGAGGAGCGATAACAATTGAGGCGCACGACGTGACAGCCCTCAAGCCTATGACCACAACACAGCTGTGCTGATATCCAGCACAACAGCACTTGCATTTATGTGATAATGATAAATAAATTTAAAAAAAGTTCTGGTCGCAACTATTATTAGTATACAGTATCATTCTGGTCATCTGTGCATGCAGGGGCACTTATTGGCTCCCAGTTTCATAAAAAAGCATATAACCAGTCACAAAGGATACTGAATTTCTGTAACCACTTAGAATGTAGAAGGTGTTATTTACTGTACCTCAGAGCTAGAGAAAAATATTCCTCCTCTGTTATATTCCCAGCAGAATGCATCAGAGTGGGCAGAACCACTTTGTATATGTCAACAAAAGCTATATTCGAATTACGTGGTTTGAATGTGTAAACACCTTATCAGATAACGGTCCATGTAAACAGTTAAGCTGGAATCACTTATCGAAATTATTTAAATTAAATAAAAGAAATTTTGTTCATGTAAATATAGCTAATGTTAAAATGTAGTGATTAATTACAGGCCGTGCTTACCTGCCTAATCCACTAAACACACATCTGTATAGAGAAATCTTTTGGGAACCCTATTTAGCCAAAGCTCTGGGTTTTTTTCCTTTGGGTCTTGTTCATCTGTCTAAACTCATATTCTTACGAAATTCAAACATTCAGTACCAGATGCAAGCGAATGAAAGTCAGTTGACTACCTGAATGTCCTGAATGACCAGATTATCCTATAAATGGATTTTCTTCCCTGATGGCATGTGCATATTCCAGGACAACAAGAGCAACTATAGTAAATAATAATCACGCTCCATTTGTAAAAGAGATGTTCTGTGAGCATGAGGAATCATTTTTATATGGATTGTAAAAATGATTCCTCATCACCTTACAGTCCTGACCTTAATCCCACTGAATGTATTTGGGATATGCCGGAGAAGACTTTACCAAGTAGTATATTACAGAGTAGAAAGTGTGTTTAAGTAAAAGAAATATAAATATATACTCACAAACACAAGTACCGCACATTCTCATCAATCTCAACTCTGAAATGTTTTGAGAGGTTGATGATCAAGTGCATTAAATATGCCATACCACCCCACTGGACCGTCAGTTTCCATATAGAGCAAATAGATAGAGGATGGCAGTGGCTATTGTGCTCCATTCTATTTTTAGACCATCAGGAACACAAAAATATGTATGCTAGGCTCCTCTCTTTGTTGATTTTAGGTTGGCATTTAACAAGCATTTAAGCTTGGACTAAGGACTGTATTGTATAATTGGACTAAGGACTTTCTAACAAAACACTTAGAGTACATTGTGTGAGAGTAGACAAACGAATATCATCCACACTGTATATTGATAGAGGTGTCCCCCAGGGATGGGTAGTAAGCCCATTACTTTATACAATCTACACACATGATGGCTGCACCTCCCTTCCTTCTTATTACGTCATAAAATTCACAGATGACATCACCTGTCACTTTATGCACATGTATGGTACATACAGTACACTGACAATTTCACATTTCATCTCCTTTTCTTATTTTGAATTGCCTGTTTGAATTGCCTGTTATTTTTCTATGTAGCATCTACAATACTATAATCATTTATATAAGTATATAAGTTACAATAACATTCTGCCCCTCCCCCCACCCCCCAGATCTACTGTATCTATCATCTATCTATCTATTATAGTGCTAGGCCTCATCACTACCAATAGCGAGTGCTTCATTACTCAGAAGGGAGATGGAACATTTGGCAGCATGGTGTGATACCCACAACCTGGCCCTCAATATCAAGAAGACCAGGGAGATAATTGTGAATTTTCACAGAGATAAAAGGACCATTCACTTACCACTTGCTGTCAGAAATGAGACAATACAGAAGGTCACCAGCTCTAAATTTCTCATCCTAACTGTGACAGAGTATCTAACGTGGGGTAATATCACCTCTGTCATAGGAAAGGCCCAGCAGTGCTTCTTCTACCTGAGAAAACTGAGAACTGTCTCAGCAGCTTTTGTTGATCTTTTACCAGTGTGCTTCAGAGAGTGTTGTATGGAGTATGGACTCTTGATGTGGTTTTCTAGCTGCGCTAAGGCTGAAAACCAGGCGCTGCAGCGGGTGGTGAAAGCAGCAGGGAAAATTATCTCCAGAAGATTAGCACCATCTACACCACATGCTGCTTCTGGTGAGTGCACAGCATCCTGCAAGATCAGCATCACCATGCCCTCACACTGCCCTCAGACAGAAGGTATAGGCCCATACGCGCTAGAACCACCAGACTGTGCCACAGCCTCTTTCCACCGGCTGCGAGGCTGCTGAACGGTCAGTTATCCCCCCCGTCTGCCCTTGCCACCACCTATCATTACATGTCACACATCACTATTACAATAACTGTGAACTGGACTTTGCATTGTTGCAGCACACTCAATAGCCATACTTTTTTTTTAGTTTGTGCCCATGCCCCCCAACATCCCCTTATATCCTATTTCACATAGCCGTTATGGTTACTGCACTGCTGCATTATGGTTGCACTTTATTACATGCTGGAAAGATAATGGTTTAATGATATCTCATTGTTATTTATACTCTGTTATTTATGACCGTGACAATAAAGTTAACTGATTGAATTGAATTGAACTCTCTAATTAAACATAACAATGGTGAGTAGCTTTGTACAGTATGCCTAGATTTGTCTTTCTGGAAAACGTTTTTTTGGTATTTTGTAAGGTCATACAGTATGTGTCCTTGTTTTATTTATTTATTTATTTATTTATTTATTTATTTAGCATTTTTGAGTCCATATTCAACTTTAATTTAAATCAAGAAAATATTTCATTGTGAATTAAGATGTGTAGTTCTATTTTTTTTTAAATATCATGTGTAAAATTGAGAGAAACATCTCGCTTTGATTTGTAGAAATTGATTATCCTGTTGTTCCTCAGGAACCATCAGTATAGCTTTCAAATACACTTGCTCATAATCTATTTGGATCTATTGAAAATTTGTTAATGCTCTATCATGATGAATCAATACATTCATTTTTGATGCATTGATTTACTTGATTTATCTTCTAATTTGAAATGTTAGGATCTACTTTATGGTCTCCTCCCTGGGTGTGCTTACCTTCAACATATGGTAGATCCTATTTATCATTTTGACTAAGAACAGCTTGTACCGATTTACCGTCTTTGGTATACTGTAGTAGTAAGTCTTAAGAAATTGCAAAAAAAAAAAAAAGAAAGAAAAGGGGACAAAAAGATGCCATGGTTTGTAACTTTGAGTTTATCATATTTATTAATTCCTTTTCCTCTTAATCCTGTTTGTGGCAGATCCAGACAGAACCTCTGGAACTTGAAACTGTGGGAGCGAGACGGGGATTTGATCCAAGTATACTGCAGAATTCTCTAGGCGGCTTACCAACATATTTCAGCAACTGAACAGTTTCTACATTTGAAGAGACAGCGTCTGTGATTTTGCCCTGGATCATTTATTGGATACACTTAGTGTGATGTAAGGAGTAGCTGTGCTCTAACGATTACTTTATAGCGCCATTAGGTCATGTGAGATGTGCATTAAAAATGGGTGTTATATGAGTGATGACGGTGTCAACTCCATGTAATAACCTGACCTTGAGTGGCTGCAGTGTTTCTCTGTACAGAAGAATGCGATATAAGCATGCTGAATGATTGTAATGGTCACATTCTCACCTACTCCTGTGAAAAGTATACTTTTACCATTTTTTTTATATTTAAAAAGTATATGCTAACAGTTCTTTTGAAGAACAAAAATACATCAACACCACTATCAGGTGAATTAAATAATACTGATATCAATTAAAGACCAAAAAACTGGTGACAGGATCATGGGTACCTAAGACTCACACATGCCTGTAGGGATAATGCTGTAAATCGTTGGAAGAAAGTCAATGCTCGCCATGACAGAAAGGTATCAGAACACTCAGCGCGTCACAACCTGCTCATTGGGCCCAGCAGGAAAAGAGTTCAAGGTTGTTGATCCAAATTGGACCTTAAATTTCCCCAATGCACCCCTTTCCGAACAATTTCCGAAACCACTGATAATGTCCTGGTGCTAGACACCATAGCAGGCCCTCTGAGGTCCTGAGGGACGAGAGGCAAGATAAGGGGTCTGTACTGTACATATCTGATCAGGTTGACTGGAAAATGATTACACAGGTAAGAACAGAGACGTATAAACAGAGACAGATGTTCTAGGTCAGTCATTGGTCTTCTCCTGTGCTTCATTTCCACAAAACCTTAACCAGCCAGCATATAACACACAGTACTTTATGTACTTTATGTAAGAATTTCAAAGCACCACAATAGTTTGTTGTTTCCCGTACAATATATTAATTACTGTAGCTTTAAATGTCACGATTCTTCATACAGATATATGCTTTGTAACAGATATATGCTTTGTATGAATAATGCATAATGCCTTCGGCACTTAGTAATAAACAAGAAGGCATATTTACAGTATCAGCTTTTGAATCTCACATTTTCACATCCTCCTTTCCGGGGTTGTCTGACACCTGATTCACAGTACAGTATTCACGCTAATCCCCACTCTCAATTTCCATTTCACCACACAACCTATTTTGCCAGTTACACAATAATTGTGCTTTTTCATTAACATTGCATATTGTTTTGGATAAATCTGTCTCAGATATTCATTATCTTTCTAAATTAGGGATCTAAAGCAACCTTACACTAAGCATTAATTACAAAGGCTGTTATATCATACCCGTGCATCTGGAAATGTCATGGCAATATGCACCAAATGGTTTTATTATACTTTAGGATTGCAAAATAAATAAATAAATAAACAAAATGAAGGGGGGAAAAAATCATCACAGTAAGTCATCCTTTGATTGCACTGACAAGAGTTTCACAAATTGGGCTAGAGGCCAGCTGGGAAAGATCAAGGAGGCTATATGTCTTATTGATCTAGATCTTTAAAAAATCTATGGCAGTGTATGAAAGACATCAAACTGTGATCAATGACAAATCCTCTGAGAAATGTGGGACTATTATCTAATAAAAGTAATCTGTGATCAATAAGGATTTTATAGAAGATTTCAAGGAACTAATGAGAAAGAAGAAATATTTCGGAATTCCTGTTCTTTAAATTTTGTTTACTTATCTTATCCAAACCTGGCGAAATGTGTTTGGAATTTAACTCTCCTGGTGAGTAAATTGCCATTAGAGTACTAAGCGTAACTTGGCTTATTGAGGGCCATCAAGCAATACAGTGTAATGCTCTAACAGATGTCTAATCCTGGGAATTAACCAAGGAGAGGAAGGATGTTGGACTTAAACCAACAAACAGGCTGCCCTGACACTCGGCTTAAAATGTTATTATTGCAAAATATCTAGAAGTAACATAATTAACAAGCACTGTTGCGGGTTCAGATTTTCAGGAAAATACCGTAGCAAGGAAATACGAGTGTTTTGCCGAAGATAAGGGCTAATATCTATGCAAATTAAGATACAGTCATTTATCTGCTTGTGAGTTTGTAAACATTAAACATTATGTTAATCTTGATATTTTTTTTCATCAATTATGTAATTTATCTAAAAGAACCACTTAGACATGAAGAGCAGCAACAGCTCGTAACCATAGACTTTGGTAAGACAGGATGAGATTAATAAAAAAAAGAAAAGAAAAAAAGTTTAAACATCATCACACTTAGTTTGATGCTATAAGCAACTATCTATATTTAGATGTACTTTAGTTCACCTGTGTTTAATATAGCAGGTGATTTATGTCACATTAACCAGGGTTGTCAGATATCATCAGCACTTACTGTACAGCTCTATCACATCTTAAACCACACAAAAGATCTGAAATCATATAGTGTTTCTTGCAGTTGTCATCTTTGGCCAACGAGAGCGAGTAGAATTCTGTGGAGCTACAGTAACGGGGACACGGAGGGCTCAACATCTAGAAGGATTAGCAAATCAAAGGAAAAAAACATTTGATCTGTTAAATGGTTGCTCAAAAGAGGAAATTGGTATTTAAATGAAATGTAAAATGTATAGAGTTATGAATGAGGCCTTTATGATTAGATTAACATTTTAAGTGGCTGGATAGTACTGAATAATGAGTAGTAATATATTACTAGATATAGAGTTAGCACTTTGAATAATGCTAGCACCTGAGCCCCCAATCTTCCAGTCAGTAACACGGACTCTTAACTGCTCGAGTCACCAAAACATGTTTTTCCTCCTTATTGCACTTAATCCCATCAGTCAGAATAAGGACAGATCAGTCACAAACAAAAACGCATACACATGTGGAATAAAAAAAAGAGAACATATATTCCTGTTATAATCCTCATCATGTTGTCCTTGATTACAAGGAGGCTAAAATCTTAAATCAAAAATGTATGTTTCAAAATTGCTTAATTTTTTAAATCTTTTTTTTATATGGGACTTAAGAATAATTTTCGAAGCTCTGCACAATTGCACAAGCTTTTTTTAACTATATAAATATATTTAATGAATAGAAGATATATTTAATGCATTTAATTCACAATTCAGTTCTTTGTAGGCTATACTTCAATCACATTGACTTGTTTGAGTCTGATCATTTTATATGGATGCCGCACACACTTGAATGGAAGTGATAACCACCTTTTTCCATGTTCTCATGTGCTAAAAGACAGCCATGATTAGATAGTGTCACTCTTATTGACAGGGGAAGAGAAATGCCTTCCATCCAGCAATTGTTTGATTTATCTACACAGGCCAAATGTGTTACAAATACTTATTGTGGTTAATAATCATTTCAAATGCTAAAAGAAAATTAAAGTAAAGTTAAATTAAAATGTATTTTTTTACAAAGAAAGTCAATTTTGATTTTTTTTTTTCATCAATGAACATAACATTGTCTTCTCTTCTTTCATAGTCCTTCATTTCACAACCATATCAGAGATAATACTGTTTTACTATGACAGAAACACGTTTCAAAAATCTGGCATTTGGGTTATTAGTAAATTTCTGTTTCCCATGTTTACAGATTACTGTAAATGATCAATTATATGAAATTAATAGTTTGGGGAAAGTTTTCTTGTGACATTAAGGTGTTAGGAATTTTAGAATTCTAAGACTGGCGCTGATATAAGATATTTTTCAGGAAAGAAAAACTGTGCAGCCATACAAGATTGTTAGGTCTCAGCTACGTAGACCTAAAAAAAAAACACCTAGTAGAAAGTACTTTAGTCATAATCTGTTGAGAGAGAACAAAACAGGGACCTACCTTACAGACTGCTGTTGTTGGTTCGTGATATGTGTGTAAGCACAAAACTCTCTGTACACTGCTGGCTACTGGATGACAGGGAACGGCGAGGGGAACGCTGAAAGCGGTTCCTCCTGTTGAAGTAGTTCCCAGAAGACCAGGTTCTTTGCCTTTTACGGAGATACTCTTTGTAATTCTTGGTCAGAAGGGTGTAAAGAAAAGGGTTGATGCAGCTGTTGCTGTAGGTCAGGCAGGTGGTAAGATAGTTGATGTTGCGCCTGGCTTTGGTTGAAAGGACCATTTCAGGTTTAAACTGGCCTAGCAGCTGCCAGATCCAGAAGGGAAGGAAACAGGCCCAAAAGAGAAGCACAATTGTAAAAATAAGATATAGCACTTTGTGGTTTGGCAACTTCTGTGTCTGCTTAAAATTCTCCGTCTGTGAGATCCAGTAAGTACGGGCCAGGCAGATGTAGAGGTAGCCAATTATGACACCCGGAGCCACAATGCTGGTGCAGAAAAGGGAGGTAATATAAATCTTGTAAGAAAGAGGACTTAATGTGGTCTGACACATGGATTTGGAATTTTCTGTCTTTAGCTCCACATCAATGATCATGGGAAGGGTTAGAATCAATGAAGCTGTCCACACCAGAATAGCAATGGCCTTACGGTAGCTCTTAGAGCGTTTGACTGTGTCCAGTGGCTTGAGGACTGCAAAATAGCGCTCGGTACTCATGACAGTCAGTGTGAAAATGCTTGCATGCATGGTGAGGAAGTCCATACTGATGAGAGTCCGGCATCCGACATCACCAAAGTACCAACCCTTTAAAAAGTGTGTGCACACCACAAAAGGAATAGTGAGCAAGTAGAGGAGATCAGCCATGGCCAAGTTGACGATGTATACATACATGGAGGCAGCAGAGCGCATTGAGTGGCACATGACCACCAGGGTGTAGATGTTTCCTGACACGCCAATAAGACACATGAGGGACAGGATTGTGCCAATAGTGAAGTTTGCAGCCACATCTTCAGTAGATGATGCCACTGGAGTCTCAGTTACATTTGATATTTTATCGACCATCACCACCAGGGACTCCACTGACGCAGTTGTCATTTCTACATAACAACTAGGTAAAAAGACACAGACAGTGAAGAAATGGGTAAAAGTTGAAAACTTGGAATGTTAAAAAAAAAAAAAAAATGAAATGAACTGAACATATTTAATTTGTTAACCAGGACAAAAATCAACAGGTTTTCAAATTCAGATAGATTCTATCCAACCATTATAATAATAATAATCATGCTGTAAAAGCAATGAACTAATTTACAGAATGCATGTGCCACACTCTTTGCACTTCCATTAGAAAAGCATCTTATCAGACAGCACAGCACTGAGAGTTGTGACAGAAAAAAAAGAACGAGGTGTAATTTGAATAAGATGATAACTTACCTTGTTTAAATCCCAAAGCCTGTTTGCCTCACAGATGAGAATGGTTTAGAATTTATAATGATCATAGCACACACTTGTTTAACTCATGATACGTCCAATGCATTTACTCAGAGAACATGCTGACACTCCCTTTGACATATCTCCAGAATATCTGATTCAAGTTTACGTCCACTATACACACAAAAAAAACTAGACTACAGCGTTGCTGTCATCATGGATTAATGCGTTCTCTGAATGCCTATGTTCAAATGAGTCATAGGCAGGTGCTTCATCTCTGTGGAAGAACTTCAGCTCTTCTTTATCACTTCACATACTTTCTCAATTGTCTTGATGGCAGATCTCACAGAGGCTGACAAAAAAAAGCCAAGTTAGTCTTGAGTATTCCAAGGGAAGCGAAGGGAACCACTTTGAGGTACAGCTGGATTTTCTGCTGACAGAATGCATGTCTGTGTGGAGTAGAGAGAAAAGGCGCGCGAGAGAGAGAGAGAGAGAGAGAGAGGGAGAGAGAGAGCCATTCACACACTAATGCAGAGTGGGAGGGGCTTGGGAATCAAAGGTTGGAGGAGCAGAGGGAGAGAAAAAAAATAACCGGATCAGGGAAACAGAGGGCACGGACTTGTGGGCTGGTATTTTGGAAATTAATCTTTTTCTTAATGCTTGCTATAACTGACTGACAGATTGACGGATAGATCACCCCAAAACATTCAAAATGCAAATGCATGCATTCGTTTATTATATGAAATTAATCACCCATAACACTGATTTTTCTTCTCTGTCATGGTTGTAGGAAAGCCAAGAAGATTGACAGACACTACTTAGACAGAACACCGGTTCATCACATGCTAACATACAGATACACATACAAATTCGTATAACAAAGACTGAATAATATCATTACAAGAGAAACATACTGTAGATGTTGTATTAGTTTCTGATAAGCACATTTATCACTGTTTTAAAAGCAGCAAAGACATAAAGAGCAATGTTGGAACATGTACTGTAAGGTGTATTGCACCAAAATGTGGTGATGATCCTTAATAAGCTGGCACTCATTCATGCACTTTTGCCTATAATGTGATGATGTCAATGCCACTGTGAGACCAAATGAATTCTGATAATTTACATTCCTTTTTCTCTAACTCTCTATCTATTTCTCACAGGGGGAAAGTGACACACATATGTTATTACTGTAATTCAGGCTGACAAGCCAACTACAACCTGAAATATTTGCAAATATACCATATACTGTATGTATGCCAAACCACCCTATTTGGGCATAATGTACTTTTCAAAGATCACTTCCGAGTAGGACCTTCACAACCACCCAACATTTATTCTTGGAGAGAATCATCTGATAGCATCTACACTCCAGTCAAACTGAATGAAATCCATGACATTGAGTGACAACAGGAATGCGCCTTCTGAACACAATCTTTTGATGTGCATGGAGTTTGGTTATAGAACATTCCACAACATTCCTCCCTTTGTGCAGTATTTATGCTAATTGCTTTGAGTCATGGTATTATGTTCCACTTCAGTGTTAAAATTTCTGAAAATGGCCCTAGAAGTGGTCCATATACTGTACCTGTTCATAATGACTGCTATGAGTCACAAAAAAACATGCCATGCTAAACATTTTTATAATGATATAAACAACTATGGCTTTTACATATCCTGATTTGGAGTTAATAGAGGACATGGAATGCATGATACAACACCATGCTGCCCTCTAGCATTTGGCACAAGAGCAGTGCACGTAAAGTAAATCATCACTCTGTCCTTTATAGCATTTAAAATATATACAGGCCCACCTACAATCAGTGAATCAGTGAGATTCAAAGCATGGAAAGAAAACAGCAACACACAATCCAAAAATGAAAAACGAACAAACAGCAAAAAATCATGTCCTATTTTCCCATTTGAAGAGTTCTAAGAGAATATGGCATTCGTCACTCTAGGTTTGTACACTCACTCACTCATCATCTACAGTATAACACTTTATCCTGTATACAGGGTCGCGGGGGGCCTGGAACCTATCCCAGGAGACTCAGGACACTCAGAGGAGGGGTACACCCTGGACAGGGTGCAAATCCATTACAGAGCGCACACACTCACTCACATACTACGGGCAATTTGGGAACACCAATTAGCCTAACCTGCAGGTCTTTGGACTATGGGAGGAAACCGGAGTACCTGAAGGAAACCCGTCAAGCACAGGGAGAACACAGAAAGAGGAATCGGGCCTGGCTGGGAATCGAATTCAGACCCTGGAGGTGCAAGGCGACAGGTCCAAAAAATAGAATCCCCTTTCAAAAAAAAAAAAATCCATTAACAAAATGACTCACTCAGCATGATTATTCCGGAGGGATGCTACTCTCAGTGCACATTCTCGTATGGTACAGGGTGTCTATTTTAGGGTTATTATGAAGAGAGTTAAACAAATATACAACAGCAACCTCTCCCAATGCTGGTCAAAGCGTCCCAGCACTCCATGTGCCAGGCCCGAGGCCAACTCGCAGATAGTCCAACAGTCAACACCCAGTTGCAAACACTCATGTGAAGTGACCCAGAGTGCAACTGAGTGTTTGACTTGGCACACAGTGAGCATTCACGGGAGGATTTCACCAAGCTGAGAAAGTCCGAACAGAATAATAATAAATATTAGTTTTGCAGGGTTGCATTAGTTTAGCAAGGGGTCATGACTCTAAATGCCAGGAAAAAAACTCATTACAGCCTGGGATATGAGACAGCTGATTATTTGCTGCATTGAACAGGTTTAGAGAAAGAACAGGACAGAAAGCATGATCTCTGTGCAATTACTGACGAACACAAGCTGACACATGCTCATCTTATTATGCTGACATCAGCAGTATCACACCTCATATTTTAACAGAATCATTAAATACATTGTCATAACAGACAAGAAGGAAAACAAGATATTTTAAAGCACTTTTGGATTATAATTGGCTTGACCACATGCTTTCAAAGCACTTGCATATTTGCTACTCAAGATGTTGCCCTTAGAATATCATTTTATTTATTAAAAGGTATAAAAGGACAGTACATGTCTTCTGCAACATAATGAATAAATGTTCACATGTTTGTGTGTTACATAGCAGTCATTTTATTATTTTCTCCCATAGTCTCTTAAGCCTGAATGCTGGAAATAGTTTATTTCCAAGTCTTTTTTAGACCTCTGGTCTTTTTTGGCGATTGCATTATTCATAATTTATGATGAGCTATAGCTCAAAGCTTATACAAATAAATTGTAAGTGTCATATCTACAGTAGGTCTTATGTTTGTTTTAAAGAACCGCATGGTCTAGTTCAAATAATTTCAATCGAATAGCACAGAAATTAGTCTATTTTGGCATCATAAAACAAAACAGATCTGTGTGTCATTTTTTTAATGATTTCCTTATTGTAGTCAGTCTCCCATCAGCTCTCCCTTCTTTAGACCCGTCCCCGGTGACTTCCCGGAAAGCTCAGATTTCAGTGACTGATATGCGATGGTAATTAGATGAAACTCAATTTAAAATACAGTACACGTGTGGAAGTGTTTATTTATTAGCCAGAGGATAGTGTTTGAATTAACATACTTCTCACCTTGTACTTCTCCCATGACTTGATAAATGAAACAAAGCCAAATATAATGTAAGTTCATTTTTATTCATTTTGAATACTTGGCACTTTTGCATATTATTTTTGTAATTATTGTAAACAGCTGGATACTGACAAGCAAAAGATTTGGCCCAAAAATGCATGAGTTCCTACAAAACAGCTCGAAGAAATTACAACTTTTCACTTGAGTTGTAGCATTGTTATACTAAAAGACACTTGTGCATGAAGTGAGATCTTATTGTTGTAGGTGTTGTTGACTTTCTGTAAAGTCTGAACACTGTAACAAAGTTGTTGTGCTTTATAAAACTGATCAATAAGAAATTAAAGCACAGGTAGAGGTAGGTAATGTTTTTGAGGTTCTCCCAAAATAAAAATAAAAATTCTGTAGCCTTATTTCTACTTAATCAAAGGTAGGGGCAACATGGAATTTTTATATTCCGATATTTTCACCCAAGGTTAAATATCTACTTCAGAAAAGCCCATGTTGACAATTTGAGCTCAGTACTTTGAAGGACATTTATCTTAGCCAGAATCTTCCCATAAGAATTACATCACAGCAGTAGTTCCCCGGGCTCTCTGGTCAAATCAGTTGTAGCAGCCTATCCTCACACATTGGATAACATCAGGGCATGTGAGTGGAGAGTGAGCAGATTTTGGACAAGGCGCAAAGTGACTTTTTTTTTTTTTTTTTTTTTATAAACAAGGGAACGTCACCATGTGTCCTGCTCCAAATTACCTCTGGTACCGCTAACACCATGACTCTGAAGCATGCCTGAGCCTGAACCAGAGTGCATGTGTTTCTTGCACAGTCATCAATCATTTTACAGTCAAAATGGCAGAATGGCGATATGAGTGAAGCGGGATGCAATCTGAGCTGAGTGCTCAGCGATAATGAGCAGAGATTCTCACTGCTATATTACACTCATAAGCTCGGATTCACATTAACCCTATAATATTGTTAAATAATACAATGTAAAGATTTTATTTATTGCATTTTTCCTTTGGGGCAATAATTTTTTTTTTTAACTGGTTAAGAAAAAACTGTAAAAAAAATAAAAATAAAATAACATGTAGTAGAGATTTATCGATCAGGTTAAGCACAACACATTTTTCAATAACAATAGGTTTGAGTGAAATTTGCTTTACCAAAAAGTTGAGGAGAACACTCTCTCCTCAAGAGGGGGGGGGGAGAGTGACATTTTTATCTATTATTCTGTTTTAAAACTTTTAAAGTTGTTAGCATTCCCCTAGCCAGTAGTTTGGGTCTATTGACCAGTCAGCTGCAGCATTTCCTTGTCACTCTGTGGCAATTCCTTAAAAATATTTCTTCAATCCCCTTAACATGGCCAAGTGCCTGACATAACAGATCATAAACAGAAATAAGCGTGCTTTGAAAACTCAACGCTGCAGGGCCATGAAGTGGAACAGTAAAGGAAATTCCTATGAAGTCGGTCTAAAACATTTTATTGGGACCCGTAAGAAGTTTTGTTTAACTCGCAGGAACTTCTTGAAGAAAGCAGACAAGTAAGATGAAATAAAATGTAATTACCATGAAATTAGTCAGGCAGCACATTAGCATAGTGGTTAGCAATGTGTCCTTCCTCTGAACCTATCTGTGGAGTTTGCTTGTTCTCCCTGTGCTTGGTGGGTTTCCTCTGGGGGCTCCAGTTTCCTTCCACAGTGCGAAGACATGCGGATTAGCCTAACTGGTGTCTTCAAATTGCCTGGCCATGTGAAAAACTGTGTGCATGCATGCTTGTGCCCTGCGATGGACCAGCACCCCATACAGGGTGTACCCATACAAGGTGTGGTCTATTCCCTTATTCACCTATTATGTAACTGTAATTACACAACTGTTTAATTATATATAAAATTACTCAAGTAAATAAAATAAAAAAACAGTTTTAAATACAAAATGCAGTTTTAAATGACGGAAAAAAGCTGTACAAACTTGGTAGGCTATAGTAATTGCTCCAAAACCTAATAACTGGTTGTGCCCCTCTGGATGGCAACAAATGCAATCAAACATTTACGATAACTGTCAGTGAGTCTTTCACATTGCTTGGTAAAACCCTCACAATTTTGGCCCACTCTTCTAAGCAGAATTGTTTTAATTCATTCAAATTGCTTCCGATGTGTAACCTGTATAAGGTCATGCCAAAGCATTTCAATAGGATTTAAATCCTGACTTTGACTAAGCCACTCCAAGAGGTTTTTAATTTTACCATTCAGAGGTGGACCTACTGGTGTGTTTTTGATCATTGTCTTGCTGCATAACCATAAGTGTGCTTGAGAAGAGGTCATGAACTGATGGCTGGACATTCTCCTTCAGGAAGTTCTGGTAGAGTACAGAATTCAAGGTTCCATCAAATGTCCAGCAATCATCCAGGTCCCGAAGGCTAAATAACTTTAGCCTTTGCCTTATCGATCCACAGAGGTCTTGGGGATAATCAAGATATTTTTTGGAAAATGTGAGATTTCTTCTTGGTCAGCAGTGGCTTTTCATTGTAATGGATTCCATTTTTACCATATGGCTCTATATTGGGTCTTTATTGTTGCATTTCAAAGAAAACAGGTTGGCTAGCCCACCATCCCTGGGTGAGAATAGAAACTGTCACCCACTTGATTGATTACGTGCACAATGTTCAACTACAAATTACACAGAAGCACAGAGTTATGGATAAAGGATGATGCAATTGTTCAGATCTTGTGACATAATACATTGCATTTATTATCAGAATAGTGACATATTTTACTGTTGCTTTCCTTTAATAAATTTTATTACTGATCAGCTGCCACTGCTTAAATGAATTCCCCAATTATGGACTGATAAAATCTTTACTCAGTAGAGGCAATGTAATGATCTCAAATGATTTCATGTTTGTTGTTCTTCTTGCAATTAATTAAAGCTGCAAATGGTTTGTGGTAATCTACAGGATAATACTCAGTATCTGTAATGGAAAAGTATATAATAATCATAACTTTGTAAGCTCTTCAAGATTAGAACAAAACAACAAGGACTAATTCGTGAATTCCAAAGCTCTCACTCTGAGCAGAGCAAACAGTGATCAATCCAGACGGTGGATTGAACATTGATTGGCCCCTGGGAACATACGAGTTGCATAAAAACAAAATCTAACAGTCTTTCCAGCATACTCGAACGTTGGTTGGAATTATCCCAAGTGTAAGGAGCGGATGCTAGACAAACAAAATTCATGCAGCATTTTTTACTTTGAAACGAGGTAGCCCCTGAGTTATCACATATTTTTCCCCATTGTTTAAAGCAGCAAAGTCTTAAACAAAGAATTTCCTTGAAAAATTCAAAATATCTGATTGTCATTACTATTTCCTACTTAAGCAGCAGTGCTACATCAAAAAAAGAAATCTCAAATCAATATTACATGATTTCTTCAGCAAAGTGCTATTTGGGAATAGGTCTGGTAGAAATGTTGAAA
Source organism: Clarias fuscus (assembly GCA_030347435.1). NCBI lineage: Eukaryota > Metazoa > Chordata > Actinopteri > Siluriformes > Clariidae > Clarias > Clarias fuscus. The sequence goes on from CM059220.1 coordinate 16,409,336, forward strand.
ATGTTTTCTCTGTTAGGTGTTAATTATCCCTGATGTGGTTTGGTCTGACAAATTGTGTGCGTGTGTGTGTTTCATTTTATTCAGTATAGACAAGCTATAACATTTCTGCACTGTTTGTATGCCAAGAGCCTGTTTTTAATCTTCAGTTCAAGACTATAATAAAAGGCTTAGATGGGCAGCTGTAGTACTGTATATGCCACACACACACACACACACACACACACACACACACACACACACACACACACACACACACACACACACACACACACACACACACACACACAAATGCCAAACATAATCATAATCACAAATGCAGTGTTGGATTTATGGTATCCTTTAATGAATTACTTAATCCCTAATAGATTAATTGTTGAGCTTTTGTCAGCTGTTGGATTTTTAGATTAAGTTAAACACATGCTGATATCAGCCCACGCTCTTAATCAACATATAAATATATACGTCTAAATTGTAGGTTACTCTAGTATATACAATATGAGTAACAGTTGGTGGCATTTTCACACAGTATTTAATTAGGCAGAATTTTGAAATAATATACGTACACAGCTCCATGAACAGCCTTGAGAAATGAACAATTCTTCTGCAAACTGGCAAAATAAATGCCCATATTCATTTTTCATCAAACTCCAACTCTTCATAAAATTTGGATAAAGGTTATTTTGCATATTCTTAATTTGTTCTCCTGTAAGTTAATGACATACTATTTACTTGGCTTTTTTTTCCTCTTGGCAACTGTAGACCCCTAATCTTGTATGATGTCATATACTGTAGTTTCAATTGGGTTGTGAGGTTTTATAAAACACTGCGTCAAATTTGTGTTAAAAAATAGACGTTGGCATAACATTGAATAAATGAAGTACAATATCAAAACAAGAGAATATCAACATTTACCAAGTAGCTGTCAAGTATTAATGCCACTTAAAATATTTTTTCCGCACAATGTCTCACCAAATTACATCTGTGGTCCATCAAATTTAGAACTGATTTCTGAAATCCTGCCTAGACAACCAGACAAACACAACAGCTTCCCACAGTGTGTATGTACTGTATCTCATGTTTCTTGTGGGTTGTAGTGTTATCTCTCTATAAAATATTATGATAAGCTGCAGCAGCAAGAGGCAAAGGACAAGTATCGATTTGGAGATGAAACATCCATCACTATTATCTAGTATATATCTATAGAGAATATTATTATATTATCTATAGTTCTTATTCTGCATAATGTCATGTGGAGCCTATAGTCTACCTCAGGGATCTCAGGGCATCAGAATGAGTACACAAAAGACGAGGTGCCAATGTAGCAGTTCAAGTACACACAGGAACACACAGACTAGGAGCAATTTGGAAACACCAACCTCTCCCAAATCCTAAAGGAGTGAGGAGACTACTAAGCACTAAGCCACTGCAACAACACAGGTGAAACAAAAGCTTATTAAAGAACCAGATGGAGGAAAATCAGTAAATGGTATTGCTCATAATTTAGGCATGTTGCACTCTATACTGTACTGTATGTCTGCTACACTGCCGTGACCTACATACTGTAGCTATCTATGTAACTGCAGAATGTCCGGTTTCATAGAACAGATCTTGGACATAGTATGGACAATAGTACTGTACATACCTGTTTTTTTTCTCCCCTTGCTTCTAAATTGAATGATTTACTAAACATAAGTTGTGCAGTATTTGTCTTTTTGACTCACGGGATTTATTTTGTAGCATTTGTTGGTTGACAAATCAATATATATGCATTTAGTAGTCTCAGCAGCAGGTTCCTTGGTGGACCAGAATCTCACAATCAGCACTCTCATTGCCAAGGCTGAGTCCTGATCATACAGTAGCATCAGCTTTGTTGTCAAAAGGAGGAAAATAGCTACAATGAGGATATATTTCGGTTGCCAAATTACTTTGCCACAATGTTTTGACAACCAAAAATTCCTGAGGTAGTTCCATCTGCCTTAATAATGATAAAGGAATAGACCAAAATAGGTACAAATGTTAAGAATATAATATTTAAACCTGACATAAAAAAAATAAAAAAAGATACAAAAATTTGAGTATTTATTAAATTATACTCAACATTTGAAAAACTGTAAGTACCACAAAAAAACAAAAAAAAAGATTACCTGCAAACGTTTATAACTTGATCGCAATACTTAGTAAATCTCCCAAAAGTAAATATTTATGACAGTGATTTTCTGATCAAAATTATAGGACAATTACCGAAAAAACACAAGGCTGCATTTTTCTGTGTGTATATACTGTATACATTTCAACAGTACAACGTTACACATTACTGTTTGTGGCAGATTAAAAGAAATTAGACAGGATTCACATTTCAAATTCAAAATTTGAATTTAAATTTTATTTGTCGTACACAGTGCGATATGCAGTGAAACGCTTGCCTGTGACCTTAAAAAATTATTAATAAGATTATTAATAAGTAATAAATTATGGAATAAATTAAGAATAAAATATAGACAAATTTCAGCTCTAGAACATATAAAAGATAAGAACAAAATATAAAATATAAATAATTTAAACTTGTTTATGTACAAATATGGAAAATATAGAAACTGCTGTGGAAACGACACTTTTACAGCATTTATTTTTTGTACTGTAATTTGTGCAAAGACAATGTCATTATGATGAAAAAAATGAAAAGACAAGACAGTTTTAAAGCGCTGCATAGCACAAAGAAACAAATACAAAATTAGAAATGTAAATATAAGAAACACTGCTCAGGCAGAGCGCTAAATGCAGCACTGAATGGGGAATTATAGTGCTGCTGTTTCACGCCTCCTGATGTTACTGTTTTTTGGGCCACAGATTTCCTTCCACATCAAACCAGACATCTTTCCTTGCAATGTAGCATGAAAATAATCTTTTGGACTGCCTTATCCAGTCTCTGCAGTCATCTGCTTTGATGTCCTCACATTCTGCATCCATGGCAACCAGCTGTTTTAGAGAACTGGTTGATCATTGGTAGAGCTAATGCTTTCAGCCTTTACTCTCCATTTGTGAATTTGAAGATTTACCTGAGAGCAGTTTTTTTTTTAAAATTCCGGACACAATTACAGAAACATCTATTAGAAATATCTAGACAATATGGTTAACATATATTATGACAACTTGGGTTGTATGATTACCCCTTAAATGGGGGTAAGATTAGATTTCTTGTGGGGGTAAGATTACAATCTTGCGTGCCAGAGAATCATTTAACAAAATGGAAAAAATACAAAATAAAGTCCAAAAATTTAGTTTTGTGTTTGTCTGTCAAACTGTTCATGTATTACACTGGGTCTCTATTTAATAATATTACCACTAAAGAAAAAAAAAAAGAAAAGAAAAATAGTGTAACCAGTTGTCATATGTCAAGCATATTTTCTAGAAATTTCTAGACATTTAAGACTTTGCAACATTCTAACACTGGTCATGTGAAAATTATTGTGCAAACTGCAATTTAACAATTTTGAAGTAACCAAAAACCCACAGTGCCAAAACTCTGGAATTCTGGTGCAGGACAGCACAGGACACCCCAAGTGGTGAGAGATGTTATACTGTATAATAACTGTCATATAATAACAATAATAGGTGCTGTAAATGGTATACATATGCAGCATATTATATTATATATAATGACCAATTTCATGTATGCACTACATTATATGTGCCACATATTCAAAATTTACATATGTCAGTATATTCTATTTCTGTATGGGTTTTGTTTTATTATGATGCTATTTATTATATGCTAAGATGTAATTTCCTTTGTTGCATAAATGTTTTTTTTTTCTTGGAACCTTCTCTGGTAACCACAGTTGAAGGTTTCTAAATAAAGTCTTGAAAGGTTACCCCATAGTAACATTTTTTTTTTTTTTTATACATAAAAAAATATACATGTCTGCATTATCACTAGTGGAACAACTGCAATGAAGCCAGGGTTGCATTCAAAAAAGTTGTTGCTTGATTTTGGGTTGCTTCAGATTTCTTTGGATGTTTGGTGGGTTTTGATTTTTAACAGAAGTCTACTTGTAGCTTGTTTAAAAAAAAAAAGGGGGGGGGGGGGGGGTTCTTTCACTGTTTTTTTTTTTTTTTTTTACTTAAAAACTATAATGGTTTCTATAGAGAAATAAACAATAGAACCATTAAAAGTACTCATTACCTAGTTTATTTTGTTGTCCTTCATTTGCACACTGTCTAGAAATAGCAGGCATAGAGCAGGAACAGTACTCCTCTTTAGCACACAGCAGATTTTATCAGTCATAGAAAATTTGAACTGAACTCCATTAGGTTTTCTTAGATCTTGAGAGACCACCAGACTGTTAAACCTTCTGGGTGTTTCAAGGATCATAGCGCAATGCTTCATTGCTTGTAACACAGTGAATTGGTCTTCAGATCACACCATGAATAACGTTCAGAATTGTGTGTGTGTAGTGAAACAATAATATGATTATTATTTATCTAGTAAATCATTCATTCATTCCTTTATCTACAGAAAGTGCACATCGTTGCCTTGCAAAAACACGCACGCATGCATCGCCGCACACCAAGGAACATTTGATCATAGCCAATTCTATGAAATAAAATATGCAATATGTATGTTTTATGCCTATGGACAGTGGGATAACACTGTAAACCTATTAGGGCTAGACTACCTAATGCACATGCAAATTGTGTTCCTCTAGATACATCTCTCAGACAACTGTTGCATTTGATGCAATGTTTATAAGATTAGACAAGAAATGCACATTATCAAGATAGCACAGACATAAGAATCAGATAGAGCCATTCAAAAAAGATAGGATTAAGATAACAAAAGCTTCTAAAGATATTCTATTTATAGAAATAATCCCACCCACACGATAATTAAAGAACTTAAGAAAGAAACCTATTAGGAGGATGATCAGTTCGGAGTAAGAAAGTTTCCTATCTGCTCTTAAAGTATAGACAAACCTTTCAAAAAACACTCTTATAATGAAGAAAAATTCAATCATTTTTTTTTTTTTGCACCTATGCTGTAAATTTGTAAGGTTTGTCTTTGATAATGTGTGCGGTCGTAAAGAGAACAGCACAGAAAAAACAAGAAACAAGACAAGAGCATGTCACCAACCCACATCCTTTCAGTAAACACTAAAAGAATTACTTCTCAGACAAATTTTTATAATCAAATCATATATTTATATTTTATTTTATTCATTTTATAACTAAAACATTTGTGACATTTTTCCACAACTTTCATAATAATTTTTCTAGTGCCTTGTTTTTATGATCCTGATTGATAAGGTATGTTACAATTTAGGAACATGTGTGTTTTTATGGAGATCGTGTGACAATTTCATTGCATGCAGGTGAGTCTTAAATTGTACTGTAAATTATTTTTTTATTACACATACTGAAAATAAGGTTAATTTCTACTATAGGTTGTAACACTACAAAATGTGGTGCTCATTACTAAGTACTTATGTAATAGAGTGTAGTGCATATGTTCAAACCAGCAAAATAAATAAATAAAATTGTATTTAAAAAATAATAATAATAAAAAAAAAAAAAAAGCAAGAAAGCCTGGCTGACACATATTGAAGTGGCTGAAGAGGCACATGAGAGCAGTTTTTAGTTTTCGGATATGATTATTTGTGGCTTATGTCACATTCACTTTTATGAAAAGTATATGAAAGCCAGAATGCCACTTAAATTGGGACAACACTACAGCTAATCTGATCAAGTTCATGACCAAAACGTTAAAAAGAAACAAAAATATGACACAATTCATGAAGTTTAAGACAAAATAAAGTTTGTAAAACATGTTTTAATGCATTTTTATTACTACCATTTTGATGTTGAAATAATTTTGTTTTGTTGACAAATAATCAATTATCTATCAACTAAAAGACAACACAATTTGATTCCAAGCTTGAATATATATGTTATAAATAGGTTTAATAACTATATAAAATATAAATATATAAACTAAAAATTAAATAGTTTATATTTGGTTTCATGTAATCTTATCATATCAATTACATTTGACTAAATTCCAAATGCTAATGGTGTCCTGGTTTTAAATTTGAAAAAGTAGTAATATAATTCTCTATAGTAACTCAATATTTATGGTGTTCCAGTCTCCTTCCAGTCTCAGCTCACTTACCACATGTGTAAATGTGATGCCAAGATTATTGACTTTTCTTTGTAGCTATATGATCACTGAACCATCAGTGTCATGCCTTATCCAGCCTACTGGAGTGGACATTCTGTACACAGTTCAAGTACACCAGATCAAACCCCACTTTTCAGTCGGACACTATTACTTATTACAGGCTCCTCTTTGAAGCTTTCTTTTAACACAAAGCATTTGGTCTGAGACCAGTGGTGGTGCAGTCTTTGCTTTCTTCCTTTGTCATTACATGTCATTGGTTTGAACACCTCATAACACATTAGTACTGGAGAGCAGTCTCACATCTGACACGGAGGCATGTTCCTGCTGGGTGTGTGGTCTTTGTGAAAGGGATTTGCAGTGCTACATCTTACCAAAATACAACTGAAGTTTGGGGTTCCCTATATTTAGGTCTCTTTGTCATCAAGTATGTTTCTTAAAAAATAAAAAAGACACATTTTAGTCATCTTCACAGTTAAGTCTTTCCCCAAGAACTGGAATAATTCAGACAACCATGATGCTTGTATCTAAGAGAAAACACTGCAACAACACTATCACCATCATCCATAAAAGTTCAAATGCAAATCCTTTGACAGCTCATGAACCAGTTTTTGTATTTCATAAAAATCATAACATAAGAAACAATGCCTCTAATAGAATCAAGTGCTTGTCACTCAGCTACTCAAGCAATGATGTGTCCTGTAAGGTATGAGTGGAGTGATGTTCTTTAGAAAATGTAATTTGGGTCAATCTCTGTATTTCATCATTTTTGTGTGAAGAGTAAAAGAAAAAAAAAAGTAGCTTTGTATTCAGGAAAAAAAAAACTGGTATGAAGACATTGTCTTCTGTTTGCTGTTCGTTGTTTTTCTATGTGAACTCCTTTTGCCACTGAATTGCATACGGTGAATTTCTGCGATGAAAATCACAGGATTAGAATGCCTCATCTGCTTCCAGAATCAGAAACTGGTTTCATGTTTTTTTTTTCTTTTTTTAACAATCAACTTTTAGTATTATTTCTTTGTATGACATGTATTTCTTCTAACAATCAACAAACTACAGGTCTTAAGTTATCCATTGTAAAATGAGAGTCAGACAGGAGCACAGATTCTCTGAATTTTAAATCTAGGCAAGGTTTCAGATGTGTTAAAATTTTCATACTAGACTAAAGTAAATGCAGCTGTGACTGGATAATAAAAAACTGGGAAAAAATGTAATAAAACATATATAAAAAAGTTTGATATATTAACAGGGTTTCTGTATTTTAAAGCGCATGTTCATGCTGGTCACAGGTTTCCACCACCAGTTATCTAGCTAGTTTAATAAAATGTGAAAAACAAATCTTGTGGAAAAATGTGGAAAACAGTCTTTCTCCTATGAGACGTCGCACTTGGTTGTTTGGTTCAGAGAAGTTTTTTCCCTTGTTTGTTTGTGTTAATTGGCACTTATTTTTCATGAAGATTTTGTTTTTCACAAAGTAATTTTTGTTTTTGCAGGTTTGTTGCTGTTACTGTATGTATGGTAAATGAAGTAGTGTTTTTTTAAATAGTATTAATATTATATACTTAATAGTAGAAGTAGTGAAATTAATATATTTTTGTGCAATGACGAAACAAACAGAAAATTTTATTTTCAAAATATACACATTTTTTCCTGATATTTTCCAAGAGAATGTGTGATTCAAAGTTATAAACTTTTTAACAACTAGAGTAATTTATTTGTTTTTAACTGAATTCATCATTGAACTGAAGTCAAAATCAAGTTAATGTGTTATCTAAACTGACCCAACTAAACCCAACCTAAATGATTTCAAACATTTATCATGGTATATTTTACATACTGTATTAGCACAATGAGGGTTCTGGAGCCTCCTTCACACCCTGCCTGCAGCACGCTGCAAAAGTCACGTCAAAAACTAAATAAACTTTCCTTGCCAGGTCAATTCCTTTGATCTGTTCTAAATGGCAGAAATCCACTTAGATCCACAATTTACTGTTAAATCTTTTGAATGCCAGTCTACTACTTCCAAGAAGAGAAATCTGCAAGCCAAAATTTTCACGATCTCCAATTTCCAAGATAGCAAGGTAGCAATCCAAACTCTAGTGGCTGTGAATTGGTACGCTCAAGTAGGTGATTTACAGCATATAACTTATATCTTTCTTCATCTCTGGCTGCTCCACTACTTTGGATTATCGGAATATCATCACGTTCCTTGTTACCACAGAAAGCCAAAGCGGTTTTGTTTCTATTAATATTTATTGACAATAAAAAGTAATAATAATAATAATAAAATAAAAATAAATAATAATAATAATATTGATAATAAAGCGTCACAAGTTCAAAATGTGTATAATTCCTTCCATCATTAACACTTTACAGCTGTTTGCTATCTGCCTGGCTTAAAGGAAATCTATTAAGGGTACAATAATTCGTATTGTATCTGCCTTCACGTTTACATATTTAAACAAACTTATGACTTTAAAATAAACAAAGAAGCGAAAACAAGTAATTGCTTAAGGAGATACAAAGTGCTTCAAACATATTTGTGAACCAATATCACTTTGTGGCAGTGCACCAGATGTCTTAGTCTTTAACTAAAGCGACTAATTCAAAGCCTCAGAGCGTACCTATTGTCTTTTATTCTAGATATATTGCAGATTTATCTCTTCAAGCAGTGGAAACATTGAGCCATTTGCACTGTAGGGGGGTGTGTGGAATTGATTCCACCTCCAAGACATAAAAGCAGCAAAAGCTCATGTTACAGGTATGCTTAGATCTCAAACTCCATAAAGTTTCAATCCGGAGATGGTTTGGGGGCGTGTACTTCAGTGGGGTGCAGAGACTTTGAAAGCAGAGGCATGAAAAGAAAGGACAAGAAATGAAAATGATTCTTACTTTGATGGTGACAAGAAGAGGAGTTATCTGCCTTTAATGCCAGTACAGATTAACATATTGGCTTAAATTTAATTGCAAATTATTAACTCATTCTACTGTAGTTCAAGCACATGTCCACCTTTAAATCCTGCCAGTCCCCATTCCTTTTTACATGATTTTAAAATGCAGTTTAGGTAACTTCATAATTCTCCCACTCAGTGAATCCTGTCACAGATGCTGATTATGTGATTATGATAAGTGAACATTTTACTGAAAAAGTCATACTATTAACTGTAATAACAATTTGTCAGTGGTTAACTGACAATTACAACATACTGTACAGTGCTGACACAGTTTCAGACCCTTTTACATTTTCCACAGTTTTGAAACATATTGATGTTGAAAACTTGACAACGTAAAAACAGCTGTGTTTTTTTTTTTGGTTGTTGTTAATTTCTTTAAAAAAAAAAAAAAAAAGACAAATTTTTCCATTTACATAAGTACTAAGACCCATCACTTAATAATTGGTCAAAGCACCTTGGGCAGCAATGGCAGTCTCAGGTATGCTTGTGGTGATGCAACAAGCTTGGCACACCTTTCTTTTAGAAGTTTCTTCCATTCTTCTTTGTTCAAGTTCAACCAAGTTGACCAAGACATTTTCAGGTCTCTCCAGAGATACTTTATTGGATTCAGGTATTTTATCTGTGTTAATTTTTCCTTAATACTGACCAATTTCCCAGTCTCAGTCACATAAAAATATACCCATAGCATAATGCTGCCACCACCATGTTTGACTCTAGGGAGATCAGATCACCATCAGACCAGAGGATTTTGTTTCTCATGGTCTGAGTTGAATGACAGTTCAACTTCGACTTACAGCCGTCTAGTGAAGAATGGCTTCTGTCTGGCCACTGTACCATATAGGCCTGATTAGTGGAGTGCTGCAGTGATGTCTGTGTTATTTTAAGTTTCTTGCATCTCTCATTTATAGTGCCCCTTATGCTCTTGGTTATCATCCCTGATTACTCAGTTTGGTTCAGCGGGCAGATCTGGAAAAGACGGTTGGCTGTTCTGATTCTCTTCCATTTCAGAATAATGGAGGTTTTCATGCTCTTGGGTGCTTTCAATGCTTCAAAATGTTTTTTGTACCCTTTCCCAGATCTGTGTCTTGACACTATCCTGCTTTATAAGTCTACAGATAATTCTCTTGACGTCATGGATTTGTTTTTCCTCTGACACGCACAGTCTACTGTGAGACCTTTTATAGACAGGTGCATGACTTTTCTAATTATTTTCAGTGAAGTCATTTAGGCACAGGTGGACTCCAGGCAATTTGTAGAAGCATCTCTGATAGCAATAAAATGCACCAAAACTCAATTGCAAGTGTCATAATTGGTTAATATTGGCTGAATACTTGTGTAAATGGGATATTTTAGTCTTTATTTTTTAATGAATTAACAAAAAACTATAATGTTTATAAATTGATGAGGGGAAATATTTTAATACATTTTAAGATGAGTGCAAAAAACATAAGAAAATGTGTAAAATTTAAAAGGGTCTGAAAACTTCCTGTTGGCATTGTACATGCTAGTGTGTAAATAGCTGGAACATGAACCAAAGGCAAAGGATTTCCTACAATACACTCAATAGGCTCTGAAAGCTATTAAATGAATATAAGATATTTGTGGAAGCCATTACACTAAAAATAGAAACCCAGTTTTTTATTTAGTTCATTTAAAAATAAGCTGCTCACCCGCAAGAGTATCACTTCTTCTCCTTATGTGTCTATAAGGTTCACTCTACTCAGTTAAGCACCTGCTGGGAAACTTAAAAGACCTCTGATTATATAAGACTCTATTCTAAGTTACGTGAAATTAAATAAGCTTTTGGGGCCACCAGGCAGCTTTAGTCAGGGGTATACAGGGGTCCAGGTACCCAACATTGCAGGTAATCCTAGGATCTTAGGTACACACAGGTTTGCACAGGAGGTGTGTAAATTAGCATAGTCAATATGCAATGCTATAATTTAATCAGACACTCCTGAGTTGCCACTGATCCTGATCATTTCTGGACCTGCCTGATCCATGCTGATGGAATACTTCTATTTGTTCTCATCAGCATTCACTGTAGCTGAGGTTACCCCTACATGGTCTGCTGAAAGATTCATGTGACTACTGAGAAAAGATCCAAGATGCTCATCGTCTACACCGCTTTATCCTGAATTCAGGGTCGTGGGGGCCTGGAGCCTATCCCAGGAGACTTGAGGCATGAGGCGAGGTACACCATGGTGATGATGCCAATCCATCACAGGACCGACACAGTTATTCTATGATGGATAGAACTGCAGTCAGATTGTTTTAGACCTTAAATTGGCACCCAACTCTCTTAACCTTAACAAAGAGGAATTTGTTAACTAAATCACATTCTTCTGTTATACAATTGCATATATTGTACAAGAATAGAACATATATTTTCATGATCCTGTATCATCAAAATAAGTATAGAGTCCAAAGGTTTCTTCCCAATGTCATTTAAGGGAGTTTTTTGTATTGGTACCATTGCCTCGGCTTGCTCTTGCTTTCCTCCATTGAATCACAGGGCTTAACCCCTTTAATTTAGTTATAAACTTAACAAAGCTGTGTATTATACCTACTTACAGTCTGAATACACATTTAAAGACAGAGAAAAGTTATTATATCAATCATATTATGTAATGTATATTGATATTAGATTATTATAATTATTAAACATATAATAAAATAATACTTTTATATACTTTTAAATATACAATAATTTTACATATATACACCGGTGTATATATTTTACATATAGTCAACAGCTCTGAGCCATTGCTAAATTATCTCATTTACATGCTGAATTAAGTGAAAAATAAGAATGCATTATTGAAAAAGAAAATAAAAATACAATAACATAGTAATATAATTGTGCATACACTTTTTTTACAATTGTGCTGACTTTTGCTTATAATACAGCACTCACTCAATCTACTAAAAGAAAACTGTAGGTTTTTAATTTCAAAACAGATGGTATTAAAAAGCTGCTCTATAACACCATACCACCACCATCATGCTTCACCAAGCTGTTTGGGTGATAAGATGTCTTATCATCTTTGTAAAGATGACCAGTTCTGGCACTGTACCAGTACTGTTGAAACTTTGTTACAAAATATGGAATAAAACTTTGTTAAGATCTTAATCGTGAAACATTGATTGTGTTCTTTTTAGAATATCTATGACAGAAAACATAATCTACTTACAATTTCCTGTTAAAACTTGAATCAAGTGTCATACAGTAGAAGAGATTGTCAGTTACCATACTGTACCAGTAAGAGAATGAGTAAAGGTACAAATTCTTCCTTCATCTTTCAATCCTTCACTAAGCCCTATTGATTAGGCCAACAACAGGTTAAAGGTTTCTAATTGCCATGGATTTTGTAGTAAGCCTGTAAAGCATGAAATTATTGTAGATCATTCGGCTTGTTTGCCTCTTAAGCCTCAGATCTTTTCCCGTGACTTAAAACACATTCACTGCAACAACCCATTTACTCATTCAATCTGCAACATGACATACAGCTTTCAATACAAATACATATTGCATGCAATATTTGTGCTGGCTTCATTGTAACATTTCATTCACTTTCTAAAGAAGCCAGTCGCTCAGTAAATGATATACTGGCTGCAGATCACTGAGTGCACTCACCATATAAATCCAAATTTGCTTACTCTCTTATAAGTTTTGTAAACAGCTCGCACTCAAACCCTTTAATACATTATGATGAAATTTATCAGGCCATCTGACACAAACTTATCATGTCCTATTATCCTCAAAATTTATGTTAGGTCATAAATATTTTTATTTACACTGTTAACTAGATTAAAATGTTTCATGGTATTTAAATAAGCTGTTTACTCTTTAAAAAAATCATTTAAGTAGAGTGAGCAAATTTAGATTAACAGTGCATGCTGATATGTGTGGTGCTGTAACTGTACTGTAATTAATGAATTATATTTATGACCAAAATATAAAGTATGAAACTACAAACATCATTGATTTATTAGTACAGTACAAAGAATTCATAACCCAAATGAATGACCCAATCTGGGAAAGGTCCAATTTAAAGCCTTTAAAGTGAGGAAATACAGCACAGGAAATAGACATATGCACTGTTTAAGACATTGTCTGATATATTAGATCTACTCTTATATCGCTTATTTAATGTATGCAATACTTGGGGTGCATATGTATTTGGACAGTGACACAATTTTCAAATTTTTTGCCTCTGGACATCCATAACAATGGATTTGAAATGAGGCCGTCAAGACATGATTGACCTGTAATATTCCTGCTTTAATTCAAGGGGCGTTAACTGCATTAACCATTTAGGATGAAGGTCCCTCCATTTTCACAGTGCTCAGAAAATAATCGGACAATTCACTGATAAGCAATTTCACGGCCAGTTGTGACGTGTTTCCTTATTATTTCATGGCATATTACAGTGATAAAAGGTCTGGAGTTAATTTCAAGTGTTAAATTCACATTTGGTAGTTGTTCATGGGAACTCTCAATATGCAGTCCAAAAGCTATTGATGCAAAAGAAGGAGACTATCATTAGGGTGAAAAAAATACATGGCAGGAAAATAGCAAAAATTCTAGATGTGGCTAAAGCTACAATTTGGTACATTCTTAAAAGAAAAAAAAAATGCACTGGTGAGATCAGCAACACCAATGTACTGTATGAAAGGCCACAGCAGACCACTGAAACCCATTTACTGTACACCACCTAGGCAAAAACATACAGCAGAAGCAACCCGAGAGATTCTTAAAGCAAAGAAATGGAGCATGCTTTTCAATTATTGAAGAGAAAATTGAGGGCAGAAATACTCACGAGCTTGCAGCAACTGAAGGTTAAAGTAAAGGCCTGGCAAAGTATCTTAAGAAATGTAATTCAATAGTTTTGTAATGATGATCGATTGAGTGTTTATTGTAGGAAATTAATTGTAAGGAAATACATCCAAGCATGAAAAATAATCTATTTATATTAATAATTGTTAATCAGTTCAATTACTTTTGAGCGTGTGGAAGAGTAAGGGACTTTTATTTTCACACACAAGCTCTATTTATTCCATGTTTCAGAAGACACATCTTCTGGTTCAGTGATGTATACAAAGAAAGCATTTTTACTAGAGTAAAATGTAGAGAAACTACTTTGATAAAATATTGGCCGCAGATCATGTGGTTGACAGCACAAAGATTGATGAGGCATTTTTTAAGGTAAGGCCCATCATCAGTCATATAAAGTCATACTATTTCATGAATGGCTATCAGTAGATAAGAGTATGAGCCCATACCACTGTATATTCAACATACTGTATACTGTATATAAAATATACACAAGAGGTAAATCAGCCTGCTTTGGTTTGAAGCTATGGTGACTTGAATTAACCAGTGGTACTGTGCATTACTTTGAGCCGTGCTCTCCTCCTTGACACTGGGTCAGTTCAGGGGCCATGTGTTATTGTCGGCTTGCAAATCAAGCTTGAGTGCTTGAAGGTTGCAAGTTCTTTCATGACCTCACAACCGCTTTACTTCACTTGACAACAAAAAGGAAATGGGAGTGGTACACTGATGCAAATTTGTTTGTATGTTGTTCAATTCAAGCCTCAGAAGTACTGCATGAAGTTACACTGGGGAACTTCTGTAGTTTTTATTTACGGGAAGTTGCTGATGTGTTGAATAGACAGTAACACTACCAAGTGCATTTCATGGCCATTTCAAGGGCTGTTTAAGTTCAATACTTTTATGGTACTGACTGGACAGCAAAAAAAGGTTTTATTAGTACCAAATTTCGATACCTAAATCAGTGTCAGTGAGCCATGTTAAAATAATGTATCAGTTGAGAAATAAGCTTGTATGTTTTTTGTTTTTGCTCTTAATACGCAGTACTGTTGAAAAGCCTTGAGCCACCACTCATTACTTCATAGGAAGATTAAAGAAATGGAAACAAATGTTGTATTGCCTAAAGCAAGATTACATTTTTTGATAAATCACTGGACCACAAGTCTGGTGATCTAAATCTGGACTGCTGCCAATTATAAGAAAATTATTAATTTTTATTGTTTTGGTGAAAATATAATGTTTAACTATATTTTTTCAAGTGTACATAATAATAATAATAATAATAATAATAATAATAATAATAATAATAATAATAATAATATTATTATTATTATTATTATTATTTTTATTATGGGTTATTTTCATCAATACAATTTACAGTTCATTTTTTTTCCAGTTTATTTCCTGGTGACTGCATTAATTTGTGCCAAACAATTTGTTGACAATTTTTAGCCTACAGAATCCTGAATGTTCGCAACATGTTTTAAATCTGTCTTCATTTTCATTGCTTTAATTACATGATGCACTGAGGTGTGGTGTTCCAATTATCCATGTACTCTGGAGATGTCATCTGTCACAGCGTCTTGTGGTGTGGTATAACTACATCTCTGATGAAACCACTGCGCTGTCTTCTGTGAGCTGGCCAAAAAACATAGACCTCCTAAAGAGTGCAGATCAAGGTAAATAACTCCCTGGAAAGAAAGTAAACAACAGCTTTTGGTTGTTGTCTTTGAAAGTGGTCTCATTCATTGCTGTCCCTTTTCATAAACCTCATGAAGTGCCATATTTAAATAGTTTTTTTTTATCTCTTATTTTTTTCTTTAGATTTGAGCCAACAACATGGTCTAACTGTTATTCTGCAACCTTGAGTAGAAAATTGAGTAGAAAGCAAAGCTGCCTACTGTTGCATTTACTTTTAAGGATGTTTACCCATAAAGCAGAAATTTAAGTTGAATGACACCTTTTTAATAAGCTGTTTTCCTGGAATCTTTACTGTTTTCAAGCTAATTGTCAACAGTATGAAATACTCTTGGCATCCATAAAAGAATGCAAAAAAAAAAAAAAAAACACAGAACACATTTTTTTTTTCACAGTTTTGTACATTGATGGGTTTAATTGTTTCACTAAAATCATGATGCTGAAATCAAGTAATATTTTATGAATGAGTATTACCGTTAATGAGGATGTCATTACAGTTTATGGCGTATAATTCAGTAGTTATGTTTCTGGGAGACCATAATGCAACTCTATCGTTCTAGACCAATTTTTATGCCAAGACTATAAACTCTCAGCTCACTCCTGTAAACTACTTAAAGACTGTCTTATTTTTTTTTTTTTACATCCTATTGAAGTTTAATATGGATAAAGACTATCGTATAACTGCATAATGACATTCTCTTTGATATAAATTAGATCTTAGATATAACCCAGAGTAGATACAATTCAGAGAAAATAATTATTATTATGACATGAATAGTCTCCCACACTCTTTATTTTAATGAAACCCAGGGTCTCTTAGCAAACCAGAGGAAGTAATTAAAAATGAAGCTATACAATTATTTTCAAACAATTAAGGTCTAATATTTAAAGCTAAAACCTTCTGTAATTATAGAAGATTAATACCTAAAATGAAAATTTCTTCTGTAGCCTTTGAAAAAGGATCCGTTTGAAATATAAAGGTTTCTTTTCCATCTCATGTCAGGCAGTTTGTCCTCACTAGTGTCATACCTGTTTGCTCATTACAGATCTAATTCCACTTGCAGATTTCTGTGAAGCTGCTTCGTGACCTCATTCATTATGGAGAGTGTGACTGTGGAAGTGGAAGGTACAGATATGCGATCAATCACTGGTTTGTGAATGTGAATGGAGTTGTGAGAATGAGTGTTTGGGATGAGCATGCATCTGGGGGCAGTTTAGTAATAAGTGCTCGGTGCTCCAGAGAGAGGTTGCAAGGAAATTAATGGAGTGAGTCACAAGGTAGTGAGCTGAGTGTTTGTATGTGTGTGTGTGTGTACTTGTGAGACCATGAGTCAGGAAATACTAAAAAGAAACATCAGAGAATTTAGGAAAATAAGAAAAAATATGGAGCCTGGCTCACAATTGCCTCCCAATCCATGAGCTGAATATATATAATATAATATATAATAATATGCCCTTTAACGTAGTATTATAATTTCATACAGGAATCGAGCTTAGTCCGATTAGCTAAGGTCAATAGGATGCTTTTTTGTAACTACTTTGGATAATAAAGCAAAAATGTAAATTTAGATCACAATCACACGAGAATGGACAGGCCTTAAAGCGGGACTGTTCAACTTAGTGTCCAGCAGCAATTTGTAATTCACCAACACTTGAACACCCCCACTAAATCTTGTAATCAACAGATTAGATGAATCAGCTGTGTTGAGCAGAAGAATCAACTGTGCTGTATACTGGACCTCGAGGACTGGATTTGAACACTTTTGTTTTAAAAAAAAAAAAGCAAATACATCCGCATGACCAAAACATAAATTCCTAAAGATATCCCCATTCATTTTTTTTCTATCTAGGATTCTGTCAAGCATGGATAAAAAAAAAAAACACTGATAGCAGATAAAAATGTCCCTAAATACAGAAAATAGTTTCCTTCCTTCCCGTCTAGTGTGTTAATCAATAATTGCAACAACGTACTAAATATGGCATGTTTCAGATTCAAACGTATGAATTCCACATGATGTGTCTAATCAGTAAAAACTTGGATGCAATGCAAGAAATACCCAACTATGTTTATGTAAACTATCTTATTATTAGCAAAAAAATATATATTTTCACATAGCTCCACTCACAAAATCTAATCTTACACTAGGATTGTGTGATTGTGTAATAGTTCAAAAATAGGGGTTTAGGGAGAAAAGTTGTAAGGTTTACAGAAATGAATTGCATTTTAAACTGTGTAATATTGTGTAATGGGGCAAAAGACTGGAGATATCCAGCATGTGTGGTATCATGGCAACCCCTACACATGGTGACATCTTCTCCTATGTACAGTACAGTTAAAAGTATAAATTGTAGATTTTCCTAAACCGAATTAATTCGAGTATTTTAATGTCTGGTTAATCCCAAAGTGTGAGAAGAAATAATGCTTTTAGAGACTCATTTTCAAACTGTGGTTCAGGAGCATCATGGATAGTTCACCACCAGCTAGTATCTGATTACAATCACAGTGTGGTATGTATCTTCCCAACAAACTGAAGCCTGATACTGACTGTGTGAGGAAATCACATTTAGATAGGCTTTAGACATTTAACAGCCTGTCTATTAACCAGAACATTAATTACGATGGCTCCTTACCTAACATGATATGTACGTAAAGATATTGTTTGGTAAAATGTACCATATTGCCAAGCTGGACATCTGTTCCCAATACGCGGACACCTCACAGGCAAATGCAAGCCTCCCCAAACTGATGATACAAATTTTGAACCACACACTTGTCTAGAATGTCTATGTATGCTGTAGCATTACAATTTCCCTTTAGTGGAACTAAGGGGCCCAACCATGTTCCAGCATGATAGTACCTGTGTGCACAAAGCGAGCTCCAGGAAGACAAGGTTGATAAGCCATTGTAAATTAACGCAAATCCCCATGGCAATGATCTAAAATCTAGTGAAAGGCCTTCCCAGAAGACTGGAGGCTGTTCCAATAGAAAAAGGAGACTAAATTTGTTTTGAGATTTTCAACAAGCACATATGGGTGTAACTGGTCAGGTGAACAAAGCTTTTGGCCATATGTTATACATTTTGGCTTCCCATAGAAAAATAATTACCCAATTTTTATCAAAACCTTTTTTTCTTTTTTGCTGTTTGCAAGAATTCACTTTTTTTTCTCAGTTCAACACATAATAAACACTGTGCTACATTCAGGCCATTGAGATTTCAGCTTGATCCAGATTGAGAAAACAAATCAATGTAAATTTTTGACATACAACTATTGACATACAATAGTATTACACTATGCTAAATCACATTTTTCAAATTATAAAGATGTCGGAGATAAAATGCTATTCATGTATTTCTTTTGGCAAAGTGGGAAAAAAATCGTGACCAGAGCTGACTCAAAGCTACTGAATCATAATAGTTGGGTGTCTATGTTGTCAGCCAAGGCACTTAAAACAGTAAAAAAAAAATGCAGATAAACACACACGCGCGCGCGCACACACACACACACACACACACACACACACACACACACACACACACACACACACACACACACACACACTAATCAAAGTTTGACTTACAGGGCAGTATTGGGCAAATTACACAAATCCTGGAGATACTCTAGGTAAAATGTTTCTTTTGAAAAAGTAGAAGTCCTCCATTTATATGTCTAATTGATTAAATGTACAAAAGTACTCACCTCAAAATTTACTTACTGTACGTATCAAAAGAACTGAGTTTGTTTTACCTCACAGTAGCCTTTCCATCCAATCTTACATACAGATAAAGTACTTACCACTTATCACCAGTGCTCATCTATGAAACTGCTTGTCAGTTATTTTATATTTGCAGCTATTTTTAAGGACATGCAACTTACCAGGGGCTTAAATGAGATAAATATATGACTATATTACTAACTTTACCTGTGTTTTTTTAATGTATGTTTTTATATATACACTTCTTAGAAAAAAATATTACCCTAGATAGGGATGGTAATTTTACTGACCTTGATTTGCAACATAAAAATGACAACAATGATTTTTTTTTTAAATAATCACAAAAGTAAAAAAAAAAAAAAAAAAACATTGAAAAATTGAAACAGTGAATTTCCAAATATTTCAACGAGTGCCGTACAAAGGGTTAACACATAACATTATCAAGTTACACTAAAATCAACTGAACTTTCTGAAGACTGGTAAAAAAAAAAAAAAAAAAGGAATATTATTTTGATACGGAAATGTATTTAGCCTATTAAAGGTGGATTTTACACTTTTTTTCTTTTTTTAAAGTGACTGAAGAAATAAATGCATGTATGTCAATCAACATCACAGGTCAATGTCACAGGGTTTATACATATGAAAAACTGTTTGCTTTTTGATGAATAGACCAGTTATGGTTGTTGACAGGATGCATTTCATTTCAGGGCATGAAACACAAACATTCAACTCATTAAGATCATTTGCTTGAGATTAAAAATCAAAAAGCAGTTTAATGAGGTTTATATATATATATATATATATATATATATATATATATATATATATATATATATATATATATATATATATATAAATTTATTACTACAAATACATGGATCTTGGAGATTGAATGAAAAAAAAGTTTCCTTTTTTCTTCTTTTTTCTTTTTAATCCTCCCTAAAGCTAAAAATATCCTATGGTGTAAAAATAAAACAAAACAACAAACAATTTTAACATTGTAAAGTCACAAAGGGACAAAAATAAAAAATATATTGAAATTAAAAAAATCTACATCCTGTACAAATACTATGGCCCAATAATTTAAGAAAATAGTGTCTCTAAAACGTTCATATTGCTTTGTACCTTCACCACTGCTCTTGGGGTAGAAGAGCTGTGCTAAAAAGTCTCCAAAACAGCCAGAAGAAGCCCTGTGTGGGCACCGAGAACAACGTTCAATAGGAGGTCATAGGACTGTCAGCAAACACCTGCTGGCATGATGGAAGAGAGACAGTTCTTTTTATTAGCTTGGTTTGTCTTCATTACAGTGTAGTATTGTTTTTCTTTTCTTTTTTTTTTTGGCAGTAAATAACAAAGACAAAGAAATGGTCACTATTTCATTATGATCATTGGTTATTCACCACTGCTGTGTTTAACACTATTACTCTCTATGCTATTATTACTATTATCACTGTCATGGACACACAGAGCGCATCGTCTTCTTTATGCATGTGCATATATGCTTTTTGTATGCACTTTAGTGCATTTGTGTGTACATGTTCAGTGCTCAGAGCTTGTTTTCTCAAAGGAGAAGTTGGGCAGAGTTAATAGCTTGGGATTAGGAACTCCCTCTTGAGACAACCCATCTCCTCCTAAACCCAGCTCAAACGAGTCCTTGGATTCACTAGAGGGGGCTCTCCTTCTCAGGCAGGTGTCCCTGCAGGGCAGAGAGGGTGGCAATGTGCCCATCCCAGTGTCCATCACTATCTGGAAGTCCCTTGGAAGCACCAGCCCCTCTGGGGGGTCCACAGAGATGCAAGGAGGGCTCATTTTCTTCTTCTTGTGGGTCCGGGGCGAGGGCTGTTGTAAGCTATCTGCACGTGACACAAAACCAGAGGACACCGAGCTCCTCTGGGGGCTGTTCTCCACTGACGGACACACCTCGATAGAGTGGCGCCGTGGGTCATCAACCCAGGAAGAGGGTCGGGGGAGTAGTAGTGGTGCCCTCCTACTCTGCACGTCCGCACTGTGGTACTTCTTCAACTGCCTCGGAGATGGAGTGTTGCCTTCACACAGCCCTCCCCCAATTCCACCCCCCTTAACACAGTCTTGATTTCTATGATCTTCCAATCCTGACTGGATTATTTGAGACACCTCCTGATCCACTGAGTTCTCCTCAGCAGGTTTATCATGGGAAGGGGAAGCGCACTGGTGCCTGGAGCAGATGTTGTATTGATCATGGGGGTTGTGCTGCGTATGCACGCTGCCACGCACTGGTTTGGGAGAGGCACCTGGCGTTGCTGGAACGAAGAAGAGTGACGGTTGGGGAAACTGCTGCAGTGCCGGGAATGTAGCAGGAGGAGCGGAGAGTTCACCAAGCCCCTGGGGGCCCTCATTCTCCCCTCCTTTTGTGTGCAAGGCCTCCTGAGAGTCAGTGCTCACTGCCACCTGAGGAAAGCAGGGGTGGGAGAGGTGGATGTGAGAAGGAACAGAATGGGGAAGAGTGTTTAAGGCATGATAAGATGAGAAAATAGATTGTTAAAATGAGACTGGAAGGGATTACGGGAGCTGGGAAAGATGAGCAGTGGGTTTAGAGTAGAGTTTAGAGACATTTTGTAGAGAAGAAGTCAGACAATATTTGAAATATTGGACGTTTTTGAGTCTGCTTTTTTGTTCCTTTGTAGAAATAATGTCTTGAATTGATATTGCAATATAATGATATTTCTTACGATATAAGAAATAATGTCTGGAATTGATGTGCACTTTCAACTACATCATAATGTTGTTCAATGCAAGGCAGAGATTGCCACATGAGTATTGGTCCTTTTCTCTTATTTTGCTCTCTCTCTCTCTCTCTCTCTCTCAATTCATTACACTTCTGGCGATTTCATTCTTTCCATAAAAGCCATAAGCTTCAGCTGTCAGAAACTGAATATGTATAGCTGTATGGCACTTCTGACCTAGAACAGAAGACCTCCTTCTCTAAGCCAATTCTCTGTGTCCTGATTGACAGACTGCACTCTGAGCCACTGGGCCATACAGTAATGACAACAAAACAACCCCTTTTGTCCAGAAAGGACTGTGTGCCAGAGGTCACCCTCTGAATCCAATGTCTATAAGGTTACCTCCTGCTCATAAAACCCACAGGAGAAATGTTGAGGTAGTGAACTGCAAAGAAGGGCTAAAGATCAAGCAGATTCATGTAATAATTTGGAGAGCTGAAAGACAGAAATGACGAAATGAATTAAATAGTCTGTGCACTGCAGCATTCATGGTTACCGAAACAGGTCCGCAGAAATTGGACATCACTGCCATCTAGTGGTAACTAGATATGTCTTAAATTCATCGGTAGACACTTTTGAAATGGCATGTGCCATGAATGGAACTTAATTGAACAAGTAATGTGAACTGCATCCATCTGTGATGAAATGTGCTGTTGTTATAGGTCACTTTATCTTTCGGAAGTGCTCTTTGTCCTGGCTATTGTTAGAGACAATCTGGAGCATACCCTAGGAACACTGTGTGTGAGGCAGAAATATACCCTGTATACAGTAGGATGCCACTCCATCACAGGGTACAAACTACACACAGTTTCACACATACATTACAGTATTCTATGGAGGAGATCCATATGGACAAAAGGAGAATATATGGAACTTTACATAGACCCTAATCAGAACTGAGGACTGGGGAAAGCTGTAAGACTGAATTAACTTGACAAGGTTGAACATCAAATATTAATACAAAATAGGTACTAGACTATGAGACACTCTCTTTCTTGTTGGACAGAGAATTAATACTTAAAAAAAAAAGCCAACATTCTGTCCACTGCCCATTATAACCAAGATTGTACCTGATCTTAACCCTTCTAATTGTCCCTTAAAGCAGCACTGGTGAAATGCAGTGGGGATGGAGATTATGGTAAGATTTAAGGAAGGGAGAAGGTGTTAGGGAAAGAGTTAGGATAGAGGGGATCTAAAACGAATGTGAAATATGCTGGAGGCTACCACTCCAGCTCTCTCAGCAGCAGGAGTATCTGTGTCTCAGGAGCAGGTTGGGGTCCGGTGTGTGTTGTACCAAGCTGATCTGATCAGGATTAGTCACATTAGTGGATACAAAGGGGACAGGAAGAAAAGGGATAAAAAAAAAATAAAAAAAAGAAAAGGCAGAAGAAAATTCAGGAAGAATTATGAGCGGCAGTAGACTAGACCAGAAGACCAAGTCGGTCATGCATAGGTGCCAGCCTTAATCAAGTCTCCAAATACAGTACATGTACGGACAAAAGATACAGAGAATACAAAGAAGGACAGGCAACAACAAAGTAGCAGGTGTGGCAAAGAAATTTACAGTACAAAGATGCTGATGTGTTACAGCTAGCGTCACTGTATCTTTCGAAAGAAAGCTGTAAATGTGTGAGGTGAGCGTACCTGTCTGCGCAAGGTGCGGGAGAGTGTGTGTGTCCGGCAAGGGGGGGGAATTCGGGGAATACACTCTGAGTCAGACAGACTGTGAGGGCTGATGGGCCGGAAAAGATCTGTCGGTACAGTCAAGTGCTGTGCAGGCTCCTCTGTCTGAGACTGTACAGAGCCAACAGAGCCTGTGATTGGAGAGAAAACAGTCATGGAATGTGATGGTCGTATCTCCGAAAGTTAGGGTCCCCTACATACATTCGAGTTTCTATTTTAAAATTGTGATTAATCGCAATTAATAACTGTCTCTGACTATTATTAACTAGATTAAATTTATTAACCGATATATATATATTATATATATTAGTTATATATTATATATATATATTATATATATTATATAGTTATATATAAACACTAATATATATATAACGCTTGGTCATGTTTGGAATTATTGTCTACATTCTAAAGCAATACTGGATTTTTCATAACTATGAATTACATATCAGGGAATTAAGTGACTATAACAACAGTCAGTTGTTATTTTAACCCATGAAGGGTCAGCTGTTCTGGCATAGTTTTTGCAAGAACAGTATTGTCAAGTGTATTTGCAAAACCTATTGAGCACCATGATGAAACTGGCTCTTATGAAGACCGTCCCAAGAAAGAAAGACAAAGACTTATCTATGAAAAGTTCATTTGGAGTTACCAGCCTCAAAAATAACGAATTAACCTCAAGCCGCACCCCGGATTAGAAGATCAGATTATGAATGCTTTATAGAGCATAAGTAGCAGACACATCTCAATATCGACTGTTCAAAGTATTGAATATTTAGCATCCTTTCAGCATTATGTCCAAATTTTTGACTGGCACACACACACACACACACACACACACACACACACACACACATATATGTGGCTGGGTTGGTTGTGCTTGTGCTGCACCTGACTGAGTCTGTTGAGCTGATGTCATGAGGGTTGTTGAGGACGGGATCGGTTGGTGAGGCAGAAACATGTAGCTGTCATTGGGTAAGGAGTGTGCACGCCCCACTGAAGTCTTCTTCACACACAGCAGGTGCTCTTCCAGATATTCATGCGGCCCGCACAGACTCTGTTGAGGGTTCTGAAGGATCTGCATTCTGAGAGGCAGAGAAAAGCATCGTAAGCAGAGCAGTAAGGCGAACTCGAACTAGGGATATGAGAACCGGTGCATCTCCCTTACAAACATATATACACAGTACCTACAGGACAGGTTAGCACACTGAAATGAAAGGCACACTGGCTATAGGGAGGAGACTGAGCTGTATTAACCTGGTGTGGTCAACATTAGCTTTATGCTGCTTATTATTGAGCGACTGCAAGCAACCAAAGCAGAAATTTATTATTGGATAAGAACTTCCGCCAGGCTCCTCCCTTCCAAAGCCACATCTAGAGTCTTTACTACTGTAGCTAGCAGACATGAGAAGCCAACCCGTATGCTTTTAAAACAATAAGTCAGGGACATGGTGCTGTGATTGATTACAAAATACAAGTCAAGACGGAGACAGAGCTATGATAACACCATGGAGCTTGAATATGACTACACACATATACTGACACATAAAAATGATAAGGAAAGAACCACCCAGAGTACAACAGGGTAGAGATGTGCACATGTGGAAAGGGACAGGGAAAGAGGTGAGGAACCCAGACAGGAAAGTAGCAGGGAGAGCTATTCTACTGGACTGGACAAAGACCAGGCTGGGGAACATGGGCAAAGAATAAAGAGGGAGCTAAGCCAATGTTTAAGAAAATCAAGAGCTTCCAGTCAAACTTGTCCTTCAAACTAAACCAAGGCAAAGTTTGCTTGTGGCAACGACTACCGATGTCCTGATATGCTACTTCGATCTCTTACCCTGAAACGTGTTTTGAGCTGCTCATGCACTATGCTCATAATGTTAAAAAATACTCTTTGAGAGTGATTAGAAACATGATAGATAGTTGAACTACATTTTTCCCCCTTTCTTTTGTGCCTATGGGGGTCAGAAAAGACATTAAGATGACATCGTATATGATTACTTGTTTGAAAGACATAATTATGTTTTCTCCATTGCACAATACTATAAATAGCAGCTGGTTTTTCAATTTGGTATTTACTGTACAAAAATTAGAAAATCATAAAACCTCAGCCATATTTATAGCAGCTATAGCATCACACCCTACTTTGAAAATACTTTTAAACTATTATTAAACATGTATTAGTTATTTTAATTACTTATCAATATTTATTATTGTATTTGTCTAAAATGTTTTATTGTTTCATTTGTGCTTAGTTTTTTTTAAATCTTTTCTTGAATCATATTGTACTTGCTATAAAGGGTAAAAAAATATGATCTTTATCTTTTTACATTTTCTGTCCTCCAATTATTTCCAGAATTAAGCTTGTTTTTAACAGCAGCAGTCTAGACACAACTGAAAAACTCTCATCCTGAGGGATCTACACATGCATAAATTTAATGATCTAAACAGAAATTAAACACCTGCAGAAAGTCTGAATTCAAAAAACTGTCCCTGTCCCAGTGTACATATTGACATATGTAAAAAAAAAAAAAAAAAGATAAAATAATAATAATAATAATAATAATAATAATAATAATAATAATTTACTGACTTATTGAATCTGAAAAAAAGTTTCACAGTAAGTATATACAGGGGTGGGAAATAAATATCCAAACACTATTGTTTTTATTATTTAGTATACTTCCAGCACATATGCTGAGCAATTTTATAGAACACCTGTGAACCTGCTCATTTCTGCAATTATTCAATCAGCCAATGATCTGGCAGCAGCGCAATGTATAAAATCATGCATATACAGGTTAAGCATGTGAGTTAATAATGTTTATCAAATTTTATCAAACATCAGAATGGGGAAATAGTTTGATCTGTGACTTTATCTGTGGCATGGTTGTTGGTACCAGATCGCTGGTCTGAATAGTTTTGGGTTATAATGCTGAGTTCCTGAGATTTTCACACCCAGCACTCTCTAAAGTGTACACAGAATGGTGTGAAAAATGATAGGACTGGGCAGTGCTGACACAAAGTCTAGTAAAACTCAAATAAGCGCTCTTTGCACCTGATGAGCAGAAAAACATCTTGGCATGGGCTAAGCATTGAACCTTGAGGTGGATGAGCTACAACAGCAGATCACATCAGGTTTCACTTCGGTCAACCAAAACTGGATACAGACTCATCTCAGACTAATCTCATTCCAGTCTTCTCAATCTCTCCAGTTTGGGTGAGTCTGCACCCATGATAGCCTCTGCAAACACAAACCTGTGTCCTGTGAGTTTGTACATAGAAATTTGAATAAAGATTAAAGATTAAAGCTAGAAATAAACTGATCAGCTGAAGCCCATGTAAACGTCTGACGGTCTTCTTTGTACAGCAGAACTCTCAAACTTATTAATACAAAGAAATACAATTTTGTAAGGTTTAGTATCTTATGCCTTGTTTATGCTAAATTGTACTTCTTTCGTCGTCAGCCAAATACACCTCATGTTTAGTAATTGGGGAGTGAATCACAGTTAGAGATGTTATTTTGGTCGATTTAAGATGCGCCCACAGTCTGACGCATACACAATACGATTTGGCGAATACGCAAAACTTGTGGTTTAATAATAATAATAATACTGGACATTTAACTTGGACATTAAACTTCAGACAAATACTTAAATACTCATTAAATTCTGTCCAGTCAGTTTTGTGTGATGCTGTGAGACATTCTGTCTGGACAGACATATAAACAGAAAATATTCTGGGTTTGGGTCCTTCAATGTATAAAACATAAAGGTATAATTGAATAAGTGAGTTTTTATATAGACTATGTTTGTGGGAAATGTATTTAATTTGAAAGATTATTACATTAAGAGCGTTTGGTTTATTATGTTCGTGGGCTGTTATTACGTTAGCCGGTGTTGAAAGCAGCAGAAACAATAGTTACATTGAAATGAATAAACAATGAACTGTACCCCAGTTTTCTCCGTTTCTACACCTTATACAAACCTCTGGCAAAAAAAGAACAACAGACATGAACATGTCAAAGAAATTTGCTCATTATAGAGCATGGACATGGGTATTGCCACAAACACCAATTATGTACTATTGCATACTAGAGGAGAGTTTAATCTCTTCATGAGAAAACGAACCTTTTTTAAAATGAAAAAAAAAAAAAAAACGTTTTAACAAGACAATGATGTTAAATATTCAATCAAGATAACTGCAAATTTAGGGAATGAAGATAGTGGGCAAAAATTTAAGCATAATGCAGTAAAAAGCTAATTTGTACTACTAACATTGTTAATTTCTGCTGTCCAAATATGTATTCCTTATCAGTTACATTTTTTGTACATACCATATTTCTTATTATGAATACATCCCGTTTTTGTTCATATTTATAAGTACAAAGCCACAAGACACTACTGTATGTGTGTACATATACAGTATGTGGGGATATATGCATTGAGGATATTTAACACTAATGAAAACAATATTGTCTGAATATTCATTTTCCCTCATGCACTAGGAGCATGTGCACAAAACAATTACAATGGAGGAGACAAATTACTGGAAGCTCTATAAGGAAAAACCTAGAACCCGCAAAGATGCATGAACGATTTTCTACTGGTAAGTACATTGCACTCCAGACTGGTAAGTAAGAGGGGATTAATATCATCAGGGACAGAGTCATCCGTCAGAGCTAAGGACCAGGATTTCTCCGATGCCAGAGACAGAGCTTCCATCTCAGCTAGGGGGATCTAAAGAGGAAGAGATGAGGCCAGGGTGAGAACAGAGTCCATCTGGCCACATGCAATTAGAGAAACACATCGTCACACATTCACACAGGAATGTCTTGTGCCAGAATAAAGAATCCTTAAAAAAAAAAAAAAAAGCTCAATTTTCTTTTTATTCAATGTTTGCTATTTATGCACATGAAGTAATATAGTATGTGTGCAGACACTTTGGGCACAATGTTTGCACCTGCAGAAATTGAGCAATCAATAAGATTTTTGAGGATTATAATTAAATACAAAAAGTAATTCTAAAGTAAAAAAGTAAAAAAAAATTAAAAAAAATCACATTTTCCTATCTATTTGTACAAAGCTGGATTTCTGTTACTGGTATTTTGATCCTTTTCAGGTTTCCAAAATTTGGAAATGCTGTATCAGGCAGATTCAGTGCACGAGTTTTAGCTGATTTACTGAAACAAATCGGAAAAGACGCAGTCTAGAGACATAACATGATGTGCAATTACATCAAAAAGCTTTTAAGATTACACATTTTGCAAAGTTAACAAAACTTTCTGCAAAGCTAACAGGGCAATCTGAAAACAGGGCCAATTTCTACAGCACTCCAGTTTATTGATTCTCACTTGATGAAATTCAGGCTCATGGTAGTAAAGTTTTCACAAAACAAGCTTACAGAAGACTTTTGTGTTAAAAATTACATTTTAATTCTCAAAGTCCATATTTTGTTATTGTATTATATTTAAAAAATCGTGAAAGTTACCTTATAGCTGATTTTTGTAATTCGTTTTATTTTTTATTTTTTATAACTTAGTGGGCACAAACCCCAGTATTTCACACAGAAAGACCGAGAGAGAGAGAGAGAGAGAGAGAGAGAGCATGGTGTTAGGCAGCAGGGTGCACAGGGAAGCCATTGACCTGTTTCTCATTGCAGTACTTGCTGGGGAGAGGGGGCAGAGCGTAGTAGTGGCAGATGGAGCCAGAAAGGTTGTCCATTAGGCTGAGCTCTCCTTCCAGTGAGCCCTGGATCACCAGGGATACCGAGTCAAACATGGGCCTCCGCTACAGACCCAGGAGTTTGCAGACAGAAAAAAAAAGCAGAGGAAGAGAGAGAGAGAGAGAGAGAGAGAGAGAGCAGACAGAGACACAGACAGGCAGAGGAAAAGATAGGTAGTGTGAAAGCAGAAGCACACAGACAAGTAGAAGCAAGGAAGGAAAGAAGTTCATAGACAACAGTTCAAGAGGCCACATGGAGGTTAGAGAAATATATAAAGAAAACCAAGAAAGCAGAATAATGTAAATTTACTCTGATAACGACCTCCTACTTACCTTAGTGTGATCAGATACTTAATACTGTAGCTACAGAGTTTAGAACAGTTTAATAATTATGAATAAACAATTTGTCAGATTTCACATCTGT
Source organism: Clarias fuscus (assembly GCA_030347435.1). Taxonomy (NCBI): domain Eukaryota; kingdom Metazoa; phylum Chordata; class Actinopteri; order Siluriformes; family Clariidae; genus Clarias; species Clarias fuscus. Next base: position 16,439,304 of record CM059220.1, read on the forward strand.
GTAAATTAGTAAAAAAAAAAAAAAAAAGTAATTTATGCAACATAATTAACGGACTAACTCTACCACACCTGGGCTTCAGTAGTCCAGGGGTTCCCAAACTGTTTTTTTGTCAGTACAAGTACTTTCAGAGTACTTGCTAATAAAACCAAGTACTGATACCAGAGCCTGGCGTTGTCCTACCAATCACACAAATCACACTCTTAATCTTATATTAACTTAATGTTCTGTTTTGTTTTTAAATATGATTTTATGTATAGAGTAGCACTTTTAACAATGGTCATTGTCACAAAGCAGCTTTACAGAATCAAAACAAAAAAAAGGAAAAATTATTTTATTACATGAAATGTTTTAAGTTATTAAACCATTATAGGTTTATACCATCTATTTTGCTGTGTTATTCTCTCTCAAATGCCACACCTTGTAGCATCATACTCAAAAAGACTTGTACTTGGTGCCAAAGATGATTCAGGAAAAAAACAGTTTATCATTTTCTGAGAGTTCTTCAGGCGCCTTTTGGCAAACTCCAGGTGCCTGTCATGTGCCGTATACTGAGGAGTGGCTCCCGTCTGGCCACTCTACCATACAGGCCTTGGTGGAGTTCTGTTCATTGAGTTCTTGGTCACCTCTCTGACTAAGGCCCTTCTCCCCCAGGCGCTCACTTTGGACAGCTTGCTGATGGAGGCCACTGTGCTCATCTGGACTTACAATACTACCGAAATGCTTCTGTACCCTTCCCCAGACCTGTACCTCGATGCAATCCTGTCTGAGAGGTCTACAGACAATTCCTCTGACTTTATGGCTTGATTTGTGATCTGACTTGCACTGTTAACTGTGGGACCTTATATAGACAGGTGTGTGCCTTTCCAAATCATGTTCACTCAACTGAATGTACCACAGGTGGACTCCAATCGAGTTGTAGAAACATTTCAAGGATGATCAGTGGAAGAAGGATGCACCTGAGCTCAATTCTGAGTGTCATGGCAAAGGCTGTGAATAACAAACTTTTTTCAAGTTGTTATGATGTACAGTAGTATTGTTTGTAGAATTTGAAAAAATGATAAATTTAACCCATTTTGAATGAATACTTTCCGGATGCACTGCACACTTGAATTAATGAGTTTAACCGCCTTTTGCCTTCAGAACTGCTTTATTTTTTTCTTCATAGATTCAACAAGGTGCTTTGGCTTCACACCCAAGATGTGAATCTTCCGTTCACAACACATCCCAACGGTGCTCTATTTGTTTGAGATCTGGTGGCTGTGGAGGCCATTTGAGTACAGTGAACTCATTGGCATGATCATGCGTGTTTTATTTTAGCTTTTTGACATAATGCGTTATCCTGTGATCATAAAGGGATGGACATGGTCAGCAACAATACCTAGGGGCACAAAGTGTTACGAAAATATCTCTCACACTGTTACACCACCAACAGCCTGAACCGTTGATGCTCTTCAAGGCAGGATGACTTCATGCTTGCATGATGCTTATACAAAATTCTGACCATGACCAGAAATCTCAGACTCTTCGAAATCAGAGACTCCTCAGACAAGGAACTGTTTTTCCAATCTTGGTGAGCCCATGTGAATTAAAGCATCAGTTTCCTGTTCTTAACTGACAAGACTGGCACCCAGTGTGGTCTTCTGCCCATCTCTTCAGCATTCTTTAGTTGTAACGAGATTTTATTTGTGTTAGTGTTGCCTTTCTAGCTGCTCGATCCAGTCTGGCCAATGTCCTCTGACCTCTACTGACATCAACAAGGCATTTTTGTCCTGAGAACTGCCACTTACTGGATATTTTTTTCGTTTTCAGACTATTCTATGTAAACCCTAGAGATAGTTGTGTGAATCCCAGTAGATCAGGAATTTGGAAATACTCAGATCACCATCTGGCATCAACAACCATGCCAAGTTCGAAGTCACTTACATCACATTTCTTCCCCATTCTGATGCTTGAACTTGATCATGTCTACTTGACGAAATGCTTTGCTGCCATGTGATGTTTGTATTAACGAGCAACTAAATCGGAGTACCTAAAGAAGTGGCGGGTGAGTGTATGGAAAGGAAAACAACATAATATACACACGTGCACAAAATTGTTGGTCAATGAAAGAAAAACTCACAATGTTCACAGAAATAACTTTAATCTGACAAAAGTAATAATAAATAAGAATTCTATGAATGTTAACCAATGAAAGTCAGACATTGCTTTTCAACCATGCTTCAACGGAATTATAAAAAAAACTCATGGAACAGGCCTGGACAAAAATGATGGTACCCCTAACTTAATAGTTTGTTGCACAACCTTTTGAGGCAATCACTGCAATCAAACGATTCCTGTAACTGTCAATGAGACTTCTGCACCTCTCTGCAGGTATTTTGGCCCACTCCTCATGAGCAAGCTGCTCCAGTTGTTTCCGGTTTGAAGGGTGCCTTTTCCAGACAGCATGTTTCAGCTCCTTCCAAAGATGCTCAATAGGATTGAGGTCAGGGCTCATAGAAGGCCACTTTAGAATAGTCCAATGTTTTCCTCTTAGCCATTCTTGGGTGTTTTTAGCTGTGTGTTTTGGGTCATTGTCCTGTTGCAAGACCCATGACCTGCGACTGAGACCCAGCTTTCTGACACTGGCCAGCACATTTCTCCAGAATCCCATTCATTGTACCCTGCACAGATTCAAGACACCCTGTGCCAGATGCAGCAAAGCAGCCCCAGAACATAACAGAGCCTCCTCCATGTTTCACAGTACGGACAGTGTTCTTTTCTTGATATGCTTAATTTTTCCGTCTGTGAACATAGAGCTGATTTGCCTTGGCAAGAAGTTCCATTTTTGTCTCATCTGTCCATAGAACATTCTCCCAGAAGCTTTGTGGCTTGTAGTTTGGCATGTTCCAGTCTGGCTTTTTTATGATTTGTTTTCAACAATGGTGTCCTCCTTGGTCGTCTCCCATGTAGTCCACTTTGGCTCAAACAACGACGGATGGTGCGATCCGACACTGATGTTCCTTGAGCATGATGTTCACCTTGGATCTCTTTAGAAGTCTTTCTGGGCTCTTTTGTTACCATTCGGATTATCTGTCTGTTTGATTTGTCATCAATTTTCCTCCTGCGGCCACGTCCAAAGAGGTTGGCTACAGTCCCATGGATCTTAAATTTCTTAATAATATGTGCATTGTAGTCACAGGAACATCTAGCTGATTGGAAATGGTCTTATAGCCTTTACCTTTAACATGCTTGTCTATAATTTTCTTTCGAAATTCCTGAGACAACTCTTTCCTTCGCTTCCTCTGGTCCATGTTGAGTGTGGTACATACCATGTCACCAAACAACACAGTGACTACCTGGAGCCCTATATATAGACCCACTGACTGATTACAAGATTGTAGACACCTGTGATTCTAATTAGTGGACACACCTTGAATTAATGTCCCTTTGGTCACATTATTTTCAGTATTTTCTAGGGGTACCATCATTTTTGTCCAGGCCTGTTCCATGAGTTTATTTTTGTAAATAATTCTGTTGAAGCATGGTTGAAAAGCAATGTCTGACTTTCATTGGTTAACATTCATAGAATTTTTTAAAATGATTACTTTTGTCAGATTAAAGTTATTTATGTGACCATTGTGAGTTTTTCTTTCATTGACCGAAGGGTACCAACAATTTTGTCCACATGTGTATGACAGGTCAGTTTTCAGATAGAAACAAAACAACAACAAAAAAAAACCCCCTAATGTAGGCTCCTGGGTTTTGCATGAAAATAGACAGGAGCAAGTTACCAGAAGTACTCTGGCATATTCTCCATTATGCTCATTAAAACATCCAGCTGTTTTACTTAATCTGTATGAAACACTACTGATTTTTTCAAGAAGTTGTTTTTGTACCAAATATTGACAGTGTTTATTTTATTACTCTTTAGTGTTATTTACAGAAGCTTTTATGCCGAAATGTTTTCAAAAGCATTGTTTCTCAAGGCATTTTGTTTGTACTGTACTTCTTTGTTTGTACTGTGTATCTATCTATCTATTTACAAGATGTTTTTGGAAATAGTGAATGGTTTTGGACATAATACAGTAATGCAACACATACTGTATAAAACATTTGTACTTTTGCACAATGCTGTATATATAATGGTTCTTGATAACTATATAAATCTATAGAGTCCTTAGAGTTAACAATGTGTGCATACTGTACATACACATTGCACTGTGCACAAACCCTTAATTAAAAACATAATATTTGAAAACACTTAATATAAATTGGCCCCTGACCTCAAGTGTATTCATTAATTCAAGCAATAAAGACAGCTTGTTTCTTGCGTTTACCCAGCCTGATCCTAGACATTTTCATTTGTCCTGTACTACCAAAGATCTCCACTGGAGAGCACAATAACTCTACTGAGACTGTTGACAGCTGCACACGAGCCAAATAGGTCTCAGCAGGAGAATGCTTCACTGATTGAACTTAACATTAGATGAGGGATAGTAAAATGATGATATGAAGGTCACCATTTATACTTAAAAAAAAAAAATGGTATTCTAGGAATAGCCAGGCACAACAAAAACAAACTGATGTATCAGTGCTTTCCCATGGCACCAACATGACCTCTGGCTGCTTTGCATTTAAAAAGGGAAACAGCAGGACTACATCTAAATGACAGCAAGAAACCAAGAACTGCAGCTGGTTGGCAAATTCAAAAGGGATAAAGAGTGGCAGGATACCATGAAACATAAAAATTAGTGTGAAATGTTGCATCCAATGATTTTGCCGTTATGCAATGATAAAAGACGTACCACAGCGCAATGCTTAAACTCTTAATAAAATCTACCTGATACTATAATGTATTTATCTACAGTTCACTTTTATACAATGATATACTGTAAATGCTCCTCTTTTTAAATGGCCTTTAAATGGTTTCTGTTATTTCAGTTCATCTGATTATGCACTGCCATACAATCTCATATGCACCGGCATTACTGTTACTAATAAAGGACAATAAGTTTTTGCCTCTTAAGCAGGGCTTAGCACATGGGGAGAGAGCTGCTGTCTCCTTCTTCGGCTGGCACTGTGATGTACACCGGACAGATGATGAGAGTCAATGGTCAGCTTGCTCATTCTCTATAGCTGTCTCATCTCACACGGTGCCCGGCTTGATGCTCAGCTCAGCATTCCAAACCTGGCCAAGGTTTATCAGCAGACCAGACTCTGTTCTATGGCCATGTGATTCACAGGTTGGGTCTGACTGGGTAATGGCCCTGTGCAAACATGCACAGCTGCTAGGACATACTGAGCAAGCAAAGCTCCCTTAGTATCTGCCAAATCATATTACTATCAGTGTGCTGCCTACAGAGTGATACAAATCCACCCACACATAATACAGTGATAGTTTCACTCACCTGCAAAGGAGGTCCCAGACCTTGAGACTGGTCTGTCTTGTGTGCTGTTGAGTCTCTGCGTATGACTGCTGATGGGCTGTCTGGATAACCTCTGTCCTGTGAGTCTCTGGAGATCCAGCGAGATCCTGCAGGTCCACCAATATCACGCAGGGCCAGAGGGGAAATGTGCCCCCCAGTCATACCCCCATCTCCCCCTACTGCCTCTAGCTCCATCTCTGCCTCTAGCTCTGCCTCTTCCTTAGCCTCTTTGTTGCTCTCTTCCAGGTGCTTCATGAGGACAGCGATTACAACGTTGACCAACACAAATTGAGCCGTCAGCACGAAGGACACGAAGTAGATGGGAGACACCACTGTGTTGTAGCATGTGCCGTTGTCATGAGCACAGTCTCTCAGTGTATCCTGGAATGTACACATAGACACACGGACTTGCTTGCAAACTTGACAACACCAGCATAAATACTGTAAATCCAAGCTGATTAATTACAAGCCTTCTGTCTTTTACATTTGTGAAACAGCACAGCCTGTTCCTTTTGCCAGTATGCGTTAATATGCACAGGATTTGAACTAAAAAAAGGCCAAAAGCCTGTGCGTTTTATTAGCCTGAAAGTGATGAGGAGTACAGTGAGTACATGGGCAACTAAATATAATGGAAGGTATTACATATGTGTAAGGCCATTTCAGGGAAACCATTTAAATCTCATTAAATGAGAGAGATTCTCAGAGTTATGAGTCAGTATTTAAAAATAATGGGACAGCTTATCAAAAGTATGTCTAGCATTCCTGGCATAGAGTTGATTTTGCATTTTATTTTGTCTACACATTGCTGACAAGTTTTGCCTGTAAGAAGTTTTAATTTACTGATCATGTTGCACATGATATAACAGAATGCACACTTATATCCACGGACACAAAGTCTGGATTTACATACACTTTTGATGCTTTCCCTTCTCTAATTCATTATTATACTTGATGAGTAATTTTGCATTCATGTGTCTTCTGGGAAATCACAATTTATCAGAACGCGCCAGCAAGAATAAAGTCTTTATTGGGAATCTTAGTAAATCAGGTCCTTGTTGAAGACAACAATGACTTTTTATGTCTCCCCAGTGAGACCCATAAAGAGCTTGAGAAAAAAGACTGTGAACCTGGAACCTCAGACGATGTACAAAATGGTTAACCAGACATAATAAATGTACCTTCATAATGCCGTTCCAGTTGTCCCCAGTGGACACGCGGAACAGTAGGAGAAAGGCCATGCCAAAGTTCTTGAACGTGGCGTAGCGCCCAAGGCCCTCACAGGGATGCAAATCATCACATACTACAATTCAAACAGCATGAATCACAAATATGTTTACATTCTGTGCCGTAAAGAAGAGCATACAGTCTTAAAAAGGTTCATAAAAACCTGAATCCTACAGTAAATAGCTCTTTGGAGTTTCTCTCTGGAAAGCCCTTAAAGGTTTTTTTTTTTTTTTTACAGATGTGAAACCAAGGATTATGCTATCAGAGACAGTTCAAAGTAGAATGCCCGTAGGAATATGAGAACCCTTACTAGTTATTTTCTCTTTAAGACTGTACACTTCATATTCAGTAAATCCTAATATGACATTTCTCATACATACTGTATCTACACACATTTTGTAAGAGTTTTTGAAACACATTGAAAGAAAACTATCTAACTAATAGCCACCATTGACATATAAAATGAATTGAAATAAAGATTCGACAAGAGAGTCGTTTAGATGTTTGATGAAATAAAAACACAGATGGTGCATCATAAGCTCTCTATGATAATTGATAGATTCAGTTAATTACTATTGATGGGTTGTGCTTACTCAGATCACCGAATAGCTCTACTCCCAATGCTGCGAAGATAAAGAAGAGAAGCATGAAGAGAAGACCCAGATTCCCCACCTGTAGAGAAAGAGAGAGAGGGAGAGGGAGAGAGGAGAGCAGACTGAGACAGAGCGCCAGATCAGTGTTTCTGAAGCATAAAAGGACAGAAAGAACAGATCCAGAAACACCACCTCCTGAGAGCCAAGTAACAAGAGAGCTATGAAGTGAGAGAACTTCAAGTCCACTCCAAGCGATCAGAACTAAAAGTTCAAAGGTTCAGATTGGTTTTTGTATGGGATGCATGGGCTACACATACAAAGAAATAACCGTGTACTGTACATCACATGGATAATATCAGATAAGCAATTGAGGGAAATGAACACGGCAAATAAACTGAAAAATTCATTGTTCCAATCCATATCCAAAAAAGGATATATTTTCCTTGTCTATAGTTGGCTTTTTTTTCCCGCTTTAATGAAGCACACGGTTCCTGTGTACAGTACATTTCACGGGATGGTTATGAATCACTTCTATCCCCCTATCTCGGATATAATGTTTAAACTAGTGGCTTCCAGACACATATGACAGATGCAGAGATCTAAGGTTATGATAAATTATCCTCACAGTGCAGTTCTACTAGGTAAAGATCTATTTTTACAGCATGAAGTAACCCAAACAGGAACATCGAGTACTTGCGAATTATTTATTCACATTACTCATTCGGAATTGCTACATTATTTATTGAAATTATGACAGTGTCCTGTGGTGCAGCATGTACCCAAATCAAAAGGGCTTCATTGGGGAACCACAGGGCCCAACAGCATTAAAGACAGCATGCTGAGCTGCTGAGGTTTTTTTCCCCCCCGATTCCCTCCTGCTGTATTTGCTATCTTGCCATCGGTCCATATGTAGCATCGCTACTTCACTGACTATTGAAACAAGGCCAAGAGGAAAAGAAACAGGAGCTCGGCTCGGAGAAAGCGAATGATCTTATTGTACATGGGCTCGGCTGAAGGACAGACAACTGAGTGAGGGTATTACCTGAGGCAGGGCCTGGATCACAGTGTCCAGCAGAGCTCGCATTCCCACAGCCATCTTCAAGAGCTTTAACACTTAAAAGAAATAGAGAGGTTTGATAAGGTCATCTTAAATAAAATGTGTAATATATATATATATATTTTTTTTAAGTTGTGAAATAATGGTAGTGAGTAATGGACAAAGTAAAAGTCTGTGCTTTAATAGCTTTTTCCTGAGCTAGGCTAAGATGCTGAGGTTAGATGTGAGAATATTAATGTGATGCTTAAGAGAAAGAACAAATTAGAGACCTATAAAAAGAAGCAACCCTAGATTCTCCTGCTTGGAATTAAAGTCCCTGTCATTTTGGCGGTACTCTTAAATATTACAATTTTATGTAAATAGGTAGCACGCTTGTATTAATATTAGGGTTGTGATAATGATGGTTTGTAAGTGGGTTGCAGAGAGCCAGATGCCCCTGCTGATGCATGCATTGAGGACGGCTCTTGTGTTCATTGAGAGAACATCTCCAGGCATTGGAAGAGAGAGGCAGAATGCACATGTTATACATATTTTCTATCTCTCTCACACACACACACACACACACACACACACACACACACACACACACACACACACACACACACACACACACACACACACACACACACACACACAGTGTTTGAGGGTTGCCACCTTGTCTATTTTCATGGTATAATTCATATAAAACCCCCCAAATACAACAATTAATTATTAGGAGCTGAACAACTGGCCAAAACAGTGTGTGTGCATGTGCCCCGGTGTGCGTGCGTGTGCATGTGAGAGAGACAGAGAGAGAAGGATTCCGACTGACTTTCTCATTTCAGTAGCCATACAGATGCTGACAGCTAAAATAATCAGCAGGGTGGCACAAGTGATTGAATGCCAATTGCAGGCAACAAAAGCACTAAGAAGCGTAATCACCTCGGGCAATGCGTAGCACCCTCATGATACGTATGATGGTAGGGTTGATGGGTAGTGAGGCGTTGACCTCGATCTCCTCCAGAGTTATCCCCATAATGGACAGCAGTACGATAGCCAGATCCAACTGGTTCCACCTGCAGAACACAGGCGCATATTATTCAGCACAGCACATCAAATGGAAATTTAAAAAAAATGATAAGAATCCAATTTTCAGAATTGAATAAAGCATTATTTAAGATTCTTTAACCAAAGCATGTTGTCAAACCTCTCACCTGACCTCAGATTGACCCTGATATTTAGCACTTTAAAACTATTTGGTATATCTCAGTGAGACTACAAACTACTTGCCGAAGTATAAATCACTTCCTCTGAGGTCATGAATTTTAGCACTGTCACATATGAAGTCTTTTTAAGGCAAGCCAATTCCCAGAGGCCTGTACACCCGTGAAGGGGTCTTATCACAGATATGAGAAATATCTGAAGCAAAATTGATAACACAAATCCTTTCTATATTTCAGTCTGGCTTGATTACCAGGAGTACTCTGATCAAAGTGACCTGTACAGTCTTTGTGCATATATAAAACATTTTGCAGAAATAACGAGACAAGAACAGCTCAAAATAAATGATGACTATTGTTTTGTTTTTAAATTATCGTCCTTAATACTGCATTTATGAGATGGCCAGCCAACCGGTTGCAGAGAAGCAGATGTTTAGGCATTACAGTGCTCTTGCTCACTCACTCACTCACTCACTCTATAACACTTATGCTGTTCAGGGTCACGGGAAACCTGGCGCTTACCCAGGGGACTTGGGGCACAAGACCAGGTACACCCTGGATGGGGTGCCAATCCATCGCAGGGTACACAAGCACACACTCCTCAACACTACAGACACTATGGGCAGGGCACACAAGTTCACTTCACTCACACACTATGAAAAACGCTGATTTGGTTAAATGTCTTTCAGTTACAAAACTGTAAAGTCACATGAAGGTATCTGTGTATATATTAGGGACTTTGGTGCATTGAGACCAATCCAGTGCTTTGGGGTTAGTATGTCCAGATATTCAGTCTATAAATCAACAAAATTGCAGTTGTAAATTATTGCACTGCTCATTTAAGCAAATGGATTACAACAGAAAATTGGTTCCCTAACCAATAATTAGCTTTTTATTAGTACGACTCGTCTTGCACCTGTAATTTGACACTGATTAATAATGAAAGTGATTACCATGGTGTCAGGATTTCTCAGTCAGAAATATGTTTAACAATAAAACATTGTATAAATCTCCTCAGTACAGATGCATTTCATAAGCTATGTGAATATAATCAAATATTCATTCATTATTCAAATGTGTACAATAATATTCTGGTTATTTATAGAAGCCGTAATGGTTTTCCTTTAATACATTTTATTCCCTTATTTCCAAAGACAGAACACATTAAGTCAATGTTGATGTTATTTAAAGGCCTGCTTGTTTTTTCAGTTATCAAGGTTTGTATTAAATCAACATAATTTAATGCATCCATCAATTAGGCAAATGAGTATCAAACCACAATAAATATAATATAATAACTTATAGTAGAATGTGAATGAAAAAAACAATCTGAGCACAAATGGTGTAAAATATAACTTAAAAACAACTTAGATGCTATTTACATCAGTATGATTATTAATTCCATTACTCTTCTTTCAGACATCCTGGTGCATTCCATATATATATACTGTGTGTGTGTGTGTATATATATATATATATATATATATATATATATATATATTTTTTTTTTTTTTACAGACCTCACTCTGTATCTCATACCTGTCTTTGAAGAACCGTCTAAATCCAAATGCTACAAGTTTGAAGACGCACTCCAGCACAAAGATAACGGTGAAAATGTAGTTGCAGATTTTCAGTGCTTCATCGAGAATCTGCAAAACATTAAGATTTCAAAAGCATATCAATGTGAAGCATTTACAATTTTTTACTTCAAAAAGAGAAAGGATTTTCTTTTATCACTTTATAACATGCACCATGAACTATCACTAAGACAAATGATGTAAGAGAGGGTAAAAGTCTAAAATAGTCTTTATGGAGTTATCATTGTAAAATATTTATAAACAATTACGTCCATTACGTTAATATGTCAACTACTCTCAGGTGCGTCAATGAGTCTAAATATTTATTTTTGTCCCCGGTTTTGCAGGCTTATGATGGAATATGAGACTTTATCCCCCAAAATCTGAAACTGATCGTTCAGTAGTTCTTAAAAAACAAAGCACCTAATAAAATGGTGCTCTGTGTGCTGTGTCGGAGATAAATGTCTCACTACAGTGTGCGTGCACACACACACACACACACACACACACACACACACACACACACACACACACACACACACACACACACACACATACACACACACACACACACAAGAAATATCTGTCCATCCATCCATTCTATATCACTTAGCCTGTGCAGGCTCATGTAGGGCCTGACGACTATGCCAGGGGACATGGGGCAAACTCTGAATGGAGTACCAATACATTTCAAACACACCTTCATACCCAATCTCATTGTATGGGCAATTTCGAAAGCCCAAACAAACTAGACCACTTTAGACTGTGGGAGGAAACAAAATACCCAGAAGAAACCTGCTAATCACAGGAGAACCTGCAAACTCCATGCATGTCTGCTTTCTTGGAATTCTGTCTAATGTAGCAATAAAGTACCACTGAAGGTTCTTTTAAATAAGAATTTTCATCTAATCTGTTTCAAGTTCCTTTTTTCTCAAATATATAATTGTATTTAATGGGAAAATTTGCAGCTACACTGGTGCACTTACAAAGAATTATTTTAATTAGATGTTTGAATGGAGCAGGTGGTCATGAAGGTAGAGCATCTAACGCAGATAAAGTTGAAAATAATTTCACCCCATTACTTAGATTATATTATAATACAATTACGGAGTCCCTAAAATACCCTTTTATTGTATGCATAATTAATTTTATATGCACAATTTGTTTGATAATTTTCGTTCACTTTCATACAATTCGCTAGTGTTCTGGGGTTGACACTACAGCCAGAGACGAGATCAGATGTAAACAGGATACCACTGAAAGCTGGAAATGCTCCATATCATGACCTACTAGATTATACACACTAATTATACCCAGAACAAAAACGAACTCTTCCTCTCCCCCTTCCCACACTAAACTGCTAATAAAAACAGCCATCTATTTATAACCACAGGTCAGCATGAGCGAACTCTATTACCAACAGGGTCAAAGCCTGGGAAAGCCTCTGGCAGTGAAGAGCAGTAATGGGGGAGGTAAATACCAGCTTGTTGCGTAAAACATTGAGACAGATACTACAGCTCTGCCACTGATTTAGAGGCTCAGTCATCTGCATAACCATTAAGCTAGCATTCGGTTTCTGCTAAAGAAAAATAGGTATATGTGATGGAGACTTTGCTTCTGTCTGATTCCAATCTGAATAACTGGAATTAACTCAATAACTTCATTTTTTTCACCTTTCTTACACTTCTTCTTCTTTTAAATTTTTTTATAACTATCCTGTAAAAAGTGACCTTGGCTAAAACATTGGATAAAACATTATGATATTTTTCTGGTATAAAATTGGACATTAGTAATTAGAAAATGAGACAGTAGGAAATCTTGACTCCATGGGCCTACCTTGGGCTGCTGGTAGTGCTCCATGGACATAGTGATGACGTTGAGACCTATAACAATGGTGATGAAAAGATCCAGGTAGTGACTTGTGCACATCTTGTGGATGAGGCGACGGGTTGGAGAGTAGTCCGAGTAGTAAGGCTTACACTGAGCCTCTGTGATGAAGAACCATCAGGACCGAGGGGGCAAGGATGAGATTAGGTTACTTACAGAGGCACTTGTGAAGAAGAAGACACACATACCCATGAGAAAGAGGAAGAAGGAAAACAATAAAAGGAGAAGATTGAAGTCTGAAAAATGATACGGAAAACAATGTCCCCCTACAATCCTCAGGATCAGAGTCCAGGACAGGAGAGAGTTCCTGTCATTCATACTGTAGTCACTCCATCTCAAGAACACATACTGTACAAGGTTCAGATCCCAAATACTTGAATTGGTTTTTGAAAAGGTTTTGAAAGAAGCACAGTGTTGCTCTGTGACTTTTCAAGACTTTTAGTAAAATCCCATATTATTTAACATTAACCAGGTTCTACTTTTTTTTAGATCTTCAATATGAGGATGGCATGGGACAAAACAAGGGAGAGGTGGAAAGGCATAAAGGTCTGGCAGAGTAGCATGGATCTGGGAGCAGATTAATCCAGAACACAGACAGGGCTCCTGGCAACATCTGTGCTTCCCATTCTCCTGTCAGCCCACTACGTAGACTGTCCCTAAAACCCTGACTCTATGTGCCCAATCGCAAGAACAGGTGCTGCATGGTCCTGCTTTTTTAAATACTGCAACATCAACATTATTCATTTAGCTGCATGGCTGCTCCCTGCTGGATTTAATGTTTTCTGAGTGAAGGTAATCTGGAGCAAATTTAGAAGATGATAGTTCTTTCTGGGACAATAATACATAGACAAACTTTTTTTTTATTTAAATAAACACATACATCAATGTCTGGAGATTAATACCCCATGTGGATTTATGAAACTGACAGTGGATCTTGCTGTGGTTCCCTGCATTGGAGTCGCCTCCATGAAAGCATACTGGTAGCACAGCCTCCATGTCACAAAAAACGTGTTAATGTCTTTCTGTGTATTTACTAAAGAGCTTTAACTGTCTGCCATTTTGCAAACATTTGAAGACTGCACATTCCCTGTGGCATGAGGGCTTGGAACAGGATACTAGCTAGATCCGTACTGTGCATAATGAACACAGGGTCACAATATGGGCTCTGGCTTATATATTTCCTAACTAGAGCCATGTTTCTCATGTTCTCAAATGTGCTGACGTTAGATTTTCATAATTCCAAACTAAATGGCCCAACATGGTTGAAACTTTTCCCTACTTTTCATAGAACAGACCTCACGGCATACCATGCCTTTGTGATCGTTGCACTATAAAATCCGGGGGGACAAGCAAAGCAGGGCAGACTGCTCCAATTCTAGGGTGCTCGATTACTGAGACAGTTCAGAACCAGGGCATGGCGTCTCTTGGCAGGAGTGCTTTTCTGCTTACAGGTGCACCTGGCTGCTTTTGAAGTGGTCGGCTTCCATATGATCTCACTGCTGCTCTGCCTTCCTCTTGTCATCTTTGATGAGAAGCTCTCCCTCTCTTATTTTACTCTGGCAAATCATGCACACAAATATCCCCTCATCCACTCTCTTATTTAGAGAGATCGCTGTTTAAATAGACAGGCGAAAGAATTCTGCACACGTTTCTTTCAGCTAATGAGTACTGCACCAAGAACGCAGGGTTCTTCTGCATTGGCTCGTGTATTACATGGCCATTTAGTGGCTTGCCAATGAAGACTAAAGAAAGGAAACAAAGGTGCAAGGAGCCAAATTAGTCTCTAAACCCCAACCTTTCACTCCCACTCCCTGGAGAGGGTGAGAAGCTTGGCATGCCACATATGGAAAATGGATTAAATTTGGGTTCTTTTGGCAGAGGTGCCACTCTGATGTCAGCCTACTGAAATGCTTCAAAGCAAATGGCCATATAAGTATCAGCCAAGTCAGCTTTAAGGAGATTTAAGTAGTGAGAGAAAATGGTCTGAAGCTATTTTTAACCAATGAGGGAGAATAAAATAGTGGTATGGACTATAGCTCTGGGATCACTCCATCTCTGCCTCACGATACCATGACAGTGACTTAATGAGGCATTCTTTTGCTTAGACAGCAATTTTATTCCATTCACCCGAACATTTCAAATGAAATGTTTTTTTTTTTTTCTTTTTGAATGAAAGTTAAACAATGACTTACACTCATGAGTCACAAGACTTTGGTCAAGCATTAAGCTATTCAGTGCAATACCCATAAAGCTTGAGGAGAGGAGCTTTGATGCATTTCGTTGCCTCTGGTGTACACAGTACATTTAGAAAACATTGGCCCCATTTAAACCTAGGGCCATGAACCTCTTTTGGATCAGTGTAAAACGTAAACTATGTTGCCAGACCAATAAATTGTACTTCCAGTGGAAAGAAATAACACTGATGTTGATTTAGTTTATGATGGAAAAACTAGGCACATATCCAACATTTTTTTTTTTACTTTTTTTTTTTCAAAATAAAATCCAGGCCACTGTACACAGAAGCAATGCATCCACCGAGATGTTAAACGTTAACTTCTACCTCAAGAACTTGGACAGTTGGGAAATACAGACACAGTGTGATTCATCGTTATGAATATCACACATTAAACACCACACAATATTATGGAAAAGACAGTCATCAGGTTATAATGGTTGCATAAATGATTGTTGTAATGCATAATCCAAGGAAGAATTAATTGAAAATAAATAAATAAAATAAAAATAAAAAGCAGCCAATTTTTACTCTTATGAACAGAAGTGTATTATCGTGATATGTCTACTAAACCACCTGCTTTATATGCAGTGCACAGGAATTCATAATGTTCAAATTAAGATGTGAAGTCTATATTTTTATAATTGTCAGAATATGGTTTGAAATCTCCTTTCTCTGTGGTTTACAAGAGAAACACAATTTGTACATGTAATACTGTAAGTACATGTAATAAGTATATGCAATAGACAAAATGAGTTTTCATATACAGTATAAAGCTTAATGTTAAATAATGAAAAACACATTTTCATATAATGACTGACTGATTGTACTGTGTGTGTATTTTCCAATAGCTTGGGTATTCAATCAGCGTTTATTCGAATCCCGTACTTGCGTAAAAGTACAAAAGTACTCGCCTTTAAGTAGCAAAAGTACAGGGCTTGTATTAGCTCGCTCCTGCCTGATTATGAATGTGTTGTTTTCATCGCTGTCTGCAACCAGCTCCGGTTCAGATTTTAAACGCCTGATATAGTACATTATTAGACCTGACCCGAAGGAAAGGCCCATGCAATTGCTCAGGACAGGCAGCAGGTAACGCACTGTATGCAGAAATGTACTCAAGTAGAAGTACAGATATTTGCTTTACTTTCATGTGGAGTAAAAGTAAATAATATCCTCTAATAAAACTTCTCAAGTAAAGTACAGATACATATACATGAAATATGTACTTAAGCACAGTAATGAAGTGCATGTACTCAGTTACCTCCCACTTCTGCTTACCAGCAATTTTGAAAATGTGATTGAATCATACATTTCTGAAGGCCTTTGCAAAAGTGGAGAGAGTCTTGGGTGCAGAAGAGTTTAACACCCTCTTCTTATTTATTACATTGGAGCACACTTATGGCGGTTTCACATTGGGAACGAGTGATTCGTACAGTACCGTCCTCGGGAACAAATTGCTCTTTGATCTCCAGTCTCGGGCAGGCTGGAATATTTACACCCTCTGATACAGCAGGTGACAGTACAGTATGCACCTACTTGGTCTGTGAACCACCAACACGAGAAGAAAAAAACAAGGAAGTGAACTTTTGTCTGTTGTTATTGATATTAATCATTGATGAACTCTCGTGTGCCTTCGTAGTGTATCGGCTATGGCTGTGTAGGTCAGAGGATAAGATCGGTGCACACAGATTTCGGAGGAGACTCGCGGCACTGACAACGTCGAGCCCAAACAGTGACGAACTTCCTTTCTCGGGTACGATTGCTTCCACATTTGATTCGATTATTTCGCCCGAGTATGCTTTATCGTTCTCTGGATCACCTTTTCCAGTGGTTGAGTGAGTGACTCAAAAAAAAAAAATCAGACTTTGGGCTCGAGTGTTTTTGGAAACAATCCTGGGACCCCAATGTAAAAAAGCGCCCTTAGTCACCCATGTTGACAAGTACTGTATGACGACCAACACCCCTGCTCTGGTGAATGAATAGGAAAAGAATATGGGTGGGGTGAAGATACTTCAATTTCTGATTGATCAAAGAAGTAACACCAAGCACGAGTATTCCACTCCACGGGATATTTCTTTGTGACTGGCTGCTCTGTAAAAGAGCGGCTCTGTAGAATTGTGACAGCACTGGCATGAGAAAGGAGAAACTAATGAGCTGATATACTTTCAAATTCTACATCGCTGAAGACCTTTGCAAAAGTGGAAAGAGTCTGAAGCACAAGAGAGGTCATTGCTGGTTAGGATAAGGAGAAGAAAAGAAAAGAAAAGGACCTGCTGCATCTTTTTCAGTCCCTGTTGAGTGCGCAGACACCCTTAGCTACTTGATAATTATAGTTGAAAAGAAGGGGAGATGTATATGGTACCAAGGTGCAAAGATAAAGTATATCAAAAGCCAAGTGGTAGAAATGTGATATCTGCTTCTGGTCCTGAATCCACCAGTAACCGCTTCCTGAGGTTACACACAGAGCAGGAAAGCATGTTTTTTGCTTCATCTAAAAAAACTAAAACTGATTCAATACCCCATATAAACACATTCAGACACAGAAACACAATCATGTACAATACACAAGCTAATGGTAAACACACACATAGACACATTGGTCATATAGTTGTTGGTTTAAAATGAATCTTTTCTAAGTATATATTGCTTGTTTTCTTTTTATTCTACTTATTATACAGTCTGGTCTAGAGGTATTAGGACGCGTCACTATGTTTAGTATTTATGTCTCTGTACACCACCACAATGGGTTTGAAATGAAGGCCTGAACATACAACTGGACTTTCAGGTTGAATTTAAGGAATTTGAAAAAAGAATAACAGACATATTCTGTTTTTACAAAGTCCCTCCATTTTCACAAACTTAAATGTAATGGAACAAACTAACAATAGAGTTATTAGAGTTATTTGTGTTATTTCTTGAATCTAGAAACCTTTTCAGTCAATGAATGAATGGAACGCAAGGACAAAAGTTTCCTCAAGTTTTACCTTTGAGTCCTTCTTTTCTTGCTCCATATTCCTCTCTTCCAATCATCTTGGTACAAGTTTATTTTGTTCTTGAGTGCTACCAGATTAGCATTTTGAGGTAAACCCTCTGTAATTACATTCATGAAGGCATCTCTTGACAGTAGACTTTGACAGTGATACGCCTACCTCCTTCACAGAGTTCTTGACTTGGCTAAATGTTGCAAAGGGACGGAAAAAAGTCTACTTTTGTTATCTCTCAGGCCTTCAGTCTATTTTTTTTAAGAGTCTGCCAAATTGTTGATTTGGCCCCTCCTAAAGTTTCTTCTATCTCTCCCTCATCGGTTTTTCAGACAAAATGATGGACTTCTTTATGTGCATCGACACCTCTTTGGGCTGCGTATTAAGAGTCCCTGTGACAATTCAATTCGCAAAATGCCATTTCAGGACATGGGCAAATTCAACACGATTGTCATAGGAAAATAACAAGGAAACATCTTACCATGAAAACTTTGGGACTTTTTAAAAACGTTTTTTTTAAGCAATATTTTTTATTTAACCACTTGAATTCAAGCTGAAAGTCTAGACTTTAATCACATCTTGATTGCTTCATTTCAAATCCATTGTGCTGGTGAATAAAGGCAAACTTATGCAACACGTTATCTCATACGATGTATGACGTAATGCCTATAAAATAGAAGGTGCTTTTCTGTATCTTAATTGCTCTATATCTTTTATACTTTCATTCTCACTGAATTCGTTCTACAGGAGAACGTGATTGAGGACACACATAACTAGTGTAGCATTCATCGGACAGCAGTGAAAGAAAGCTGCTAGATTAATGTTACATGTAATGAATAAATGTTCATTACTTAAATATAGTCGGTATATCCAACTAACATAAGGCTGTTTTGAGATGTAGGATGTATTTGGAAGTGAACAGATGCAGTTTTTGTTTTTAATGGGCAGGCAAACAGCTTCTTTTTAGACTCAGTATTAAGAACTTGCTAAAAAAAAATGGCATGTGCCATTGAGAGTGCACTTTAAACTTCAAGTGAGATGAAACGCATGAGGATTGAGGATACTGAATAACTCTATGGAAGCAATAAAACGCATGAAACTGTCTAATAAAGCTAAAATAGTATAGAGTATATGCAAGGTGGAGTGCAGCCATATAACTTAATGATACATCTAGACAAACCTTTCATTCTTGTTTCATTTGTTAGAGATGATTTTGCCACACTAAAACATGTAATCAATAGTTTTTGTTTTGCAGAGTCAATGTCTGCTGGTCACTGACTCATTGTAAGAAGACGCATTCTAGCTGAGATGTATTAAAATACCAACATGTGATATCCTTTATGGTTTAGGATTACACGTTATGCCAGCACACACTGAATCAGAAGACAACTGAAAAAAAAAAAAAGACAAATGAACTTAATCATCAAACATGTTTCTGCTGATGTCCCAAATTCTCGGCTGCCCTGTTAACACAGATAAATCAGAGACAGTAAAGATAGGAGGATAGTGTGGCAAATGAAGGTGTTCAGACAAAGAAATATTGAAGCAAAATAAATCATGAGCCATATGTGTCAATGACAATAATGACAGAGCATAGTATAATAGAATCAAGACAGAATCGCACACACACACACACACACACACACACACACACACACACACACACACACACACACACACACACACACACACACACAGAAACACTTCACAATACGCACATAAACACAGAATCATGCTGGCAGATATGGCAGACATACCACACTTTCTTTCTGAGCCTGACGTGAAATGGCCGTTTAAGATGAAGGATGTATGGTGAAACATACACGGGGAGTGGAGAATGTAATGCAAAATGAAATTGATGAACCGCACAAGGCAGAGAAATTCTTCACTATTCAACACAAACGATAATACTCGTTTTATCCTCCTCTACAACTCATCAGCCTAACCTAGACATATGTACAGTACATTCCTCACTATTAACTGCATACTGTAACATCGGTTTCACTGTACGTATTAAACAACATGCCTTAAAAGGAAAAATAAATAATAAGCTCGGAGTTTGGGTGGTGGTGGTGGAGGGAGGGTCAATCAAGCAACAAAACAAAACAAAATTGTTGATTGGTCATATTATGTAGAAATGCATGTTCCAGATGAGATAACTATCTGCCTGAACACCCATCAGATAACAGACTACAAGCCATATCTCTAGTAGTTCACTTGTAGCTACTGCAATCAATCATGAAGTCATGAAGGATACAAAAAGAATTATTTCTGTCTTGTTCCAGAAGAAAATCTACAGCTCTGAATCAAGCATGCACTAAAACTGTCACAGATTACAAAAGTCAGTCTTTCACTGAACTGTCTCGTTTATTCTTCAGTACTGTATGTTGTCACCTGGGTAGTGGTACAGTACATGTGTCTGAATGCTAAACAACAAAGCAGAACAACAATGTGTAACAGGACTGTATGAACGGAGAAATCGTTTATTACCCTAAAAACTAGAAATAATGTACAAAGTACAAAGAAGTACAAAGAGGAATATCCATTCTGGGAATATTTCTACATGAGGATAAATCTTTCTGGCAATCATAAATTTAACTTTAAGTTATAACAGCTGCAATATAAACTAATTCCTGTGGATGTTGTTTTAAAAAAGCGAGAATTAATCCTGCATTGCAAATAAAATAAAGTATGGTGCAATTTGATATTCATCAATACCTGTATAATAAGAGAAGAGATGGGATATGAGTAAAGAAATGAATGAACTAAAGTACATTCCTAATTGGTTGCAGAATATCTCTTTCTATATTTATATGTAAGAAAATATCCTTAGACAGCTTTTAGTTATTCTGTGTATCAGATATATTCAAACAGAAGGGGGTGACAGGTTTGCAGTGACACTCATGTAAGGAGTGAGTGGGAAAATACTCAAAAAATGTATGTATTATATACAGAGTCAGGCAAAAAAAAAAAAAAACCCAGGAAAAGAAAAATACTATGATGTATATTATATTCATATAAAAGTAATTATCTTATTATTATTATTATTATTATTATTATAGTATTTTATATATACTATAATATATAATGGACAGTAGATCAAAGATCAAGTTTTTCTTTTCCTGAAGTGTGTGTGCATTTTTTTTTTTTGCTGCCTCTGTATACATATACGCGTGTGCGCGCGCACATACACACACACACACACACACACACACACACACACACACACACACACACACACACACACACACAGTATATGAAGAAATAACTTCTTTTTTTTTTTTACACCATTTCAAAAATGCAGAAAGATTTATTCAGATGTATGCTGTTTACTCAGACTATTTGTCATTAATTAACTTTTTAAAAATAATTTTTAATTAATAAAAATCTTAGTTAATTTGTCTATTTATAATAGTCTGCATCAGGGGCGGATCTAGAAAATTATTCATGGGGTGGCAAGGGGGTGGCATTAAAATTATGAGGGGTGGCAACAATGAAGCAAGCATCCTTGCATTGTTTTTGTGGATTCAAGGAACGCTATTTTTATTCGGTGTATACACTAGGGTGCACATTTTTACATTGTCCTATAAAAATGAATAAAGGCTGATGTGCGATTGACTTGAACCTGATATCTGGATTGGAACGTCAGATAAATTAAAAAACTCTTTTATTTTTAGAACACTAGGACACTAGTGCTGGGGTGGCAAATGGGGTGGCGAGGCTTTTTCTTAGGGTGGCAATTGCCACCCCGTGCCACCCCGGTAGATCCGCCCCTGGTCTGCATAATTGAGGTTTATTCTAACAAATAAGGCAATTGCTTCACTTAAAGAAAATGATTTTAACTTTACATTTAGGTTCTCACTGTAACTAGCAACTTTTAAAATTGATACACTACCGTGACATGAAAGAATTTAATGTACTTAATTATTAAGTAATGGTTACAGATTTCATAAAGAAAGTCTTAATTTTCTACTTGTAGTTAAATTTCAGTAATTGCAGCAGGAGATTTTAGATTTTAAAAACAACCTACCAAAACATTTTCTTGATAATTTGTCTATTTATTACATAATAATAATAATAATAATAATAATGTCATTTTTTTTGTCAAGGGGTACTAAAAGTATAAGTAATAAAAAAATATATAAATTAAATATTATTTAAATTCCTTACATCAAAACCACATTGTCGCCAAATCAAATTATTTTACAATTCTAAAGGATTTTAAAAAAAATGATTCTCTTTAGATTTATTATATTTAAGATTGCATATAAACATTATATAGTATTTGATTCTTACAGTAGCTGCTGCTTTGCCTTTAAACAGCAAAGTGATGCTTTACATATCAACATAACAATGGAATGTAATTACAATAAAATTAGATGCCACTGAATTTGTAATACATTTCAGGTATTTCATTGTGTTTCTCTATTTTTGCATTGCAAATGCATCACATTATCCTTTAGTGTTATCTGGCAATAAGAGAGGGTTACTGTATTACAAAACACAATACCTGTCAAAACTTTCTCCTGAAAATCTAAACAAGAGCTTGTTTAATATTGTTTATTACTTTTGGAATACATGTTGCTGGTGTGGATCAATAAATGTCAAACCACACCAAAAAAAAAAAAAAATGAATTGATAATGTCATTTTGTTAAATTAGAAATTCCTCTTTTTTAAAGCTTTTACCGACTGTTCATTCACGAGAAAAGAATACAAATGCCTTGGGTTTCTTTGCCAAATCCAAAAATGCTGAAAGCTGATAGAAAACATAACATAACTCTGCCAAGAATATTTGCTTGGTCATTATTTCCTAGCTTACAAGGCAATCAATACAAGATTTGTTTAGTACTGTACATTGTGTCTAATCATAATCGAGCTCCATTTGCCATAGTAGATCTGCTTACTTTTTTCCCCCTCACACAGTATGAGCTTTAAGTATTCAGCTTGCCAGGCAAAATCCTCTTGCAGAAATCAAAGCTATAGTAAAGAATAAGAATGCATTCCTACAGGTCGTACATTACAGACTACACATATTAATGTGAGAATTAACCTGAAGCCCAAAAATTTATATTTCACTGAAGTTTTGTTCTAAAAATTAAATATTTATTTTATCGACGTAAACAGGCACACATGAAAAGGCACACGTGAAAGACTGTGCCATCTGATGAACTGGAACAGAGATTGGCGGAGTCTTTCTAATCAAAAATGCTCTACAGAATGAATGGGCAAGAAGTCCCACAGAAACACTCCAGAATCTTTTGGACAGCCTTAAAAGAAGAGTGGAAGTTGTTATAGCTGTAAAAGAGGGATCGACTCCACATTGAAGTGTATGTATTTAGATACAATGATTATTGCAGGTTTGAACAAAAACTTTAGTCCATTTAGTGTATTTGATGTGATCGCCAACACACAGCACAGCTGCAGCAGACGAAAGAGAGGAATGGGAGCTAACAGAAACAGACAGATTGGGGTGAGAAAGTCTCTTCTACAGAAGCTACTGTATGCAGAATCCTCGAGCCTGCTCAAGGTAAGTGCAGGCCAAGCTAATTAACACTGTTTGCTCATTAGGAACTAAACAGGGCTTGTCAAATGTCCACTGAGAAAGCAAAGACGTAATTCAGATATTATGTGTATGCAGCATTCCTGTACAGTACATCATAGCCCGCCTTCAGAACTGTGTAGCTGGATACAGCATGTACACTGTAAATGAAGTTGTGTTGGTTAAACTAAACACTAAACCAGGTATGTTTTAATGAAGTACAAAAAGAATAACACAAATTAAAAGAAATACTGTGAATGGTTGAAGGGATTTGGGAATAGAGCAAAGTAATTTAGAGAAGTGAAGAGGTGTGTGAGTTTATTGCGGATTGCTGCAGCTGAAAACGTGGATTTCCTCAGGCACTGACAATGACAGACAGAACAGAAGGCTCTCAGTTTGACTACAAACAATGCCAATACTTACAGGCGCTGACAATGACAGACAGAGCAGAGGGTTCTCGGTTTAAACGGAGGCAAAACACCAGGAGGTGCTGAGCATACCCTTATGAGCCACCCTGAACAGTGCTGCTAGCATCAACAAACGATTCTAGTTGATTGTAACATATGCACTGAAAGACCTACATTTCAACTTTTGACTTTCATTACAATTACTCTACGAGCTTACTTTTGCCAGCATTTACTAGACTCTTTTCTTTTTCTTGTTTGTGCTTGGATACATACTTACATATTAAAAATGCATATTTCTGCATAGAAGTTTTCTGCATAGAAAACTGACACTCACATGAGGGCTATGTGGTTTTACAGTAGACCCAAAAAACTTTCTAAAGTTGTGAAGTTATTTATTAGTGTTGTTTTTTTATTTGTGATGGTGCAAAAATAATAGCACACTATTGCTCTTGTGTTAAATCTATACGGAAAAACATACTGTAACAAGCAGCATTCAAATCTCGGTTCCCAACAATGCACATATCTAACTTAACTTGGATTTCTGCAACACTTCTTACATTGAAAGTTTAATATTTAAGTACAATTATGACAAAACATTTCATTTAATTTTATGCCAACTTGAGTTGAGTAAATGAGTAACATTACATGATTTTCAAGATTGTGCTATGGATCATGTCCATATTATTATCATCTGCTAAATGCTTACATTATTAACCATTAAGGTCTGAGTCAATGTTGCATTGTAGTACCAATCACGTATGTACCTGTAAATGATTATGTACTTCAAACTACCATGTAAAATCTAGAGATAACTGTTAAAATATTTAAAGGTCTAACTGCATATACAGTATTCATCACACAAAATGTGTAAAATGTGTTTTGTATGAAGACCCCTACTATGGTATTTCCAAGTACCCAACTTTATGTTACTCTCAATAAACCCTCACGTTCTACATTCCAACACTTTCCAACACTTTCCAACTGTTTTAAATTCAAAGGAGGGTGCATTCTCAGACAACAACATACACAACAACAACAACAGCCACTGTTTGGTCTAGTTGTCCGGTCGGTATCGCAACCTGTTTTCTTTTACAATTGATGCAGCCATGGCTGTAAGTGAAATAATTGCAGAAATCACAAGTTGTTACTGTTACATTTCTGATTGAAGCACATACATCACATAGATAGGTGAGTTGTCACACAATCATGCAGTCTCTGAACAACTGAACACCGATGAGTGTTGTGGTGTGGAGTGGCGGGGTGCATGGGCGTCGCTAGACCCCGTTTACTGGGACATGTTGCCCCAGTATTCATCTGCGGTCTCTCATTAAAATCTCAAATTTGAATTTTAGCAAAATTTGTCAGTGGATTAACTTACATTGACAATAAAATTAAGGATGGTTTTTATCCACAATGTCAAAGCAACATGGTTAACCCAAAATACAAGCACCTTGCGATCCAGGTCAATATACTGCACAGTACCACGGCATGCATGCGCACCAGTGATACTGCAATGGGACTAAAGTAAGTTTTACAGTATAAATAATATTCATTATCTTATTTCGACCCAAAACATGTTTCAAGCATGCAACAGGCATTAAAGAAAAAATAAATAAATTGTGATTATAGTAAATGGGGGCCTTGTTCCCCAGTAGAGCCTTATGTCTAGCAACGCCCCTGGTGTGGTGTGTGCTGTTAGAACACCTCACTACAGTATATCACTACAATCGTGAAAATAGTGATAACCGGTGAAAACAGGTTACATCACAATACAAAGCGAGCACTGACCAATGACACCCAAAACAGATATTTCATAGGCAGACAAATTACATAACACTAGACGTTATCGGTTAAACTTTTTCCCTCACAGTCAGACACAATGCTTCACAATAGGGGCAAAGGCGAAAGCATAGTCTAACACTTGATTTATATCCAGCACCTACTGCAGACTGATGCGTTATTACATTTAAGCCATTTTGGTTACAGTCTGAGAAAATTCCTGTATTCGGTTACAAACGGATAAAAGCTACATAATAGTTTGCAAAGTGCTATTGATTTTAAAGAGAGCTTCTCATTTGTTTTCTCACCTCCTTCTATCTCTCACTTTAGCTGTCTGTCTCCCCAGTGTGAGCGTGAGGTTTAGCTGGTAGGAGCCAGCAATGCTGGTGGACAGGTGATGAGTTTAGAACCAATTACATACACACAAGTCAAGTACAAGTCCACAGACAATTCTCACAGGATTAGATGAACTGATGCCTTGAACTGGTGAAGGTGCCTTCCCTCATACTACCCTATTGCCAAAGCCCCTTAAACACCACCACCACCACCACGGTGAACACAAAGACATGCCAGAAATACTCTGTACCTGTCACTCCGCTCTCAGGACTGGACCAACTGACACCCGTCAGCATTACATCTAAAAGAATGAGACCATGTTAATCAGACGAGGCCTGGGAAGCCTACTGAAGGAGCTGATGTGCAGTATAAGTAGAAAAGGAGAGTGAATGTTCAGTGAGAATGTGTTAGTGACACAGCCTCGCTCGTAGCTATTTCCAATTATTCTGAGTCCAACTCTAGTTATCAGTAGCTCTGCTGCTTTCGCTTCTTTAAAATTCAAACAATGGAGAGTTTTTTTTTTTGTTGTTGTTGTTTTTTTTTAGTTTTCATCTTTTCAATCTATACAAACAATAAAATAGGTTTTAACACTGGGAAC
This sequence comes from Clarias fuscus, assembly GCA_030347435.1. Classification (NCBI taxonomy): domain Eukaryota; kingdom Metazoa; phylum Chordata; class Actinopteri; order Siluriformes; family Clariidae; genus Clarias; species Clarias fuscus. Next base: position 16,466,120 of record CM059220.1, read on the forward strand.
ACTGGGAACACTGGGAACACTATACAACTATAACATTTTTCAATCCAAAACTAACTAAATCAACAACCAATGAACTGAAGAGCAAAAAGAAACTGAAACCTTCGAAGAAGATGGAAAATGAGGTATATCCCTTATAATAAATGTCTAAACCATTTGAATAAAGAAAAGCATGAATTAAATCTGAATATTTATGAATTTAAACAGAAACTCCTGCAGCTGTCATTTAGAAGAAAGAGAAGAAGACTGACAGCAGCGGGTCCTGTAATAATAATATCTCTCTGTGCGTGTGTGTTTGAGTTACTTGTGTAGTGGTTCCACTACTTTTCAGTTACTCATCACCTGTCATTCAGTATATTTTCATCTGTATTTCTCAAGGGTGCAAACTGTCTGCTATCATTTTGTTGAATAGTATGCTGCCAAACCTCCATCATCACACTCAGGGTTTCTTTAGTGCTGAAAATAGTAGGCAGTTTACTTAGAAAAAAGAAAAAAAAAAGATTTAAACTGAAATTCCGAACTTGTACTGTAGGACCTAGCCAACTGTTTCACTAAACAGTGCAAAACTAAAGAATGTTGTTTACCACTGCCCTGCATGCATGGGAAGAGCAGACTTGGCAGATCCCTGGGACAGGAATATACCACACACCCTGCTCTCTGTAAGGATTCAGGCTGGCATGCAGGCCATGGGACATGCTCGAGCTACGTTCCCAGGCAGACAGGATCAGGCTGGGAAAAAAAAAAGAAGGGGATTGTCCTAGCTACACGTCGGCCCGGGCATTTCATTCACTGCACGCCGGTCATTCTGATTAGCGCTAGCGTTGAATTGAGCGTCAAATCTAACGGCCAAGCAGGACTCAGAAAGATGTGGAAAGACTACCGACCAGCCAGCTCCTTCTCCTTACTCCTTCTCTTTTTCTCCATCCGTTTCATGCGTTTCTCTTCACGCCGCTTGGCCTCCTCGGCTTCCTGGTGCCGTCGACACTTGTGGAAGTTCTCTACCACCACACCCACGAACATATTGAGCACAAAAAAAGCCACGATCAACAGGAAAGAGATGAAGTACAGCAGCATCCACGGGTTGTGGTTCATTATAGGCTGAAACACACAGATTTATAAAATTGATGAACACAGTAATGAAAATGGATGTACCTTGTGTGAGACATTTAGGTGTTTGTCTGTAATCACAGTAATCGCATTCTTGGAAAGGTACGTGTTACTGAAAAATGACATTAATATCAAAATTCCAAAATCAAATATATGAATGCATTGGCCGATGCTGTACCAGAAATGAGACCGGCAATTACAATAAAACTAATAGAGAAATAATGAAAAAGCTTCAGAAATCTCAAGTGTAAAATAGACATCATTTAATGAAAGTATGTTATGCTTGCCAGGTACCTGCTGATCAACCCCTACTGCATCTAGTCCATCATACATAATGTCCACCCAGCCATCCTTAGAGGCCAGTACAAAAAGAGACATCAGCGCCTGATGAAACACAAAACAAAAAACATTTTTTATGTTGAAAACACTGTACTTTACTAGGCTTAAAGTATGTGTAGCTAAATGCTTACCTGTCCCAGGTTGTCAAAGTTGTACTTGTGCCTAACCCACTTGTATTTAGCAAGAAGGCAGTCAGATTTATTTGTTATATTTTTTGGGTCCTCCCCTTGGCACACGTAGAACTTTCCCTTGAACAGCTGTTCGGAGAAAAAAACGAGAACGCTACACATTCAAGAGTCATTTACATCTTTAAGACACTTCAGACTCAGGACCAATCTCCTTGCACATTATAGCATGGCTTTCCACAGAGTCGTTATAAAAATTTTTTAAAACCGTGTAACAGATCGCTATAGGAGCATGTTGATGAATGTTTAAAGGGCATGTCATTGGTTTAACATAGCTGACATGTCGACTAGAAAAATAAGACTGACATTTTAAAAAGCAAAGTCTGGTAATTGACTTGTGTACCCTCTACTATTCAGAATCAGAAATGCCACCATAGTTCTAATATTACATGTGCATGCATGCAGGAGTATGTAAAAAGACTAGTGGACAAACAGTTGGTCTCTCTATTAGCTTAGGAGAGTCATGGATGTTTCATAAAAGTTGATACTAGAATAGAAAAGGGTAGATTCTGACCCAGGTACCTCATGACCCCAGTCATATACAGTACTCCTCTCATGTATCTCCTTTGTCAGTATAATGATCCTTTTTTGAGGTCTGTATAGAGTTAAACCCACTGGGTTCTTGGAATTTATGACTTTAGGCCTTTATGATAAAGGCATAACTTATGTCAGTGATCACGGTCACGGTACCCAAGACAGTCTTGTCGCTATACAATATACAGTAGAATACACATTTGAGGCATGTACAGTAATTACACAAAAGTCTTAAGCCACCCCTTGTGTCTTTTTCAGAAATGGCAACAAAACTTTTCAGACTGAAAAGTGCTGAAAGACGCAATTTAAAAATTGCTTGTTTGTGTAATAACCTCAGCAGCAACCTCATTTCCCCATCTCATCTGTTCCAACCACTCAGCATCACCAGTATACTAATCACCTGTCATCATCTGCACCTGATTTTCACGGGTTATTGCCTTTTGTCATATTTTTTATGCTTGAATGATTAATACGTTACTGTGTAACTTAACAAACAAAATACATTCATCTGAGACTGGTCAGGTACAGGGCCTGGCCTAAAAATGAGAGCCATTAACTTGGCAAAAAAAGAGGTAGCGTAAAAAGCTTGGATACCTATTTCTTTAAGACGACATTCAAAATACAAAAAGGTTTGACTTTTTGGAAGCAAAATATGAAACAAATGAGCAGTGGCTCAAGACTTTTGCACAGTACTGTAGATATCATAAGGCTCATATCATAAGTTTTATTTTCTTCATAATATGAAAGCATTACAGTAGAGAAACATTAATTCACCTGAACCCCCAAGATGCCAAAAATAATGAAGAAAGCACAGCAGATGACCACGATGTTTCCAATTGGTTTAAGGGACGACATCAGAGTTTCAACCACCAACTTGAGCCCGGGAGCCCTGCTGATCACCCTAAAGAGGAGACAAGCCACAAAACTGATTATAATCTTCAGTAACAAGGCAGAAGGCTACATCTTCATTGGAAAAGTGAATAGATAAAGTGCATTGAGAAAACAGGTGGGTACAGTACATTAGGCTACACGAGCAAATGCATTGGAGGACACACGATCATTAAGTAGGTTACAGAATGATCATGCCAAGGAAAAGTGTGTGTGTGTGTGCAGATGGCAGGATGATGCCCACTATCCAGAACTGATTTGTGCCCACTCTCCATCAGTAGCCCTGTTCCAGCCAGCAGAATGATCAAGATGAGATCTGTATTCCCACTACAACTATAAGCTCTGTTTTTCTACAATACCTATTATACAAAGAAGAGGAGTTTGGCAATTAACACAGAAAATGTGACTCCTCAACTTACACTTTCAGCTTGTTACCAACATACCATGCCTTTACAAAATATCTGTCATATCCAACAAAGAAAAGAGACAGTCGTCAGTATAGCAGTGTGGCATAATTATTAACAGCAAGACAGCTGGAGCATCAGCAGAGCTGTCATCTGCTTGTGGTGGGCCAGTGCACACAGAAACACAGAAACACCCACACACAATAACATGCAAAGACATAGCATGAGAGAGAGAGAGAGAGAGAGAGAGAGAGAGAGAGAGAGAGAGATTTTCATGAAATATAATTCGAGTGCTCAGCTCCTGACAGCACATGGACTGGCGATTTACAAAGTTTTAAAAGGTACTGCTGAATTCTTAGACTGCATGCTATAGCAGAATCGGAAACATGCCAGTTGTCTTTTGTTAATCTGAAGAATAAAGGCTGCATTACTCTTCGTCTAGCAACCAGGCTTCCCTGTGAGAGCTCTAGGCTAGTACAGTACAGCAGCATCCTGATTTGATCCTGGGCTTTAATCTCCTTAAGAAGTGCCCTATGATTATATCAGTGCCAGAAGATGAGAGGAAAGACCATGATAAAGAGACAAATCTCATTTAGTCAAAGCAATCAGTCGAGGAAAAAAAACGACCCTAAGAGCGTTCCAACAACAAATGATTTCCTCTTTCCTCTGGTTCACATTGTGTCTTCGGAAAGCCTGGGCATTTATATTAGATTGGACCGTCAGAAGATGTTAGAGTGGGATGTGATAATGTCGCAAAAATGGAATTGACTAGCGATGAGAAGGATCCACAGCTAGAGACCTTTACTGATCTGTGACACTTTTGTGTTCAGGCATATGCTCTGTACGAGAGTTTACCCTTTACCTGCAGAGGGCGCTGTTGTCTGAGATGAAGACGCGTGTTTATAAGCGGCCACACAACAAATGATGATAAGACAGAATAAGCACCTCAACAAAGAGGTCTTGAAGAGAGCAGCTGACATGAAGCTGATACTGTAAAGGATTTTGGTTTTTTGAGCAAAAAGTCTGTTGAATATATAAGACCACAAGAGAAGTTGGATCACTTCTAGTGAAGCTTAATGCGCTGCCCCAGCTTGGGGAGAATCATCAATATGGAGCAGACAGAAATTTAGAGTAAGCACTTGTTGGCAAATCCCAGCGGGAAGTATAAGGAGAACTCGGTCAAGCGTGAAGGGACTGGTAAAAACACAGAGGCTCCTGAATGGAACTTTGTTTACAGGTTTTGCCGCAACAGCGTGGCTTCTGCCGTCCCATGTGAAACATGATACGTGTTCACTGTATTCAGGTTCAGTCTTCCATACACAGATCATCTCAGTGTATCAGTGATCAGTGTAATAGGACAAGTACAATATGGAGGGTCTACTCTTTTTTTTTTTTTTTTTAGCTATTTATGTTACATTGGCTTTTCTGTGGGATCGGACTGAACAAACTGGCCTTTGTTGCCCATGGGCATGGGTGAGCCTTGGGTACCCATGATCTTGTCACCAGTTTACTAGTACTGTATATAATCCAGGTGATTTTAATGTGTTAATGTTATGGCTGATCGTTGTAACTTAAACCACTGAGACCAAGTGAAAAAGTGAATTATGTATTAGTGTGAGTATGTACAGTATGAATAAACTTTGTAAGCAACACATATTGACCACTCTGCCTGCATGACAGTAAAAACTCGTTGCTCACAAAATCTTTTAGTTGCATCTGTACTTCCCTGTTGGACATTTCTAGTCTGGGTGCCTTATATTTATCACTCATTCACTCACTCACTTGTCTATATCGCTTTATCGTGTGTACAGGGTTGTGGGGGGCCTGGAGCCTTTCCCAGGAGACTTAGGGCATGGGGAAAACCCTGGACAGAGTGCCAAACCATTGCAAAGGACACACACAGGCAATTTGAGAATTACCGATTACTGTAGCCTAATCTGCATGTTTTTGGAAAGGAAACCGGAGTACCCGGAGGAAACCTACCAAGCATGTGGAGAACATGCAAACTTCATGCGAGAATCAAACCTGGACCCTGGAGGTGCAAGGCAACAGTGCTAACCACTAAGCCACCGTTCCGCCACCGTATCTTTATTTATTTAAGGTCAAGACTGTATACACACGTGGACAAAATTGTTGGTACTCTTCGGTCAATGAAAGAAAAACTCACAGTGGTCACAGAAATAACTTTAATCTGACAAAAGTAATAATAAATAAGAATTCTATGAATGTTAACCAATGAAAGTCAGACATTGCTTTTCAACCATGCTTCAACAGAATTATTTAAAAAAATGAACTCATAGAACAGGCCTGGACAAAAATGATGGTACCCCTAACTTAATAGTTTGTTGCACAACCTTTTGAGGCAATCACTGCAATCAAACGATTCCTGTAACTGTCAATGAGACTTCTGCACCTCTCTGCAAGTATTTTGGCCCACTCCTCATGAGCAAGCTGCTCCAGTTGTTTCCGGTTTGAAGGGTGCCTTTTCCAGACAGCATGTTTCAGCTCCTTCCAAAGATGCTCAATAGGATTGAGGTCAGGGCTCATAGAAGGCCACTTTGGAATAGTCCAATGTTTTCCTCTTAGCCATTCTTGGGTGTTTTTAGCTGTGTGTTTTGGGTCATTGTCCTGTTGCAAGACCCATGACCTGCGACTGAGACCCAGCTTTCTGACACTGGCCAGCACATTTCTCTCTAGAATCTCTTGATAGTCTTGAGATTTCATTGTACCCTGCACAGATTCAAGACACCCTGTGCCAGATGCAGCAAAGCAGCCCCAGAACATAACAGAGCCTCCTCCATGTTTCACAGTAGGGACAGTGTTCTTTTCTTGATATGCTTAATCTTTCCGTCTGTGAACATAGAGCTGATGTGCCTTGGCAAAAAGTTCCAGAGGACATTCTCCCAGAAGCTTTGTGGCTTGTCAACATGTAGTTTGGCATATTCCAGTCTGGCTTTTTTATGATTTGTTTTCAACAATGGTGTCCTCCTTGGTCGTCTCCCATGTAGTCCACTTTGGCTCAAACAAGTTCACCTTGGATCTCTTTAGAAGTCTTTCTGGGCTCTTTTGTTACCATTCGGATTATCCGTCTGTTTGATTTGTCATCAATTTTCCTCCTGCGGCCACGTCCAGGGAGGTTGGCTACAGTCCCATGGATCTTAAATTTCTGAATAATATGTGCAACTGTAGTCACAGGAACATCTAGCTGATTGGAAATGGTCTTATAGCCTTTACCTTTAACATGCTTGTCTATAATTTTCTTTCGAATCTCCTGAGACAACTCTTTCCTTCGCTTCCTCTGGTCCATGTTGAGTGTGGTACATACCATGTCACCAAACAACAACACAGTGACTACCTGGAGCCCTATACAGTATATAGGCCCACTGACTGATTACAAGATTGTAGACACCTGTGGTGCTAATTAGTGGACACACCTTGAATTAACATGTCCCTTTGGTCACATTATTTTCAGTATTTTCTAGGGGTACCATCATTTTTGTCCAGGCCTGTTCCATGAGTTTATTTTTGTAAATAATTCTGTTGAAGCCTGGTTGAAAAGCAATGTCTTTCAACTTTCATTGGTTAACATTCATAGAATTTTTTTAAATGATTACTTTTGTCAGATTAAAGTTATTTATGTGACCATTGTGAGTTTTTCTTTCATTGACCGAAGGGTACCAACAATATTGTCCACGTGTGTATACAGTATATTAAATGCAGCGCAGAGATACATTATGGATAGAGTTTAATAATCACTCTATTGTCTGTCATGACTTTCCTTCTCTCCTGTCTTCGTCCCTCACTTCAGAACACACTCAATTAATCTTGAGAAATTACAATTTTAGAGGCAAAAACAATTACATAAGCAATTACCTAGAAACAATAACGGATTAAAGACATCTCCAGAGAACCTGAGAATGCAACTAATCACACCAGAATACAAAACCAATTGAACCCATCCGTGTACCTTCCATTTTGTTATCCTTCCTCTTGTTAATTACAGGAACGACACGATACAATACAACTCACTCATTTCACCGCATCTGTGGCGACATTAACTGAATAAATGAATCAGAGACAAGATGAGCACGCCCAACATCAAAAATTAAGAGGTGATAATGAGAAATGCAGAGTGGGGTACCAGGATCTACAGTATACATCATACTGTATGCTGGAGATATTAAAAGAGTCAAAGCTGTAAGAGATATGAATGTGAGCACAACGATTAGCACATCATGTTAAGGTTGATTTATACACACTGGTGGCATTTTGTGTAACACATAGCAAACCTGTGAAACAGAGGACCGGTACATGTGAATGAGTATGTGGCTGCACACCGCTGCACACATACTGTATCAAATTCATTTTCCTACGCTTCACTGCAATGAAACTATTAATATCTCTGACGAGGCATGGTCACAAACAAACGCACAGGCAGTCACAAAGTAAAACACTTAGCAGCCCACATATGGTATAGATTACCCAGCCCTCCCTGCACCAGGCACATCGTTACTGGGGCAGCTGAGCTTGTGCTGCGGAGACTTTTTATGACTTTGTCTTTCTTTTGATTTCAACTTGGACTCCATGGCTGAGTGTATTAACATAAAACCCAGAGAGTGAAGAAAGGTTTAAAAGTCAAGTAAAACTTTGAAAGGTGTCCAGTAATGCTGAAGCCCGCATGCAAGCAGTAAAAAGCTCTAAAGCGGAGAGTTTTGGCTGCCTGGCTTGGCTGTGTGCGAGAATAACACACCTTTGTAATGTGAAATCTGCAATGCTGAAGAAAGCAACACACGGCACAAGAAGTTTTATTCACATGGCTTTTGCTACTTCAGGAAATCTGATGTGTATAACAAAGGACTGGGTCCTTACACAATAACAAGGGACAATGGCGTTAACGATAGACTGATGTGTGTGAGCATGTGTGGTCTTATAAGGATAGTTTAAAAGTATAATTAAATTGATTTTGCCTGCAAATAAGGTTTTTAACCCAAAATCTGAACCCCTCCCCATGAATCAACAACCCCTTAATACACAAACTACACACACTACGGTTAGAACTTCTAACTGCTAGTTGTGATACTTTCTGAATTAAAAACCAGCATCAGTGACAAGCATATAGAGGTACTTCCTTGCTCTAAGTGTTTATAAACATTGGTGGTCAGTTGTTTTTTTTTACTTAATTTACAGCACCTGTGTTGTAGACACCGAGTCCTTTTAACCGATATTTCATTGACAGCTGCCAGAATCTGAGAAGCGCCTTCATCACAAATTAGAGTAAAATACTGTAAATCACCGACCTCACATTTAAATAAAGCAGTGCTAGTAATTAAATCAGCTATAACTCACAGTAAGATGCACTCAGCACTTTTACCTCCACTGCTGGCCTCGTATCACTATTAGGAAAAAAGGTTCCTCTGATGGACATCATCATAAAAATGAATAAAGACACATGCAGATTTTCCTCTGTGATGTCTCTCTGAAAGCATGATCATCCACAACCTTCACACATGGAACACAGGCACTACCTAATCAACAACAAACATGGAATGCAATTCTCGGCTGGAATGCAGTCCCTGAAAACACAAAATGTCCCACAAGCGGAATTCTCTTCATTTCTTTTTCTGCTTTTCCTCAGGAATGCAACAGTGATGGTAAATCCACCCTTCATCATTATCATTGTAAATTCCAAACACAAGACGATACACTGTATTTATGATGCATTGAATTTGATTCGAGGTTTCCATAAAGGCCAATTGAGAAACCATATAGAGCAGAAATAAGATCAGCGCAGGAGAACGATGAATGAGCAATGAGAGGTTAGATCCAGGAGAAGCATTTTGCAGGCAAATTGGATGAATATTAGATTTCATGCTCCTCTTGAATAGTTGATCAATCTTTCTTCTGGCTTCAAGAGATTCTTTTTTTTATTTTTTTTTTTACGATAAGTGAGCCATGAGGCATATGCACATAATTGTAAGATAAGGCAACTCATAGATTCAAGGAGATACTATGTTAAAATATAATATGAAAAAATATTAAGTATAAAATACAGATAGAATTTCTGATAGATTATTTTTCTGCATTGCCCTATAGATGACTTAACATCTGTTTTACTTTTACAGGAATCAAATAAAGGCATTTTTTGTGTGCATTTTTTCAGACTGCTGAAGTCTTCACTGTGTATTTTTATATACAGTCAGGTCTTTAAGAATTGTTACTGTGTCTCAATTTTCATACTTCTTCCTTTATACACCAACACAATGGATTTGAGAAAAAAAAAACAATGAAGATGTGATTGAAGTCTAGCATTAATTCAAGTGGCAAAAATTGCATTTTGCACATTAATGCATATTAAATTAATTGCATTAAGCAGTTAGTCTTTTTTTTTAAAGACCCTTCATTTACAGAGGCTCAAAAAATTGATTGACAATTGACTGATAAGCAGTTTATTAATGCCCAGTTGTTGTCTGTTTTTTTAGTTATTAATTACTTCATTAATTCATCAATTCATTCACTCATTCTACATGTTCTATACTGCTTATTCTGTGTACAGGGTCACAGGGGCCTGGAACCTTTTCAGGAGACTTACAGTAGGGCAAGAAGCCAGGGTGCTAATTCGCACGCACGCACGCACACACACACACACACACACACACACACACACACACACACACACACACACACACACACACACACACACACACACACAAACACAAACACGCACACACAAAATATGGACAGTTTGGGTACGCCAGTTAAGCTAATATGCATGTCTTTAAACTATGGGAGAAAACAAGAGAACCCAGAGGAAACCCACCAAGCACAGAGAAAAGATGCAAATTCCATATACACAGACCCAAGCTGGGAATCGAACACTTGACCCTAGTGGTACAAGGCCACAGTGCCACCAGTTTCATGACAAATTAAGATGATGTGTAGTTACTGAATGTCTAGCCAATTGTTGAATTTGCATTTGGCAGCTGTTCATGGGAACTCCAAAAGAGAAACAAAGGTGTGTTAATGCACGTGAAAGAGGCCATAATTACTCTGAAAAACAGACCTACCAGTGAGATAGCAGAAACTTTAGGACTGGCTAAATAGGCATATTCTTAAAAAGTAGGAATTTGGGAAAGGACGCAAAATGTTTTTCCTGAAACCTTCTTTTTTCTCACAAGACATTTGAATTCAGATCCAGTGTTTATACGGCTTATATTTACCTGCTGAACGGATTCTCAAAGCTTTACACCACCCCTTTATTCCCATTGAGAATTTATTCAGCTCACGTCAGACTGTTCTGACTGAGGGAGTTACATGATGCATTTTTATTCCGATTATTAGTAGAATATTAGGGTTGATGTAATTGTAATTGTTTCTATTGTAAAAGTCTACAATTAAGAGATGCCTTCAAGCATGTAAATACAGAAGACGTAGTACCTCAACTTGCAAACCAATAGTAGCACTCAAAAAGGCAAAAAAGTATAAAGGGTAAAAAAAAGAAGAGCCTGTTCAGGTGTAATAAAATGAAGAGGACCCCCTGCCCTGCACATTTTAGTGCTTTTCCTGCTTCTTCACACCCACTATTCAGAATAGGTTCTTAATTATCTGATTAGTTAAATCAGGAGTGCCGAGAGCTGAGAATACACTAAAATGTCCTCCAGGACCAGGGTTGGGAATAACACATCTAAATGATACCACATCATTTGTCAACCATGGTTTGACTTTGATTTAAAATTCAGTTTGATTGGTCTATACATTTCAGATCACAGAGATGAGAATTAACAGCACAGCAGAGCAATTACATACCGGAGAGGACGTAGAGTTCTCAAAAGCCTCAGCACACGCAGCATGCCCAAGATCTTTGTTCCACTGTTTGAAATCAGAGACACCAGGATGTCAATCACTGAGATGAGCACCAGCATCCCATCCAAGATATTCCAGCTGCTCTTCAGGTATGTCTTGTCCCCAAAACACCAGCCCAAGGCTACCACCTTTAACACACACACACACACACACACACACACACACACAGATAGGCAATCACTAACTGAACTAACCTAGTTCACGATATGTTACATGTATATTAAATTGAATTATATTATGTAAAGAGTAAGACTATTGAGATTTTTGGGGAAGTTAATTTTTTTTATTTGTAATATACAACAGTAATCTTATTGAATGGAAGTGAAATGATAATAGAATACAACGGCACTGGGACTAATAGCTCTGTGCCTCTGTGTTAATTACACGAACTGTCGATTTAACAGCAAGTAGGCCAGTACGATCCACAGTGCTGTAAAGAGAGCAGCTGCCTGCCAAAACCACATTCAAAACCAGTCATGACACAATTTCCCCCAAGAATGTCTCATAACATTATTTCATTTAAAACAACACTTTGCATACTTAATAACTGCTGTCATTTCAAATTGAAAACTGTTTTGTTTACACCAGCTTCTAATACAAGGCTGAATCCCAAATCCATCTCTAAGCCCTGATCAAGGGCACTACTTTGTGTGTGTGGAACAAGGGATTGCACATCCTATATACAGTACTGTACGAGCTTTCCATTCTACGCTATTTGGCATTCAACCCCAGAACCCCAGAAGATGGCTGTTATTTTAGCAGAATAAGTGGAAATATAAATGTAATCTCGTAGGTTTCTCAGAACGGTCCACCACATCCATGGTCCTCACTTTTTGGCTGCATAGCAATAGTAAAAAAAAAATTATTTCACTATTTTCCTGTTAATTACACCAGCTCGACCAGTCGTATTTAGTTAGTTCTGTCTCTTGTATACAAGCAATATCACATTCGAGGTTGTGCTGTTGTACTGGATATCAGCATGGCTGTAATATCTTCAGCACTTTGCAAGCGCCTTGTGCCTACAACCGCACCATAGCTGAGCTGATATTATATTATACTTTAGTGGAGTAGATTAGATTGCAATATATACGTAACAATACATATACTGTGTGTGTGTGTGTGTGTGTGTATGTGTGTGTGTGTGTGTATATATATATATATATATATATATATATATATATTAGTTAACACAGAGCGGTGTCCGAACATGGTACAGTCTCCGTCACAAGCTCTCGCATGGCAGTTATTATCTGAGACTATGCAGTAACTTATTACACAAGACAAACTAAGATGAACTCACAGCAACAGAGGTAAACAAACTCAGAGAAAAAAAAAATAAGATCATCACCCCAAAAACCGACTTCCCCAAGAGAAATGCGATGGCACCTAATGCACTGCACGTGATTAAATCAAAGGACGGTGTGATCAAACCCTCAGCCGAACAAAGGCGCGTCAGGCACCGAGAGCCGCAGCCCTGCAGCACCCCTTCCATCTCGCTCACTCTTTGCCCTCGACACTTTTTGTAAGGTGTTGTTAATTAACCTCCAGTGAGTAAGATTATTCTCTAGCATGATTTTCATTTGAAATCTTTTGAGTGGGTGTGACCTGGCATATAGCAGCCCCCAAAATAGACCTCACTGAATGACACCTGTGAACTTTTCTGGCTTCTCTTGAGAGGTCTCAGCATGTTCATCCATTTCAATGCCAGCGATTTGAATATCTGGCAGACGATCCTTTCTGCGTAGTACTAACAAACGAGGCACTGGTCTTGAAGGTACTTCCTAAAGGTGGACTTATGGGCTGCATTATCTTGAGTCTGCCTTGTGTATGCTGGATTTTTTATTTGGGTATTTGAGGTAAGCTGTCAGAGACAGAACACTGTTTGTCCCAGAATCTATGAACGCTATGAGAGGGACCGACATGCCCAGGCTGATCTAAAACTGAACTCCATTAGGCATTTGGGATAAAAACCACTCAAATCAGACAGAGTTCAATCCCAACCCCCATCAGAGATGACCAGTGAACCCGTAACCAAGCAAATGTCAGTGTTACCTCCTACCTTTATTGTCATTTCAGTCACGAAGATGGCTGTGAAGATGTAGTTGGACACCGTCAGGAAAATCCGCTCCTATGGAGAGAGCAAGACAAGGAAAGAAAGACACGACTTAGTCATTGCAGTATCACACATAATGCAGTCCTCACTGTTTGTGTGTGAGCATGTGAGCCACATCGCACATTAGAGGTGCCTCCTGTGAAGTTAGCTATGGAGCTGTGACTCTGCCCACGCGTAGAGTACTCCAAATGCATTAACATCTCACACAAACACTCTCACACACACACACACAAACATACAGGCAGGACATGAGAAAACTATTTCACAGACCCAATAGGTAATTTTATTTACCTCAGCAGGTAATGAGGAGTGAAGTATTCCTCCCCAAGAAAGTCAGTTCACATTTGTAATTTTTTCAGGACATGATTCAAAACAGGTTAAAATGGAAACGCACAGTCTAGCTATTAGCAAATGATAAATGAAAAAGCAGAAATCAAACAGGTAATTCATTTAAACAAAAAAAAAAACAAAAAAAAGGAAAGAAATACTGCAATTGCCAAACACTATGAGCCAGTTCTTTCAATTGCTGACAACCTCCTCTGAAGCCAAGACCACGCTACAGTTTCCTCAGATCTAACAAGCTCTTTGTAGAACTGGGTGATATAAAATCATCTACTACTGTTAAAATAAAAAATAAACGTGTCGGTCCATGATCCATGATCAATCAGCGATGAGATGCAGTTACTACACCAAACTCTACAGCAAAGATGGCAATCATTATTTCTTTTATTTTACTTTGCAGTTGCACCATCTTAGATATGAGAATATACCACAACAATCACACACGCGTACACACTATGTAGTGGCTATAGCAGGTTTCGTTCTAATTCTCTATACCACTTATCCTGTACAAGGTTATGGGATCCAAGGGAAATCAAGGCACTAGCGGGCTACACATGGAACACGGTGCCATTCCATCACAGGGTACAAGTACACACACACACTCACACACTGTCACAAACTGTGGGCAATTTAAAAATGCCAGTTAGCCCGAATCTGCATCTCTTTATACTGTTGGAGGAAACCAGGATACCTGGAGGAAACCCACGAAGCATGGGGAGTAACGCTTGCAAACTCCATGCACCGATTTCAGGAATCATTTCGGGTATCAGCAGGAGAGATCAGACATGGTGGCAGAAAATCAAGGAGATGCACTCACTCAAATTCATATCATCCTTATAGAAGAAGCAAAACATCGCTGAACCTTTTTCATTTTAAGGAGGTGAGCTCGATTACTCCCAACATGCATTATACAACTTGTAATTAGTTTTCATTTTTAATTAATACGTTTTAATTAATAAGATAACTTTTTAATTACAAGCCTCTCTTCTTCAGCTACAGTGGTTAGGAGGAACCCTCTACGTATGAAATCCTTCTCTCTTCAGCCATGCTCTCAGGTGGAAAATGCAGAAAGCAGGCTTGTCAAATACATTCAAAATCAGCACTGATTTGGGATGCTTTGCAGCACAGCCTAAAAAAAGAGCTAGTCAGGTACTGGTGTACAAAGTGTACAGGCAAATCTCTGCCGGTCCACTAATTTCTCCCATGTCAGGCACTATCGCTTTGCCTTGCCCTTTACGAACACTGCTTAGTCCGGGATAAAGGCATTAATTATTGCTGGCTCTCCCCTGCACTCTTTCACATAACATTACGAGTTGTTACTCGGTTTACAATAACGGCTCAAATGTACGTCTAGCATTCAGGCTGCACAAGGCATTGACAGTAAATTGGAAGGAGTCAGCATGGGAGATGAAGTGAGAATGGTTGAGCGAGGGGAGATGAGGGATGAAATACTGCTTTGCTTTTTGACCTATACTGTATAAAGACCTATAATGTGCGCATTTGGGAGTTTACAGTATGAATAAGGTAGGACCATGCCAGAGAGCTAAACTGCTGGATCCGAGGAAGTCTTGGTCAGTCGCCTAAAGTCTACCTCAATCTGTCAGCGCTACTAACTGTTGAAATTCTGCTCTCTCCAATGCACACAAGCACAGAGTGAGGTACTAAATAAATCTTTACAATTCTGGCCTGCCCCACCCATCCACATCACCCCTCCACTCCAATCTACTTTGTTTGTGAGGAGACTAAGAGTGGAGGCTGGTGGTGTCTGTTAGTTTCTAATTAATAAAGAAAAAGTCTTTAAAGGTAATACTTACACATATCTAAGCTCTATGAGCTACCTTTTATTATAAAGAGACCTTATCATGGACCTTTATCTCATGTAAGAGCACTGACAGCAATGTACCTGACTAAAGTTCTTAAAATTAAACTGAACAAAAGTGAGAGAGACTGGGAGAGAAAGACTGTCTGTGAATACAATGTGAGGTCAATTAGGTAAGTCAGTTACATTTTCTTGTCATAATGTTATCAGTAATTATATTTTGAAATTGAGCCATAATCGAAATTAATAATGTTTTAAGTGTAGATGAAATTCCCATGGGTGTAATCGAAACACTAGCTTGACTTTTTTATCATTTATTTATTGATCTTTAACAGCCATGTTATTCTGATCAGGGTCATGGTGGATTTGGAGCTTATCTTGGGAAAGCTGGGCATAAAGTGGAAACACAAACAGGGTATGATACCCAGGGTAATGATCTGAATGGTAAAACGAAAACTTCTGCACTTATTTGGTCTTTCTATGCTTTTAACCATTGTGTAGTTTTGACATTCTTTATACTGTACTTCCCTTGTCCCAAAATGCAGTCGATAAGGCCCTAAAATAAAGCAGCTTAATTTAATTTTAATCTGCAAATCTATTTTGCATGAAGAAATAACATGCCACTTATTATAAACATTATTAATATTTGGGGTCACTCTAGGAAAAGTCAGTAAATTTCAAGCTTAAAGGTTAATTAGAGGGTTTCCTTTGGGGTTAATCATAGTGGGATTTTTTTTTTTTTTTTTTTTGCCACACTGAATAACAAGAGGGAGCTGGACATTTTTAATTAAACTGGAATCTACTGTATGTACAGAAAACGTGATTCTCTACAAACCTCACATCTTTACATTGATCGTCCTGCTTCTTGCTCCAAGCTTATCACAGCTAATTTACTATTATGTTCCCCAACTGATGTTTTAGGCGTGCTATCCACAAGTCAGATAAAGCCAATTAAAACCCTAGATGAGATATACAACATACACAACCAAAAGAAGTGATTTTTTTTGCCAAGGAAATAGCTTGCTTTGCATAGATTCCTTCATAGATACAGTATGTTCAACCCATTTAACTATAAATCTGAAAAATGTGCAAGCAGAAAGCACTTTGATAGTAACACCATCCCGAGTAAATACGATCAAGTTCATTTTGAGATGGAAGTAGCTATAAGCATGAAAGAAGAGCATTAAGATAAATGGTATTGAGAAAGCCCATGCCTCATTTGTGGCCACACTATAAAATGCAAGTTTGAAAGAGTCAAAAGTTCTCTCTCACTCTCTCTGCCTCTCTCACTCACTTATTGTCTCATTGTTCCCACTTTATCCTGTATTCAGGGTCGCAGGGGGCCTGGAGCCTATACCAGGAGACCAGAAGCGGGGTACACCCTGGACAAGGGGCCAATCCATCGCAGGGCACACACATACACGCACTCACACACTCATTCACACACTACAGGCAATTTGGAAAGACCAGTTAGCCTAATCTGCATGTCTATGGAATGTGGGAGGAAACCGAAGTACTCGGACGAAACCCACCAAGCACGGGGCGAACATGCTCCCCATGCTTGGTGCACACAGAGATGGGAATCAAACCCGGACCCTGGAGGTGCAAGGCAACAGTGCTAACCACTACACCACCGTGCCACCCGAGTCAAAAGATATTTTAGACAGTGGTAAAGTGGCGCAGTGGTAAAGTGCTCGCCCTATCATCCAGAGATCGCTAGTTCGGTTCCCGGGTGATGCTGTAACCTCTCGCAGCCGGAGGTCTAGACAGAACTGATTGGCCGAGCTCTCTCAGAGGGGAGGGATGAGAGGTACTCAGTGCTCCCACATTAATCACGGTCTACAGCCAATCAAGGGCGTCTGTGAGCTCACGCAAGCGGAAGGAGCGGATAGCGCTGTCCTCCGAGTGTTACACCGCTTCCAATGGTGCGTGAGCGAGCAGTTCGAAAAGAGGCGTCGGCTGGCTTCACGTGGTTCGGAGGGAACACGTGAGTCATTTTGCCAAACATGTTCGAACCTGCCACCATTCTGTGTGTGACACCAATGGAAAATAAATACCACTGCAAAACATACTGTATTCCTTTGCATAAATTTCTATTTCAAGTCTTTTCACCTGTCCCTCCAGTCCAAACAATAAGCATGTGAACTCTAGCCTACAGCTCTGTAAAAAAAACTACATTTCAGTACCACATAACTTTCCACCTACTTTCTTTGAGGGGGGAAAAAAAAATCTAAAACGGAAACAGATAAATTTATCACAATGGCCCTGTGTGATCTGTGCTTACTCACTCTAGTACCTACTCCTTCGGCTGTCTATTAGACCTGCTGCTCATGTGACGAGCAAATCTCCCTCAAGTCAAACCCACGCACTTTACTCACAGACAGATCGAATGCAAGCAAACCTGTGTTCTCAGAGTATCATCCACACACACACACACACCATCAGTCCTCACCAACTGTAAGTCAATTCTATATAATAATGTGATTGACGAGGTATTCCAATTTAGTTTATAAGTTTATATAGCACCACCCCTACCCTCAGGCCCCACCCACACAAAATATTATAATATTTGTTATTTTGTGAAACAGTATATGAAAAAATATTCTTTTTTTTCTGTTATGGCACTTTTTGATTTTCTATATTCCCCTGACATGACCAAAAAATATTTCTGCAAGTGTCGATCTGATTTTTAGCATATGTTTCATGAGAACACAAAATACAAAACACAATAAGGCTCCAGAGTACACATCTCACTGGAGAATACTCTACTTATACTCATATTTGAATGCATGAATATTTTATTCCTAGACTTTGTGTGAGGAAACGAAGAGAGTAAATATTTTCTTTTAAAAATGATTTTATGAAAAAATAATCATACTGTAATGTTTACCAAGCAAAACAAATAAAAGTGGTTTCCCTGTTCTTTTATTTATTTACATTTATTAAAAAAGAATGAAGCATATAAGGAACTTAACTCTTTGTAAAATCATTCCATATTATTTATGTGAATATTGAAGCATGTACTCTAAAATATCTTTTACATCATCATATGCATCAATGACTTTTTAGGTTCCAAGGCACTATTAGTGAAATTACCAGACAGCAATACAACTAGGTTGACATTTAGAAACATGTATGACTGCAGTAGTTTATTCGACTGGATAACCCTTGTCACATCACTGACCACCACTGAATGTAATAATAATAGTAATAAAATCATTTTTAATTACCATACCATGAATGAAAAAGCCCCTGAACCATCTCAATATTGGCAGATTAATTTGGCTATGCATGGTTCTATCATAGTCCTACATTTTATCTGTGATTTCTGCGAGTGCATCTTATTATCACAATGCCTAAGCTAATCATATAGCTGTTATTTATAGCGAGCATGTATATACCCTCTGGTAATATCATCAGCTTGGGTTATTCCCTGCTGAAATAGCACATAAATATAAAATTATATTAAAAATATCAAGCCTGTCTTTTCTTTTCTTAAGATGCCATGCTTACTGAGAGATGGGGCCATGTATTAAAAAAGAAAAGCCAAATCTTAGCATCAAAAGCTAAACTGGGCTCCATAAATAACTGCAATGTAAATCTGTTATAGCGTCAAGAATTAAAAGAGAAGAGATGAAAATAACTAATGAACTAATTACATAACAATATTAAGTACATTCCTAACACAGAGTCCAAACATCCAGTGCCTCTGTAACTGCTGTTTATTCTGTTCTGATGTAATGGAGATCCAAGGACATCATTTTTCATGCAATATTTTGCCATCTTTATTTGACATCCTGACAGTGAGAGTAATGTGATGAGACATCAGGATAACACAATCCAAAGGAAACCCTTTCTTGTTTGCAATTTCAGAGACCTTCACTATCATCTGTATTATCTTGCTGCAGAATGTGTGGGCAACTGTCAAACTCATAATGAGAATAAACCCTTAAACTGAGTTAATCTTTTATTTGGGACTGAAAAGAGGCGAGAAGGAGAACAAAAATCCTTTCACATTCTCGTCCTCTAAATCCTGCATAATCTTTCATTTACCAAATGCGTTTATTTTAATGAGACTGAACCACAGCAAATGGTGCAAATCTTTAATACAAAATTCAGTTCATGTACAATTTAATGCATCTGATTGCTGCAATATGGGGGAATGTGTTTTTAATTTGCGCATATGTAACTTCTTCAATTATCTTTCAAAGATAGTCTAATTATATGTCGAAATCTATTAACATATTGAGATGCATTCTTGATAATTAGCCAAAAATAGTTCTTGCAGTTAACTGAATCTATTATAATCTAATACAGAGACTGAGATTTGCCTTAGAAACAAGCTGCACTAGCTATCCCCCCCCCCATGAGATCACGGAATACCGGCCTTTGCCGATCTTCTGATCCTCTAATCAGCTATGACTCGGTGTTTGTGTTGATATGCACTCACAGGACTTTTTGCCTCAATCTTGGGCCTCTCCATGGCAATGGTGATGCAGTTGAGGAAGATAATAACAAGCACCACATGGTCAAACATCTTGTGCGTGATGATTTTATTGCAGCTCACACGAATCCTGTAAGATATGATCAAGTCAGGCACATAGAATACAGATACAGCATGGAAGAATCAACAAAGATTATCAAACAGTTATGTAATTTGATGATGAGCATAGACTTCATAATATTAGCTTCACTTGCAAGTTTCTAAATGCCTAAGAACCATCAGAATCCCTGATTGCTTATTGGATTGTATTGACATTAAAGAAAGAAGAATGTGTTACTCCAGAATTTGCATCACTAGGAGTGAGTTAAATCCACTTCAACCCACATATAGTGCTTCCATAGTATATTATATGGCCAAAAGTTTGTGAACACCTGACCATCACATCTACAGTATATGTGGGATTTTCTCAGTTTCTTCAAATGCTGCTGCATTGTGATTTCTCTTTACAGGAATTAAGATGCCCGAACCTGTTCCATCATAGCAATGCCTCTATGCACAAAGCAAGGTCTACTGTATAAGGACAGTTTGAAGTGGAAGAACCTAAGTGAACTGCACAGGGCAAAACCTCAGATCATGCCGACTACATGCTAGACCTCTTCATCTGACATTAAGTTCTGACCTCAATAATGCTCATGTGGCTTAATGCACAAATCCAAATGCCCAACCTTCAAAATAAAGTTGAAAGCCTTCAAGCAAGAGTTGAGGTTATGACATAAGAAAAGGAGGACAATATATATACAGGTATGACGTCTTGAGTGTCCACAAACTTTTGCCTTTACAATTCCTATCATCTTGCCACCCACCGCTAGCCATAACTCCAAGAAATTAATCATACCAACACCTAATTTCTCATACTATATTAGGCAGAATAGTGAGATGCAATGTGTGTGTGCGTCTGCGTGTATTTTTAAACATATGCTTAATCCTCTTTTATGTTGAACACACTGCCATACTGCAACTGATAGGCACCAAGTGCAAAATGTCTCCATTGGCCCATGCTTCATTTTTCTGTGACACCACATAACTCATGTATTAATAGCACACTATATCTTATATACAGTATGCATGAACCCAGTAGTTGAGCTCCAAAGTCCTAACAGGAACTATTCTATACAAGAAGATACAGTTCAGCCCATTGGTTAAACATGTATATAAGAACAGAAGATGCTTCAATCTTGGAAAACAGGAATCGAAGACACTTTCTAGCCTCATTCTAAGCAAGAAATCACATTTTAACCTTAACTGTGGTAAGAGACATAAACCCATTCATCTAAGCTGTGCTGTTCTGCAGAGAGGATAATGAGATAAGCCTCTGAATGTGCAGCATAGTGAGAATCTGCATCCTTTTGGGTACACTTGAGGAGGAGGAGGATGTGTGACTGATGTTTAATTAGTACAGGGTTGTCAGAATGCACTGTGCGATGCTGGGGTTTCTTCCCACCTTCTTTATCTCTAATAAGTACTCTATAATTTCTAGTAAGAAGGGGAATAGGAAGGAATGAAACAGTGGTCTGTGTTCATGTGAGCTCAAGCTGAAACCTCTTGGAAGTTCACCAGGCTCGTTCTTACTCCAAAACACATGCAAATAAGGGAAAACCCAACTAAATGAATACAAAATGTCAGACACAGCTTATATGGCAGGAGAAAAAGCAGGATCACCTGGACTCAGGTGGAAACAGGTAGAGAGACCATGTGTTCCTTTGCCTGCACCATTCAGGCTGCTTACGC
This sequence comes from Clarias fuscus, assembly GCA_030347435.1. Lineage (NCBI taxonomy): Eukaryota > Metazoa > Chordata > Actinopteri > Siluriformes > Clariidae > Clarias > Clarias fuscus. Next base: position 16,487,940 of record CM059220.1, read on the forward strand.
TCCAGCCAGCGGTACAGACGTGCTCGTCGACTCTACAGGGGAGAAAAGGATAAAAAGCAAATCTTTTCCTTCAGCAGTGTCAGCATTTCCTCTATATCAACTCTAAATATGGGACAAATAAATACTGCAGCTGTTCATACCAGGTTTCCCTCCTCGTCAGCATTGTCATCCTCGCTGTGATGATCTTCTAATGAGAGCTGTGTGGTGGCCCCCGTGGGCGAGTTTTTCCCATTGCTGATCAGATTTGGTGGCCGTGTGCTATGGATGCTAGCTGATCTATGCAGGTATGGCACCTGCAGCGTGTCTGGAGGCAAGTCAAAGGAGCTGCGCGTCTCCAGAGACTCCATACGCCTGTGCCGTGGCCTCTGGCCAAAAGAGTCTGTCCTGCTGAGGGAAACATTATCACCTTCCAACATCCTTCCTCCTCCACTGCCCCCTCCAGCACCATCTTCATCAGAACTGGAGTGGCCATCTCCAGAGAGCAAAGACCGCCGCTCCCCTGACTGACGCTTCTGCCTTTTCAAGCTCGGGGCTCGGCCGAGGCTGTTCCAGCTGGAACGGCGGCTGTTCCAGCTGCTGCTGGAACTCCATGGCGCATGTGGGGAGCTCCGCACACTTGACTGCAAGAGGAACAGGAGCAGGAAAGTTTACAATATTGTCAGATCAGATCATTCGCTGGCAGATGTCTACACAAAACCTTGTTAAAGGAATTCTGCAACTTGAGAGACTTGCATATTTGCTTTCACAGTGCATACTGCTGACGAGTCATCAAATCATATTCAGGCTGACTGAAAGCTGGTTTATTCTTCCTTCAATAAACCTTTGGAAAGTAAGAAAGGCCCTTTGGAGAAGGAGAAGTCAGAAAGCCGAGAAAAAGTCATTCTCTGAAATAGAAAAGTCTCATCATGCCACCCACCTCCGCAGCAACTGGCCAGCAATGACGTATAAAGTGCATATGGGCAATTGGCAGGATCTTTGAATATTCCTCCGACAAGATGAACTAACAAAGCCATGACTTTAACTATATTTCCCAGCAACAAGGGAGTACTGCTTTTCTTTTCTTTTTTTGTAGGGCATAAACTATTTTATTGACTGAATCCTACTGTAGCATATGACTAATAGTACATCTTTACTCATGCATTCTTTTCCTTTGTATTTGATACAATTATTTTTTTATTGGTATTTTAAATATCAAATTGTGTATTTCTTGGACTATAGCACCGTTCGAAGTGGGAGGCACCATTCTTTTTAAGGCAACACAATAAAGTGCTTAGGGACAACTGACTCAGACTATTTAACTGTGTTTAGTAATAAAAACAGCAAACTGCAATAACAAATGTGTTTGTCAGCCAGTTCCTTTTGATTACATGTTGTATATTACAAGTGAAAGGATACAGTAACTGTTTAGATGATACAAAAAGGTTATTAGAGAAGATTTACAGAACATTCAGAAAAATGCACCATTCAGATTTTTTTTTCCGGATATTATAACAGACTATTTGACCATTTTTGGTTTATTATAATTAAGGAACACATGACACCCAATGCAATCAATGCCTCTAATTTGTCTTCTGGTTTGGTTACATTTGTGATGTAACTTGTATTAGAGTAACACGTCTCCAAAGGACAGGCTAAATTACACGTTTTGTTGAATAACCTTTAGATTACCCCCGTCACACTGAGCGAGCCATGTTTCCACTTCATCCACAAAAAATTTGGCGAACGCATTAGGAACTTGTACAACTTGGCAGGAGCGTAGGAGAAACCGGTAAGGACATACAGTAGTATTGAGAACATGATCAAAAAAAGCCTGGTGAGTCTGGAATAGTTGAAGCAAGATGCAGGAAGAACTTAATAAAGATGTGGAAAGGACGGCATTGACCAGTTATCAGCATAACTAACACCTCTTAGGGACTTCATCGACCTACTGCTACTATGGTGTTCTGACTAAGTTGTCATTGGGATGTCATTGTGTTGCTTCTACGTTTTATAATAACCACTTCAGGCTTATGCTAAATTATAAATAAATATTTTATGCAAAATAGGTCCAGGCCACATTTTTGAAGAGCACATTAATTACATATTATGTTCTTCTAGTGTTTATCATGTTTACGGTGTGCATATAGCAGGATGTCAGCATGTCTATATCACATGCAGAAAATTTAGTATAAATACTGAATCCAGTGCCTCACACCATCATTTCGTGAGGAAAAGCACAGCGCTTGTTGTGGTATTTGTTTCAACCCGCTGGACACAATGACAGTGGAGTATGTGCATTATACTGTAAATACCTGATAAGAGTGTGCTGCCATCTGATCGGATATAGTAATAATTTGGGTCAATCCCATTGGACCTCATGAGCATGTGAACAAGTGTGTGATATGAAATTGGAACATGACAGGGACATGGCTAGGACGTATTATGAACTTGATAAATGGACATTTTTTCCCCCTTTGACCCCGTTCCATGTCGTGGGGACCTCATGGTCATCATCAAAACAGGCAACATCTGTAACATCTACAACATAGCTTACAAAGTTAAGACCCTACAAAAAAAAAAAAAAAAGTAAACTCAAACACCTCTGATCAGGATGCATGGTACTGACCGGAGTCTTTTCATGACAGCCAGGCTCCACAGAAACACTGCTGCCCCTGCGTGACTCGTAGCCCAAAGCAAAGTCTTCTCCTCCTGAGATTTTGGGCACAGGCATGGGTGTAGCAGCCGTGTGGGTGATCAGAGGAGGTGTAAGGCTGGCCTTCAGATCCACATGGCCGTTGATGGGCACCACTACAATCAAGAGTGACAGGTGGAAGGACGCACACAGTGAACATCAGGTTGCTCTACAAGACATGGCAGATAGCTGAAAAATGCATGAGATACATTTTCAATCATAAATGTTTCATTATGCTCTTAGCCCCTGATAAAGGGTGGGTGCAAAGAACAGAAAATAAGCAACAAGGAAATAAGGTCAGATGTTTGAGCTCATAAAAATGTTTCACAACACAGCACATTAAGTAATAATAATCATAATAATGATAATAATAATAATAGTAATAATGACAGAAAACTTGAAAGGAAAAGATCTCACCAGATGAAACTGATAAATCTTTTTTGCTTCTGCGCACATCGTCAATGCTTCGTGTATAGAAATCTGCTTCTGAGCCTGACTTTGAGCCGTCCCCCTTAGGTGGAAAAAGAAAAGGTGTTAATGCAGGACGGGAGGGAACGCCAGGGAAAGTGGAAAGATGTATCACACACAGGAAGTCTGGCCTTCCAACCCCAGCAGCCCTCACATGTGAGGTCAGAGAGCCACTGTGATCCATGGGAGAGTCATGCATGAACAGTCTCAGTCTACAGTGCAGCACCACTCTGAAACCACTGTCATCACTGAATTAGCTGTTTGCTTATACAAGCTCTAAATATTTTTCAAATGTATCACTCACTCAAATGTATTTCTGAGAAGATGATCTCATGATTAGACCATCTGCTTTATTTGTGTAAATACGAATCCACATGGTGTTGAATATGTGCGTTTTTTTTTTTTTTTCCAGCCCACTGGAAGAACAGCATTAGTAGAGAACAGACACATTCAGTAATCGCACTGTAGAAATAAACTCTGCTATTTTTATCAGAGGCTTGTGTCTCTTTGGTTTAGCTTGAATACCCCTCCCTCTGCAGTCTCCATAAACCCAGAGTTTCAGTGTGGTCTAGTGCAAAACGTCAGCCTTGGGTGGTTTATCAGAACAGTGGGATCTCTCTCTCTCTCTCTCTCTCTCTCTCTCTCTGGCTCTTACCATTCTGTTTGACTTCTTCTGTCATTATATAAATGAAATCACAACTTTCATTTATCATGACATAACGTAACATGAAAAAGACAAAAATACAAGAAAACGTCTCATCTACACAGTAAAAACTTTTTAAAGTCTTTATTGCAAAGTTTAATATAACTTTCTGAGGTGACCATCTGGATGATTTTGAACATGAAACAGGAGCAAACTGGACTGGGAAAGTGCCGTTCTAATGAATGAGCCAATTAACCGTAGTGCTCCTGGTCATGAAACTGATGCCTGATTAATTCTTTTTGCACTCTGTTTGGTATATGATTTTCATACATACTGTACATATAGCAGTATAATGTTCAAGCTGAGAAATACAAGAGTTTAAAAGAGAAAGAATTAAAACTATTCTGACAAACCTTTGTAACTAATGTCAGTGCCTCCCACTGGCTTCACTTTAAAACAATCCATTCCAAGCTCCAAGTTTTTGAGCAATTGTTTTTGCAACAAAAGGTGACAACTGAGTGATGGATGTGTGAAAGAGCCTGAAACCAGTGGGATTATTAGACAATAAAACAATAATTATTTCCCACCATGGCTAAAACAAAGAATATTGAACACTGAACAGGACTTGTCAAAATGGGAGAGCACAACATCGAGTACAATGCGAGCAAAAACAAAAGAACCACAAAAGATTTCTGAAAAATCCAGAGTGGAAACGAGATCTTGTCTTATATGCGGTGGAAAAACAACAACAACAACAACAACAAAAAAAAAAAACATAATAGGCACAGCTGTGATAGGTTCGTAGGTTCTTTTGTGCCTTTGACTCTTCAGGTTAGCATCATCACCCTGTGTAGTGGTTAGGAAGACAAATCTCAGTGTAGATAAATAGAGAGAAATGCAAAGGATAAAATACTGGTAAGTAATGTTTCAGGCCACATTGTTTTTTGGGGGTTTAACCGTCCCTCTCCGTCACCTCAATTTACTGTAACCTTCATTATAATTTCCTTTTTTAACTTTGCTATAATTTTCCATTATAACAGGTAAATGCCTATTTGGTGTCACCTGAGATCAATGAAAATGGTAATCACTTCAGTTCCTGTGCTGGTTGGCTCTCGGTCTGGTCACAAGAGTAGTTTTTCATTTTGATTTAAATCTATGTAAAAGTACTGTTTTAGAGAAAGGTGACTTTGCATTAGTTGAAATGGGTGATAAGATGTTTAGAGACTGATGCTAGCCTCTCATTATGACCTCTGGCTGCCCGTGTCACCTAGCACAGCTGCATAGATGGTGAAATAAATAAATAATTTAAAAAAAGAGATGATGCCCGGAATAATGAAGACAGTCTCCTCAACAGGATCAAGAGCTTTTCCACCCTATAATTGCCGACACTCCATTCTCAGTGTCTCATTATTCCAAAAGAATTGATAGTATTACCAATAATGGCATGGAGTGAAGGCTATGATAAACAAAATGAACAATAACAAAGGGCAAATCACTCTTGGATGTGGGATAGTACTTTCAGCTATCTCGTGCAGAGTGATTTTCAAGGCCATTTAAAGTAGGTTCCCATTCCTTCTATTTGCTTTTGTTTGGTAGTCTGGACGGCTTTGCTTGATTTCACTGTGGCTTTCCATAAGCCCCCAAAACATCCCTTCCAAGCCAGATAAAATAAAGAGGCTTTGCAAGGTTTGGACTTTGCGTGCATGCATCAAGCAAGTGAACCTGAAGAGGGACTTTAAAGACAAATCTCTGTCAAAAACAAACAATCACAAGTGACACCGTGCACAAACTCCGGGGACGTCCTGATTATTCGCAGTGGGTTACATCGAGAGGGCGTGCTACTGTACATACCCCTGAGTCTATTGGCAGCTGAATACAGCTCAGCTGACCATGCAAGTCTTCCCTCTTGGACAGTTCCTAAAGTGGAGATGTGTTAGAATTTTTTTCCCCCACCGCAGAGAGAAAAAGTAGAGTAGTATTGCGTAGAAATGTATTTAAACAGAAACAGATAGATAGAAAAATCACAGATAGATAGAAATACAGACAAGAATATAGATAGATACACTTGCTGTCACCACAATTCTACCTACAATTCTACAGTATAAACACACATATTTATATGAGTTCATGTGTATATATGAAAACAAGTAATATTTCTCATAACACTGTATATGAAACTGCAATGTAAGGGTTCAACAAAAAGTACTGGCTTACTTAGCCAAAATGATTGAATGAGTCAGGAAATTGACATTACACGCTGGTGTAACTGAGATCACACCCATTTCCATGAACTGATTGCGTGGCGGTATTTGCTTGAAGCCTTGACCGAGGCAGTGCCTTGTTCCTGCCAGGGCTTCGGTCCAAAGCCTGCATCTCTCTCCTTACATATCTCATTCATCTGATGGTCTCCCTGGCAACCTCGACTCACTGCAAAGTCTGGCCAGCAAAAAATAAATGCTGTGTTTGAAGGAAAGGATGTGGGTTAAAAAAATTAAGTAAACCCCTCTGGGAAGTGTTAAGCAAAAGGAAATAATTGCTTTTGGCAGTGGAGGAACTAAGTCGAAAGTGGAGGCATTTTGGAATGTACTTATTTAACAAAAGCAAGGAAAACAACATCCGGCTAATTTTCGAGAAAATAATTATAATAGGGCAGGTTTTTTTTTTTTTTCATTTAACTTTTAATGTGGCTAAAATAATTTCCTCTGCCATTATGTAATAAAAAAGCTACTTCATTCTGGCGGGCATGACGCCATGGCGTGGTCAGCTTAATGAATGTAGATACTTTGAGCTCCAACCACCATTTGTGAATCTGAATTTTAAATATATAGTAAAGCATATTTGATGGCACAAAGAAGGAATTAAGATTATATCTATTAGCCTACAGTACTGTGAACAAGCCTTGAACCACCCTTTACAGTAGGTCTTCATATCAAATTAAATTACATAATGTAAATTAATAATAAAAAAAAACTTTTACTGTAACAGTCTGCAAAGTGCTTAATTAAAAAATTGCCAGCAGTCTCATTTCTCCTCTCGTCTGTTCCAGCCACTCGGCATCAGCAGTATACCAGTCACCGGTTTGCTCATCAGTCATCATCTGCACCTGCACTGCTTCAAGTTATGTTTTTATGCTAGAAAAGTGGCTTAGAGTTGTTTAAAAAAAGAAAAAAAAAACTCTGAAAGACTGACTTTTCCACTTTGCGATTTCATTTTCTCTGTAGCGTTTAATATAAAAAAATGCACTCTTCATCGGTGCCTGTCTAAAGCAAAAAGATCAAAGTCGTTGTTTTTACAGCTTGCGGCAAGAGAGAGAGAGAGAGAGAGAGCTGGTGTTTAATTAAAACGGAGTAAAAGCCAGTCTGCACCTCTTTTCAAAGAAAACCCCCTCCGCCCACAGATGATACACGAGTATAGACGTTATGTCTGATTTATTTAAAGGTTATCCTTTTCTTCCTTTTGTTTTTCTTTCTGTCTGTATACCTGCCACGGAGGAATAGCAGCTATGTGTTGCGTGATAAATGTTTGCATAAAACCAGAGAGAGAGAAAAAAAAAGAAGAAGGAGAAGAAGAAGAAGGGAGGAATGTGAAACAAAATGCTCTGAGGTGAGCAAGAGCAGGGAGCTGGCATGAGATTGATGCTCCCACAGTGAAAATACAACGAGGAACTCATCAATGCCTGATGAAAAAAAAAATGAAAACCATTAGAGAAAAGAAAGAAGAGCAAAGAGGGAAAGAAAAGGAAGAGACAATAGCTAAAGGGGAAAAGACAGGCTTGGAATATGATCAGCAGGAGAGGAATGGAAAGAATGAGAGACAGACAGGGGTAGAGAAGGAGGAGAGCAGAAAAGGAAGGCAGAGAGCCAACAAAAATGAAATGATACAGGGAGAAAGAGAGTGATCATTTGAGGATTGCCCTACCTCGGTCTGGAAGCCCTCTACTAAGATAGCCACCAGCAGGTTGAACAGAACGTAATTCCCAAAGGTCATCAGGGCGATGAAGTAGAGAGCAGCCACAGGTGAGGTGGACGCCATGCCGTTATACAGAACCTTATTCCAGTCCTCCTGGGTGAGGATCTTATGGCAGAGGCAGAGATTCGACACGTTTCTGTTTTGCGTGTATGCTGAAATCAACGCTGAGTTGTCAAAGACAGTAATGCTTTCACTTTACTGTATGTTGGGTACATTTACCTGGAACACCGTGACAATGGCCCAGAGCAAAGAGTCGAAGTTCTTGCGGTCGGGCACTGTGTCTCCGTCCCTCTCTGAGCCAAACTTACACCCGAACAGGTGCATTCCCAAAATACTGTTTCAAACACAGTGAATGTTTTCAGCTTGTTAGACATGTTAACTTTCTGCATTTTAAGACTGTGGAATTATTAGGTTCTCCCTGACCTTCGGCAAAATATTAAAATGTCATATTAAGTTTTATACCAAAATATTAAAAATACATATATATATCCCATAAAATACATCAATACCACAATTTTACAGCTCAATATACTAATATACTATGTTTCAGTCTCTAGTGGTGGCCAAAAGTATTGAGACAAGTGAAATGCAATGTTTTAAGGACGTTCCCAAATTTTTAACAACAATCTGTTGTTAAAAATCTATGTTTAAAGCAAAACTAAAGACTCACTTATTTAGGATGGCTTTTAATATTTTAGCATTTCGTTTTATTTATTATTATTATCATTTTTATTATTATTATAAAATTTTTCATTTATTCATTTACAATTGTGTTTTATTTTGTTTTTGTATTATTATTATATTTTTTTCTATTTTATTGCCACCTTATTGTCATTTTTAGTACTGCGAAGCACTTTGGTTCAACTTAGGTGTAAGATGCTATAGAAATAAATGTTGATTGATTGATTGATTGATTGAATAAAATATATATATATATATATATATATATATATATATATATATATATATATATATATATATATATTATTCAAGTAAATTGCTATACAAGTGCATTATTATAAACCTGCTGGATCCACCCGAGTCAAAACAGCGTCTGCAGTATTCTGGGGTCACTTCTTCAATTCATGTCTGTTTGAATGTTTCCTGAAGATCATGTACAGAATTTTACCACAGAAGTTCACAATTTCTTTGAGAATTCCCTGGTTGTAGCCATTTTTGTGCACCCCGTCTTCAGAAAGTAAAAGTCCTGCCACATATTTCTTGCATCCATTAACTAAACCAGATCATTCTAATTAGCATTAGATCAGCCAGTTAGGCACAAACTAATTAGTGACATCACCTGTTTTGTGCACAGGGAGAGCCATAATACACGGCGTATGTTGTCTTAATACTTTTGGCCACCACTGTACAGTCGATGGGCGTAACGGACTGGTATTTATGCTGGTCTAGGTTGCATACAAAACTGGCCTTCTTCTCAATCGTTCAGACCTGAAGATGAAGATAAAGAGCATCAGTAGCATGCAGAAAGTAGCCACATTATCCATGGTCTTCATCAGAACCACAAGCTGTCTCTGCAGCGCCGGCATGAAGCGCACCAGCTTCAGCACCCGCATCAGCCTGAAGGTCCTCAGCACCGACAAACCCCCACCCTGCTGGCCAACAATCTCCCATACACTGCACCACACACAACACAGAGACATGTTAATTAGGATATACACACAATCATTTTAACCCTTCTAAGATTTCTGGTGACTTCATGCAATAGGTGAATTCGGCAGTGTCATAATAATCAGTGCATAAATATGAAATCAAATTCATCATCCAGACAGCTGACAGTTAGCAGACTGAACAGCCACCAGCTGTCCCAGGATTAGTAATGGCTCCTATTTGTCAAGGTGCCACTATTTTGAAGTAACTGCCAGAAAGAATCCCAATAATGATGATAAACATGACAAAATATTACAGGTGCAGTGATGCTAATGGCATGCTTCGAAACCCCTGCACTGCTGACGCACACATACCTTATTACGACGATTATGCCATCAAAAATGTTGTACGGGTTCTTGATGTAGCCAAAAGGACCATACACCAGCAGCTTCAGGAGCATCTCCAGGGAAAACAGACTGGTGAACACAATATTACTAATCTCCAGCGCATTGGTTAACTCATCCGGCTGAGGCACGTGGAAAACAAAAGTACAAAAAGAACAGGAAGTTATACATGCTGCAGTTTTAGAATATCATTAAAAAATATATATATCATTTAAATCTGCACAGGCAGAGGCAGAGAATGTTTTATTACAAATGATTAATTATAGAATGCTTCCTCTAAAAGAGATTAAGAGATAATGTTTTCTCACACAGGGTTGCTTCAAAAATTATTTCATCATTTTAACACATGGCACAGTAGTCGATGTTAGTTTCTATAAACAAACAAATAAATAAATAAATGGTGATCTGTGCGGTTCAAAAACCGTCTCAAATATTGGCCAAATTCCCAGCCCTTGCCAAGTATTATAAACCAATAAATAGACCATGCTCAGTGCTCAGTGTAATCTACGTAATTGGATGATGACATCTATTAGTGATGGGAGTTCCATAATCGATCATCGCTTTGAGAAAACCAATTGATGATCGATTAATAATTGGTTTAACTGCACTGTACAACACTTCTTGCAATTGTTGTGTTTCTTGAAAATCAATCCCACCTGTGTTCACTATTACTAAACCCAGAGTACATTACACATACGTACACCTAGCATAAGGACTATAACATGTTTGGACTGTAGGAGGAGACCAGAGTACAGGGGTGAAACCCACCAAGCACAGGGAGAACATGTTAACTCCTCACACACAAAGCAGAGGTAAGATTTAAACGTCGTACGTCAACCGTGTTTTCCACTAAGCCACTGTTCCTCCAACAATTAATTCATAATAGTGTTCCAATATACACATGAAAATAGATGCAGCCTCCTGCTGGTTACAAGTGTGTGTACATGAGAGTGCAGAGCATGTAAGATAAATGAATGCATATTTAGTTACAATCTAACAGAATTAGTGCTGCAGAAGTGATAACATTAGTGCAACACTTTCCCTCACTGTTTAACACAGCACCTCAGTTTAGAACCCTGCTGCGTTGAGCAATCAGCATCATGCTAATCAAATCTCTCTAGACAACGTCAGCTGTAAAGAAGAATTAGAACGGGTTAAACATTGCTAATCTAATGGGACGAGACAACGCATTAGTGCAAACGTTGCTACAGAACCCAAACTTTTCGTTCAAAATCCAGTCTGTGCATGTTTAACATCTGGAGGAGTAACATCATTTGGAGTCAAGTCATTAAGTTTGATGAAACAATTTTTACGCCTATACACCTGATTTGCATGATTTATTATTATAGCCACAAAACTGTACTTTTACGTAATTACAGTGTAAAGATCACAGAAATTAAAATGATGAAATAGTGACCAGTCATATAAAGTCAGGTATTAAATCGCTTAAGTTAGTTTTGCACTATGGCCAATAGTGTGTGGTAGATGAAACGTACAGTAGCAAATCTTAAAATGTGGCAAGAATTTATGAAAAATACTTTATTTTTCCTGATCCTTCAATACAATTGAGAAAGTTTTAATCCTACACATTGTTTTAAAGCACTTTAATGTACTTGTTACTCCAGTTGTGATAGAAAAACATGGAATCCTCATTTTAATATAAATAAAATAAGAATCTTTCCTTTTTTTTTTTTTTTTGTAGAGCCTCCTTGTAAACGAAATCTCTCCATCCATATATTTGCAACCGGACACAATACAGTAATAAACTTGGTTTCAAAATGTGGCTTATTGAACCAGGAGTGAAACCATCTAAACTTACACTGACAACAACCATGCAACTTACATACATCAAAATTTGTTTTATCCTTAAAGTCATATTTGCCATAGACAAACCCTTCATTCCCTAAAAATCAACAATGGATTCTTGACTCAATTGTTATAAACCAGGATTTACATATGCAGCAATTGGGATACCTTACTATTTGCTATGAAGGCTCAGGACTTGTCAAAAAATGCAATTATTTCCCTAAAACGCTGCTACAATTTGTCAAGACATGCTACATAATGTTGGGTCACGGATCATTCAAAAAGCAGCCCATCTTCAGAGTGTTTTATTTATGGTCATAGTTAAATAGTAGCAAAACATACGAGTTCTGCATTTTTCTGGGCTCTATTATCCATTACAAGGAGGCTTGAACCTGAAAAACCACAATGAGCCACATATAAAGAACATTTACTGCACAGTGTATGTACTGCACATCTAAGCATAGCATTAGCAAAAAATAAAGCATTTGGTGGTTCTTTTTAAAACTGCATTTACCCTTTAATTACTTTTCTTCTGACACAAAAGGCAGAAACGCAAATCAGCAGGGTTATATTCAGTGTGTGTGTATATATATATATATATATATATATATATATATATACACATATATACACACCGTGGCTCCTCGGACTGTGAGTAACCCTGTTTGCAAGTGTTCCGCAAGAAAAGCTATTTTTATTTTTATTTTGACTTGTTAAACGAGCGAGTCTTGATATACGAGTACTAAGGATCATCGAGTATCTTGTGGCACACATGCGCTTCTTATTTTGACATCGAGCATCACATGATCAAAACTGAGCCAGTGGTTCTTCTCTTTCACGCACGCACTGTGGAGTTGTGGGTAATCGGTTTCAGTGCACGTGCATCACTCGTATAGTCAACATCCGCGCACACATGTACTGTTTACTATATATAATATATAATTGGCTTACCTACTGCATTTATTTATTTCTTTAAATAAATTAAAAACCCAATTCAGGATGTAATCCTAGCAAAATCAACGACCACCATAAAACAAAAACACATCAGCATAATTTCAGAGAGTTTACCACAAAAAGCAAACCATTGGTAAGCCTTCAAAACTGAACAGCCAGGTCACACAAAAAGCGCACAATGAAATATATTTAAATCCTGCTATTACTTTGAGTCCCCAGACATGGTACAGTGTCTATAAAAATGGCTGTGACTCACCGAACATTCATCCAGTAAATACGGTCATTTCAAAATGTTCTGCACTTTAACCTCATATTAGATATTATCATTTCATTTCGAGTCCAGAGCCAACACAGTAACAATTGCGTCAAAGTCCAATAACTCACAGACTGTGGTGTTTGTGGTGCCTGCAGTCTTTGACATGTTGGGCACACAGTCTACCCAGCAGGAAGTCTTTCACTTCAAATCAAGACCACTTATGGAAAGAAATCAGCACATAAAACACTCAAGCCTGCAGGGAGCTAGAGAAAACTTCCAGGAGTTATAAAAAAAAAAATGAAATTTGCATGTATTTCTGTTCTACAAAATTGTTTAATGTAAGATGTATAATAAACATCTGTGAGCCCATTGCCATACTTTCCTACATACTTTCATACAGTGAGCTCATTTCTTTTCCTGCATCACCTCATCACCTATTATTTGCCATTCATTCATTCATTCATCTTCAGTAACTATGTTATCCTGGTTGTGGTGGATCAGATCTAGAGCCTGCATCAAGAAAATTGGGAATGAAGCAGGAATAAGGATGTCAGTCAATTGAATGGCATTGTGGATACGCATTCACAAACAAATGCATATTTCCAGGCAATATTCTAAAGCCAGTCCATATACAGTACAGGAATGTTTTGGGAAGTAGGAGGACACTGAAGAATGGGACAAAGCCCATATGGACACAAGAAAAACATGTGAAACTTGACACAAATACAGTAACTCAAGTTCAGACTTGAGCCAGCTGCCCTGAAGCTTTAAACCTCTAACTGGGGAGTCAGAGAATGAATGGGACCACAGAGGATGTTACTGTTAAGATCTGCTCCTTGTTCAAGACTCATCTAAATTTATTAAGGTAACACACACACACACACAGTACCCGATTACATAAAAAACCGTGTGAAACACAATGTTCTTCGGGAGTGGGCAAGTTGGAATTTACTAGTGTTTAGTACACTTTCCAAACTGCACTTTTCAAAGAGAGGAGAACATTTTCACAGGGTGAGCAATAACAGAAATAAAGGATGAATGAGCCTTAGACCGCTGATGTGCTGTTACTTTTCTACTGCCAACAAACAGAGACAATACAGAGACAATACAGAGTTATATTCCTTATTTTTTTGGAAGGAGCAACCTCTAAATTATACTGCTGTAAAGGCATTCGGTAATAAACACAACTATGGCCTTTGAGGTTTGAAATGTAAATAAATAACTGCGTATTCTGATAACAAATGAGCTCATATGATTACACTGTGTAAAGGCATGAGAGTCCAGTTTCTGAAAACAGTAAGCAAAAGTCAGCACGCCCAACATATAAACATCGTGAAAAACACTGCCCATTATTATTATCCCAGTCAAAGCAACTGATCTAATGATTAGAGCCTGATACGGTATCGGGCACGGTATTAATCATCCCCAGTGTGCTTCAGCGTGAGCACCATCAGCTTCTTCCTGCCAGTGTACAAGCACTTGATGTAAACCAGACGCCACAGTCAGCTGGCTCAGCCAGTGCAGCAATAACAATGACGGCCCCATCCTGAAGAGCAGGGAATGGAGAGGAGGAATAAAGCAGTTACTGAATGACAAAGTTAAAGCTGAACTTTCAAGCATTTACAAGTATGTACCATGGAACTAAACATCATGTGCCACATTTTTGGCACAAAGACAAGCATTCCATCATGAGACCGTAAAAGGAAAATCTGTTAACAGGAAGGAGAACACGGGCGACCAGGATTCGATCTGTCCACGATCACCACCCTGCCCAATAAAAGCCTGACACCCAGCTCCTGATTTCAGTAGGTTATAAGTAGGCTGGTAATTCTCTGCACATTATTATCAAAAATATTTCAAGTAAAAGGTGGGAATTTGCAAGGTTTTTCATATTCTACATTTTTTCTTGATTCATAATTATAATCAAATTATGTAGGCAATTGTCTAAAACGGCACACTATTGCAAACAGTCTTGCCAGATCTGATTGGGAAAACCATTCTTGCAATAAGAGCACCAGTGGAATGGGATAAACTGAATACCTTAGTGGTATTGAACACTTATGATACATATCCATTCATGCTGTTAATAATCAATGTTATCTGCTGCTGTTGTACACCTGACACATTTATTGTACACCAGCAGTCAGGATGTATAGTATAGACATTAATGGGGAAAAAATGGTTCTGTTATGCCCTGTGGCATTCTTGCGGGTTTAGCACGAATTGTCAGAAAAGTGTCACGAAGTGCAAATCAATTCAAGGTGTTTCAATATATCCTATGATGAAAATTTCTATACTTTTGGAAAAGGTCCTTCTCTGAAATGACAATGTCGCCGACAATCCACAAAGAAGAAGAGGCTCACTGAATTGTTTAATGAGTGTGAAATCATATGCTATGGCCTGCACACTGTCCAAATTTGAACCCAACTGAACACCTACAGGAGATTCTGGACTAATGTGGTCAAACATATGTTCAGTATTTCAGAGGAATAATGTTCATTCCTTCATGTGAGTTCTAGAGACTTGTAAAAGCTGTGGCAAGGAGCATCAAAGCTGGTCTGGCAGCATGTGGTGGTTCGAGATCTTTAAATATACTTTGAACCTGATGTGCTAAGCTGTTTGCACCCGTGTTCAAGTGTAATCAGTTTGCATTCTGAGGGGAAAATCTTGCATATTATACTGTACACAATACTGGCACAGGAGACTAAAGATGCAATTTAAGCATCATGTAATGCAAAACACACAAAGGACCCTTTTATGTCTGCATATAATATGCATCTGAGAGAGGAGTGTTGGAAAGGGGAAGTCTGTGCAAAGAAAAAAGAAGATGGAGAAGAAGCTTTTATTGTCAAATACACATTACTGCGTAGAGAGAGATACTTTTCATAGCATATCGCAATGCGTTAGGCAGCTGGGAACAGCGCGCGGGGTCAGCCATGATACAACATCCCTGGAGCAGACAGTGTTAAGAGCCATGCTCATGGGACCAACAGTGACAGCTTGGTGGATCTGGGACTTGAACTGCCAATCTTCTGTTCAGTAACCCAGAGCCTTAAACCACTGAGCAACCACTGTTCAGAAGAGGGGAGAAGTGGGACTGGGATATATTTTTTTTTTAAATAAGGATAAATCATTGACTTACTGACTTGAGCATCAAGTTATTGACAGTGATTCCATACGTAATGATCTGCATCAGCATTACGCTACTTCTGAACTTTAGAACAGGTTGTTCATAGTCGTTTTCCCATTTGGTTATCATTTTTATGCAACAGGGTTAAACACTGACCCAGTGCAAGAAGAAAAAAAATGTAACATCGTTTAATTAAAGCTTTTTAACTATGAATTACAACTGTCTTAAAAAATACTAATCAAAAGGCATATTAGCTGGATTAATGCCCTTCACACTTTTAAGATACTTTTCCTGACACCGGATTCTTTATTTAATAAGAAACTCATTAACTGTCATGCACACTCGTAACACGACCGGCACTAGGACCCGGAAGTAATACGGTCGTGTTTCAGGAAGCATAAAAGGAGACAAGATGGCGCTTCACATTGCTCAGTCATTGAGTTTTGCCCATGCTATTGCCAACGCCTCGCTCATCTAAACGTGAGTACTCACTTTCTTGGGTTATCGCTTCCGATTGGGTGTGTGTATTTAGAATGCGGGTTTATTTGTGTAAACTTTTGCTCTCGCTTCGGGAGAGTTCTAATAATAACCAGCGTGGTTATCCTGCCTGCTCGCGCTACTTCCATGTTTGGGTTTACCATCCATGCTACAGGGCTAACTGCTAGTCTTCTGGTTCATCTCTGGTTAGTTCGTGACATTAACACATTATTTTTATTTCATTAAATCTTTTCCTCCTCCTGAGTTTCCTGACAGCTCTATGGCTGATAAACTTTTCCATCACTTCACAGCAGGTGGAAATTATCATCAAAAATGGTTGTCACTAGTGGTTTATATCTTTTTGTACAATTCTCCTTTAAACACAAATGGATCAAGGAGAGAAAACTTAGATGATGCAAGTTAAGGCTTATATGCAGGATTTAACTACACCTAAAATCATATCTATTCATCTATCAGCTATACTATCAACACCACTGACAGGTTAACTGAACAACATTGATCACCAGCTATACACCAGTAAACTACGGGCACTCCAGGCTCATCCATGCCCATGAGGACCAAAGGCCAGCCAGTCCTGTCTGATCTTACAGAAAAACCGATGCAGCACAAATCACTGAAAAACGTTTGAGAGTTTGAAAGCCAACCTGCCGTCCAAACACCACAGATCCCAATCTGAACAAGCACCCATGGGATACCTCAGACAAACAAGTCAGATCCATGGAAACCCCACCCCGCAACCCACAGCACACCTCAGAGTCCCTGTAGAGCCACACCCCAAGGGGCCAGGGGAATCCAATCCACAAGGGGAATCCAATACCTACTATAGGTGGTTTTAATGTTATGGCTGATGGGTGAATATACAGATATAAGCCTCATTGTGTTGTGTACAAGTGTATTACTCTCATTAAATTAAAGCGTGAGCAGTTATTGTACAGGAGATAAGAGTTAAGAATTGCCCATAGTAAAAGTCTGTTATTTTTATGCAGGCTTCAGTCTCGATGGAGCACCTGAAAGCATCTCATAGCACTACTGAAATAAAATAAAAAATAAAAACTGCTAGCACATTTCCATTTTTCTCATGAGACCTGAAAATTTATGCTACCAATAAAACACTCAAACACTGTTTCTGCAGCTTAGTGTAGTTTCACTTATTCCACAAGCATACAAAAAAAGCCAATTCACCACTCAGTAAAATATTTCTGATATAAGACAGTTGCAGAAATCTTATTTTCATTAAATTTTAAGACTTTTACCCGGATTACCTCAAATCCATAAACACAAGAACAATCCAAGAACATTTTATTTATTGTTTTGCAGCGATCGATTCACTAAACAAGTTGTTCACAAAACTATGCTGGCAAGACCTGAAATGTCTTAAAATGCTCTTTAATATTGTAAAAGCAAAAGTGGAGTAAATATTTGGAGGGAAAATATAAGGCAATCTTAAAAGAAAATAGAGACATAAGCAGAACCGAATGGAAAACTCCTGCCTATTCCGGTGGAGATGGCCCATCCCAGGAGTCACTGGTTAACCTTGTGTAATTACTCACTCACTCATCCTATATACCGCTTTATCCTGTACAGTATACAGGGTTGTGTATACTGTACAGGATAAAGCGGAGCCTATCCTAGGAGACTTGGGGCACGAGGCGGGGTACAACGTGGACAGGGTGCCAATCCATCACAGGGCACACACAAACACACACACTCATTATAACTGAAGGATGCAGGGAATATGCAAACAGACCTCAGGTGGGAATCGAATCCAGAACCTGGAGATGCAAGATGAATGGAGGTGCAAACTATTAAGTCACATGCCACCCCTTGTGCAATTATTCATTTTATCATTTAAGTAACTAAATAGATTATAACACTGGACCGTGACTGGAAATGCTAGCTAAATCAAAGAAATTTTCTAAGGATAGAAACACAAAGTAATTCTATCTTAACCAGTTAAGTTAAACCTTAGTATGGAAAACCTGTTCACCTTTGGTGTGAAATATTCATGCATAAGGTTCAATAAAGTGAGTAAAATCACTTGTCAGGGAGCTGAAATGCAGTTTAAACTAATCTCAACAGTATTACAGAGTGTGTGAGAATGTGAAACCAAACACACCCTCCTGTCTGTAGTGACAGGATGATTGGCTAACGGCTTCCATACATGCATCGATATTTGCCCTGTTGGGAACGAAAATAGGAAAGAAAGTGGCCTCATAAATTGCTGCAATAATCAGTATCATTAAGAGGCAAAATAGGAATATTGAGCCGTATTCTGTGCTAAGCATAAGAGTGCAACATGTATCAGTCAGTACTATAGGCAGGGCAAATGTGCAGAAACCCAGGGCTAATAAAATTACAACAGTGCAAGAATAATAAAAGCACTTCACACAAATTGAATGATACTGTACATTCATCATCACTGAATGGTGGAGGAAACAGGCTATTACCCTTTGAATGGGTAATATTATTTGGGAGTCTAGATAACGATATCCCAGAGTTCATCTGCAGGCATCATTGGAGTTAGGAAAGAATTGCTGGTAGTGTAAAGAGTTCTTGAAGATGCTAGATTTTGTTTTTAGTTTTTAGAGGTATATTTTTTTCAGATTATAGTCATAGCACTAACTATTACTAAACCACTTTGCAGAAAATCTCTGTTTTAAACAAAAAGGTTTATTTTAATGAGCCTCCAGCACTGGCCCCTTGGCAGCATCCCAATGAATAGTGTGCAACTTCCAACCCCTGCTTCAAGCAAACATTGCGGGAAACGATGTATTTAGAGAGGTGATGCATAATGTCAAAAGATGAAAGAACAAAGCTCTTGAGTCACTGTACATCAATTGTCTGCTTAACAGAGATTTAAACAGTCCTCCGCAGGAGAACACCAGGACATATCCCAATCCAAGCCAATAAGCATTACAAGAAAAGGTGGTGATAAGAAGACTGGGCCAGTAAAAAGAGAGCAATAAAAACCTCCAGGACAGTAAAAGAGAACAGATGCAATTAGGCAGGTTGGCATCAAGTTTTATTTGCTGAAGGGACTAGGTCAAAGAACCCGAGTAACCTTGTAAATCCACATTCCTGCTTTAGGCCGTCTCCCGTTTTCCAGATGGGCCACGAGATAAAGGCAGCTTCTCTGCCAGAATTCTCCAGCAGTCAATACTAGAGGAGATACAGAAAAGGGAAACACCATCCATGTGTGTGAGCTGCCTTTCCTCAGGCTATCGCTAGCGCCACAGGAGCGTAGCAAAGCCCATGAATAGCATGAGCTCACATTGCCTTTCTTTCAGGTCCAACACATTCACTCAACAACAATTCACATGCTCTCGCACACCAGTCTAGTCCAGTTAACCCATCAGCTATCATGCAAGGTTCAAAAGTTCACTTGCTTGACGCTGTGACTTCTGGGATTAAACACGGAGCAGTTGTTAAATATGATTCATATTAGAATAAGTCAGGAAAATGATGGATGATTTCTTATTCGGGAATTAACCATTTTCAGACTAAGATTGGGGGGGATGTGGGTGATGGGGGTGGACGCAGCATCACATTTATCAGGATGTCAAACTTGTGTGAGAGGCAGATCATTTTCCTCTCTGTTTGCATCTAAGCACTGGGCAGCAACTTCAAGCAGCAAGTGGGCACGAATGAACCGTGGTGCGTGCCCCCCGGATGATGTGGAAGACTGCAAGGCATGCGAGCACACTGAGTAAACACGGGACGATGAGTTTCAGATGTGGCTCGCCTGCCCTCTCATCAGTTCAGCCTTCACACTTGTGCTCCTTTGCCTGCATGGACCAAATTACTCCTCTACAGTAAACAACATGAGCATAAGATGCGTGAAAAGCCTGGAATTCCACAAGCCTCAGGAAAAGTTATACAAAGGGCAGGGAGAAAGAAACCGCTGATAGCGTGCAGATCAGAACTCCATCTGTGCACAAACATCTATCAGCCGTCACCTACAGTACCATTACTGAAGTTTGAAGCCTTTGCTGGTTGAATAATCAGAGCATTGCATCTCTCTGGTGAGAAAGTTATTGAACTGCTGCCACAGTTAGCCGGGGTGTGAATCATGTTCCTGAGAGGACCTTTGAAAGTGTGAGGCGTTGTGTTGTCTAAACTTTTAAATGTAGGCGATACATTACAGACACTGAATCTGTTATTCCACAATGAAAATGATTAATACATAAATCTCATCCTTTTTTGTGCCCTCTTTTCGTAACAAAGGAAGACCTTACATTTCTCAACAGTATGTCGTGCCACAAGCCATTAAGCAGATGAGCGATGTACTACCTGCTGCTATTCATCTCACATAGACACCTGAAGCAGGACACGATGCAGCAGGGACAGGTTTAATCTATTGGTGTTACAGTATTTTGTGACATGGGAAAGATCTAAAAATTTATTTAGTACGCAGTTCTATTTTGTAGTCTGTCACTTTGTTTTTTTTTGTTTTTTTTTATGTCTAGTTTGCTCACTCTGACCTGTTTTTCATTTGACAGAATCTGCTCTGTCATAGCACGCTATTAATCACCATTTTAAAAACAAACAAGCCAATGGTAAAAATATGTCTGTCTATGGTGCCAGAGGAGGTCTGTTGTAATGGTGATCGAGTTGCATGGGATAAGCGATCTCTTTTTAAAATAACAGAAATGTGATTTAATCATGAGGATCAGGGCCTTGAGTCTCTGGGTTGCTGATCTGAGGACTGGGGGTTCGAGTCCTGCCAGCACCAGGTCGACACTGTTGGGTCCTTTGGCAAAACCCTTAACCCTGCGACCCATACGACCCAGCCACTTCATGCAGTTCCAGCCCCAAGCCTGGGTAGTACTGTATATGGAAGGGTTGCAATCGAAGGGTATTCAACACAATACCTGTCCCAGATCTTGTGCATAAAATGATCCAAAGTGGCGAACCCTAAGATAAAAGACATAAAGACACTCCGCCAAAAAAAAATAGGGATCACACTTAATCATTAGTAGGTCACATGAGAGTAATCTTTTCAGTCTGCTTTACCTGTTCTGTCCTGGAAGTGCCCTTCAACATTGTCTATATTTTATTGTCTTATGTCTTATTGGTCTTTGAATTCAGTCGATACATGTTTTCATTTGGTTTTCTCAGCAGACAACAGAAAAGATTAAGTGCATCCTGAAGTGTATTTTCAATAAAGAAGAAGCATAAGAATCCTTACCGACATATTATTCTGGACAAGAGATAGTCTGCCTAGGGCAATACTCACTCACACATCCTCTCTAACCCTTTTCTACAGGGTTTCTGGGGTCTGGAGTTGGGGTACACCCTGGATGGGGTGCCAAACCATCATGCAAAGATACTGTACACACTCACATGCTCATTCACACCCTGCTGGCAATTTGGGAACACCAATTAGCCTAATCGGCGTGTCGTTGGACTGTGGGAGGAAACTGAAGTACCCAGAGAGTACATGCAAACTCCATGCACATAGACCTGAGATGGGAATCGAACCTGAACCCTGGAGGTACAAGGTGGCAGTGCTAACCACTAAGCAGAACTATTCTTATAATAATTACATTTTACCATCTTCCCATATATTTTTTAAAACTCTTTCTAAAGGAACTTTAGAAAGAAACAAAACTAATACTGTAATTTACATAAAAGCTATTACGTTGTCAGTAATTAGCAAAAAATTCACAAAAAACCTGTCACAGTGACACCATGACAACGACACTTGCGCAGAGTTTTCCAAGTGAATAAAAAAGCACCAGTGATCAACTAATCACACCATAATCATCACTTAACCCTTACATTCATGGCTACTTTGTAACTGTCCATACACACAGAGCAGAAGCAATCATGTTTTAATCATTATAGAACCTTTATCTGCATGAACATTACTCCATGAACCTATATGACCAGGATAAAGGCGTACAATGCTCATTGCGCCTCTCTGCCTTTGACGGATTTTCAGCAGACAAGTCAACCACAGTTAAACACTGATGATCACTAACCTGCTCATGGTATTCAATTCCCATGCTGAGGGTGTTGATGAGGATGGCGATCATGATGCCTCGTCCGAAATACTTGCTGTCTACAATCTTGCGAAAAGTGTCACACACCAGTCTCCAGAAGTGCACTACCTTCGCTGCCCGTGCCCCTAATTTAAACTTCTTTTTCCTATTGGGGTCTCTGCCATCCCGATAGTGTGCGTCTTGTGTGAATTCATAGACTCCTTCGCTGTCTGAGTCTGCAGTCTCATTTGCTTCGGTTCCCTCTGATTCATTACCCATTGATTTGATGCAGTATGGGCAGGTCTCAGGGTCAAACATCAGCATAGCATCCAAATTTGTACCACTGCAGTTAGCATTGGAGAGCTTGCGTGAAGAATTCCCTGGAATGTGTTTGGTAAATGATTAGGCAAGTTAAAATTGCTTGCTTTCAGCAAGACCTTCAAAAACCATGTATCAACTCATCAGTGATCATGAAATAGCTAACCTTAACTGCGTGAGAAACTCATCATGGTTTGTTCATTTACCTGCAGATCCTTGTGTAGCCAGCACGCACTGGGACGTGTTGATAGGGGTTGGAGGTATGTTGAGGTTGCTGATGATGTTAGCAGTGCAACAGGCTCCTCCAGGGTCCAGCGCCCTCTGTCGGAGCTGTTCCAGTGCTACACGAGACTGCAAAGTCGGATAGTTCTTATGCACTGGTGCAGCAAATGGAACTGAGTTTCTCTTGTAAGCCTGCAGCACTGGATGTCCTAATGTGGCAGCACGATGTGGCTCCAAGTGGCAGGTTGTGTGATAGGTGCTGTGTATAGATTCAGCACTGCTAGAGCCCAGAGCAGCAGAGCAGGTGGGGACTGGTGGGGACGGGTCCTGCAGAGGCACAATAGTGGGGAGTGTAAGACGTCCTGTTCCTGCACCATTCCGGTTGTTCTGTGAGGAGACCTCGATCTCCTGGGCATTATCACTCCAGATATTTCCGTTGCCAAGATGGTAGTGATGGTGGTGGTGGTGGTGATGGTGCACAAGGTGATGAATGGAGCCCTGCTGCTTCCTGTGCCTTCGCCTCTTGGCATTTGGAGGCTCAGGGGTGGGTGAGGCACATATCCTGATGCCTGCCTGGCGAGCAGCTGCCCGGACTAGGTGGCCTAACTGTCTGGTGGCTTTTCGAACAATGTAAACCAGGTATTTCAGGAGCTCATCATAGCAGCTACCAGGCTCTGAGAAGCTGGCTAGTGTGCTGGCGTTGGACATGAATCGTACTCTCTGCTCCTTCATCAGCTGACTTTCCCGCTGCTTCGTTTCAGAAAATTGTGTGGCTATGACAACTAGACATAGGTTGATCATGAAGAATGAGCCCACCTAGAGAGAAAAGAGAGTACAGGCAACTGACAAAAACTTAACAGCAGTCTCAGCACAATTTAGTTTTGCTTAGCTCAGTTTATTTCCCCCAGAAAAATGTTGCAGTATGACTGTAACATTATTCAGTTACCAGGCATTACAAAGCAATCAAAAGCCCATAACACTAGAGCAGAGTAAGTGATTACTGCTACTTGTTCTTGACTGTCTCTCATAGAATGGAATTGCTAAAAGGCTTCAGGCAAGGTATAGTGTTTCACATTAAATATGTTACAGTTGACATATTAACCCTTGGACACCACTTACCCACTCTGGCATAGGCATTCCTGTACAAATGTGACAATTATCTAATCTGGCATATGATCCACATTTAAAACTTTAACCCTGAAATCCTGCAGATTCTCCTGAGGTCTTTAGGTCCAAGTAGTATAAAAATAGAATTTATAGCTAATATATCTCAGAATATTAGTAAACAACATATACCTATTAGGGATGTAACACCATACCAGTTTATGGTGAACAAATCTGAAACAAATTCTTTTACATCAGTGGTTTTCAACTCTCGGCTGGAGAACCATCTGCTCTGCATAGTTTAGTGTTTTTATCAGCTCCCAGCACAAGTGATTTAACTAATCAGCTAATTAACAGCTTTTTCTGAATTGAAGTGAGTAAGGAAAACACTAAAATGTGCAGCACAGGTGGTTCTTCAGGGCCAGGGTTAAAACCACTGAATTATACTGATGTACTGTATTTCCCTAACCTGGGAAGTATTTTTTTATTTTTTTATTTGCATAGTATATTTTAATTAAATATGATAAACAAAACAGACTGTATAAACTGTACATTTCATTTCATTTCATTAACCCCCGATAACTATGAACATAATCAATGTCTTCAAACATAAAAAAAAAAATTAAGAAAGAATTGTACTTAACGATCCTCATATGTTGATTGCACAAATATATATATATATATATAACACAATGTAAATGGGGGAAATGCCATGTGCTCATACAGTATGAGGACATTTAGATCTCAACAAGGTCAAATAAATAAATCATTTTTGTTTAGTTTTTTTAGTCTAATGCCTGAAATTGTTGGTCTAGATTTAAAACTACTTTTGAGGAGTTTTTAGGGTAGGAATTAATATTATTAATATAATCTGAATAATAACATCCCAAATACCAAAGTACAGTATAAAGGAAATATGGTGCTAATCATGAAGTATATTGTAGGTAAGAGAGGCAAAGCACTACATTCTGTCAAAAAAAAGCGGCATAATGGGTTGAAAGCCACTCACTATAATCAGGAAAATGAAGTAGATAAAATTGTAGAAGGAATGTGCATCCATTACAAAGTACATGATGTCCACCCAACCCTCCAGAGTGATGACCTAAAGCAAGACAAGAAAATGAATAAAAATGTCAAGCAATTGCACATTCAATACATTACATACCCCTTATCTACTGTGAACCCCTTATTCAACCCCTTATCTACTGGGACAAATAGAGAAAATAATATTTTGTGCAGTAGTAATGTATAATACGAATAACCAACACTATTATGTGACAGAAAATGTTTATTAGATACTCTGGTCAGCCTTAGCACAGCATTCAAATGGCACAGTGCAGCTGTTGTTCCTGAATTCAGAAATGCATCATTAGGAAGTGATGAGATCCCTTAGCATGACCTGGAGGACCAGCGGATTCGAGGGGAAATCCCAGTGCAGAGATGCACTCTAATTCTTTCATCCTTTCATTAGATGGGAAAGAGAAACAAATCTCCTGTAATCTTTAGAGCAATAGTACAAGGTGCTCTCAGACTAATTCATATTAGAGCCAACAGACTTTCAGGCTACAGAACTGGCAGCAGTTCATTAAAATTAAGCCTTCAAACTCTCTCTCTCTCTCTTCTATGAGATATGTGGTAGTGTTCGAAATTCTAAATAAATATTTATTCTATTTTTTTCTTCCAAAATGTGATACGAAATCCCAGTGAGGGTTTTAATACCATAATGCATTAAGTACTGTAATAAGGACTTATTAGCATTGACTTGTGATAAAAGGTTATCTAATATTATTGGATACAGCTGAAGACGTCAACATCTTCATCTTCCAAAAATCCCCAAAATGCAGCATGTTACAGCAACAACAGCAACAACAACAGCATTTTGATGGCAGTAGTGCTGCACAATTAATCGCAAAATAATTTATATCGTAGAATGGACCTGTGAAATTGTTTAATTGCAAAACACTGCAATTTATTACAAGTAATATGTGCACAGGTGGGAATTCATGTAGAGTTTGGTAATAAATTTAATTTTTTTTTATTATTTTTTTTATAAATTTAAGTTGATAAATAAATATTGGAAAACATCATCTTAAGGAGATCATTTAATTATTTGGTGTTAGCCTAAAAAAATATGTTTGAATACAAAATGGTATATTTAATAGTGAAATATTGCATTTTAAATCCCAAACGCAAGATCAAAATAATGTCAAAAATAGTATAAAATAATCACAGTTTTTTTTTATTTATTAAATTGTGATGCCCCAGATGTCAGTCAGTAAAGGACAACCTTCTTGTTTCATTACTGAGATTACTGAGTGGGTTCACCCTTGCCAGGGATCACCTAGCTGGTTCTGTTCAATTAGAAAATAGCAGTATTTAGTTGTCGACCTCAATATAAAATGATTGGTGAAAACTTACCTGAAAAATGGCAATCCAGGCATAGCCTATGTTATCAAAGTTGATGGCACCCTTAAAAGGGTTGACATCCCCAGCAGAGCAGTTGGTATAGTACTGGTTCCAATCGACACATGTGGTGTTATCAGTGCTGTTGTAGGCTCCCATGTCCAGCTGACACTGCAGGCCCTCCTGATGCAGCCTAGGTATGGAGTTGCAGTGCCGCATGCCGTTATCCCCCGTCAGAGAGCATATGAATGGGCTCTCGTCATCAACGTGGTAGTAATGGGGAAGGTCTACGCTTTGGGGACTGGTATACATGGAAATGGCACATTAATTTTAAACATGGCAGTTCTATTTAACTTTAACATCATATTCATAATAGATCCAAAGCATCAGGTAATGCTGGCACAGTTTTTCTTGGAGTGTAAGGATGAAGCTTGTTCTTCTGTCATGAAGGAAGTTGTACAGAACATTCTGATGCTGAAACTCCTACGTCAGCTACATGACAAGATATGAGCCAGAAAATGATGCAACTAGAATAGATACTGAGAGAAAATACATTTCTCTGACAGATGAATGTTTCCGAAAAGACCTTACTCAACTTGCCACAGCATGCAACTATTTAACATGTGCACATGCAGTAACAATTATCAAGCATGTACAGTTGCAATAAGAAATTTTAAGGATTTATCATTTGAAGGATACATACTGTAAAATCAACACAGTAAATGGATGATGTGGTATTTGTGTGTAACAGGATATTTCGTTAGGATAGCCATGATACATTTATTCAACCTGTACTATATAAAATATTGTTGTTTTTAAATCTTTCTGACAGTTACTTATGGCGTAAAGTGCCTAATGTGAAGTTAAATCATAAGTAAGTATTTGGGAACTCTAAAATTATCCTTTATTTGCTTTACCTGTGATGCATACAGTATATAAACCCCACCCACAAAGCTGTTCAAGGTGAGCTTCCACAAAAGCTGAAAGAAGAGGAGATTATTTCATCATACCTGAAGGGCCTAGGGTATAAGAAGATTTCCAAAAATATACACCATTCCAAGAGACACCATTGGGAGCATTATAAGAATTTATGGAAAACTTATGGAACAGCTGCAAACCTTCCTAGCCATGGGAGAAAGCTCAAAAAGGGCCTGTACCAACTTAGTCAGAACAACTAAGAAAAAAAACAAACATCCGAATGGAAGGCACCTACATGATGACCTGATGAAGGCTGTTATAAGTGCTTCAGTGGCACCAATAAGATGTGCACTGAATAAACAAGGAGTTCATGCACACACTCCATTTTTAACCATAAGGAACATCAAAGGTCTATTAGAATGTGCCAGGAGGAATTTGGATAAGACTAAGTGTTTTGTGAGACGGTTCTATGGAATGATGAAGTCAAACTGGAACTTTTTGGACATATGGACCAACGGTATGTCTGGTGTGTAAAAGGCCAGGCTTATGACTAGAAGAATACCATCCCCATGGTCTAGCATCGATGTGGCTCATTGATGATGTAGAGCTGTTCTTTTGCGGCGGGAACTGGCTATCTTGATCGTGTCTATGGCATCATGGATTCCCAGAAATACCAGGGCACTTTAAAAAGGAACATGATGGCTTTTGTTGACAAATTAAGACTTGGTAATCATTAGACTTTCCAGCAAGACAATGATCTCAAGCACAACTCCAAGTCAACCAAAGCTGAGATGTCCTGGAGTGGCCTTCTCTGTCATAGATTTAAATCAGATCCAAAATCTTTGGTGAAAAAAGGCAGCTACAGCACGGAAGTTATCAAACATTACTGGGCTAGAGGATTTTGCATGTGAAGAATGGGCAAAGATTCCGATCAAGAGGTGTAAGAAGCTTATCAGCAAACGTTTCAGCACTTACCAAAAAACGTTTGTTAGAAGTTATAAAAGCTAAAGAATTCTCCACAAAGTACTGAAGCTAAGGTTTGAATAATACTGCACATGCACATGTGTTAAAAGAGTCACATTTTTCACTTGAACTTCAAAGTGAAGTCAACACTTGTTACTGTTTTCAAAGTAACAAATATCTCAATAAATCTTTTTTGTTGTTTAATGAGTTTTTTTTTTAAATAATCTATTTCTCATTATCGTTCATCTATATCACTAAAATGTCATGCGAGGTGAGGGGGTTGAGTATTTATGATTGCAACGGTATGTGTGTACATAACATTTAAGTTGTGTCTTGGGAATTATGTGACCTATGCCTATGTGACTGACCACTGGACACTTACACTGAGAAGTTCACAGGAAAGAAGCAGCGGTTACGGAGCAGCCCGGCCCACAGCTGGACCCCAACAATCCCAAAGATGAAGAAGACAAAGAAGCAGAGCAGCAACACATTGCCCAGCATAGGGAGAGTGTCCAGCAAGAGAGTCACCAAGATTCTCATACCTGCACAACAAGAAGAGTATTTACTGCATTCCAGTCTGTAAGAAGTACTATAAAGCACATATACTGTAGGAACAGCTTGGGTTGTAGAAAGAAAGACCGTAGAAATGTAATCTGACATGAGCTCCTGGCAGCTTGCACTAAGTGAAGTGAAGATACAACTGCAGTCTGCTGTAACTTACACTTTTGAATTGGTAAGAGTTTTCCTATCATGCCATTTTTTAAACACATCTTAGAGAGTAATAGCAATAGCAATCTCTGTCGGCTACTTGTCTGTTTGTGTATTTATTTATGAATATATTCACTATGTATATACATATAAGTAAATTTAAGCATTATAATTGTAAGGGTTACAAAAATAACCTCAAAAACAACAGGGGTACACTCTAAATGGTAATCTGCTGCACTAAGTTGGAAGATTTATGCACTCTGCTCATTAGTGACAACAACATCTAAGGCATTCACCCAAGTACAGCACTTCGCTGAGCATCTAACAAGCACTGAATCATCACCATTAATTATTTCCTTTGAGTAGCATTTTTATTCTATGAGGGGGGAAAAAAACTATTAAAAATGCTCTCTGTTCTTTTTGAATTTTTATATCTATAAAAAAATATAAATATCAAGGGGAAATATTCCATGAGTGAAAAATGCCTACGTAAAGGAATTGATTTTACTTTATGATAAACTAACAAACAAACAAATAAATAAATAAATATTCAGGTAATTTCACAACAAAGAAACAAATGTAAGTATTAAATTATAAAAATCAATAAACACAATTTATTTTCTCTTTTTTATTCACTCATAATGAAAAACAACCATAAATAATGCTAATAAACAAATAAAGCTTACTAAAGTATTTACTGTACATACAGTATAAAGTATATGTGGGTTTATGCGTTTAACTTATCGTAATGCTATATATTTGAGTTTTTTATTTTATTAAACCTATTATATTCAAATGTACACAAGTAGATTTAAGATTAGATTAATAGACAGGCAGTACAGTACAGATTTGGATGTAATGCTTCTTATTCTCATAAACTGTTTCTGAAATCCTGATGCATTAGTAGTATCGCAGAAAAGTTCACATAAACTCACATGAGAATGATTCGGATACTGAAAGGTTTTAATCTTGTCTGCTTATTGATCGTCGAAGGTGCTAGAGGCAGGACTTTTAACTGAAAGATGTTATCTCGTATCTTACTTTCACAGAAGAGATTTTCCATCACATTAAGGACACACTGAATTCAAATCTTTATGCATGAAAAGGTTACTACTGCTTTCATCTGGCTAAACAATTTCTTTAGAAATCCCTCGCTAAAACCTTATTGAGAAACACTCTAAAAAAAACTTTAAATATCCTCCTCTAGTTTATAATTTCCCTTAAAAAGCCATTCCAGGAGACAAGACTGTGGACGTCCCAGTGCAGTGCAGCAGGGGAAATATACCCATGGGAGACTCTGCACTTTTCAGTCATTCCCATATGCCAAACAGCCTAATATCAAAAGTACAGAAGGAGGAAGTACAGACATTTTTTTAGGGTAATGGCCACTCTAAGCACTCTTTTTATATATGAAGTATTAAACTTTTGCTGGTCTATGGATTTTAGAGGAATACTTAATATCAAGTTTAAACATTCAAGTCATTAAAAAAAATTCCTATGAATGGAGTCCTTGTACAAAAGATCGAGCAATTTAAAATTTTCTAACATTAATCCAATAAGGTTTGAACTAATCTGATGCCTGGAACATGATTTTCCCTTTTCACTAATTAAGAAAGTTGAGAAAAGATGTGCTCATGATTTACAAACTGTATAGCAACAATAATCATGTATTGATTCATGTAATCATATTCTGTGACTTCTATAAAATCATCCTATTATCATCCATGTTACTGTACATACACAGACACAGAGTCCCCTTATTAACGATGAATACAGTACGCTTTTCAAGGCATCCCGCTGAGACTAGAGCATGAGGACTGGTGTCCTATGGGAAGCAACAAAATGTATGGAGGTTTTTGGTTACATGGAAGCAAGCAGTCAGCTTTGAAGCTCACAGGACATACAGTAAGTGATTAATAACATTACTTAATTGATGTGAATGCAAGTTGCTGTGCGGTGCAATTAATGTATTAATAGTGTTGATTCGCTAGGCTTTTTTTTTAATTAAGGACAAAAATTAACTAATATCACATGTAGATGTAAATAAATAATAACTACTGTATATGCACTGAATATGAAAAAAAAAACATTCCTGAAAATAACTATCTATCCATTTCTTTTTACATTGTAAAACAATGCTGAAGGCATCCAAAATATGCAATATCTTTGAACAGTTGAGATGAAGCATCGATGACGGCTCTAATCTGAGGTGGTGATTTTTAAGAACTTCTACTTTTTAGCAGAGATAAATCTTTGTCTTTCTAACTTAGAAGGTCTTCATGAGAGCCAGGTTCATCATGGGATGGGTTTTGCAAATGCACAAGAACTATTGATCTTCAAGTCTTAAAATAACAACTGACTGTTGCTGTTCTTGTTACTTAATTGCCTAATGCCCTATGCGTTATTTCATAGTTTAGAAATCTCCAGTATTGTTCTGGAAAAAAAATATGGATTGAATTGTATATGAAATGAATCATAACCTGTGAAGCATCAGGACACCCAGTGCATCACAGCCTGCCGCCGGCTTGTTTGCTCTCCAAACTCCTCAGATATCAAACCCATGGGATGTGCTGGACAAACAAGCCCAATCCATGCTGCAACATGGATACCTGCTACACCTCTCTGCAACCTACGGCACCATTAACAACAGCACAGCACAACCTGACTATATACTACTTTATGTCACACCCACTTCATCTAAAAAGAGTTTGTTGGCCAGTTCCTTAGACTGAAATGCGCCTAGTTACTGTCCAACAATCAGTGGCTAGTAATTGAGCTTTTACAGTACAGTATATCCCATTATACAAAAGAACATTTCATTCATACTGTATGTGTGATGTGTATTATACTGTATCTATTCCCTGATTGTGAGGTCCTTTTACAGTATATCCTTATCTCCATAATCCTACAAATTGGTTACCTCATGGATCAATCTCACTTTCTCTTTCTCTGTCTGAGTGTATATAATGCTCTTACTGTATTTCTTGCATCAATCTGCAGGTCCACTGCCCCAATTATTGTTAGACATCCTTCCGTTCCATAACGTCTACCATATGCTGACTGTGTTCATTTTCATCACTCTAAATAATAATGGGTCACTAGTGGATGACCAGAGAATTTTCCAATCAGTTTCCAACAGCCCTATATATACACACATACTGTAGCTAAATCCAGTCTGCCTGTTATTGTAGTGAAGGCCAATGTTTACAGACAGGCAAATCCACACTTTATGCAGATTAAGCCAGAGAACTCCCCCGATAGGCATTTGCGGACCAGGCAAATATGTTAAAGCTTTCTCTGTTATGCCGAGAAATAAGAGCTTGCTTGGCTCTCGTTGCTTTTCATTGCACAGCTGCATTTTTCTTCATGATTGACATGTTGTTTTACACCTTCATCAGTCAAGCCACAGAAATGGGGGACAACAGCAGAACCAAGAACAGGAAGAATATACAGTTGAAGGTACAGTACAGTCCAGACACAGAGAGATTTAACACAGGGAGTCAGAAAAGCCCATAGGAGCATATTTGGGATGGAAAGGCGAGCTTTGAATGAATGTTTTTTAAATCATTTGAATCCCTATAGGAAGTCTAGTTTAAGTTGACCATTTAGTTTCTATTTTACTCTCAATGGATTTAAAGTTATTTAAAGTTATTCATACGCTGCCTCTGTTTGAGTTATACAAACAAATGATGGATGGTGTGAGTTTGACTATTGCATTGTTTGACTATTGTATTGCCCCATGTTTTGATCAGATTAATCTTAAAATAAGTAAAAAAAAAAAATTGGACCAACAAATGGGGCCCATGGGAAACCATACAAATCCCTCTTTTCAAATAACAACCCACAGCAGGTGACATACAAATTATTTGCAAATTAATTCCACCATTAAGCCTTGAATTAGCCTAAATGATTCTTGAAAAGCAAATAAGGTTGCCTGCTCCCACTTGGCTGCCCCCGCACCTTTGATTGACACCAGTATAAATTATGTAGTAGTACAGATAGAAGAGGCTACAGTGTGCTCTCTCATTACTCATCACACTTATGTGTCCTACGTCCAGACCACTGAGCTTAACGTGACACTGATTGTCTCTTTGCTTGAATGAGATGCGGTAATGTGTCATACTGTGCTAGACAGATAGCAGGATTGAGACAGGCACAAAGTTTATGAGCAATTTACTCTACACTGATGGAGCACTGGTGGAAGAAAAAAAAAAAACCATGATCAGTACCCAGTGAGCCAGGAAGATAAGAAATCAGACCAGAGACCTTAGTCAAAATTCTAGTTAGGACAGAGACATCAGTTTAAGCGAGCTTTACCATTTTTTAATCTGAATGTTACCGCTCTGATTTTGAGCTGTCATGGGAGAGATTAGCCACATGAAATGCTTTAGAAACATGACATGCTGTGAGACACCCTAACAATCCTACAACTATTTACACTCAGAGCTGCTTCTGTTGGATTTGGCATGGCTATGTGGATGCATGTGTCATCAGTGCTATGTGTCACCATTCACTAGCATTAGGCTGAAAGAAAGTCTGGATACTATCTTTGCTAGTGTATTTTAATGCATATAAGAAAAGTAACTGATTTAAAACTAAAACCATTATAAGAGGAGCTGTTCACTCATATTGAAGAGGTAAGACAAGTGATGGCAGTATTGTATCTGGTAGCACAGGTGTCTAGTGTTATTTTGTGCTTGGTTCGATCGAGTGAGGAGACGTGCCTGCTTGCCTTTGGCATCCTTTTACAATCTGTATTATAACAAACATTATTCTTTGCTTTGTGCTTCAGTTAGCTGGGAAATATTTTATAACAGTGTGTCATAATGCAATGTAAATACAACTTACAATTACTTGTTTTTACAGCTATCCGACCAAGCTACAGTATTATTCTTGGACACATTCACGTACCACCTTCCTAAGATTTGATCTTCATAACACCACTGTAATAATGAGGCTACTCATGAGCAATGTTCCCTCTAAATTTAATTCTTGCTGATCAAAACCTCTTTCTATTGGCCAGACACTTCTGGCATTTGAAGAAAAAATGTGAGCCAAACAGACTGTGGCTAATCTGCCCCGGCCTGATTAGAGTAGCTGGCTAGCCTGGGAAGACAACTCTCTGCAGACTGTGTGTACTAACCAGATTAAACAAGGGATTTAACAGATAATGTAGCAAGCTAGCATTATTTGTTGTTGGGATGAAATTCGCATGGCAGGGAATCGGGACTGTTTGGGTTGTTTGGGCTTTCATAAAATTTGGAAAAATGTAATGCATCATGTATATACTGTGTATAGGTAAATGAATATAAGTCTACTGAAAGAGTGCAACATTATTTACCATTATTTATTTTTGTTTAACTTAAAAAAAAAAAAAACATTACAAAAAAAAACATTTTACAGCTGTTATTAATTCAGACCTTTTTAATTTCTCAGTATACTGCAGTCATCCGTCAGCTACTCCAGTAAGTGACACATCTTCAAAAGTCAAGATTCTGTGTCACTTCCGTGCACAGATTGGATTTTGTTCGGCACTGAGGCATCATCATGAGTGAATGACTGGGTATGTTCACAGGTGAGCAGGAACAATATTATTAAGTAGTTTTTGTGCATCCTACACTTCAAACTACCATACTAAACACTATTTCTGTGTCCCAAATTACTGTTTAATGTGCAGTACTCAGTAAATCTATTAATTCACCATGGTGATATGAAATGAAGATGAAAGTCTATTCATCTCTAGCCCGAAATTCTAAAGAGCAGTGAACAAAAATAAAAAGGTTATGTCTCTAGCTGTGAAGAAAAAGTAAATGCTAGTTGCCTGTTTGGCTGACTAGGTAGCTGTTTGGGAGGTATAAAACTACTACTGTAGCTCGCTACTTCATTTAGGTTCACTAAATGTCAATCAGATCACATCCTGTTAGCACTGAGCATACATCGTGCAGATATATTATAAAGCACTGACTACATCCTAATATAGATTGGTAGTATGAGTACTCACTGGGCACCCGGTTGATCGCTCGTAGAGGCCTCAGCACCCTGACAGTACGAACAGCAGAAAAACTGACATTCTGCAGGTTGAGAGAATATTCCAGCATCCTGCAAATACAGAAAAAAAAAACATAACCGGAAATCTGTGAGAAACGGCAATTGACACAAAGATGTGGCCGATCTAAACAGGCTCAAAGACTCTCGTGCTTTATTTGTAAATTTGTGAACAACTGGATGACTTTAACTTTGATTATAAGGAATAACCACCAACATCTGTTAGGAAATTAACTCAAGCATATAATATCTAATGTTATACACTCACAAGAGGGAAAATAATCAGTCAAGAATCCTGGCCTTAACCAAAAAATAAATAAATACAATTAAGAAATAATAAAATTAATTAATTAATTAAAAAATATTATTATTATTATTATTATTATTATTATTATTAATAATAATAATAATAATAATAATAATAATAATAATAATAATAATAATTCCAGGTTTACTACATTTTTGAATAATCCATTTAATTTAAGCAGTTTCAGAGAGCAAGTCCATTGAGGTCATTACAGTAAGTGTATGATGGGTTTGCTTTGCATTTGAAAGCTGGGAAAACAAACATGGTGAGTAATTTTTGGGCAATCTGCAGGGGTTAAATAGTAACTATAGTAACTATATGTTAAACCGGCCTGTTTCTCTATAAGGAGCCGTGTGGTGGATTCTGTGCTCGATGCTCTAAAGAACAAACTGACAAAATCAAGAGGTCATGGCCTGTGACTGAATTCTAACCCAGACAGACAAGCACAGATCCTTCAGAATCGTTGGGAGTGTTCGTCATCAAAATAGTTTGTAGGATCTTTCCTAGAGTAAAATCTTGAATCGTCCAAGTGTAATCCCTACATTTGATACAATGACTGAAGAGAGTACACTAGAGTTCCACAGTGTGTCTCCACATATTGCACGGGATTCAGATGTGGAAGATCACGTCACCACATTACCAAGATGACACTGAAGGAAAAAATATAAGGATTCAGCATACAAAGACAAATCCTGTATTTCCAATTTTTCTGGCAACAATTTCTAGAATGCTTGTGTATGGTTGAGATGGTCAGGTGTAACAACATAAACCATATTCCTATGTCCTCGATACCCTGCAGCTGTAATTAAGTGATAGAGTTCAGAGTAAAACGAGGACAGGCAATAAATACTACAAAAACTCTAATAAACATTTTATGAATACTTATATTAAAGAGGCAGCAAAATGGCTTAGTGGGCAGCATTGTTGCTTTACAAGTCCAGAGGTCCTTTTTTATCTTGATAGATAGATAGATAGATAGATAGATAGAGAGAGAGAGAGAGAGAGAGAGAGAGAGAGAGAGAGAGAGATACTTGAGTGATCCTGAAGGAAATTCCCAACGTCCAGCAGCAAAAGCACACAAAGTAAGGTTTAAAAGGTTTATAGATGCGATGTAGAGAGGACTGACCAAAAAAAACAGCAAAAAACTGATGCAGAAATTGACCTATGTTACTAATACTAAAATGATAAACAACAGGAATAATATGGAATT
Organism: Clarias fuscus; assembly: GCA_030347435.1. Lineage (NCBI taxonomy): Eukaryota > Metazoa > Chordata > Actinopteri > Siluriformes > Clariidae > Clarias > Clarias fuscus. The sequence continues at coordinate 16,524,529 of CM059220.1, forward strand.
AAAAAAAAGAAGACAAGGTGTAAACCACAGAAAAGAAAGAAAGAAAGAAATAGTTCAGGATTCTTCTTCTATCTGTGTATCATTCCTCCAGGATCTCTGGTTTGGTCCTATCTTCCAAAAACATACTGGACGCTGGGATGGCTATTGGCTGAGACAAATTCCCTTAAAAGTGTAAGGGAGTATGTGAGTGTTAGTGTTTTCTGATGTTTTTCCTAGACTGTGTTAACCTTCCCATGCTTCCCTCTCTGCGTTCTTTGTGCTCTTCCTCATTCTTTGTATGGCAATACTTCCTAAGGTTTGTTGCCCTGGATTTCTATAGAACATGTGAATGGTGCTCTTTGATGGTTGATGGCTCAGGACTGACATGCCTCCTTTTCTGTGAATAAACCAGAGAACATTCAGACACGTGTGTGTGTGTGTGTGTGTGTGTGTGTGTGTGTGTGTGTGTGTGTGTGTGTGTGTGTGTGTGTGTGTGTGTGTGTGTCTGTGTGTCTGTGTGTCTGTGTGTGTGTGTCTGTGTGTGTGTGTGTGTGTGTGTGTGTGTGTGTGTGTGTGTCTGTGTCTGTGTCTGTGTGTGTGTGTGTGTGTGTGTGTGTGTGTGTGTGTGTACTTGTTTTTATATCCCGGTGAGGACTTGGGCCTGTTTGCACACCAACACCGTGGGGACCTCATGCGCGGTGGGGACCTGATTCTAGGTCCCCACGGGCACAACCATTGAAAACGATAGAAATGGCCATTTTAACATAGGTGGCAGTGTTTCCCAGAAAATGCCACTTGGTCCCTACGGGGTCGGTTAACCGGACAAAAATTGTGTGTGTGTATAAAGTGTGTTTCGGAGAGCGCCCCTATGGTCAACTTTGGAACAACTGTGTGTGGGTTTTTTTTTTTTTTTTCTCTCTCTGAAATGTTTAAACATATCCAAAGGTAATATCTTAGGTGTTTCTTCTGTGCCACACATTAAATATAGAAAATGCCTTTTTTTTTGCAATGATTAATAGAATATTTCGAAACAAACTAATTTCCCTTAAACAATACTGTTATTTAATAATAACAGTGAGAAAAATATTAAACAACTGTTTTTATGTCGATATACACATTTACATTAAATATTTACCTCTCATTAATATGAATAAGCACTGAAATTACCTAAAGTTGTTACACAGAGATTAAATCAAATTAATTATTGAATTTAGACATGATTATGAATTTACACATAGCCTATACATACTTTAGTGGATGAGCTTGATGACTTTCCCTCTTACTGACAGCAAGGAGTGTTGTAGGGGCAAAATAATTCATATTTATTCTAAACTGCACATCTCATGTTATGAGAACATACTTCTTAGTGAGAATAATGAACAATATTCCACACTTTGATATTAAGGTGGATAGATTCGGTGGTCAAATGGTTCATTGTCTGGTATCAGTGACTACAAGGACCAATGATAATAGCTTACTGTACAACCACAGCTGCATGGAAGTGCTATTGATGTGTGAAAGCGTCTCCACAACATTATGAAAAATGCCACTGTCTTTGAAAAAAATGTGATATGCAGAGTCAGACCATTATATTCACACTGCAATAAATATAGGCCTATTCATTTTTACACTAAAATAGCTAACACCTTATCATAAACTTCATAAATTGTTTAAAACAGACAATATTATTTGGCCAGCGGAACTGAATGAGATCAACTCTATTCTAATATACTGTATGCATGTTCACACAATCTTCCCCTGAGTGGGATTTATAATGGGATTTTTGCACAGGTTCTGGCATATGGTTCACTCACTCACTCATCACCTATACCCTTACACTCACTCATTCACACACTATGGGAATGCCAATTAGCCTAACCTACATGTCTTTGGAATGTGGGAGGAAACCGGAGTACCCGCAGGAAACCCACCAAGCACGGGGAGAACATGCAAACTCCATGCACAAAGAGACAGGAATCAAGCCTGGCCTATGGTTTAGTATGAAAAAATTTTTGTGCATATGCAAAATCTAGCATTTGTTCATATGTACACTTTTAGGATGAAATCTACATAGAGTTTTATAAACAAGACCCCTTATCCTTGTCAGGTCTTAAAATTTGGAAAAGAAAACCTCAGATGAACAACAGCACATGATATATCACAGTGTGTCATTATTTATTCCACAAAAATAAAGCCAAGATGGAAAAGTCGTGTGACAAGGTTAGGACATCCTTTGATTCAGTTGCTTGTGGATTCACTCTTAGCAGTAATAATCCTGATTGTTTTCTACTGTTGGTCGAAAAAGGAGAGGAGGAAGGCGTGTTTGAAAGCAGAGAGCGAAAAAGAAAGGTAGGGACTTTGAATGTTGGGACCATGACAGGGAAGGCGAAGAGAGTTGGTGACATGATGCAGAGAAGGAAGGTGGACATACTGTGTGTCCAGGAGACCAGGTGGAAAGGTAGCAAGGCTAGAAGCTTAGGATCAGGGTTCAAGTTGTTTTACCAAAGTGTGGATAGGAAAAGAAATGGAGAAGGAGTTATCCTGAAAGAGTAGTTTGTTAGGAATGTTCCAGAGGTGAAAGGAGTATCAGAAAGGGTGATGAGTCTGAAGCTGGAAATTGAAGGTATGATGTTCAATGTTGTTGGTGGTTATGCCCCACAGGTAGGATGTGATTTAGAAGAGAAGAAGAAATTCTGGAGTGGGTTAGATGAAGTGATGCAGAGCAGCCCCAGAGGTGAGAGAGTGGTGATTGGTGCAGACTTCAATAGACATTTGGGGAAGGGAATAGAGGTGATGAAAATGTGATGAGCAGGTTTGGTCTTCAGGACAGGAATGTAGAAGGACAGATGGTGGTGGACTTTGCAAAGAGGATGGAAATAGCAGTAGTGAATACTTTATTCCAGAAGAGGCAGGAACATAGGGTGACATATAAGAGCGGAGGCAGAAGCATTCAAGTGGACTACATTTGTGTCGAAGTTGTAATCTTAAAGAGATCAGTGACTGCAAAGTGTTTGTAGGGGAAAATGTAGCCAGACAACACAGGTTGGTGTGTAAAATAACCCAGGTGGTGAGGAAGGTGACGAGGACAAAGGCAGAGCAGAGGACAAAGTGGTGGAAGCTGAGAAAGGAAGAATGCTGTGTAGTCTTCAAGGAGGAGTTGAGACAGGCTATGGGTGGTCAGGAGGTGCTTTCAGTTGACTGGACAATTACAGCCAATGTGATCAGGGAGACAGGAAGGTGAGTACTTGGTGTATCATCAGGAAAGGGAAAAGTGGACAAGGAGACTTGGTGGTGGAATAAGGAAGTACATGAGTGTATACAGAGGAAAAGGTTAGCTAAGAAGAAGTGGGACACTGAGAGGACTGAGGTTGGCGAAACAGAGAGATGGAGATGGGAAGGATGTGCAGCATGTTAGAGTTATTAAACATAAAGATGGAAATGTACTGACAGATGCCAGGAGGGTGATGGGAAGATGGATGGAAGAAGTACTTTAAAGAGTTGATGAATGAGGAAAATGAAAGAGAACAAAAAGTAGAAGAGGTGAGTGTTGTGGAGCAGGAAGTAGCAAATATTAGTAAGAGTGAGGTGAGGAGGGCGATACAGAGGATGAAGAGTGGAAAGGCTGTTGATCCTGATGACATACCAGTGGAGTATGGAAGTGCTTAGGAGAGCTGGCAGTAGAGTTTCTGATGAGTTTGTTTAACAAGATCTTGGAGAGTGAGAGGATTCCAGGAGAAGTATATTGGTGCCGATTTATAAGAACAAGGGAGATGCAGAGCTGTGGCAATACAGAGGCATAAAGCTGATGAGCCATACAATGAAGCTTTGGGAAAGAGTAGTGGAAGCTAGGTTAAGGGCAGAGGTGGGCATTTGTGAGCAGCAATATAGTTTCATGCCTAGAAAGAGTATAGCAGTTGCAGTATTTGCTTTGAGGATGTTGATGGAGAAGTACGGATAAGATAATATAGAGTTGTATTGTGTCTTTGTAGATTCAGAGAAAGCATACGACAGGGTGTCGAGAGAGGAGCTGTGGTGTTGTATGAGGAAGTCTGGAGTGGCAGAGAAGGATGTTAGAGTGGTGCAGTATGTTAGATTGGAACGGGTGGAGAAAAGTGTCAGGTGTGTTGTGTGATAAAAGAGTATCAGCGAGAATGAAAGGAAAGGTGTACAGGACAGTGGTGAGACCAGCGATGCTCTACGGCTTGGAGACAGTGGCACTGAAGAAAAGACAGGAGGCAGAGCTGAAGATGTTGAGGTTCTCTTTGGGAGGGACAACAAGGATGGATAGGATCAAGGTAGGAGGCAGATGATTCACTGTGGCAATCCCTGAAAGGGAACAGCCGAAAGACAAAGAAGAAGAAGAATCCTGATTGGTTTCTGTATGATTTTTATCAGTCTCTCACAGATGAGCTCTGGACTTTGACTCGACTGTTGTAATGCCTTGATTCTTTTTCACCTGTTTTGTTGTAGATTTGCTAGTCTATAATAATCCATCTCAGACTGACATGCAGCAACAATTGCTTCTCTAATTGTCTTTGTTAATGTCTTTTCTTCTTGTCATTGTGGTTACACACACCTGAAGGCTCCAGACACTCAAACTGCCAGTACATCTGCTTTTATAGAGGTGCTCACACTTCCTGATCATCCGTTAATTCCTGTGTTAACAGTGTCCTAAATAAATAATGACAGACTGTGATACATCATGTTAGTATTCATCTGGGGTTTTAATTTCCAAATGTGAACACCGGTAAATGTTTTTTCACAGTCATTTTCACATTAAGTGCTTTTAATAGAGTTCCACATCGCTGTGGGCATGTTGGTTTCAGCACAGTGACAGTATCTGGCGTGTGTATCAGACGATTTGTGAGTGAGAATGTGTTGACTTTTTTACAGGAGCAGGAGGGCACAGTCTCACTAGTCACTGTGTACAGGTGTTATGCAGTGCCCGTGTCAGGTTTAAAATCAATTCAAAAATTATGAAAACTATTTAACAGAAAACTTTTTAATTGATAGTTTGCACATTAATCTGTTGATTTTTAATTTTGGTTCATAAAGACACTAAATGTTATTAAATATAAAAACTATATTTTATTGTGTCCATGAAATTTATAGTTTAAATTTATTTAAATCAAAATTTAAGAATAGCATTTAAAAATACAAATTTTAATAAATGTATTTGAAATGTTTTATTTTATTTTATTTATTTTATTTTTAAATGTCTGTGCATGCAACAAATCCCCCTCCCGTTTACATTCACCAAACACCACGCATGACAGATTGTAAAATGGAAATCTACAAAAGTGTGTGTGCACCGGACAGACCGAGTCCCCACCGCGACCTCCCCTCCCCCTCCCGTGTGCATTCACCTGATGAGCTCGATGGAAATCTACAAAAGTGTGTGTGCACCGGACAGACCGGGTCCCCACCGCGACCTCCCCTCCCCCTTCCGTCTGCGACCGCGCATGCGCGCCGCGGTATCCCGCGGCACGCCATCTTAGTTCGTAAGAAGTTTGGCTCGGACTAATTGAAGCGCGCAGAAATCAATTACAGCCATTTTGAGGTGACGACGTCGCGCGCATCATCTTCACGGTTTCAGCGGACGCATCATGGACAAATTAAGGTAAGACTTGTGATGGAGAAATGAATATGATGGTGAATGTGAATTCTGTTTATAGTCATACTATGATGAGGTAGAGCAGGTAAACAGAGTGAATTAGTGCTTCTAATTAAGGTAACATGAGGCGATTATCCGGGTTCATTGTAGGTGACCACGGGGCCGAGGTTCACTGACGCGCGCGCTGCTTTGTGTGGTACTTTACATACAGCGCGTTAGTGGGAATTAAATGTTTATTTTGTCGTATTTTTTCTCTTTTTTCCCAAAAGAGAGCAAAACGTCACGTTATCATAGTATTTAATATTTAATTTGATAGCAAACAGTTAATTGGCGCATGCGCACATGTGGCCTGAGTGTGAGTTAATGAGCTGTACAGTATGTTACAGTATGTTACACTATGTTAAAGTATGTTACACTATGTTACAGTATGTTACAGTATGTTACAGTATGTTACAGTATGTTACACTATGTTACAGTATGTGTATAGTTAATGATTTAATTTTGCCTTTGGCACAGACCAGATCAAGCCAACGAAAACATCAGCAGGTTTGAACGCCGCATCACCAGACTGAGAAAGCACCATGATGAATGTGCCAGGAGACACTCCGCTAGACAGAAGGTGATTTCACCTTCATTATTTAATCTTATTTTTAATTTACTTTTTTTTTTTTTTTTTTTTTTACATTTCATGCATGGAAACTAAAGTAGCCTAAATCATTGCACACATTAGTCTGTGGAATATTACGGTTAAGTTGTTCATGTCGTATTGTTAAGAAAAATTTGGTAATATGTAAAATATTTTTTATGATATGAATTGTATGTACAAAACTATTGTCGCCATACCTTTTAGACAGACAATTAAATATTCAAATAAAATCATATATTATGTCCACTATTCTTATTTCAGGCAAAAGAAACATCGAGTGTTTGTCCCATCATGCCCTCCCAGGCCCCAGATGATCAGGTCCGATCTCCCCTCAAGCAAGACATCCTTGACCTACAACAGATTTGCGAAGAACGATCCTTGGTAAAAATGTATTTATTATTTTTAAGTTATTGTATTATTATAAGTTACGTAGGAATTTATGACAACAGACTATTTCTGTTGACCTGAACAGGCGGATTCAAAGGAAAATCCTGACAGTTCTGTGTCTCCAGATGTTCCCGAGCTCCCAGCCAAACAGTTACTGTCTACAGAGAAACCAGTGGTAAGTATTTATTTCATAATGTCCCTTCTTTCCCGCTCCTGCTGGAGTTCACACTGTAAAGCATCAGTTTGGTTGTGCTTTGTCTGACAGTGGCCTGTGATACAGGAAACTCAATTTAATTAAAGGTTTGTTTTTCTTTTAATATGAAACATTAGCTTTATTACATTAGCTTTGTTAATTTGTAAACTGAATTTATGAAAAGTCACAAAAGTCTATGAAAAAAAGGAAAAAACCTATAAATAAATTGAGCTTAGTGAATCACAGGCTACTGTCAGGTAAAGCAGAAGCAGACTCCTGTGTTTATGGTGCTTGTTGTCTCTGGCAGAGGTGGGGCTCGAATAGACAATATTGTTATATCACGGTCATTTAAAATATATATTTTTTTACATATCACAGCAATGCATCACAATACTTGTTTTTTTGGTATATTTATTGATTTTTTTATTTGTTGCAATGCACCTTGATTAGCAGTTATGTTTCAATATCTTTTTATATACTATTGTTTAATTTTCCTCTAAAGCCAAAGCAGCAATGCTTAAGATTTCAAATTACAGTTTTCTTGCAACAAGTTAAGAATGTATTGAGTAAGAATGTTAAGAGTAATATCAGTGAAGTGGGTAAAAAAAGTGAGTGTCCCCACATGTAAACTTAGAGATGGAACATTGCTGTATAAAAAATATTTGATGATATTTATGTTTGTTCAGGACACAGACAGTGATGCCGATGCAATCATTCTAGAACGGCCCAGTTCTTCAGCTTCACCAAGAGCCTGTGATGTCCCAGAGTTAAAGAGGACTGACAGCATATTTGTAAGTTTGTTACGCTTCTAACATGCGTGTGCTGATCATTTTGTCTTAAGTTTACGTTTAGTCTGCAGTATCAGTTGTATTGCTGAAGTTGTTAACAGTCTCATTTATTATCATGTCTATGAGCATTTATATGCGTAAGGTCCTTTTTGTCAAAGCTTAGACATGACATTAAGTACATGGCAATTGTGGTGTGATTTTGGAGACATTTTGCTAAGTAGACTAATCTATTGTTAACCAAAGAAAGCTAAAGTATTAGTTTAATGTTAGAAGTATAAACTAGTCTATGTTTGACTCAAATTTAAAGGAAATGAGTTTAATTTGAAGTCTTCCGCGAAAGTCTTTGGTGTTTATTAGGCTTATAATTTTTTAACCTTTAATAGATCTGTAAACTAGATGAGGGAACATAAACATGCAACTGAACCAATATTGTGTGAATTTATGCTTGTTATAAATTTGGTATTTACAGTTTACAAAGACCTCACTGAACTTCAGCTCCACTTCGTATGAAAGCAGCATTGACAGTGAGGATGAATATGTCCCTAATTCAGAGACCGATTCAGAGACAGATTCAGAAGAATCTGAGAGTCTCTCTGACAATATTAAGACTTCATCTTCTGTGAATGCAGAAAAAGAATGTTCTCCACTTGGAGGTAAGGAGACAATGGCTAATTTAGACAGTAACAGCGACTGCGATGTTTCAGTCCTGAAAATAAAAAAGACTGCATATGGCCAAAGAATAAACAACAAAAAGCAATATTGCCTTTACTGCTCCAAGTCGTTCTGTAAAATGGCAAGACACTTGGCCCAAGTTCATAAGAACGAAGTGGATGTAGCAAAAGCTCTTTCTTACCCAAAGGGGTCTAAAGAAAGGCGGATCAATCTGGACCTTTTGAGGAACAAAGGGAACCGTGTGCACAACACAGATGTTCTTAAAGTTGGTAAAGGAGTGTTGGTGCCCCGTCAACAATCCAGTGCGAAACACGTCAGCGTTAAAGACTACATGCACTGTTTAAACTGCCAAGGACTGTTCAGGAGAAAAGCGCTTTGGAGGCATATGTCAAGGTGCAACTTGGCCAGGAAGTGTCAAGTCACAAAACCAGGTAGATCCCGAGTTCAGGCACTCTGTGCTTATGCTGAGCCTGTTCCTGAAGGAGTGGAGAAAAAATTATGGAAACTGATCAGTGACATGAAACAAGATGAAGTAACGTGTGCTGTTAAAAGTGATGCATGCATCATTAAATTTGGAGAACATCTGTGTAACAAGATGGGCAGTGACAAAACCAAGCACGAGTACATTAGAACTAAAATGCGCGAGGCTGGTAGGCTGTTGGTCAGTGCGAGGAAAATGGGAAAGCTGCAGAGTATAAAAGATTTTTTCATACCTGCAAACTTTAATCATGTTATCAAGGCTGTTAAGCAGACATCAGGATTCAAAGATGAAGATGAGGTCTTTGGAATTCCATCTTTGGCTTTAAAACTGGGGCACAACCTAAAAAAAATGTCCGATATTGCAGAATGTGAAGCAATGATCGCAGGAGATGAAAACGCTGTAAAAAATGTCAAAATGTTTCAGCACATGTATTCGACAAAATGGAATGAGTTGGTGTCCGCCTCAGCCTTGAAGACGCTTAACGAAGCAAAGTGGAACTCTCCTGAACTTCTCCCTTTTACAGCGGATGTTAAGAAAATGCACATGTATCTTGGCAATCAAACTAAACTCTACCAAGAAAAGCTCAAATTTGAAAAGAGTCAGAAGAACTGGACAAATCTTGCCCAAGTAACTCTGTGTGATGTAATAGTGTTTAATCGCAGGAGAGCAGGAGAAGTTTCGAAAATGAGGTTGAATTCATATCTTCTCCGAAACACATCTGATTTACATTTAGATGTCGCTGATGCTTTATCTGAAGTTGAGCAGAAGCTCTGTCAGCATTTCCAACGCGTTGAAATTCGAGGCAAGCGTGACAGAAAGGTGCCAATACTCCTGACTCCAAGTATGCTGGATTCCATGGAGCTTCTCGTGAAGAATCGTCAAGCCTGCGGCATACTGGATGAAAATTTCTTTTTTTTTTTGCAAAACCCATGACTGAAACATCTTACTACAAAGGCACAGATTGCATCAGGAAGGTTGCCCACCAATGTGGAGCCAAACATCCAAACACTTTATCGTCCACAAAGCTGCGAAAACACATTGCAACGCTATCTAAAGTCCTGAATCTGACGGATACCGAGCTAGACCAATTAGCGGATTTCATGGGACATGATATAAGGGTCCATAGAAAGTTTTACCGGTTACCCGAAGGAACGTTACAACTTGCAAAGATCAGCAAGGTATTGATGGCCCTTGAACAGGGAAGAGTATCAGAATTCAAGGGGAAAAACCTTGATGAAATAAACCTGGATCCTAATGGTAAGAGCACATAACATTGTTGCACTTACACATATTTTATATTGCCATTGTTTAGTTCCGTTACAAAGAAGCATGGAAACAAAATTTTCTACATTATGTTCTTTTTTTTTCTTCTATTTTTGCAGAGAAAGTGAATGTAGAAGCTGAGGTTTCTGAAAGTGAGAATGAAATTCCACAGCCAGAAAAGCACCGTCAGTCCTCTTTAACATCCATAGGTAAGGTCATCTGTGATTTCATCTGAATTCCTTCATTTAAAAGTGACTCATTATGTTTGTGTTTTGATTGGGTTTAATATTAAGCATTTAGATTTTGCTATTTGTATTATAAAATATCTATGGGTGTCCCTGATATGCTGATGTGACCTAAAACAGGTCTGCAGTCACCTGACTCACAAAGCAGGTAAGGAACTTGATGTCATTATCACCAAAGCAGTGCCACTGAATGCCTAATGGTCACACCTCATGGTTTTATTCAGTTCACTGTACGCCTCCTAGAACAGTCCTGCTCCACCACTAATGGCTTATTTCCACTGCATCCTGTCTCTCACCCTCTTCTCACTGGTCACCTCTACACTAAGCTCATGTCTGGACAGACTGTGTCCTCTATTCACCAAACCGGCTCACTCGGCCAGCCTCACCCATGGGGGATTGGCACCATCTGAAAGTAGTGTTTGCTTCTTTTATGTTTGGCTGAAAAAAAGGGGCAAAGATTTAGTAACTAGTTCTCTGCTCATCACTTCCATCATCTGCTCACTGACTTGTGGCCATTCTACTGCATGTCCTCTGGACCCCATTCTTACTAGCACTAACTTTTACCATTGTGTCAACAATCAAACGTGATGTTTCATTTTCTTCTGGAACATTTCCTACAGCATTCAAGTTGGTAACTCCCCTGCTCTAAAAAAAAAAAACTTTCCTTAGTTCTGCTGAAGTTGAAAAAATATTGTCGGGTGTAATAATAATGTTGTAAATTCTTGATAAATTGTCTTATTTTCTTTCTTTCAGAGGAATCTTCAGTTGGCAGCACGTCTTCAAGTCAAGCCCCTTCAGCATCTACAGGTAAAGTCAAACCTTTTCTTTTGGAAATCAGTACTGTAGCTTTTGTTTAAAGTGCGGGAAAAAAGTGATTATTTGTTTTATCTTCCAGAAGAATGTTCATTCTAGACAAAGGAGAGAGAGAGTCCTTCAAGCTCAGGTGAAGAGTTAGGACTGCACTCACTGGACTACTCTGCTCCCTTATTGGCTAGACGGCCCAGTCTCTTGTGATTGGTTATTCACACAAGTGAGTTCTAGTGTCTGGGGTTTAAGTTTTTGTGGGATGTCCATGTAGAACAACTCTGAACTTTGTGAAATGGGATTCAATCTAAAAACGACTTGAGCAGAGTCAACTTTTTCTTTCTTTATTTATGATGTGTGGTCAGTGTACATTCACAAACAGCTACATTACACATTTTCAAAAATCCGTGATGGAGATTATTTTAAAGTGCCCCTGTTAATCTAGTTAATGCACAATTTTCTTGTATGCATGCCATATTTACTTACCTATACAACTGATACACAGGGAGTGGATGGCTACACCTGCCACATACTCTCTAATAGCTTAGCCTGAGTGTGACGCATGCACACACCTTGTAATCTACAATGTCTTGGTGATCTAGCTAGGAGCTACTGTACATTGTACAGAAAGTAAAATCTCATGGGTATCAAGAGTAATGGTCCGGTACTCTACTTAGTATTGAATGCAGATGTTCTAGTGTACTTTACCTCTGTTGCGTACTCTACACTCAGCTTTTTAAAGTAAGGTGAAACACTGTCTCTTTAAAGTTGAGGTAAAATTATTGTCATTTTTAGGTGTGTCAAGATGCCCAAAAAGGAAGTGGACAGAAGAGGAGGTGAAGGCAGTCGAGAACAAATTATTGGACTGCATCACATCTGGCAGGGTACCGGGGAAAAGGCAGTGTGAAGACTGCATCAGGTCAGCGCCGGTATTACTTAAACACAGAACCTGGGAATCAGTCAAGTTCTATATCAAGAACCGAATCACAGCATTCAAGAGGGAATGTGAGAAAAGGAAAAAATAATCACGTCTCAGTTTTTCTTGTGCAGGAATGTCGAGCACTAGGTGCTAAAGAAACGTTTTTGCTGCGTTTGTTACAGATGTTTTTGAACTTGTATTAATTACTACAGTGAGATCTCTACAGTTTTTGCATTTGTACACCTCTGCTCTTCTTCTCTCCTCCTCTTCTCTTCTCCTCTTCTGAAAAAAAAATCTCATTATCATATGGACAATTTAATTTAACCTATATTTGAAAAGAATAACTCTATTTTTGAGAATTTTCAAAAATTATTTAACCCAACAAAAATAACCCAACTATAGTTTGACACATTAATTGGAATGCACAGTGAAAAGAACGGGTTAAAAAATACAGTTAACTAACGCACATGATTTTTGAACATTTTTAAAAATGGAATTATTTGTTTTTGCAAAAAATCTATTTTCAGTTTAGACAAAAGAACATGTTAAGTTAAATGTGTTTAGTATTTCTACAGTACACTGTTGCACTTTAAAGCCAAAATGTTTGTCTAATAGAAATGACAAAGTTTAGTCAGAGCTACTTTTTGTCAAAGAACAATTTATTTGAATACAATTGATTTGGATTTGAATGTGTGTGCAATACAGATGTGATTAGTGGTGGCTAGGTTTGCCTACTGCAGAAAAGAAAAATATGGAACAGTTGCACTTATATTCAAGGTTAAGGTCCGAGGTGAAGAATATGCTACTTAAATGTTATTTCTCTCGCTCTTTCTCTATTTTACAACATTGGTGAAAGATGGCTTACCTTATTAATCACGTGTCACGTAGCTCGCATGTTTTCTTGCACGGCTAGATGTTGTAGTCAAGAAAAATCATCACATTATTGGCAGAATTGGCAGAATCTAGGATGGTTGGCAGGGAGGCACCTGTTGATCTGTGTTTATTTAACAAGTTTGGGGTGAGGTCCCCACTGGGATGCTTTTAAACACACACAGTGATGTCGTTAATTAGCATATGAAAACATTACGTCACAGGTCCCCACCAGGACGTTCTACCTGACGGGGTCCCCAGCAGGTTGTAAAAAGTCAGGTCAGTCTTCTGAGGTTCAGCCGCAAGTTTACGAGTGATATCTGTAATAAGGGCTGTAAATGGAGTGTGGATCAGTTTCTGCCTTGTCTATAGACCACTCAGAAAGGGTGGTTCCCACCAGGTAGCAGAAAGTCATGTGTCCTTACCAGGTAGTAAAAACAGGTATGTGTGTGTGTGTTTGAGCCTACCAGTTCGCTACCGTGTCCAAACTGCTTGGTTGAAGTTCAATGGACAGATATAGCATAGTAAACCTAACAGCGCACGTCTTTTCCTGGGATACACCCTGGATCAGAATAATCAATTACTGAACGTGAACGAGTGTGAGCATTTATATCAACCTTACAATTTATTAGGGTATATATGCAATAAAACTCATGTGTATTTGTTCACAAGTTCACACAGTTCTGTGTTTTGGTAATACTGCTGATGCTACTGTTTAATTGATGTTTCTTACTGAGTTTTGTGATTTGCAATAAAATAACGAGTCGACAAAAACAGAATGTGTCTAATGAGGTTACACATGATTATCATCACATCAAGATATCAAATGACATGATCATTAAAAAGCAGATATGTTGCTTTGTGACTTGTAGGTGTTAAAGACCTTAGTGAGTGTGTGTCAGGGTGTGCGTGTGCGTGTGTGCGCGTTGCGTGCGTGTGAACATGCGTGTGTGTGTGCTGTGTGGTAAAGTTCCAAAGCCTTGCACATGTGCTATAAATCCAATTGGATCTTTTAAATTTAGTCAAAGAGGAGCATCCAGTGGGGGTCACTGTAATGTGATCTCCAACAATACACACATGCTAGCATACACGCACATACACACGTAAGCACACCCATACGCACACACAGCTGTTTCACACATGTGCACTTTGGAGGGAGATGCGTGAAAAAGTTCCCTGCCTTCATAGCCATCAAACAAGGGATGCAGCCAGTGTGTGTGTGTGTGTATGTTACAGATTTTAGTCAGTTTAACATGTCTGACAAAACTAATTGGCTATGTAATAGCTATGTTTAAAAAAAAAAGAAAAGAAAAAGTTAACACAAACTCAACGGCACGGACTGCAAGCTAAATAACAGAAGCTGTTAAATGACGGAAGATGATATGCACTAATGCTATCTCTGGGCCGAGCAGACCTCAGATTGGAGGTATTTTAAATACCCAAGATTATCTGTGGATTCAGTGATGATGGTGATGTGCAAACAGTATGAGCTCCATTAAGCAAGCAGAGCTCAGAGGAAATGTGTTCCGCTTTTGTTGCTCCTGAAATCTGCAGAGCAGCTTTTGAGAGCACTGATTGGGTCTGATGTAAACCAGCTGGTAGCTGGAATAGAAAAATAATAACAGTGGTGACTAGGGCTAAAAACGGAAGGATAGGGAAGGACTAAACATAAAAAAATATCAAAAGAGGGGGGAAATGCATGACGTTTTTGATGTCGAAAGATCTGCCAGAGTGGCTGGAAAGTACAAACTGAACTCAAACAGAGAGCGAGAATGTGGAGGACTGTGGTTGGGATAGAAAGGAATAAAGGAGCGTAGATGTTTGGCATGGGGGTGAGAGAGGGAGAGAAGGACAGAACTTGCGTGAGGACACTTTACAAAAGCCCTTGCAGCCAAGTCAGGCGAACACGAGGCAGCCAGAGCAGAGCTAAACAATGTGAACATGTGTCTATATGATTGTTCACATCATCAACATGCTTTAAAATCCAACAAGTTCCATATACACACCATAGGAGTGCAAATAAACACCGAACTCATGAATGATGATACACAGGCACAAGATGAAACACACACACACACACAGACACACAGACACACACACAGACACACACACACACACACACAGACACAGACACACACACACACACACACACACACACACAGGTAAACATGTCGGTGTCTGGTCCGGGCCGGGGGCCAGTAAACACCTGGTTTGCTCAACTCTTATCTTTGTATATGGCATAGATCTAGTGACGGATGGCACACTTTGCCAGAATCACACCCCTTTCCTGACAACTATGGCCACGCAGTCAATAATGGCTGCTCTCAGCAAACACAGTGCAAGCAGGGAGGGCACTATAATAGGAAAAGTATGAGGGAGGAAAAAGACCGGCATCCAAAACAGGTCTGACCTTCAGAAATCGGTTTGATTCCATTCTCGAGTGGGAGCGGCAGAGTCGCTGCTGTGTTTGAACGGGCGTCACAAAGGCGGAATGAAAGAAAACATATCAATGTCTGTTGGACTGAGCTGGAAATCATACACTGTGTACTGGCAGTAGTGCCACAGCACTTAAAGTGACATAAGGAGACAGAATAACTTCGGAGTTAATGTCTTCCTCTGTTTATCTCCGAGTTGTGTTGTCTTCAAAGCAGCACCACTGGCGGCGGTTCAAACAGGGCTGGGCGTCTTCTACCACCTGGCAGGTTAATGAAGCGCGATTCAGAGGAACATCGTTTTCCCACAGCCACATTCAAATGGAGGTGGAGATAAAACATGCTTGCTCTACCTCTCTCTCTCTCTGTCTCTCTCTCTCTCTCTCTCTATATATATATATATATGGTCTAGGATCCTAGACCATGATTGTAGTAGTGGGCACAAAGATGCTCAGAATCCAAGGGCAAATCCTGACCTTTTTTAACCCCTAGAAATGTAATCCTAAAGAAATGCAATGCCTTCTATTTAATCTTTTAACTTTTTTTTTTTTACAGTCAATATTCCATCTGGTATTTTTCCTGTCATCTATAACTACCATTCTCAGTGCTTAAATAGAATAGGGCTGATTGTAATCAAAAGTGGATGAGCTGCACAGAGATGATCACTTGTTGGACTGAAATCCTCCTTCCTCAATATGGAGATTTCTAATCTGAAGACAAGAGAAAGGAAACTCAGCTCTGCAAGATATTTTACACAATTATTCCCCATATAAAGAATTCAGCCCATTTCAATCTGTGTTAAGCAGGTGTGAGCACAAACATCTGATCAGACAAAAAACAACCGTCGAACAAAGGTGTGTTCAGTCAAAATCTAGTGTGGTTTTTTTTTTTTTATTATTCCTGTGAGAAAGTGATTCAATCCTAAAATGATACAATTTGAGGAAGTAAACTAAACGTGCTGTGTATTTTGGGATGCAGAAAGCATTTTTCTTCGGATTTGAGCTTCAGAAATGCCATGTGTTCTAGATATTTAGACCAACAAACAATAGTAAATAACAAAAACAACACAGTGTGATACATGTAGTGATTTTAACCTCGTTATTATATTAGTTATATAATTAACTAATGCCAGCTTTGTGTTCTTCGTGCCTGCGTAATTTTTTTGCGATTTGAACATGCGCTCTAAGCTTTGCTTAACTTTTTCCATCGTTGTCATTCTGACAAGACATTTATGTTGTTTTTTAATTCCTATCCATCCCCCAGCAACTTTATAGAATATGCAATGTAAACTAAAGCAAAACCAAATTATACCACAATAAGTAGCAACCAATCCATACTGGGTCTCACTGCGGGTCAAACCATGAACGAGAGATACAGTAGATACACCTTTGGCAAAAATATTGTGTACAATATAAAGAAAGCATTAAAAAAACCTAACACACAGGTTTTGGTTCCGCATTATACTTTTGCGAGACTGCGCTTCCAAATTGCGAGGGGAATCCCGGTACCGCAGCGGGGCCAGCTGACCTCGTTTAAATGCAGCCCCGGGAAGACAGCGCTACATGGTGTTTACTGCATGCTTGAACGGATGCCATTTTGCCTCAGAACTGTATTGGACTATGAACTCTGTCTCGTTGAGGATTTTCCGAAATTAGGATTACTGTATTCACCATCGCATCGGGACAGATTTACGGTACAACCATTTTCTTAACATTGTGCTCCAGGACTGATTTATTGAAACCGGTGAGGACGACTCATTTGTCCCGCACCCCCAAATGCACACTCGCAATATTTTATACATTCACTTATACACTAAAAATATTGTATATAATTGTAACAACTGGTATCTGGTGCACTGCAGTGTCTATTTTTTGTATAATACAGGTAAGTTAATTTGTTTGCATCTACAATGTTCATATCTGTGAAAATCCGTAACTTGAATCTTTATAAATCGGGGATTTACTGTACTTCAGACTCCATCTGTTTCATTCCCTATCTTAATGTGTCGTTTCAGTGTCTATGTAAACACAGCAGACAGCAGAGCAGGGTGGAGCTCAGCCACAGGGCCACAGGGAAAGATATCATCTTATATGAGGTCACATTATTAAGAAAATCTAATCGGCTTGTTTAAGCCCTGGCCAATATAAAATTGAAAAAAGGACAAAAAGCACATTTTTACATATTACGTATTTTTGTACTCCAACATCAGAGGCTCATCTGTTTGTCTAAATATGTTCAAAAAGTCAATTTTGCATAATAGGTGCCCTTTAATCTCTGTCAGATATAAATCTTTTGATAAAATATGAAGGGAAAATCTTTGTTTTAAATGAAGGACAAGAAGGAATCTACAGTACTACAAGGCAATGGTAGGAAGGTGTGTGACAAATAGGGAGCCCAGCTCTGCCCTGTGTGCTTTGGTCAAACAGTACTTAACCACAGGGCAGAAAATAAATAAACGAGTAGGACCTTTTACTGGTATTTTTCTTGAGAAAATATTTGCTGGCCTTTGTTCATGATATCTTTGTTCTTGTCCCGTTCTGCTGAACAGGCATTTTACAGCACACAGAATGTGCCAGGAAAGCTTAATAAATGAGAACGGGCAGGGCAGATGTTTTGGTGGACTTCACTGCCTAAATTGTGACTAAACATTATCGCCATCCTTTTTTTTTCAGTAACGAGAAGGTGAAATGGACAAATGAAGTCCATGCTTTGTAAAAAAGGATGATATTGCATGTTTCTTTAGCATGACAAGAATATAACAAAGGCATTTAGTTTATTTTACATTAAATTACGAAGCCACTGTGAAAGCTTGTGAAAGGTGAATCTTGCTAATCTGTAGTATGGTGATGAGAAACACAAAATGAATCGACATAAATGTGTCTATTTTAATTTTTAATGTGAAAATAGTTTGAGTATAGACCTTGCCAGCCAAAGTTAATATACAGTAAACCAAAACTATAAATGTACATTGCACAATTTTTCCATTAGTGAGGGGATTCTATCTTTATATATATTTTTTACATTCAGAGGCAAATTTTATGTGTATTATTTATTGCAAAATTTTAAACAAATAAATAAAAAAATAGGCATTCAATCACAGACACACACACACAAAGGGAACAACACCATGACTGATGTTGAGGAAGTTCCTCATCATCTGTAAGTACCTGTGAAAAGCTCTGATATTGATTTTCAGATGCCTCCCAATACAAATAAGAGATGAAGGCGCTATCAGATGAAAGTGCTGGACACGGTCCAGTGTCATCACTTTCCCTGACCAAAATGGAATTCCTGAAGCCTTTATTACCTGACCAGGCGTGCAAAAGAGCGCTTATGTTTTCCATTGCGGATAAGCAGCTAGCATGATTGTCTAGCAGGAATAGTTTAAAATACTCCACGGCTGTAGTGACCTCAATAGAATAAATAATCAGATTTAAATCTAATAAATCTCCTGTAAACAAGAGCAAAGTCCAGACAGTGTGTCTAAAATGTTAATGTTTGTATATCAGAAATGTTGTGTCCTTTAGCTAATCCATTACAGTAGCATGAGAAACACACATACTGTAGAAAAGGACGGTGTAAAGTCTATCAGGCTTGCAGGGTTGCTCAATAAATTTATTAGATATTAGCCTACACCTGTCTCAAAACATAAACTGGTTTGATATACACACGATCGCTCAAAGTACTTGATCTTGATGCATTTTTGGCAAAGACATGAAAATAGCATAGAAATACTCTGTCTGGCCTGAACAAAAGTCACAATTTCAGAAGGGTCATGCTGTATTATTGTGCTGCATCAAGCAAAGAAAACAACTAAGCATTTTTTTTTTTTAATGAAGATTACTTAAACACTTGGTGGAAAAAAAACCTCAACAGACTTTGGAGCAATGGAAAAAGGTCATGTGGTCTGATGAGTTCAGATTGACCCTATTCCAAAGTGATGGGCTCGTCAGGGTAAGATGGAATAAAGCGAGGTACCCATCATGCATAGTGGCCACTGTACAAGCCACTGAAAGCAGTGTTATGATCTGTGATTGCTTCAGTGGTGTTACAGTATGTTGCAACAAAATGAAGTCAGCCGAAGACCTGAATGTACTGAATGACCAGGTTATCACATCTGATGGCACAGGCATATTCCAGGACTCAGACTGTGAGAGTGTGGTTCTGGGAGCATGAGGAATGATTTTCACACATTAACTGGCCACCACATAGTTACAAAGGTAATTAAATAAATTCTTAAAGTTTGTGATTTTTTTCTACCTTTATTAACTGAAAACAAAATGAAACCTATAAATCCTAATCCTATAAAATCCTGAGATGAATGTCGTCAACCAACTTCTAAGTGAGTAAGGAAAATTATGCACAGAGGACATTCTGCAGTTGTTGCAGTTTTAAAGACATGCAAAGCAAATGTCTGTCTATAAACTCTCAACCTGTCTGTGTCTACGAATCGCAGAAGAGAGCATTAAATATTGATAATTCAGTGTTCAAATCACTGTACTGTGCCGTATAAAACGTTCAAGTGAGTAAATATCTGATTTACTGAAAATAGTTGGAGCCACCAGACTATAGTGTTTTCTGAGAAATATGAGTCATATCACAGCAAAGGAAAAACCTCAACGTGGATTGATAGACTCAACTCTGCCATAAATGGTGAGTATGTGCCAGTAGATAATGCTGAGATGAGTCTCTGTCTTGCTGAGAGATTTCCCGATGCTTAGAGACAGCCTGTCAGAGTCCTCACTCCCTTCTGTCAGCCTGTTAATGTGAGACGTGGACATCCATGCTGGCAGAGTGCACCATACCAGCACACACACACACACACACAGAGTCCATGTGGGAAAGAGTTGAAGTAACAGAACTGGTTCTGGATCCGACTTTCAAGATATTTCTCTCTTCCTTATTACTGTACATCATCCAGTCTAATGGCTACACGGATACGTCATCAGTTTGCAGAAATATTTGAGCATTAATAGCAATGAGTCTGTACATGTTTAAGTAAAACAGCCACTCAACAGGTAATCAAATGTAATCATATACAAATACACTGTTTGGATTAAACCCCTAATGTGTTATATTTACATCTCGTGCTGCCTGTATAAGTGTCTAAAGCAGCCTGTTACACACACACCCCCCATCAAACATCAATCAAATCTACTGATTGTCTATATATACTTTTAAGTCGAAACATACTATGTTTTTAAACTACATTATGACTTATAAAATGTTAATTCTCCCAAAAACAGACCTTACGTAAAAACCAAAAAATCTAGTTCATTGTACAATTGTATGACTCTCAGTTGAGTGCCAGCTTCCATTCCTCTTAAATAGACAGGAGGCATCATGGTACAAGATTCTTGGACAAGGTTAAATGGCTTGTGAGAGATACGGAATTGGTTTTGACCTTTAATCAGCTCTGCTGCCCATATTTAAGGCAGGACAAGTTTTATTCACTACAGATATCTATAGAAACTGCTTTTGGGGTGGGTGAGGAAGTGTTATAAGTGTTTAAGTGACAGTAAGAAATGCAGAGTGGCATCCTGGGGAATCAGCTCAGGTGGGAAGGATGCATGCCTAGATTAAAGGTGCTAATAAACCAGAAAGCACCGAGCTGGGAATACCAAGTTATAATAAGTCACAAACGGAGAACTGTGGAGCGCAGGGACTTCTAAATCATGGATGACATTGCCCCTCAATAAAACTTTTCCTTCACGAGTAATGCTGATTCAAAGGACCTAATATTAAGGCCAAGCTTTCCCTCAATAAATCTTTGCCTGATTTAATGCTCTACAGGCTCAAGTAGCATGCAGCTTCTCAACGAGTGATGCAGAAAGTATTTCTGCGTAATGAATGAAGTTTATAACGGTGCAACACCAGGGGTTATGCATTTCCACCTTTGCTAAATAATGCTAATACTGGCAAAGGCTACCAGCAAAGTCATGGTATAATCACACAACGGCAAATCAAACATGCTTGCTAAACTCTGATCAGGTTGAACAGAGTTTCATCTGATCAGACAGATGGAACACAATCCAAAAGCTAGGCAGAAACATGCATGTTTAAACAGGCATAAATGAGACAAGGCAGTAAAATTGAAGCAAACCTTAATCAAACACTAATCATGGCAGGTGGCTAATAAATGCATCGAATCGTCATAAGCACAGCACTAGCGCAGACTTTCCAAAATGCACACGCCAATCTGGGCCTATTTTTACAAATTAGTGTGATTGTAAACAAATGAATCTCATTAGTAATCAAGGGCCTGCGAACCATGTGGTGAGGTCATGCACTAAGGATTATGGGAAGTGTAGTTTGCATCCTCAGGAACTGTAGTTACCTCATTTACTCACTCATCGTCTATACCGTTTAATCGTGTATACAGGGTCGGGGGAGGGCCCGGAGCCTATCGCAGGAAGCGATAAACCCTGGACATGGTGCCAATCCATCGCAGGGCACACAAACTCACACACTCCTTTATTACGGGCAATTTGGGAAGGCACTGTAGTTACAAGCATGATTAATTTAAAAAATATATAATATACAGTATACAAATGTATATGATATTTAAATGCAATTACTTTTCCTCAGAAATAATTATCAACAATAAACAATGAATAAAATATGCCTACATTTTCTATGTGTTCTGAGTTAGACAAAAGATTTAGACAAAAAAACTCAATCAAATTTAGCTCCAAAATGTTTCACTATCAGACATGTTCTGCATGAAAACACAACATCAAGTACACAATAATAATACCCAATTGTTTAAAAATATATATATATATATCCCATGGTGACAATCAGTTCTGCTACATACAATTAAATATGTATGATATAATGAATGCATATTCTGTAGTCATGCTTTATAGCTTTATAATTTTGTGTGGTATACAGTATTTTGACTCATGAAATATGACGAGGAGTTTCTGAGCTCGGTCAAATCAACTTGAGCGCCTACGTGTGCATAAATGCATTGTGAAGAAGTGAAAGGGAAGATGGGTTTTGCTGGGACCTGAAACGATTCTGCACTCGCTGCCAAGCAGCTGGGGGTGTCTGAGGCTGATAGCTTGGCTGTATAGTCCTAAATTCTCCATTGGTCTTTAAAAAATTATGACAAGCTCATGCTTATGTGAATGCTTTTCCAATTAAAGCACACACAATATTACAGACTAAGCAATGACGTCAAACCAAAAGTGCACAATGAGCAACCTGGTACAACATCAGGAATAAAAATATATTATATTATATATTATATATAAAAAAATCTATATTCTATGAACTGGAACTTTCTTACCCAGGATGAAAAAAGGCGGAAAAGTGGTTTTAGAGAAAGTGTGCAAACACCCCAAGTACTGCCAACAACCCACTACTGCTGCTAACGTGCTGATACTAAAGGGCTCCATGGAAAAGACATACAGTACTGTGTAAATGTCCTGAGCCATTTTTTTTTTTTGCTTCCAAATTTAAATGAATTAAATATTAATTATAGCAAATTTAAAGAATTAGTTATGCAGGCTTCATGAAGAACCTTTTGGTTCCATTTTCAGTCCAGTCTACATACACGGACAGTTTCGTATTAATATTTTTGTTTGGTAAGCCACACGGTCAACTATGAATCATTCAAGCATAAAAAATTATCTAACTTAAGGCATGAACCAGTGAGGTGTAAATGATGACAGATAATCAGGCTGGTGATTAGCATATCGCCAGTGCTGAATGTTGAGTGGTTGGAACTGATGAGAGGGGAAATGAAGTTGCTGCTGAGGATGTTGCATAAACAACCAATTCTTCAACAGAGCTACTCTGTAGCATATCACAATTAAAAAAAAAAAAACTAATTAATTTAGTTTATTATCAATAAATGAGGGATTGCGCAAGACTTTTACACAGTACTGTGCACATCTGTTGTTCTAGGGGGCTTTTTTTTTTTTCAGAAATCCTGTAGTGTCCCAGAACATTCCTTAATACTATTCCTGATGATAAACTAATGAAATACAAGGAATGAACTGTAAAGCAATCTATCATTGATCACTCAGAGTTGTGTTAATAGTAAGTAACCATCTGGAGCTCTATTAATCAGCATTGATAAACTTATTTAGAAAACATGGCAGCAGCCTGTATTTCCTGTGTGGTTTAGGAGAACATTCCAGCAGCCTATCATTGCTATCATTGCTGTTTGCTCTTCTTGTGTACAGACTTTGGCTGATTTCTCCTGGGAATGTCCTTTCACATGCTCCATATGCTAGTGTGATTTTCATCACAATACATAATCCAGCATATCTCACAACAGGACATGTGATTAGTGCAAATTAGCCCTTAATCAGCGAAAAACGCCAGAAAAGAACACATGCACGCTCTCTTTTTCTCCCTGTAAAGAATGAAAACTAATGTAAAGGAATAAAAAGGAAGTAGTAATGTATCCACCTATATAATCAGACACTAAAAAGGAAACAGCATGTTAGCTCTAGTAGGAGAAAAACTCACCCAGCCAGCACAATGAAGAAGTCTAGCCGGTTCCAGGTATCCCCAAGGTAACACTTTTTGCCAAAGATGCCCAGTGCTACCATCTTAATCACCATCTCCACAGCAAAAAATGCAAAAATGAAGTCATCGAAATCCTATAAAAAAGAAGAAATGTAAGAAATATCAGTTTCAAACTATTCCAATTCAAAGTTTCCCTTTTTGCCTAAAAGTGTAACCATTTACATTAAGAATAATTACTGATGTTATGAACATGTTAATGTTGAAGTAAATAAATCACTCTTATGCATTGTCATATTTAACAGGCTGAACGTGAATGTCTGTTCGAGCATGCATATGTGTACATGTGTTTGTGTGTGTCTGACATGGCATAGCTGTCTGAGGACTTTTCTTGATGCTCTGAATGTCAGTTCAGACTATTCTGTGCATGATGTGGGGTATTTCTTTATTAGTTATAAAGTTTTCAATGAACAAAGTGAATTTGAGCAATCATGCTAGCACTGCGCACATGATTGATTAATGCAAAGTCACATGAAAACACTAATAGCAGAAATCTCAATGTTAAACCTGATAAAAGTATAATACAGTAAAGGGATATACAGGTAAACCGTGGATTGTGAGCATAATCCGTTCTGGAAGTGTGCTTGTATATCAAAGCACTCTTATATCAAAGAATACATAAGAAATAATGGAAACGATGATGATTCATTCCACAACCCACACATTATAATATAAAAATAATTTATACAAAATCTAAAGTAAAAAGTGAAACTAATTAACCTGCACTTTATCTTTGAAAAGAATCCCGACAGAGCATTGTTTCCATGTGTGTGTGGGAAGCTAAAGTAAGATGATAGGAGAGGAAGGGGAGGGGGTGTGTATGAAAGTCACAGTAGGACACAGTAGCACAGTAGGACATGCGTGTGCGCGCACAAAAACACACACACACACAAATGCATGCACAAACACACGCACACATGCGCACACCCCACACACACACAACGGGAACACTGCTCTGTCTGGAAACTTCTTTAACAAGGAACCTCTCTAATGACACTCGCGTGCACACAAACACACACATGGTCACAATGTTATACACAATAATAAAGAGTGCCCCAACTATACGGATGGTGACTGTACGAGTGACGTACTGTACGTGCACTGAGACTGAGTATGGGAGACGATTAACCACAATTCCGCAGCACACAAGAGAGAAGAACCACTGGCTCAGTTGTGGTCACGTGATACTCGGCAGACAAAGCGCATGCGTACTACTCGTATATCAGACCCCCACTCGTTTATCAAGTTAAAATTGAAAAAAAAAAATTCCAGGTTCCACTGCATCAGGTTCTTTCAAGTCTATCTTAAATTAAAATTAAGGTGCATATAAGTAACATTATAACAGGGCTTGGTGCTCATACATCACTGTCCACATCGACCATGAAGTTACAATATAAGTAATTGGGGCCAAATTTCACAACATACGCTCCATATAAAAATGCAGGAGTTTCGCTGAGACTCTTATAAGGTGTCTGCAGACACACTGAGCTGAAGCTAGTTATTATCATTGTGTCATTGTGTAGTCTAGTTCTGGTTAGCTGTACAGTTAGCTCAGGGGAAGCAAAATAGTCAATGGAATGAAGGTTTTGGAATTACTTACACTGTACTCATGTTCCGTACAAACTTGATGGTACATATGCAGAGCAAGAGAAATTATAACGACCAAGACTTTTTGTAATGTACTTATATGCACCTCAATTTTAAACCTGAACAATCCCTTTAAAATGTTAGTGTTGTTTCTTTTCCCCTTAATTGAACCTTTTTTCTAAGAATCTTCCTATTATGAAACTGTTCTTGCCAGGGCAGCTGAGTAAATCTGACATGGACAATTTTCTCATTGTAGACGTGGTTAATTTTGGCATTCCTCGCGGATTCTCACACTTACTTAGTTTTGTGCGCCACATAATGATGAGAGATGAAGTTGGCACATGCTCTTGACACTTGGCAGTGCTCATTCACTTATTTTCATCAATCCTAGTTTTTTTTCTTTCTGATTGCAGATTTGTTAGTCAGCAAAATTTGTCGAATCTACATGTGCAGAACATATGGAAAGAGTTTAATGCCAATTACTCTTCTACACACGTGGACAAAATTGTTGGTACCCTTTGGTCAATGAAAGAAAAACTCACAATGGTGACAGAATTAACTTTAATCTGACAAAAGTAATAATAAATAAGAATTCTATGAATGTTAACCAATGAAAGTCAGACATTGCTTTTCAACCATGCTTCAACGGAATTATTTTAAAAAATGAACTCATAGAACAGGCCTGGACAAAAATGGTGGTACCCCTAACTTAATAGTTTGTTGCACAACCTTGCAAACGATTCCTGTAACTGTCAATGAGACTTCTGCACCTCTCTGCAGGTATTTTGGCCCACTCCTCATGAGCAAGCTGCTCCAGTTGTTTCCGGTTTGAAGGGTGCCTTTTCCAGACAGCATGTTTCAGCTCCTTCCAAAGATGCTCAATAGGATTGAGGTCAGGGCTCATAGAAGGCCACTTTAGAATAGTCCAATGTTTTCCTCTTAGCCATTCTTGGGTGTTTTTAGCTGTGTGTTTTGGGTCATTGTCCTGTTGCAAGACCCATGACCTGCGACTGAGACCCAGCTTTCTGACACTGGCCAGCACATTTCTCTCTAGAATCCCTTGATAGTCTTGAGATTTCATTGTACCCTGCACAGATTCAAGACACCCTGTGCCAGATGCAGCAAAGCAGCCCCAGAACATAACAGAGCCTCCTCCATGTTTCACAGTAGGGACAGTGTTCTTTTCTTGATATGCTTCATTTTTCCGTCTGTGAACATAGAGCTGATGTGCCTTGGCAAAAAGTTCCAGAGGATATTCTCCCAGAAGCTTTGTGGCTTGTCAACATGTAGTTTGGCATATTCCAGTCTGGCTTTTTTATGATTTGTTTTCAACAATGGTGTCCTCCTTGGTCGTCTCCCATGTAGTCCACTTTGGCTCAAACAAGTTCACCTTGGATCTCTTTAGAAGTCTTTCTGGGCTCTTTTGTTACCATTCGGATTATCCGTCTCTTTGATTTGTCATCAATTTTCCTCCTGCGGCCACATCCAGGGAGGTTGGCTACAGTCCCATGGATCTTAAATTTCTGAATAATATGTGCAACTGTAGTCACAGGAACATCTAGCTGCTTGGAAATAGTCTTATAGCCTTTACCTTTAACATGCTTGTCTATAATTTTCGTTCGAATCTCCTGAGACAACTCTTTCCTTCGCTTCCTCTGGTCCATGTTGAGTGTG
This sequence comes from Clarias fuscus, assembly GCA_030347435.1. NCBI lineage: Eukaryota > Metazoa > Chordata > Actinopteri > Siluriformes > Clariidae > Clarias > Clarias fuscus. The sequence goes on from CM059220.1 coordinate 16,551,624, forward strand.
GTACATACCATGTCACCAAACCACACAGTGACTACCTGGAGCCCTATATACACAGTAGGCCCATTGACTGATTACAAGATTGTAGACACCTGTGATGCTAATTAGTGGACACACCTTGAATTAACATGTCCCTTTGGTCGCATTATTTTCAGTATTTTCTAGGGGTACCATCATTTTTGTCCAGGCCTGTTCCATGAGTTTATTTTTTTAAATCATTCTGTTGAAGCATGGTTGAAAAGCAATGTCTGACTTTCATTGGTTAATGTGACCATTGTGAGTTTTTCTTTCATTGACCGAAGGGTACCAACAATTTTGTCCACGTGTGTATTTACCTTATTATTCAACAAATTATCCACCTTATTCATTAAGACGGAACATATTAGTCAGATTTGCCTCAACCTTTTTCCATAATGTCTAACTGAATTGTCGATGTGAAGGCTTTCTTATTTAGTCTGTAATATTGATGGATTCTTAGGATGCATGCTAAAGTAGCTGCTGAGAAAAAAAGAATTACTGTTAGTAAAAAATAATAAAATAAAAAACCAAGAAAACACACAATGTAGTGTACAAGACAGAAGTGGTAACATGAAAAAAGACATGTTTAAATAAATAAATGTTTAAAGACATGAAAAAAAAAGTAAAATTTTTGAACTCGTTTTAAAAGCAAAAAAAAAAAAAAGAATGTGTGAAGTTATAATTGTTATTGTTTAGAAATCGTAAATGTTATTATGTGGGAAATTCACCTGGGTTTTCAGTGCGACAGTAGCTCAAGCGTTAATAATGACTCTTGAACCAGGGAATCCCTCCAGCTAAGACACTTTCACAACTCAAGGAATGTTAATTAAGCTGCAGTGGGAGCGCATGCTCTGGAGCTCTGCAGCATTTCGAGCCAAGCTCTAAGATCTTGGCCACATTTCTGATTCCACTTACAATGATCTACTGCTCTTATTATGCGCCATTCATTTTAGAACACAATGAACATCGGCAGCATGTTGATGGTGACAGTAGATGGCACATCCTTTAATGTGCATGATTTAGCTGGTCCTGTGAGCACTACTGTGGCCAGATGGCTGCCCACACGATGTTAAATAAATGTAAATGTATGCACAGCCGTATAATTTGACCCAACCACTGTAAAACTGGGGGGAAAAAATGTTTCTTGCCCATGAACCACAATGAACTGTCTCTGCTTATCATTATGTAATATCACGAAGCTCTCATCCTCAAATAATATGACGTAACTTGATAAGTTTTCAATCGTGTCAGCTTTAAAAGGTGAGCTATTTATTGTCAATTTAAATGGTAATATACTGCAAAATACTAAACATCAAAGTTGTTTTGAAGATGCATCTAAAAATAGTCACAGATTACTGTTGAGCCTTCAAAAAAGGAACGCTGCTTCTTAAAAGGCATTTTCTAAGAAGAACCAGGTTCTTTCAGCCTTGCATTGCTTCTGGCCTACAAAGCGTTTCGTATTTGTGTGTGTGTGTGTGTGTGTGTGTGTGTGTGTGTGTGTGTGTGTGTGTGTGTGTGTGTGTGTGTGTGTGTGTGTGTGTGTGTGTGTGGCCACTTCATGGTTCAGCAGCTCTCTAAAGAAAAACAGCACAGACAGGGGAAACCCCACAACAGCGCCTTCCTAGACTGTCCACATAGTCTGCCAGCACTATTTAATGATTTCATGGTCGCCCATGCAGTTTTTATTCACTTTTGTTAACAACACTCACTAGCAATTAACCTTTTTTTTGTATTCATCTTTTCTTCTTTTGTCTCCCTCTAGATCCAGTGTTTTCTACCTTCTAATCCTTGCCATCTCTCTTCCATGCATTTGAAGTTGAGAAGAAGTGCAAGCATGACTGTAGTAGCTCTGTGCACTGTGGTCTTCTGGTATAAAGAAATACAGTATAATAAACTGCATAATTGTTCACATGATATTCCCTTCTTTGTCCAAGCTGGTGATTGGTGAATAGGTTTTTGCTTTCCTGGAATCCAAACTCGACCACACACCTCCACTGCTATGAAAATGTATCTTCCACTTCCTGAGTTCCATCATTATTGCAAACCTCTGGCAATACTAAAAGTGAAGGCCTAAATCCAAAAAAAAACTTGAAACAAAATTTTATACGAATTTAAGCTTTTCCTAGAGGAGAAAGTGGATGAAAGTGATTAGACTTTAGTCATTGCAGTCATTAAGGGTGGCATAAACACACACATGATATTAGCTATATGCTTATATATGCTTAAGGTATGAAATAACTAATGACCAATAACCACTACATTTGTTGGATAATTTTGCCAATCTAGTACCTCAGAAATAGGGCAAATTGAGGGTACACCCAGTGCGATCCCCCGAGCCTGACCCCTGCACCCCCACAGCTCGTCAACTTACCTTTATCGCACAAAACGTTTTTTTTTTTTTTTTAATCTAAGCTTATATTTGCCTCCAGACATCTAGGAACCAAATAGGGACCATGGGGGCCAATGGTGACCACTGTATTTAACCCTTTGGAGTCAGCGGGACCGCTTGCATTTTTTTCTGGTAACCATGAAAATAATTTAAAATGCTCTGTCATTTTTGATGCTACACATAAGTGTATTACATCATTTAAATCTGTAAAGGGTCTACTTTTATTGATGAACACTCACAATATCCACAAAACGTTGTGCTTTTGTAAAAATCGCAATTTAAGAAGCCGAATTAGCCTAATGGGCATATCTTTGGACAGTGGAAGTAAAACCACCAAGCACGGGGAGAACCCAAAAACTCCATACACACAGACCCCGAGGTGGGAATCGAACCCAGACCCTGGAGGTGCAAGGCGTCATGCTAATAACTAAGGTACACCACCCTGCTTACAAAATAAATAATATGGCCTAGAATTATTAGGGGTGTAGTATACCGATCTCCTTCAACAAGCCCATGAACATGAGTGTCATATTAGAATGTGTTAGTAGACATCAGACTGTATATTACTATTTTGTCCTTTCCAAAAAAAATGGTTTATATGGGGTTTGAAGTCAAACGAACACTTTCTTCACTCCATAGCGAAGTTGTTTGAGGCTGTTTGCTCATGAACTTGTAGACTCAACTGAAAGTCATATGCTCCCCTTAATTCATTTGCTGACATGACAATCGTCGAATGTAATGTCTCAATGAACGAATGAATGGAATGTCAACCTCCTATAATTCAACATGGAGTGAGTTTGTGCCAAGATATCCCCAGTCATCCAATGCCCCTGCTTTGTCCAATCAGAAATTAATAAGTCATTTGACCAGACTAACTGTTGTATTTAAAAAAAAAAAAAAAGAAATCAAAACAAAGTCTGTTTTTCGAACTTTTCTTAGGAAAAAATCCAGCAACTTCTTTCAAAAATAGTTCCAGCATCCCTGGTATGGATATTCTCTTTTGGGGAAGAAAAAAAAAAAAAAACTCTTTTCCTGATTTTGTGCAAACACACTGAAATGGAGAAACATATGGTCAGCACCTCCCCACTGATCTGTTTCTGCTAAAAATGTCTTTCATCCCATGTTTGTACTGAATTGTTATGCAGATTACGTCATTACTGCGTACAGAGGAGGTCAACTTCCATCGCATGAGAGTAAATTCTGTAAATTCCCTTCAGTTTCATTGTTCCTCTGTGAAGTCTTGTTGAATGTATCATGCATTTATGAGCCTCCTTTTGTTTCTCTTTCCTGTTACTGTATAGTCTGCTGGGTATTATGATGAGAAAGTGGATATGATTATGGATTACACTCCGATAATTACGTCTGCTTCTGTGTTAAACCAAGCCTTGAATTTCGATAATATTTGAAGGTACCCTAATAAACATACTCCTGCACCCTGTTCCTCAAGCGTGCATGCTACAGCAAATATGTAAAAAGCAAATACATAGGTATACGTAAATATTGAAAAAAAAATCCATATTTATTCTGTCTGGTAAAAGCAGGCAATAATTTTTGCTTGATTGCACTTGGAAGCCATGAAATATTAAACTTTCCTGCTTCTGAGACTTATTCTCACATATACTTATTCTCAGCAAAAAAAAAAAAAAAAAAACAGGGAAAAAAATAATTTATTAAGACCATTGCACATTAATTCGGTTATCTAATCAGCAATCATGTGGCAGCAGCACAATCCATAAAATCGATGCAGGTACAGGTCAAGAGCTTCAAACAATATAATGAGAAAAGAGTGTGATCTCTGTGAATGGAACCATGAAATGGTTGTTGGTTTTAGATGGGCTGGGCTGCATATTTCTGAAACTGCTGATCTCCAGTTATTTTCACTCGTAACGGAGTCTGGAATGGTGTGAAAAAACAAGAAAACATCCTGTGAGAGGGGAGTCCGCAAGCTGAAACACTTGGATTGATGAAAGAGGGGAGAGAGAGCAGAATAACCAGACTGGTCTGAGGTGACAGGAAGTCTATAGTACCTCAAATAAGCACTCTGTACAACCGTGGTGAGCACAAAAGCATCTCACAACTCATCAAATCTTAAGGTGGAACAGCACAAGGCCACATCAGATTACGCTCAGGTCAGCCAAGCGCAAGAATCTGGGGCAATCTGTGTATAGACTCACCAAACCAGACAGACTGTAAAATACTACAGGATATTCAGCTGTCCAGTTTAGTCATGATGCTTCCAGTTTTCTGGAATTCTCAAGGGCCAGTATTGGATGATTATCAGGAAAAAGGTTGAACAATCAACAGTGTTCATTACAGTGAGATGCTACTTGAAGAACTGAAGTCTAAACTTCGGATTAAACGCAGAGGACTGCTATCCAAGGGTGTTGTGATCTGACATGACATCTGCACACTCCTGCCTACACTGTCAACACTCATCAAAAAGTTCATTTTGAGGTGTTAAAGCATCCTCCCTATAGTCCTGATCTTGCTCTGTCAGACTTACACCTGTTTGGTCTCCTGAAAGCAGCCCTACAAGGATGAAGAAGTGAAGACATCAGTGCATTTGTGGCTCACAGCTCAGCCTAAAACATTTTTTTAATGAGGGAATACGAAAGCTTGTTGGCCAAATTGTATTGAAAAGCAAGACATTGTGTGGATAATTTTCGACTCACCCTTGTCCTGGCAGCTCAAACCAATCTGGTAATTGTCTTCGGACCTCTCTGAAAACCAAGGCATTTCCACCTACGGAGCCGCTGCTCGAGTAATGTTTTTTTCCCCACTATTCAGAACAAACTCTAGAGACTCTTTGGTGTGAAATTCCTAGGAGATCAGAGGTTTATGAAATACTTGAAGCAGCCCATCTGGTACCAACATCCATGCCACGATCACGGAGTAACAAAGATTACATTTTTGTTTCTTTGATGTGAAGGTTAACCCGAAGCTTTTGACCTGTATCTGCAGGATTTTTGTTTTGTTTTGTTTTTGTCTGATCGACTGATTAGACAACTGAACGAATGTGCAGATGTACAGGTGTTCTTTGTCTTCGCTTCAAGTTGTTGATGGATGTCTGATGTGTGGATGGATTATTATGCCTCATTTCTCATTATGTTCTAATTAAAACCTTCACTCTGGCGCTCTCTTGCTCGAAACATGTGCCTTGACCGAAATATCACTGGCTCTCACTCGAGAGGTGTTTGTATCTCCAGTTTCTGATCCAGCAGCTATCTCCTGCACGAACACATTTCACAAACATGTTCAGTGGAATGTGTTATGTGCTCCATCAAAGCCGAGCACATTCATTCACCAATACTGAAAAAGGAAAACTCTTTAACATGTAAACAGATGGATTCCTTTGGTATTTAGAGCAGCATTAGTTCTGTATTTAGACTATTTATTGTACATGAGAGAGGGTTTGTCAGCAGAGGGAGTGTGTGTGTGTGTGTGTGTGTGTGTGTGTGCGTGTGTGTGTGTGTGTGTATGTGTGAGAGAGAGAGAGAAAGAGAGAGAGAGAGAGGGCTTGATCTGTAATTCTTCTTGGACTTAAAAAGATTGCAACCTAAACCAAAAGTGTTCAATTCAACATCATAAACAGCGATGCTCATCACAATTCAACTAATCAAAAAGTCAATTAGAAAAAAAACTTTGCTCCAGGCCTAATGTACAACCCGTTCTATTTACGCTGTTTGCAGCTCACATACTGTAGTGACCCTCAGTCAATGCACAATAGCCAGTATTTGTGTGTGACATATGTAACTCACCTCCAGGATCTTGCAGCGTTCTGAGTCACAGTTACTGTCCTCACACGGATGGAACATGCCCAGCGTCACACAGTTCAGCAGAATCACTAGCATACTGGCCCGTTCGAACCACGTATGGAAGAAAAGTTAAGGAACAACACTCGGAACAGTGGAAGAACACAAAGTACACTTTACAGACATCATACAGTCAAGATATTTTTTTCAGCAATTTAGGCCAAGCACTGGCTAGCAATACTGTATATAATCTAATATATGTAATAATCAAATATACAATTTATAATAATCTAATATACTGTATGTAGACCGATGTACACTAGTTGTGAAAGTTGTCAGTACTGGCTAGTTGGATTAATACTCACTCACTCATCATCTATACTGCTTAATCCTGTATTCAGGGCGCCTGGAGCCTATCCCAGGAGACTTAGGGCACATGGCAGGGTAAACCCTGGACAGGGTGCCAATCCATCGCAGGGCACAGACACACGCACATACACTTGCTCATTCACACACTACGTGCAATTTGGGAACGCCAATTAACCTAACCTACATGTCTTTTGGACTGTGGGAGGAAACCGGAGTACCTGGAGGAAACCCACCAAGTATAGGGAGAACATGCAAACTCCATGCACACAGAGACGGGAATCGAGCCTGGCCGGGGATCGAACCCAGACCCTGGGTGCAAGGCGACAGTGCTAACCGAATAAAAAATGGAAGGAAGTTGGCTAGGAAGTTTGCTTTATAGTGTTAATTGCACATTATAATATTTAGCCTAACTTTTATAAGCTTTATAACGTTCTGAAGAGATAGTAACTAAATAGCAAAAACAACATTTGCATTCATAATTCTTTTTAATAAAATAACTATAATATATGCAAAGAGACTCCCAGAAAAAAAGGAAAGAGTATTACAGATATGCTGATGAATGCATAAAAAACAATAATTGTAAATATCTTTAAAAATGAAACAAATTTATTGACCAACAATTTAATATGAAATTATTACCAATATATATGATTAATGTGGACATGGACAATAACTGTCCCATTGTGCAAAGCATGGATAAATCAGCTGAAAAGCATTGTGGATGCTGACTAAATGAAACCAGCCAGATCGCATCATTATGAATATCATTATCATCGCTGTTTACCATTAAAGTCAATTTACCAGCATAAAAATTCAGCAAGCAGATTTTAAGAGATCATATACAATGTCATTATCTACCAATCTGGAAAAGATTGAAAAACCATTTTAAGACTCACAGACTCTACCAAACCACAGTAAGAGCTATCATCTCCAAATGGGGAACATTTGGCGTATTGAAGCATTGAATCGTCCCAGAAGTTGTCAGTCTTCCAAATTTTCTCCAAAGACAAAGCCAGAAAGAAACGGCAGAGTTCTACTCTCTCTGTAGAGAGAAACGTTACTGTTATTTTTTCACCAGAATGTGGTATAATGTGAAGAGAGAGCCATGATTCAGAGAACTTTTAAAGACCTTCTACATTTACAGGAAATTTTATAAGCACAAATACTTGTCCAGGGTACAGAAAGATACAGATTAATCATGATTTTGTGCTGTAATAACTGACCGGTGAAAAACCTTTGTAGTGATGCTACAGTGAGAAAGACAACATGAAGACTCATCGGCCATGGTGGTACTGAGATACTGTAAAGATGCTTTCATGTCTGCAGACCTACAAATCCTGACATATAAAGTGAAGACAAACCAAAAAAGGCCCTCAAAATTCTGCTGTCAGATATTCAAATATTTTTCAATATTAAACATTTGATTAAATATTAAACTTATCAGTGAAACTGGGTCATGCAACAAATTAAGTTTCCACAAAACACAAAAGCAAATTTATGTTAGATTGAAAGAAAAATACTTATTAAAATGAAAAGAAAAATCTGAAAATGATGATCTACAAGCAAAAGAGAACACTGTGTCTGTAGAGCGAAAAGGAGAATGAAAGTCCTCCACCGAAATTTAAAACCTTGAAACTGAATAATGACACCTGGTTGATGTGATTATAGTGACCGGTGGTGCATTATTCACCCAGCAGGAATTTTTGGTTGTCAAAACGTTGTGGTGAAGTTAATTTGGCAATGTTATTGTTAATTTTACATTAAGGGAATAATTGCTCGACATGTTCTTATCGCTTCGATATGCTTACTGGTCAGGTCTGACATGCTTGTGGACCAGAAGAGAAACACGCGCACACACACGCGCACACACACACACACACACACACACACACACACACACACACACGCAAAACACAGTGCAGAATGTTCTCTGATTTATTCACCAAAAAAAGGAGAGGTATTTTAGGTTCTGAGCCAAACACTCTGATCATGTACATCCCATAATACATCAAAGAGCATGAGCCATTTGCATGTTCTATAGAAATCCAGGGAAACAAAGGGGGGGGGGGGGGGGGGGGTTATTTTATAGACACCTGGTGTCGAAGAATAGGAAGTGTTGCCATATAAGGAATGTAGGGGAAGAGGGGGAACCATGGGTTCACAAGTTCACACAATCAAAGGAACATGCCAGGAAACACTAACAGTTAAGGAAGTTGGGACGCCGTTGCCATCTGGATGTTTTGGAAAGTTATAATTACTTCGATAAAATGCTGTCAGAACATTGTTGATTACAAAATGATGGGATAACATTGAACTAAGGCCCCTAACACATTCATAAATCTTCTCAACCGCTTATCCTGTATAGGATAAGCACAGGGAGAAGACGCAAACTTCACGCACAGAGACCCGAGGGATGGGGAATCGACCTATTGTGTGTGTATCAACACATGAGATACACACACAGTGTGCAGGAAGCTGTTGTGTCTTTCTCAAATCAAAATTCTAAACCCTTAAGGGAGCATGGATGTGTTTGGATGTTGTGGTCAGAACAACATGATCTTGAGATAACGTTGAAGAAACCCCCCTAACACATTTATTCATCTTCATCCGCTTAGCCTCTACATTAGACTTTGGACAAGGTGCAAAACCATCACAGGGCACACACACCTTAGAACAGCAGTTAGGCCAATCTGCATGTCTTTGGACTGTGGGAAGAAACTGGAGTACACTGAGGAAACCCACCAAGCACGGGGAGATCACACAAACTCCACGCACACAGACCCGAGGTGAGAATCAACCCCCCCTCAACCCTGGAGGTGCGAAGACACAGTGATGTTGAATAACTTTTTCTAAGATTAATAACTGACCTTTTTCCAGTAATAGATTTATGGCTAAAGATTGAGTAGGAAACATCCAGTGTGACCAATGCAACAGGGGATCAGGAAGAGAGCAGATCCTTTTTCAGAATACATCATAAAATGGTATTACCTGATTAAGGTAACAGCCAAAACATGCATAATCAAATTGAGACATCAGCCAGAAACAGATTGCTCTGTCAAGATTGCAGCAGGGTCATTCTGGTTAAACGGGTTAAAAGAAAATAATGATTGCTTAAGTCATTATTTAAGTAGTTATTTCTCTCAATTTTCTTGTGGTAGATGAACAATGAACACAACTGGTAATTGATCACTTGGTAGGAAAGTGTCACTGGAATGCCGCAATGCGCAGCCAGGGGTCGTGCACACACATTTACATCTAAATTAAATACAGGAATGCTAATACCCAGGCAGGGTGCTGTCTGAACATAGTGGTACCAGGCAAAGATCATCTCGTTTTTCTCACTTACTGACAAAAGACAACACCAACGGGACACAATTAAAACAGCTATGTTGACAATTTAGAGGATGCAATGGGAAAAAAAAGAAGGTTTCTGGCACCAGCAGCAGTTGTGTGTAACAATGCCTTGGGCTGTGGTTTTGTTATAATCATAGACAAAGGGGTCTTGGTCAAAAAGGTTTGATAAGTTTATGAAACCCCAGAAAGTCACAGCATTAAGTGCCACACTTTTAGCTTGGAGAAGTAAAATCAGTTGTCTTCTCTATCAGCAGCTCTTGCAAGAGGGCCAGGATTCTAGAATATGATCAATGCACCATATACAGTCTGATTGATGGGCTGAACATAATTCCCCCAGAGAACAGGCGAAGCCCATGGCCTAGGGCCTTCTACATTTAGAAGTACTTCATGGACTGCTAGGCTGCAGACCTAAACCTGCATGTCCCCCTAGGGACAAAACCCACAGGCAGAGGTAACCTGTCTAAGAATGCAAAAACAGTCATGGGACAGTGCTTTCTGTGCCAGAGGGCTAACCAGTTTCACAGATTAGCTCAACAATGAGGGAATTTAACATCAGTGATGAGGTCCAACACCATTTGTGAAACTGGGACAGCATTTCTGGGTGCAGATGCACTCTTTCTACCTTCACCAGTTTCAAGGTTTGTTGGAGCCATACACCTACAGTATTAAGAGGTAGCATTCCCAGCTTCTTACTGCTTATCAGTCGTCATCAGATCACTTCTATGGCTAGAAAGCTCTTTAGGTTATAATACTTTGGCAAAATTCAAATTAGGGCTTAAGTCAGTAAACCGGTTTCAGGGAATTTATGATTCACAGGCTGCTTCCTGGTGTACAGTGCCAAGACAGTAGACATTCGCCTTTCAGGGTTCTCACAAACTGGCTGGATGAGCATGGTTCTTCCAGCATGGCTCGTTAGTCAGCTAGACAGCAGGGTGTGTGGTAAGGTCTGAGCCAAAACAGCAATGGACAAAATAGGGGTAAGCAAAGATAGTCCTCCCTCTAGTAGCCATGACATGTGATGTGGACTCCCGAAAATTAAAAAGACATTCACAAGAAATTAAAAAGGAGGCTAAAGAAACGGTGCTAGGCCTCATAATGCATACACAATGCAAGAAGGTACTGCATCTGCCCCTGATAGTGCAGAAAAAGAACTCATGTTTACAGACCCAAAAGGAATGTATTAAAGAAGAATTACAGTATTATCCAATATATATATTTTTTTCTTTCTTTTTTTTATATGTCCTGATTGGTCTCCAGTCTACATGAACACCCACATAAAAATACATTACTTGTTATCTGTTCTCATTCCATTTTGCATTGGCCAAGGTTTAAACAAGCAAATCAGCTTCCCCCCCTATTGTGACCTCATACAGTATGCCAAGGGATTCTGCCTCGCCTCAGTGTTCAGCTCCACCCAGCTCTGTCATAAATCTGCCCACTTCTGTACAGCTCTGCCACTTCCTAGGTACCCTTTTCAGAAACGCTAACCTTCTAACCCAGCATTGTTACGCTCTTAAAAAAGATAAAACACTAAGAGCTGAAGAAGGTTAGCTCAAGCAGATCAGAACCAGTCCCCATGTTCTGGTTGGCAAGCTATCAGCGAAACAGAAAAAAAAAAATCAAGCATTGCAGAATATATGATCTTAAGTTGTATTTCATTTTGGAGACTCTAAGACCTACAGTATTTAAATTGTTTTAAAAAATTATAAATAAAAAAATGTGACCTTTATGGTGAGTCCCTGAGGTTTTCTGGTATTCAATCACAAGTTTGTTTTTGTCAAGAAATGCCTCTAGCCTTTTTCTAAACTTAGACAAATGGAGGAAGAAGTAAACATTAATCCTTACCTGAGGCTCATTGAAAAAACATGAGGGTGTCAATATGTTACAGTTACCCAAATCGAACACTCTTGACTTCACAGAGCAGGTGAAGCTGTAATGTATTCTTCATGAATAATGTAACAAGACAGAGTGTTTCTCACTCCAGAAGACAGGGGAAGAACTAATTACAACCTGCTAACTGCTGATGGGTCTCACTGATCGTGACACTGTATTGCAGTCTCAGCGTGACGAGTGTTAGCGGAGACTGATAAAGCCGAAGATTTGGAGGCTATAATTTCAAAGTGTCTTTGAAAGCAAACCTCAAATAAATAAATAAAATGAATGATTAGTATAATTGAACAGAGTGCAGCAGTAAACGGAACCAGAGCAGAGCACCTTATAACCGTGTTTATAAAAGCTTTAAAGATACCAGAGAGCTCCGTACACAGATCTGTGTATGTATTTCATTTGCATATTTGATACCTATGAATTACCTTCCATAAAAATTAAACCAACCAAGACAGAAAAATAAATAGCACAGACACGCTTTGCAGGGTATTATTTCTAAAATATTCTGAGCCATGAAGGGTATACGCACACAGATGTGTTCTGTCAGAAGGTTGACTGAATCCCTACCTCCTTTAAGCAGATCCAAACAATGCCAAGCTCTCTCACATGGCTGCCCCTCACTGCACCTCCATCACTCAACAGAGTGTAGGTGGAATTTGATCACAGATGACAGCAGCCTCAAAACCTCATCAACACCCCACGCTCTAAAACCAAATTCACTGGTGGAGGTCTTTACTTTTTTTTCCCCCCCCTTCTTACACTCTAACAAGGCTAAAATAGCAGAGAATCGGCACGCCTGTGACTACAGCGATCTCTAACGAGCTCTTCACTCTGAAGAACATAGGGTTCCACTCTTCAAATACTACCAATTGAAATCCACGTCTATAATTGTCACGTCTGTAAATGTCTAGTATTTCAAATTATACCGACAATCACCAAACCAAAGTCACTTCCTAAACTCGTTTCCTTTTAGATGCTTACAAATTGTCAAGTATACTGTACATTACAGCATGGGAAATTCTTTTCTTCAGCTTGTTAGCAGCTTTGCTTCAGCATCCCTGGAGTAGAGAGGTTTAAAGGCCTTGCTCAAAAGCTCAACCGTGACAGATTGGTGAAGATGGGTCTTGAACAGCTAACCTTATGATTAGAAACCCAGAGCTCGAACCTGCTGAGATACCACTGCCTCAGGTACCAGATGCTTATCATGCAATAATATTTATTTCTGTATGTAGGCTAAGCACTTTAAAATGTGTTATGTCTTGCTTTTGGCTCGCCATCATCTATGGTCTGCGCATATGAGTGTGTGTGAGGGGTGGGTTGGTGGGGTCCCAATGTTTGACTGCCTGGGCTGGATAATGGCATAATGGATAACCTCTTCATTTTGGTTGCTCTGTAAATGAAGATTCTTGGCATTTTCAGTGTTTTGCCTGGGGCTCCAGTTCTAATATGCAGATTGTCACACTTCCTGTCGTGGTTGCAGAGCCAGACCCTCATCATGTAGCCCAGCAGTCCCCCTGCCACACAACCTGGCCATGAAACAAGCAACCCTGACCCAGCTGGTTCTCCAACAATCCTACACTGCTGCCTCATAATTGAAACAACAATGTATATTTTAGCTGGAAATGTTCATCTGATGAATGTCTTGATTTGGGGAAACCAGGCTAAAACACATACACTTAACAGCTAGGCTAAATAACACAATGCGAATAACTTAGCTGTAAATATCTCCATACTTGAAATGTCTACTAAGATTTAGACATTTGTCTGCACCATCCCTAAGAGAGTAAAGATGGATAAACATGAGAAAAGGCTCACACTAGTCAATATTTAATGACATAGCTTACTCTCTGTCTGCTCCGCCTGACATATTGTCACATTCCCCATCTTAAAAGGCTGTCAATCAATCTCACCGAGACTGAAAGACGTGAAAACCCTTAAAGCATAAAACCTGCCAGAGCAAAGTTTTGTTTTAACATCATGTCATAGGAGAATTTTTTTTTTTTATATTCCATTTTGTAAACACTCAAACACAAATAAATATACAGTACACCGATCAGCCGTAGCATTACAACATTAGCAATACATCAGCATATACAATATTGTGTAGGATTCCCCTGTGCCTCCTGGGCAGATCTGAATCTATAAGAGCCCTGGATGTATAGGGAGGGGTGTCGTTGTGTCAGGTCACAGGATGTGGACAGCAGATCCTTTGGGTGATGTGAATTGCAGGGTGTGGGGCCTCCAAGGATCGGACGTGTTTGTCTAGTGTCTCACATGGGTGCTTAATGAAGTTGGCATCTGCAGAGTTTGGAAGCTGTGTCTACAGTCTTGGGGTCTCTTCCAGCTGGAACGTGTGTACGTGATGGACATTGGTGCACTGGCTGATCTGATTCCTTTTTATTGTGGTTAGCATTGACTTTTTGCATTGGCTTTTCTGTGGGATCCGACATGACAGGCTAGCTTTTGCTCCACACAGGCCCCCTCCTGTCACGAGTTCACTGGTATATAATTGATAATCAATGTTAATGCGCGCGCCATATATAACACATTAATATATGTGTGTGCATGTTTGTCTGTTGTGCTGTGTGGCATTTTGCCAGTATGGTTTAGGTTTTCTCGTGCTCCCTTAGGGAGAACTGTCACTGCAAATCAATACAAAGTTATTCTTCCCGGTGACCTTTAGTCTATCAAGGAACATGTATATCCTGTTAGGAGTGATTTCTTCTAGGATTACAATGTCCCCATCCTTCACCGTACCAGATTTCAACTCAGTTAAACACACATGGGAGACTTTAGACAGATGTGTTATACAGCGCTCTCCACTATCATCATCCAAACACTAATTAAAAAATATCTTTTAAAAGAATCCCTTCAGTAGAGTTCTAAAGACTTGTTACACTTGTGCCAAGGCACATTGAAGCTTTTCTGGCAGCTCATAGTGGCCGAGCACCAAGACACTTTATGTTGTTTTCTCTTTAAATTTGTCACGCATCTTTTCCTCATAATAACAAAACAAGAGAGAAGACAAGGGATAGCTATTTGTCGAACGACAAGTTTTTCACATCACCGTGCCAGCGACAAAGGTCACGGTTCTAACATGGTGCATTAAATAGACATTGTAACTACCCGTGTCAATATGCAAGAAAGTTTCTTTTTGCATGTTCTGTTGATATAAAGAGATAATGGAATTCACTGCTTCCTTTATTGGAACACGTACTGATGTCAGATATTAGAATTCTAGAATGCTAGTACCAAGTGTATTATCCATTTCAATACCTATATTGATACCAATAATATAATAAATGATATTAACACTAAATGGTGAATTCTGTACAAGCTTTTTATACTTTAAATTATGGAACATTGGAATAGCACCATAACAGGATGTTCCTAGGTTGGTGTGTGACAGTCATGACAGTTCTGACAGTCCTGTAATAGTAATCATGTCGCTCTACGCTGTATCATGTTTGTCGGGTCAGAACTGGCAGGAAATTGGTATGCATCCAACTTATTCTAGTTGCATCAAACATCATTACTTTATTCACAATCACATTACACAATGACAAACAGAAGCTGCCAGGTTAATCAGGGAGAGAGACTGAAGGACATTATGAGTAAAAATAAAAATAAAGCAGTAATATGATATTATACTATAAGTAAACCTACAATGTAGATTGAGTTTATTTATGGTGTAATTTCACTGAAAGTTAGTAAATAAGAGTAAGCTTAATTATTCTTATTGCGATATCTGCAGGAGGCAAGAATAACACTAGTCAGGAACAATTTGGCCATGAGAGACAGAAGTTGTCATTGTATGACTGCTAATATGACTATGTGGTAATCGGTCCCTTGAGGAGTTAATTGATGCATAGTGGACACTACACTATGGGCAATTTGGAAACGGCAAGTCGCCTAATCTGCCTGTCTTTGGACTGCAGGAGGAAACCATAGTACCCAGAGGAAACCCCCGAAGCACACCAAGCAAACTCCACCAGGCATACTCCACGCACAACGACCAGAAGCAAGAATCGAAGCCTAAACCCTGGCGGCGCGAGGCCGCAGTAATAACCTCTACGCCACCGTGCCGCCCATATAGAGACAGTATATGATTTAACATACATGGCAAATATTCCAGTCCAGGCTTCAGGGAGTAAATTTAATTATACTGCATTGATGCATATTACACTGGAGAGGAAATGTTTATATGTACTCTGATTTGCTACAAATAATTGAAATAGGATGAAAAAGACCCAATCCGAGCCAATCAGAAAGAATTTTCAATCAAAATGAATTTAGATTTCTAGTGAATAAAAATTTCATTCTGGACATGTGATCATCTTGTGCAGGTGACATTTGGTAAGGTGGGGAGTTTCCAGAAAGGAAGTTAGCGTTCTTGATGAGCAGTTTTCTGAGCTAGACATCTTCTTCTTCTTCTTCTTTTTCTTCGTCTATTATTGGCAGATGAAATGCTCCACAGTGGGTGAAACTACTTTTCCCACATCAAAAAAAGTTAAACCTGGGTGCAAAATGCCCGTTTTTGTTTTTCTTTTTTTTCCCCCTAGCCTGTGAGAAAGAGAGTTGTTCTGACCTGAGTCATGTCTCTGTGCAACAGGGATGGAAGCTAAAGTTCTGCAGCAAGAGTTCACAGAGCTGCTCTCTGCTCTACACCAGGGAGCTCTGCTCTCACAGCCACTGGAAAAGGCTAATGCATTACACTTCACCAGTGGGAAAGCCCAGGCTCCTCTCAAAGCTATGACTCAACTCCCCAACTGAGGCTTTAAAACTGGAAAGTCTTTCTTTTAAAACACAAAGGCTCATATAGGCTCATGAGTGTCACCACTCTTACCGTGCATCTTCTGATATATTTTACTTACTTGTTTCTATTTTTATTCGCCTTTGGCCATGTCTATACTGTAACTTTGTTGAAGCATGCAGATCTGCACTTAATTTCGGGATACCTGGCCTAAATATTTGTAAATGTGAGAACTGTTCGAATATGGAGCACAACGATGTTGTAATGAAAGATGAGCACTGATCTATAATAAGAGAAACTACTACCTATGGTAATTTGGTTAAGCCGTAAAGAACATAATAGCTATCACTTAGTTACCAAAAGCAATACAGACTTAACATATTGAGCAACTAAACATGTGTTAGCTAGCAACTGTTAGGCTAAAGAATTTTGCCAATGGCAGTCAAAACATTACCAAACTGTGTGGGCAATTAACCTTCATTTACAAACCACATTATAATGTGAGTGTTTAATTGCCATGGAATTATAAGTTCTATAAGATTTAGTGATTGGGTGAGCTGAGGAACGAATGAGTAGTGAACTGGCAAAAGCATGAGTTACAAGACCAAGTGTACCTGGATATCTGATCATAATACACATATAGTACAGTATGTGCTCGTCAAACATCCCATTCCAGATTTAGTACCCCTTTGCCATTTATAATTGCCTCTATTCTTCTGGATAGACTTTTCGGGCTGTCAGCTATGGGGATTCAGCCACAAGCGCATTTTGAGATCAGGTACTAATGTTGGGTGAGGAGGCTTGAGGCCTGAGGTGAGCAGGCAGCATTTCAATTCAGCTCAGAGGTGATAGATGGAATTGAGGTCAGGGCTCTAAACTGGCCACATTTCAACCTCACCAAACCATGTCTTCATGGATCTTGCTTTGTGCGCAGGGGCAATGTCAGGGTGAAACAGATTTGGTCCCATTAGTTCAAGTGTGGGGAAAGTGTACTGTAATGCTACAGCATCCTAAGACATTCCAGACTTTTAAACAATAAGTTGTTTAAAAGTTTGTGCCAACATTTTGGGGGAATGGCCTGCATATGGATGTGATCTCCACCAACTGTTCACTTCAGCACCAATACATTTTCAATTTTAGTATAAAACCTAAGGGGAAATGTTGGTTTTAATTCCATAAAACTTCTTAAAATTAATCACAGATAAGATTGTTTCAGATAAACTTTTATCAAACAAGGTCTCATAATATGAAACTATCCATGGCTAAATATACTTTTAGATTTGCATTCATATGCATAGTTAGATCGATGGGAAGAACATGTGAAACTGCATAGGAATCTTCATCGTGAGACTTTTACCCTCATAAAGAATGCAGGGGTCTATGAATATGGATGAACATGCTAATTGGAAATGTCCCCTTGTCTTCCTCCCATTCTAACCCCACTTCTCACCCCATCAGCCTGCATATGCCATGCTTTTTATCTACACTACTACAAAAATACAAGATGGAAATGACTCAGAGTCTGAACACACAGACACAGACAGAGAGAGAGAGAGAGAGAGAGAGAGAGAGAGAGAGAGAGAGAGAGAAGAAAGAGTTTCTCAACATCGACTGATAATTTATCAGAATTGAAATTTCCTTCTTTCCTCCCACACTGCCCTCTGCCCCTGTGGGAGGAACTATAGTCAGCATTAACACATCTCTATCTGGCTAATTCAGCTGAATGTCATTTGTCACCATGTCTGTACAGTATACAGTATATGTTGCTTTGTCATATTCTCAGTGATTTTTAAAGCAGTAACCAATCCTGTCAAAACATACCATAACAAATAAAAATTCAATTTAAGAGGAGTGACTCAACACACTGGATACTAAACTCAGAAGAATTGCACATCAGACAAATAAATTAATAAACAAACACATTTCTTAAAAATAAAAATAGGCAAAACTGTGGGAGATTTAAAAAAAATGTGTTAACTTTAACAGTGGCACTGTGTTCATTCCAAGTACAATCAGCACCAATCAGTGCTGGTCGTACCGTTCAGATGACTGTCATCGGAATCTAGTAATTGAGACATTATTTCGCTGAACTGCAAGTCTTTCTCCATGAAAGCTCCATGTTGCCTAGCAACAGCCAGAGCTCAGAGCGCACAGGAGCAGAGGTGTTTCCTGGCTCGAGCACGGCCAGTGCCAGAGTTTTCCTCCACTGAGCATCTCCGTAATGCACTACATATACTAAATGTGCACAGATTATACAACCTGTGCCGGTAGGAAGTGTGTCTCTCAGTTTTAATGAATTATAATACTCTTATTACAACCCTTACTTCTAATGTTTTAATACCTTCTATCAAATATATATACATAACAAAATCGAGGTCTCTCACTCTTCATCCTTTAACATTCCTCTGATTATAACTCTTGGTATTACTCTCTGGCAGTGTAAACAGTGGTGCTGCCGACTTAGAAGGTCTTCAGCTTATCACATGGTTACAACATAGCACAGAGCCTAGGGTTTGATGATTGATAAACATTGTCCTTGAACGCAGGTGGATGCATTTATGCAATTTTAGTTATATAAGATTACTGTGTGCATGCCTGCAATAATTGTGAGAGAATTCTGCCTGTGGAACACTGCCATGCTTTATTAATACCATGCAGCTACAGATCCTTTCTCTGACCAAACTTGTACAAGAATAAGATGCTGCCCTCTAGCTTGAATTCATACTCTTTCCATTGCTAATCTGAATCTCAGTGGAGGCAGCTGTTTTGGTAGAAGGAATGGTAATAAAAAGCAGCATAGAGGTATGTGAACACAGTAGATGATATTTCCAATTGCTTCCCTGCAGCTGACAGCACTTCTGTCATCTCCCGTAGACTGCTGATGCTCCCGGAAGCTTGAAATGCAAAAACTACTTTCCTTCGTTTTCACACGTATGAGGCAAGCTCGCACATTACAAATCCAGAAATATTCCCAGTCTCTGGCTTACAACACATTTAAAATGTATTCTGACACGTCGAAACAGAAAACCATCTTCCCCTACCTCTATTTTTCTCTATTAAAAAAAAAAAATGTTTATGATATTGTTCTATTGTCTCTGCAGTGAGTGTTTTCTTGTTGTCATGGAGGTAAGGGGAGAAAGAGTGAGTCAGAGTAGCTGGCATAGCCTGGTTCAGGCCTTCATGCTGCAGGGAGGAGAATTAGAGTCACACTCATCAGCATTTCCTGTCAGCACAACAATTACAATGCACTAAAACCCCACTTCAATTACAGTCAAATAACCGCTACAATTAGAGGAACCACACTTTCAACCACACGACCCTCCCTCTTGTACCACAGAGCTTAAACTACAGATCTGCCAGATCAACTCTGGGTGCAGAACAACGTTACAAACCATTCGGTGAACAACCGAAACATAATGGAACTATTCATGCATTCATTCAGATTTAATTCCACCTACCAAGTTCAATTATTCTGATAATATCGGCGTGCACTCCGCTAATGTTTCTGTTTTGAATCAGTTATTTAATAGTAGGAATTTGTTCCAATATTCAGTGACATTTCACTTTGTTCAAACTTCAACGAGAAATGCAAAGTAACACAGAGCCAATGAAATCATAATCATCACGATTAACCGATGCATAACGTCTCAAATTCTTCTAATAATCATATCCGCTTCTTTAAAATCTCCGTAACGCAAATCTTGGCATACAAATATACACAAATGCATGCTGTACTGCACTTCACACCAATTAAAGTAAAACTAGGTCAGTTTGCATAAGCTTTTAAATTAAAATAATTTTTTTTTTTCTTTATGCGAGACATGGTCAAGCTCAGGTCTTAGAATATAAAGCTCTTGGCATATAAAGTGTTATGTCTCTCCAGATTAACTCGCATATACAGTATATCATATTGTACAATAGGCATGCAGGAGTGAAAAACATCCTTTTCATCTATGTACGTAGATCTAATGATCTACATCTGATATCATGCCCATATTATCTTAAATGGACTCAAGTTACTATTTTAACTTACTCTTGTCAAGCAATAATGTGCTGCTGTGAGGGATTCTATATGAATTTCTGTCATGTTAGAGTCTTTAATAGAAAGTCCTGGGAGAGAGTTAAAGTAAATACGCAAATCTTTCTTCAGTGCAGAAGTATAAACCAGCATTAAGTCTTTGTTTGTACTCTTTGGTGCCATCGCAGCCCTCTGTGCCTGTTCTTTCTCTTTGCATAGTGCTTATGCAGCTCTGTGGATCGGTGGCAAAGGTGTTGAGAGCAGAGGTTCCCAGTGGTGTTGTGGTTGTTCTGGATGTGTGGGACGACCCGGCGTAGGCATTCACTGGGACTGTGATCAGATACGCCCCTGAAATTAGATCACAGCAGTTTTTTGAAATACTCTGCCAACCAGCTTGTCTGTTATTGATTTTTTTTTTTCGGTTGGTTGTTCTGTTTTATTATTATTTAATGTTTTCAGCGCAGCAACTTCGGGGTTGGGTTGTAATGATATCAAAAACAGCAGATTTTGTCTTTTTTGGAGCCAAGCAGCTTCTAAAAAATTTAAACAGTAACTGATCAATGATGCAGCCCAAGAAGAGCAAGCTAACACATCAGGTGTGTTAAATGAGGTATATGCTAAACTCTGCAGTCTGACACTCCTGCTTTATGCTATCAACACCCTGGTAACACTATGTTCAGCTAAACTTCACTTTCCTTTTTCTTTTTTTTTTCTTTCTTTCTTTTTTTTTTTTTTTTTTTACCAGCAGCACACTCATTTCACACTACATTAACAACTTGCTATCAGTGTCCTAAATACACAGACTTGTAAATGCAAGATAGAAACCCTTCATAATCATAAAATACCACAGATCTACTGGGTACAGCCAAACAAGAGCCACAGTTACTTGTCAAATCATTAAAAACTATTAATTCAACAAAGAAAGGAAGAGAACAAAAAACACTTCCTATTGACTTTTGAAAAGAAATATATTTCACTTGGTGTGTGTGTGTGTGTGTGTGTGTGTGTGTGTGTGTGTGTGTGTGTGTGTGTGTGTGTGTGTGTGTGTGTGTGTGTGTGTGTGTGTTTAATGCACTTCACTTGCTGAATGATAAATACTGCAAACATACATCATGATGTATATACCGGCCAGCGATGTGTGTGTGTGTGTGTGTGTGTGTCTAGTGCACTTCATACTGAATGAATAATACTGCAAACATATACTATGAGCTATGCAATGACAAGCCATAACATTAAAATGCAAAACATAAGCAGAACCAGTTTTGTCTAGAGTACCCGTGTGCTCACAGGACATGACTCCAAAAGACCTTCACGAGTCTTATGACAATAGCGAAGGATCCTTTGGGTGCTGTAGCTCGCAGGGTGGAGCTTCCATGGATCGGACTTGTTGTCCAACACTTCGTCGGCTTACTAGCATACGTAAGTATCGTCGGTATACTAGCATAAGTACCCGTCGTTGACGGGAAAAGAGTTTGTAGAAATAGTTAAAAGGTTAAAGCTAAAAATCAGCTTTAACGTAATCAGGAATATTATTATTTCAGGTTGAAGCCCATGTACTGTACGAACATGTACAGTACATGTCTGCAGAACTCTCTTGAAATTTTTTTTTTTTTTTTTTTACGCCATGTTTATGCTAAGTTGTACTTCTTGCATCGTCAGCCAAATACACTCCCTGTTCAGTAATCGGAGAGTGAATCACAGATAAGAAATCGGACGAGTAGATCGGATAAAGATTAAGTTTAGTCTTAAAACAACTTCAGTTTAGTCTTTCTATTTAACCAATTTAATAACTATTGGTGCAGGTATTTGTTTACATTGACGAAGTAGCTTGTTCGTATTATTTTAAAGTAGATTATTAAATCCGGCACATAACTT
Source organism: Clarias fuscus (assembly GCA_030347435.1). Lineage (NCBI taxonomy): Eukaryota > Metazoa > Chordata > Actinopteri > Siluriformes > Clariidae > Clarias > Clarias fuscus. The sequence continues at coordinate 16,574,036 of CM059220.1, forward strand.
TTCATAAGATCGCTTTTACTCAGCATTTTGATTTCACTTATGTTGCAGTTTGAAGTTCAGGCAAAGTACTGCCAACGTTTCATTAAATGCCGTGACACAATCTGGCTGGACAGACATACAGACATACTGACATACATGCAGACAAACATACAGACAGAAAATGTTGTTTCGGGTCCTTCAATGTATGAAACGTACAGATATCATTGAAAGAGAGAGTTCTGACAAAACCTCTTATATTTATATCGATAACTGATCAATGTTCTTCAATTCACTAATGACACCAAAATGCCACTGTATGATATATTTTAGTCCGTGTCAGTGTTGAGTCACATCAAGTCTCAGTGGTTTACAAAATCTCCCAGACATCCACAATAACTAGAAACTGAGTAACAGAGAATGGAGAAGATTTTATTGCTATTTCCACAAGTACACAAATTGAAAATGAAATTAGATTTCAACTCTCACTTAGACAAAGTGTGCCTCCCATGTGTATTTTTCCTGATGAAAAGACCAATAAGTGCATATACAAGGTAAGTGCACCTAATAAATGACCACTCAGTGTATATCAGTATGTTAATGAGCTCTGTAGTTGAGTGCAGGTGATAATGAAGAGGCAGTGCCAAGATGGAGTCCAACAAGATTAGGACTAATCAGGAACATCAGAGCCAATGTGTGAATGTGCTGCTAGCAACCCCATTACTAGAAAATTGTATATGCCGTTTTCCATTACATTTATGCCAGAACACCATCAACAAAACATAATAAAAGCATAAAGCAATCCCCTCCCTGGGACAACCATCTAAGATGGTCAGATCTGCAACCCTGGCTTCCTCCACCCCCTCACATCAGAACTGTCTATGGATTACACTATAAATAAAATAAAAAAAACACATCTGAGTGGGCTGATTTTTTTGGAGTGCAATGCTAGGTCTCATCCTCTAAGCGTATTCATGACTCCCTCACTCACACCAGAAGTTGGCATGAGAGAAAAAAAAAAAATCAGTAAAATTCAGTATTTCAAGATTACAATAAAGAAAATGAGAAGGAAACAATTTAGAGATTCTTCCTGAGCTGGAGATGAATAAAACATCTGAAGCCGAAATATGGAGAGAAGCTCATTTGAAACCGTGTGCCAACATGTGAAGGAAGCACACAGCTATTTTTACCCTCACAGTGCAGACAGTAGAAGGCGTGGAGGATCCTGAGAGCAAGCACACTGGTACCAGTTCAATGAGCAGCTGCTTGTGCTACAGCTCTCCTGTGTGCAGAATCTCCTCTGCGGTAAACACATATGCTCAAATTAAACAGAGTGACATAAGATAAGATTGAAGATAAAACTACGGAAATCTACCTTTGTATGCGTAGTGACGCAGTGACTGTTGGATCTGAAAGCAAGTAATATACAGAGGAACTCCAACGCTAGGAGAGAGAATTAATAGAGACAAAGTAGCCAGTGTGCATAAGCTATCAGTTTATAAATGAAATATAAAAGCAATAAAACATAACCGCTGCTTTGTGTCGGTCGGGTCACATCGCACCACCCTGTCACACCTGCCTAAATTAAATCGGTTTCTTATTAAATATTGGATGAATGAACTGTTACTATAGAAACAATATTGTATAATAACATGCACTTTAATAAAAAACCTTTCATTTAAATTACTGCTAGAAGTATTGTTTGAGCTGCTGTTAAGGAAAGTCCTTCTGACTCATCAGATTCAAGAATCTTTGATGAATTGTAGCTTCCTGAGCGCGTGAACAGAAAACACCCTATCATCCGGCGATCACGAGTTCTAATCCCAGGTGATGCTACAGCCTGGAGGCTAAAGAGCAACATGGCAGTGGACTCAGTGGGGAGGATGTTGGTACTCAAATCAATCAGAGCAACACTAGCACACTAGCTTAAGTATGTAGAAGGGGGTGGATAGCACTTCCCTCCCTCTGTGTGCAGCTTGATGAGAGACTACCCTGACGACAGCTGGAAATTAGTGATGATAAATTAAAAAGGAAATCAGGGTAATACAGTATATTAAACATATTAATGACCTGATCTACCAAGAACTTACAAGTACCAGTACAAACCTATTTAACTAATATGATGCTTTTAAGAGGGATGGGCTAAGAAGTAGACGTGTGGAGGCATTTGAGGTTTAGGAGAGTTTAAGAGGTTAAATCCAGCCACAGGGACAACCTGCATATTTCATAAGCAGTCATTTTCACCGGCTCCTCACTCTCCAGTGCAATACCAAATCTGGTAAACCGGACACAGATACAAAAAAAATCATTTTAAATGGATGCCATTCTTTAATATTTCAGTGTTCCCTGTTTAGTCTATGTCCCAAAAGTTACATTAAAAAGTTACAAACAGCTTACATTATCTACTTGAAGGAAAAATCAAACCTGAACAAATTAATGATTAATATTAATGATTAAGCAGTATCACACGAGAGGGAGTGGTGCACACATAGGCACATTGGGCCCGGGTGCCAAAGATGTCACAGATATAACGATATTCAGCACAACAGCATGACCTCAAGTGTGATGTTGCATAGTTTTAACACAAACACCACAAACAGCAGATAAAGTGTTTTTTTTTTTTAAAGATGACAACATTATCAGGTCTTTCTTTTCGACAGTGCTTCAGTGACTGGTTTTTGGATGTGGGTTTTGGCAGGCAGTCGCTCTCCACTCTTTTCAGTACTGTGGCCTGTACCGACCTACTTTCACCCATGCTGGCGACCGTCGGTTAGTGTAATTAACGATTATTAGGACACACGTGACTCAGAGTGATACATGTCATTAAATGTCTAAAGCACCACTCACAGAATAGCTCTCATCCAATCAGATTACTCCAATGGAATTAAGAGTTATATAACAAATACATATTTGGAATAAAGACAAGTAAAGTATTGGTTTTAAAGGGAAAAGTGGAAAATGGGAAATCATATTGTTCAATAAATGAATGAGCAAAAAAAAACTTTGCTAAAAGCAGCCATTGAAATCTTATTTACAAAATTAATTTACCATAAACCTTTCTGTTCTGATGAGTCTAGCAGACTGGCTGCGCTGGCCAGAGCAAGTTTTAATAGATTGAAAGGAAATAATATCCTCTCCAAGCTCCAACAGCCAGGTGAATGGTGCAGTCAAACACACGCGCGCACACACACACACACGCACGCGCAGACATACACTCGCTCCTGGCAGTGGTATATAATAGCAGATGATCAGATCAAAGGCAATCAAATGTGATGATGCTGTGAAGTTTGCCCTCAGGACACTCTGTGAAAAATACTGTCTCAAACAAAATGTTCAACATTAAAAAAAAAATAATGCCAAACTAATAATACAAGAGCACAGTGCACACAGGAGAGGTGACACTCTCTGTGCCAACTCAGTCACTGGAAAGCGTCAGACATGCTTGAGTGAAGATTTTCATTATAATAAGGCTGCATTATCATCTAAGCTGATAGGCAGTATCCACTGTCTCATTACCATTTAGCTGTTACTGTTGTGTCTAATCTGTTCATGCAAAACTCTAAACGAGAACTGATAAAAGTGGCACGTGGGTATTTTTAACAGAATGAGACAAAAAGACAGCGTTATCACTTTGGATACTGACTGTGTTCAGGGGGATAAAAAAATGTCAGATTGAAATCATTTTATCTTTAAAAGAATATTTAAAAGATGAAAATGTCAAAATTAACATAATGATTTTTTTTTTGATAATGTTTGAAAATAATTAGTAAGCTTCCAAACCAAGGTCAAAAAAAGAACAAATTGACACTCAGTTCTTAACATTAGACAGTAAAACTGTTATCTATGTTTTATTAGTATAGTACATTCGCAGCTAAGGGGACGGTAATAGTTTATATAGAGACTGACCTAATGATATTATATATAGTACAATGATAATGTATATTTGTCAAACATATATGCAATTTCATATTTCTTAGTATCTTAGATAACAACAACAATAATAATAATAATAATAATAATAATAATAATAATAACTAAACAAATAAAATTTGTCCAGAAAAAAATATCCAAACAAAATGCTGCTAAAGTTGTATAACGTGTATCTGAGACTACAAGGTGCGTTCAAGTCAAACTGGGACTTTATTGGGAATGAAGAAATAAAACTGAGTACAATGATTACAGTACAACTCTCAGCTACAAACGTTTTAAAGAAAGCTATATATCCAGGAACTCCGATTCTGGATGAATATAAGTGCAAGGTATGGATATAAGATTTGTAAGCACATGCAGTTCATAGTTAATGCCTTGCATTAAGAGCGACAACAATTCACTCATGAATTGCCCCTCAGGCTCTTGCACAGAACTATATGTAAAACTCTCCAAATGGAACACAAGGGTGTAGAAAGTGTGCATCCAATACACATTGGGTGTCTTAATTCTGAATTGGCTGATTACATCATAGCATTGGGAATAAGGCTATAAGGCTCCTTCAAATGCGACCAACAAATGCGGCCCCTCAAGATTCTTTTCCTCTACCTGAGGATATTAAAATTAAATATGTAATTTAAAAAAATTTATACATGAATATATAAATAAAATTATACATGAAATCTGCTCAGAGAGAGACAGATTTTCATAAAACATGTTTTATGAAACATGTGTTATTAAACAATAAGTAATGGCAGCTTAGCTTCCTGCACCCGACCTAAGCCACAAAGATTTATTTTTTTTTAATCATTGTGATTTAATAAAGAACCTCCAGGTTCCGAGGTCGATTTCCTCCAGTTTCCTGAATGCCGTTTCCAAATTGCTTGTAAATAAAGTGTGAATAGACGTGTGAGTGTGTGTATATGTGTGCCCTGCGCTGGATTGGCACCCTGTCCAGGATGCACCACGTCTCATGCCCTAAGTCTCCTGGGACAGGCTCCAGGCCCCCTGCAACCCTGTATACAGGATTAAGTATAGACGATGAGTGAATGTGAGTTTGATTTAATCAATAATTTGTACTTCATATTGCATTGACACAAGGGTAAGAGTGGAAACAGATGGTGACTTATAGATCAGCAAAGGCCACAAGCAAAGGATGTAGCCCCTGAATTGACAGCAATTGTGGATTAAAGTATGGAAAGGAAAAAGGTTGGTTTTTAAAATATTGCAACAGTCCGACTGTATTTCCTGCGCTCTTAACCAATTTCACTTATACCATTTCATTTGAACAGATAAAAGCACAGGGAAATGAAAAAATTCATTCATGTCTTGAATTCAATTGATTTTCACCACACACTAAGAGTGATAATAAAATCGTAAAAGTCGAGTGTGACTGCTGCTTAAGAGTATGTAATGACTAATAAGCACACAGGAATTGGCATGATTACAATTCCTGATGTGACTGCAATGCACACAAGCACAAAACGGAGACTCGAAGAAGAAAACATTATCCGGTACAGATGCTTTTCAATATACACATGGAATAGTAGGCAGGATCAATACACTGAAGGTCCTGGTCAAGAAGTGTCAGAGTTACCAAAATAAATACATTCTTAGTAGCTTGACAGGTTCTGTTTAGCATGTCGGCTTCCCTTCCTCTTGCGTATGAGCATTCTTTTAAAACCTCAGCGTCTGGAGAATATATGTCCTATATTTTTCCTATACTGCCAATTTGTGCGGAATTATCATGCCAGAGCTCGTTTTGTTGTTAGTATAAATAGCAACAGTTCATATGTTAATATGCTAACAGCACTGCTCTCAATTCCTCTGGCACTCGGTTTAGGAAAGGCAACAGAGGAATTCTGGCACCGGAGCCATCTGCTTGACATGAAGCTTAATTTCACTGACTTCATACCACTAACAGTAAAGAGGAGGTGAGCGGCGCGATGATGAGCTGGACAGGCTGGGTGGTCTCTTACACAAAAGAGAGAATCACAGATAACTACTGCATTATTGTCTGGAGACATGACTGGGATTTCATTATTCGAAGAAAAAAAAAAGAAAAAAAAGAAACGCTCATCCCATCCATCTGTTCTGCAAAGAGATGCTTGAAAATCCCCAACCTGTGCTCTTGTGAAAAGAGACTCCAGGTAGCCGAGAATAGCTCAGCCAATATCCTGGCACCTCATAGCCTATTATAGTGAGTAAATAAAGCAGAACGGTAGCTTGTTCACTAAAGAACCTTAAACAAGCCACGTGGTCGGGGGGAGGGGGGGGGGGGGGGGGCTTTACCATGAACCGTGAGGGTGTGTGCACAGATATTAAGAGAATACGACACTACCGAGTTCAGCACTCCGGATTTACAGCTTATGGATTGAAAAAAAGTTCGTCTTCTGGATAGATCACATATTTCTTAACAATAAACACTTCAACTTACAGATTACATCCGTACAAATTGCATTCCATGAGGACAGACTTCTGTTCCTTACTGCCATAACTACATTCATTCATGCATTTTCTATACTGATTATACTACACTGGAAGCCTAGAGTTTATCCCTGGAGACTTTGGGGACACTCTGGACAGGGTGCAAATCCATTGCAAGGATTACACACTCACATTCACTGGCAATTTGGGAACGTCAGTTAACCTAACGTGCATGTCTTGGGACTGTGGGAGGAAACAGGAGGAAACCCACCAAGCGTGTGCAAACTCCACACACACAGACCCTAGGCACCACTCAAACTCAGGCCATGGAGGTACGAGGCCACAGTGCCAACTACTCTGCCACTATGCTGTTGAATATATTGTATATGAAAAAATAATCCAAATTGGGCTGATAACATTAAACCAAACCTCATTTAAAATAGTTTGTATTCTCTCACTTTTGTGACCTCACAAAACACACACAGCTGAAATGCCTTATTTTCCTATAAGGAAATAAAATAGGACATGCTCCCCCCCTACTTAAAACTATAGGCGTTTGTCTCAAATAGCAAAAGTAAATATATTGCTGTGAGTCATTATTATGTACCATTATATAGAAAGCTTTTACATGTAGAATACTTTTGTCTGCCATTTATAGAAACTGTGGTGACATAGTCTCTCTCTCTCTAACTGGCACACATCTATAATGAAGTAATCAGGGGTTAAAATGAATAGCAAAATTTGAATGTGGTAATCTACTGTCCGGAATCCTACCACAAACACATGAGACTTTCTCAGAATTCAGCAGCTTTACAATCATTATAATGCATCAAGGCTATTCCAGCACTTGTAAATAGCATCAATTGAAACTTGACCACACTCAATGCGGAGAATTGTTTGAGAAATATTAAAACAGCTCAAGCTCTCTTAGTTTATGCCTCTCGCCCCACACACACACACACACACACACACACAGAGTCAGACACAGTATTATTGAATCCGATTTTAGCGAATAGGAAATGCTTGTAAATGTACAGTGACTTGCCATGGCAACACAGTGGAGTTTGACAGTATGTTTACACTCTGAGAACTTGGTCATTTTTCATTATCCTGGTTGTTAGGAGATCCAGTTTCTATGGTAATTGTTGCACTTATATGGACGCTCCTTATTTTTGGAAAGGAGGAAGTCACGTTGCAGCTATGCAGACACACTCAAATCTCCAACTCACTTCTATAGACAAATAGTTTACCCTTGTTGTTGCGTAGATTAATGAATTAGTTTTTTTTTTCTGAAGACAAGACCTTAATATATCAAACACATTTTTTTTACCACTTCATAAACAAGTGTCTAGAAATATTTATAATTGGATATATTAGATTGATAGCCCTTATGCGTGAGCTCCAGTATATCCGTGCACAACAGTCAGCTATAGATGAAGCCGTGAAAAAGAAAAAATAAACCCGAGAATCTGCATCGTGTGTAAGCAGTAAAGGATTTATAAATCATCCAGCGCATTAGTCATGGAACAAGCAACAGCAATGCTAAGCAACACAGAGAGAGCAGAGCTCAATAAAGAGTATAATGTGGAGAAAACCAAGGAAGACGTAGACACAGAGAAGCATAAAGGTAGAAGGAAAGACGTGCTGCTAGAGGAAACTAAGCAAGGTAATGCAGACAGAATATGCAATCTGACTAAACAATCTTGAGCGATTCAGGGCACAGGAGCTGCGTGGGTGAGGACAGCAGGAAGATTGAACAGAAGGGAAGCAAAAGCAGACAACACAGAGAACACAGGCAAAAAAGCAACACACTTCCTGTGCACAAAAAATAAATAAATAAATAAACGGAAATAGAGCGGATTCATCAAGATACACAAAGTAACGGATTTAGACGTCTAATGGATGAATAAAAGGATGAAAAAAAAAAAGATAAATTATAAACTGTTCTAAAGATTTATGGTGTTAATCCGCTCCAGGACCGAGTTACACATTTGTTTCTCATTGTGCTGTCTCAGTCTGTCTCTCTCGTCATAACACCACGTCCTATAGGCAACCTATAGGCAAACAAGGAGAGAAACACAAATGCAGGAATGAGGTAGAGTGACAGAGAGAATGGGAAGAACACTGAGTGGGTGTGCATCGGCCATTATTTATGACAATGCACAGTTTTCTAATAACATTTCTAAGCTTATTACATGTATAAGGGTCTGTCACTCTGTTTAACCATCAATGCGGGTGTTAGCAGAGGTTACAAAAGTTCAAATCTAAACATAGGAAGTACTATATATATAAAAAAAAAAAGATATGTCACCTTGCACAGCACAAAGCAGATCATCACTGGAAGATTTACAACTACAGAGCACACAGTAGATGAAAATGGGCTACCCTAGAAGGAAGGATGGAGCTCATTAACCATAAAGCCTGCGCTAGTGAGAGTTAAAAAACCTCAATTATATACACTATGTTAGGAAACTTCATGGAATGAAATGTGGTCTGAAAGTGATCATGCTTGGTGAAGTTGAAACAGTAGAAATCACATTAGAATTTTTTTTTTTTTTTTTACAATTATTATGTTTAATAGTGAAAGTAAGAGCATCTCCACATGCACACAGACTAAACAGCTGTGTAGCCATAACAACGGCCATGACAGAATCCTGATCTTAACTCCACCGAACATCTTTGGGATGTTTTGGAGAGGACGTCACAGAGAGGTTCGACTCTTCCAGCATCAATTCAAGATTTCAGCCACAAATACTGTAAATGCAAAACTGGCATAAATGTCTGGAAATAAATGTTGTGATGTTGCATAAATCATTGGCACCAAAGGCTCGCCGTCTAGTCTGATCCCAGTGCAGCACTAGTCTGAAAGCCGATGCAGCACAAATCCCCTGAAGGATGTGAAGGCTGGCCGGAAAGGCAAGAGAATACCCAGTGCACCACAGCCGGCTTGCACGGGGACCAGCAGCATCCATGGGAAGCACCACACAAACAAATGGGGGCTCTTTCATGTATGAAAGATGGATCAGTACAGTAAATAAATAAATCAATCAATCAATAAAAGCTTTGTATTATATAGTCTTTATGTTGTCTTTAATGTGGGTCTCTTTTGATTTGTTTACCTTGACTTAACTAATCTTGTTTTAGATTCTAATCAGATTTATCTTGAGAAGGCTAAACTACTTAAAATGTTGAGCTACAGTATTTTCTACTTTTGTTTTAATAAATAAATTACTCACTCACTGACTCATTTACTCAAACTCCACACCGCTTATACGGGGCAGGGTTACGGGGCACGAGGCGTAATACACCACCATGGAGTGCCAATCCATTGCACGGCACAGGCACATACACATTATAAACACCAATTTGCTTGCATGTGTTTGTTTTGCTTGGACTGTGGAAGGAAACCAGGATACTCAGAGCAAACCCACTAATCATTTTGAAATGGAGACAGGAGACAGGAATCAAACCCTCAACCCTGGAGGTGTGAGGCTACAGTGCTAACCACTACACCACCGTGACACCCGTAAAATAAATGATGTTTCATTTAATAATGATTTATTTGTTTTTGATTAAATGATTTTGAGTTCATTTTCATTTCATCAATGTATTCAAATTTTAGCTATGATGGCTCACTTTGGAAAGTGTTCTATCATGATCAGAGTCGCAGCAAATCCGGAAGCAATCCCTGGAATACTGTGCATGAGGAAGCATTATAGCCTGGACGAGATACCAGCCCGTCGTTGGGCACTTACAGATTCAGACACACACACACACACACACACACACACACACACACACACACACAGCAACCTGAGGACCCTGAAACTCTGGTGCAGCAACTCTATCGCCTATAACACCACGCTGCATAAAACCCTAGTTGGCTGGTTAACTTAAGAAACAGCTACAGTAGTTATAATGGCTTTTGAACTACAAATCTTCTACATTAAATATCAGTTACTATTTAATATTAATAGAGAAATTATTACAATTATTCAATTGTTTCTGTGTTTTTGGTCTTATAAATTATAAATATGTCTGGGGAGAACTGAACAATGTGAAATTTAGCTTTAAGGATATTTACACATTTATTAATTATCTTCCATATTTAAGTAGATTATTAAAAACAAGTCTATATTTAGACACGTTAGTCATGTTCATGACTCATATTTATTCATATGGTAGAATTGATGTGATCGATGTTGTTCGCGCACCTTTTCTAAATGTCACGCTCAATCCCACAGGATGCACTGGCCCTCAACACGTCCACTCTGTGGAACGCATCCCTTTAGATACACAAGATAAAAGGTTATGTATGCATCACAGCTTTGATAAAATCGTATGCATGTACTGTACAAACGCTGAGTTTTGAAAGTATTTTGATGCACACACATACACACACAAACACACCAAACAAAAAATATGAACTAGTAGACAGTCAAGTAGTTGGACACACAACGTGGTAAGCAGAGTATGCACGAATTGCAAGGCAGTAATGATCAATTCCTCTTTACATCTGGGCACATGCTCTCATTAAGCTGCAGATTCAGACCACTCTCCACAGGGATGTTCTTTTATTCTTGTTAAGAATCAAACCACTTAATTCCTCTTTCACTCACTTGTGGTCGCCTTCAGCCAAAAACCGATAAACAGAAAACTGGGGGATGTGTGAAAAACCTTCGACAGAAAAGGAAAAAATAAAAAAGAGGAGAGTAAATTAAATGAGTCATCTACTCCAGGGCACAGAGCTGTCAATTTCCTGACAGTGTAAAGACAACTCTTTAATGGACTATTAGCAAAATGAATATAAACAGCCCAGATATTCAATTTCCTGATCTGGCCATTTTCGTTATACTAATATTAAGTTACACTGCAAACAAAACACAACAATAAGATTAAACCACAGATGTGAAGCACTGATAGTACTGCTTAATACATGACAATATCAACTCCAAGCGAGCCTAGTAACTGAGCAAGCCTAGTTTTGCAAGAGTAACGTTGTCAGGAACGGGGCTAAGAAAGAAAATGCAGGATGACAGAACTTTGTTACAGTACAGCACTCTCGACTGACATTTAAGGTAAGAACCATAAATGGGAAACAGGATTGTGTCAGGGCAACATCGACTAGGCAGGGCAAGAGCAAGACGTTTCTGAAAACAAGAAACAGGATCAATATTTATGATAACAATAACGATGGCATGGCCTGGACAAGTCACAGGGCATATACTTGACAATGTGCATGTGGTGTAAAAGTGACATCAGTAATCTGGTGAAAGTGAGCGAGTGAGAGTCTTTGGCTGTGTTCCGTTCCCTAGTGTACTTTAAAGTGTGCTTCCTCTTCCCTGTGAAGGGAATATCAGTTAGTGGAACTTCCCTCGACAACCATTATTCAACCATTCGGAACACACTCCAGCAACACCAACACCGATGCCACTTCCTCCATGAGTTACCCGGATAACAACCAGTAAGCACCTCGGATACCTGTTGTTGGCATTGTGGAAATTTCACACGACGTAATATATCAAATCTTTATTGAAACAAAAACTTGCTAGTCTAAAAATACTAAAGATTTATTGATCAAATAAAATTTATTGTGTCGTATTAATATTATGTCGTCCTTGAGAATACTTGGCGAATTTTGCATAACCACTTCTGGCGAAGTGAAGAACCAATTGTTCACTTGTTCCCTACACCATTCACCATTCAGCAGTTTTGCTTCCTGCAGTTTGGAATTGTTTTTAAGTCCACTTCGCTTGGTTATTACTAATCAATCGGAACCCGCCTTTGTTGGAGGTTCCTCGTTGTCCATGGTGACCATGACCGTGGACCACGCAGCATTCTGGGAATCGGAGTCAAATGGCTATTTCTGTGTAAACCTTACAAATATAACCTGCACAGCATTTTGCTTGCAAGTTGTATAATGTATGACATGTACCTCATAAATATTTGATGTGTGTCAAGGCTGTGTGTTAAAGCTCCTGGTTACTGATTAGAAGGTAGGTGGTTCAAGGCCCAGCTCCACTAAGCTGTCACTGAGCAGGACCCTGACCCCTGTCTGCTCCGGGGGTGCCATATTATGGCTGACCCTGTGTGCTGACCACAGCTTCCTAATAACCTGGAAAATAATTTATGTGTATGTGACAAATGAAGACTTTTTTATTGTGCAGCCTGGGAGAGGCATTCTTTTTTTCCTCTTTTCTCCAGACCATTCAATGAAGATAACTTCTCTTTTGTTTTAGATGTTTTTAATGTGGTCCAGCTCATGGTCTACAAGTCGAAACTATTCTCTTACAACAGAGAACAAGTATTTAATTTATTCATAACCACTTTATCCTGCTCAGGGTCTTGGCAGATCTGGAGCTTATTCTGGCATCACTGGGCACCACACACACACACACACACACACACACAGATAATTTAGTATGTGCATTCTACTAAGTTTTAGTGTATTCTATTCTGTGTATTATACAGAAAAAATATATAATAAAATTAATGATGTGTACAAAAATGAACAGAAAAGAGTGTGCAGGTCCTCATTGTACCACTAAAACAACTCTGACATATCAAGACATGGGTTACATAATACCTCTGAAAGTGTACTGGGGTATCTGGCTTCAAGACAGCAGCAGACACTTTAAATCGTGTAATTTGTGAGTTTGGGCCTCTACTTCCAACAGATGCTTGATTTGACTGAGAGCTGAGAAAGTAGGAGGTGAGGTCAACACTTTAAGTTCTTTGTTGAACCATTTCTTGAAGCATTTTTTTGCAGTGTGGCATGGTGCATTATCCTACCGATAGCAGCCACTGCCCTCAGGGAATACTCAGGCCAAGAAGAGGCTTAGGTATGTGGTACGTGTCAAAGTAACATCCACATTGATGTCAGGACCCAAGGTTTCCCAGCATAACATTATCCCAAAGCATCACACTGCCTCTGCCTGCATGACTTCTTCCCAAAGTGCATCCTGGTGCCATCTCTTCTCCAGGTAAGAGAAATACCTATACCAGCCAATCCACATGACGGGAAAATAAAACTTGATTCATCAAGGTTAACTTCTTCCATTGCACCATGGTTAAGTTCTGGTGCTTACGAACCCGTTGGAGGTGTTTTTGGTGGTAGACAGCGGTCAGCATGCTCAGTCTGTCTGGTCTTCAGCTACACAACCCCATACATGCAGGTTAGAATGCACCGTGTGCAGTAGGCGATGTCTTTCCCTCACAGTCAGCATTGAGTTCTTAGCTTTTACTAACCACTGCATACTGGGAACACCCCACTATGCCATTTTGAAGATGCTCTAACAAAATCCTTTAGGCATCACATTTTGGAAACTGTCAAAGTTATTCAGATTATTTCCTTTTTATGTTCCTTTTTATGTTAGGTACAATCTTTAAATAAGAATGTACATAACATGTTGTTCCCAACTGAGATCAATATGCTCAATTGATGTTGGTTATAAAATATAGACTAAAATAAACAAAATAAAAAACTATAGTCTATGATATATCTATATAAATCATAATGATCAAGTATGCTTTACTCAAGGTAAGACCTTCAAGGTGAGCTCTAACTTGTTCTAGTGTGGATATTTTTTCTCTATCAGCTGGAAGATCTCTACTGTACATGTCAGCTTATTTAAAATTGATCTAAAATATTTAGGAGTGAAAAGAGGTGGAGGGAATGTAAACTAACGCTACAGGCTGATGATATTGTTTTACTAACTTTTTTTTTTTTTACTAACTTACCTTTCTAACCTCCACCAAGCCAGTATCTAGTAAAATACACTTACAGTATATTGTTATATAGTTTTATATATAGTTTCAAAATTTTTCTATTTTTGTACAGAAAAATATTTTTTCCCCGTATTTGTACAGCTAGGTTTTTCTAATATTTCCTTATATTTTATATATTATTTTATCTTCTATATATTTTTTTACTTAGCTAAAATTATTTTCTAAATGTTATTTCTTATATTATTCCATATTAACATATTTCCTATTAATAATCTTTTTTTAAGGTCACGGGCGGTCGTTTAAGCATTTCACTGCATATTGTACTGTGTATGACTGTGTTCGTGACAAATCAAATTTGAGTTTGAATTTCTACCAAGGTTTTTAGGTTGGTTTAAATATCCAAGTAAAAGTAAACAAATAAAGTAATTCAATTTGGTTAAGTGTGTCTCAGATTGAAGTTGCTTGGAGTTGCAGATTAGTTTTTAAGCAACATCTTCAAAGGGTTATGGTTAGAAGTTGTGATTTAAAATGAACCTACTATCATCTCACTCACTCACTCATCATCTATAGCGCTTAATCCTGTATTCAGGGTCAGGGGGATGCTGGAGCCTATCCCAGGAGACTTAGGGCACAAGGCGGGGTACACCCTGGACAGGGTGCCAATCCATCACAGGGCGCACACATACACACACTCACACACTCATTCACACACTACGGCAAATTTGGGAACGCCAATTAACCCAACCTACATGTCTTTGGACTGTGGGAGGAAATTTGAGTACCAGGAGGAAACCCACCAAGCACGGGGAGAACATGCAAACTCCATGCACACATAAATGGGAATCGAACCCAGACCCTGGAGGTGCAAGACGACAGTGCTGACCACTACACCACCGTGCAGCCTGCTATTATCTCTGTTGTGCAATTCATCTGAAATAGCTAAAGTGTATTGGCTAAGCATTGTTGTGGAAGTAGCTACAATATGTCATTTAGAGCAGAGTCTGTTGTTTTCACATGCCCCTTAGATATTCTTTCACAATCATGAGTGTAAACCCTATATTGTCTCATTCTAGGAATGTCTGGAGAACAATTTATAAAACATATAAAATATCATGTATCAAACAACTACTATTTTCACAAATAGGTAAAAATGTGTTGTATTAGAAACAATGGCATGGAGTGAGCCTGGTTATTTACTATATGAGAGAAAACAGGATTTATGTCATATTCAGGTTTTATTCATAAACATAACTTGTAAATATAGGAATTGTACGTAGAGCCACTGTAGTTGGACTAACTGTAATCTTATAAAGCCCAGAAAGTGTGCTCTATAAAAGATCTAATCAATTTTATAGCGATGTATTGCATTATGGCAGAATGATTTGTGATTTAATAGTGATGATGCCGCACGACTGAGAATCCTGTTATAACTGGGTGGAAGGCCAAAAGAAAATTTATTAAATATTAAATTTTAATCAGGCATTATTCACAATTTTTGCTATATGCTATAAGGACACAGGCAGTTTTTCATAACTCTTTAACTTGCCCTCTCGGGTGTAAAATTCTTAGATTGCTATGTAAATGACTAGGGTCATTTCCACGTACCAATTTTTCCATCTTACTTCGCCGCATGCACCTTCTCAAGAACAGAGATTAAATAGCAATGATGGGCAGAATGAGCTTACTTTTATGAAAGATACTGCATGTAATAACTACATGAATAACTACAGCTGATTTGATAATTCTCCACTATTGGAAATACCTTAAATGACCTGATTGAAAGAATGGATTATGAAGATTAAAATGTGTAGATTAAATTAAAATAATGGGAACAAATGTTTTACTGCATTAGGCTGCAAAGTGCCTAAAAATAGAATTTAAAAAATAGTTGTTTATTTAACCGCATCAGCCGCAACCTCATTTCCCCTCTCGTCTGTTCCAACCACTCAGTATTCAGCATCAGCAGTATATTAATCACCATATGTACATATGTAATTTTTTTTCCCTTGAGGTGTGGCTTTTTGTTCCCCTGTGTGGATTAACAAACAAAAACCATTACTATAGATATAGTATATAGTATAGTCCACTTCAGTCCATTCTATCGCCAAAACCTTGCCAATAATGAGAGCTAAAAAAGTTCTTCAGGAAGCCTGGAGAACTACTCGTCAAAACTATATTAAAAATACAATATGCACCAAAATAAATAGTACTGAAAGTTGCGCATCTCGAACGCGCAAGTTCGTTTGTCGAGGAACAATACCTCCAGTAGTGAAAATGAAGTTGTGTTGTAAAAAAAAAAAAAAAAAAGTGGCAGAACAATTCCTTCCCATACCCGTCCCATTCCCCCGATCTCACACCACCTGATGCCAACTTGTGGGGATGTTAAAGGAGATCGTGTTCAACTATGAAGATCCACCAATAACTGTTCCTGCATTACGCAAGCAAATCGTCTTCTTTTGTAAACAGCCGGGATATGTTTCAGAGTCTGCATGAATGATATGAAAACTGTCTACAGCTTGTGTTGTGGGTGGCGGTGTACACCCACTTCAAACAATTACATTATGCATACCATGGTAAATCAATACGCTAATAGCGTGTATGTTAGTTTCTTCCAGGAGAAATAAACTCACAGATGACAATATTGTTCGTCTTTTCATTTCAAGAAAATCTATTTTGAGCAAAATATGAAAAAGTAATGGGTGACGTAAGAATTTTGCGCAGTACTGTAATACTGTCCACTTGTGCTAAATACTGTCCATTTGTGCTAAATACTGTCCATTTGTGCTATACTTTACCTTTAAAAAAAAATTTTTTTTTAAGTACCAATTATATCATCTTGCAAATACATACAGTTTTTGCCTGTTGGTAGAGTTCTTAGAAAGGACTAAATCAGGTGTTATGCAGATGTCACAGATATAATAGCATTATTGTCCAGTACTTTTGTCCTTCATCGTTTTCAGGTTAAGTATTCTTGACCTCGATTTCTCTGGGCATCTTGAGGAAATGGCCATTGTGTGCCCCCATCCAAATTAATGATCAAATTGGCTCTAACATTGCCGGTGATGCAGTTTACTGGCTTTCTTCTTATTTGATTAGGATCCACAGGAAAATGTGAGAATAGAGAAGTGAGTTTAATGTACTTGAAAGCTAGACCATGAACCAGAGTTCTTAAGAGGTTTCCTTATGGCAACGTTCCATACTTTCTGAAATAATTCAGAAAGCAGCCACCTTTAGATTTAAGGTTCAAGTTGGAAATTCATGTGCACAGTGCATGCAAAATCACATGTATTGATTGCACTTTGGCTTTAGTTCTGGAAAGGAATAGCCACTATGTTGTGAGGGCTTGTGGGGAACGATGAAACAGTGCAGAGGAATATTGGTGCTTTGATCATGTGCAGGAGTTCCTGAGGGTTGGGAAGCTACTGAGATGTATAAGCCATAATGAGCGGGACAGGGCTGGAAACAGAGGAGAGAAAGTATCCGGCTGCCTCCAGGGCACGGATCTTCCATTGGAGGGATACAGTTATTGTTTCTCTGTGATGACTGCGCTGAAGCACATGGGAATTTGCTTTGATAAAGCTGACCATTTTCTCCTCCCTATTTAAGCAGTACATTTAAATACAGTAGGTTGTCATGTGAAAAATGCTTTTGTCTTTTCCACACAGATTTAAAATGCAACTGTGAACGTACGTAGAGAAAAGTTTATGGGGTGAGTGATAGACAATCCAGAATCATTTCTTAATTCAATTTCTTACAATTTCTTAGCAGGAGACTGGGCCTATTCAAAAATGAATAAATTAGTAGTTCTACATCATTATTAAAAAAGACATGTATAAGCAAGTGTATAAGCAAGAATGATAGGTGTGTTTTGGTAAATAATAATAATAATAATAATAATAAAAATGATAATAATTGTGTTTAAATAACTTTACTGAGAAGAGTTTTGATCTGCTTTTCAATTCATGCATTAATGTCTAATTTCAAATCATAATATAAAAAGAGTATTGGACAGTATGTCTACTGTATAAGTCTTAATGCAAACAATGAACTTGAAATGAGATCGCAACACACAGAAAGTTCCTAAGCAATAATACTCTGTGATGAATAGAACCTGTAATTAGCCAGCACTTGATTCTTTTCTGAGTGTTGCTCATTAAGCGACTTATAGCCACATCCTTGGCTGGCTTTGAGAAAGGCTGAATGTCTGATTAAAGCTTCAGACACCGAAGACATCGCCTTGATTAATATTTCAACCACACAGGAACAGTGCGGTTTTAAAGGAATGCTTAACTCTGCGGAGGATCCTCTACTCTTTACAAAATTGCAAAGCCTGCTCTTTTTAAGGCCTGCATTCACAAAGCGTCATTAACGCAGCACATGCTGGCTTCATCTGGTTTGCATTACCCCAGGATCCACAGGGAAGTGCAGAGATTCTCGACACTTATTGGCCGAGAGCAAGCTGTGCCTCTCTTTCTTATTGGTCTCCCAGTAATAGACCTCCTGTCGAGCTGCGAGAGCGAATTCTGGAACATCAGGATGGCGGCCAAAATTTCAAAAGTTCAGCTAACTCTGGGGGATTAGTCATCTCACAAATAAAAGTTCATGTAACACATATGATTCTTATGATCAGCAATTAGCCGAACTAGTAACAGCATCAGGTAGACAGGAAAGAGGGTTCGGCTTTCTGTAGCCTGAGGAAGGTGCAGTGAGCTAAAGCGTTTCACAGGGTTATTGCAGGGCAGACGAGCACACAAACACTAGCAGACTGAGACTCCAGCAGCTGGAGTCCACGTGTAGACTGTGTATGGCTGAACGGAGGTCAGGTGGAAACTACTGCAGACTGAGAGCTTGGGATCCTTTGAGAGCAGGCAGGACACCCCCTTATGAATGAGTCTAATTTTGTACAACGTTTACTGAAGCACGGACATTGGAAGAAACTTTCCCCGGCCACAGAAACAATACAGAACAAATAGTTTTTAGCTTTTTACAAAATGAAATTATTTGCCCATGAACTTATTGAACAATATTTCTAAAACATTAGTTTTAATACTTTATTTAATATTGTTTTTTTTTTTCATATGCACTTTTTTCATTGATCTAAAACACACGATGTATTTTCTTATCGTGTCAACTATCGAAACATATCCGTAAGCCGATATAAAAAGCCTGTACCAAAAATTTTAAAGTGGGCACTAAAGTGTGTGTGTGGGGGGGTCTTTGAAGCTCTTTGAAGTTGTGGCAGGGGCAGGGCAATAGACTCTGTGGTACACTCTAATGAGGATGAGGAGAAGGCACCTTTATGTAAAATGGGTGGACTGCAGGTTTTTGGTGGCGTTTGACTTTCCTTTAAGTTCAATGTGCCCTGAGGACCCAATAACGATACTAACACAAACATGTTACATTCAGCACATTTTCATCAGAGAGGATCAGTGGTGATGGTGGCAGTAAAGTACAGTTTACCACTATGAAGAAATGACAAAAGATCAATAAACACTTGATTGTTTAAGTGAGCTGTTCTTCAGCCAAGTCATCAAAGCTCAAAATTCAAATTCAAAATTTGTTTTTCTTTTGCTAAAAAATGTATAAATAAAAATAAAAATACACTACCGCTCAAAGGTTTGGGATCACTTGCAAATTTCTTGGTTTTCGTTTAGTGATTTATTTTCTATGTTCTACACCAATACTGGGGATTTCAAAACTATGAAATAACACACATGGAATTAGATAATTATGTAACAAAAACAACAACAAGTAATCAGTTGTTATTTTAAGCCACGGAGGTCAGTCTTTCTGGAATAGTTCTTGCAAGAACAGTTTTGTCAAGTACATTTGCAAAACCCATCAAGCACCATGATGAAACTGGATCTCATGAAGACCTTCCCAGGAAAGCAAAACCAGAACGTACCACTGCTGTAGAGGAGAAGTCCATTTAGCGTTACCAGCCTCAAAAATCACTAATTAACAAACAGCACCTCAGATTAGAGCCATTATGAAAGCTTTACAGATCATGAGTAGCAAATGCATCTCAACATGGCTGTGGCTTACAGCTAATAAATTTTTTTTAAAAGATTTTTAACACAGAAATGTTGGACTACAGAACTCAATAATTGGTCGGAGCTCACTTTGCATGAAGTACTGCAGCAATGTGGCGTAGCATTGAGGCGATCAGTCTGTGGCACTGCTGAGGTGTTAGGAAAGCCCAGGTTTGCTCTGATAGCGGCCTTCAGCTCTTCTGAGTTGTTGGATCTTCACAATATCCCATAGATTCTCTATGGGGTTTCGGTCTGTCGAGTTTACTGCCCAATCAAGTACAGGGATATCATGGTCCTTAAACCAGGTATTCGTACTTTTGGCAGTGCCAAACCTGCTGGAAAATGAAATCAGCATCTTCATAAAGCTGGTCCGCAATGAGAAGCATTAAGTTCTTTGAAACTTTAGATGATGTAGATGCCTGTGCTGATCTTGAACGTAATAAAACACAGCGGACCAAAACCAGGAGATGACATGGACCTCAAGCAGATTGGATTCTGTACCTCTCCTCTTTTCCTCAGAACTCTGGGACCTTAATTTCCAAATGAAATGCAAAATTTACTTTCTTCTGAAAGGGGGACTTTGGCCCACTAAGCACCAGTCCAGTCCTTTTTGTCCTTAGCCCAGGTAAGACGCCTCTGATGTTGTCTCTGGACCTACAGTGATTTGACACAAGACAGTTGACAGTTGAGCACATAGGACGTGTGTGTACGTCTGGGCGTGGTGGCTCTTGAAGCACCGACTTTAGCTGCAGTCCACTCCTTGTGAATCTCCCCCAAATTCTTGATTGGGCTTTGTTTCACAATCCTCTCACCCAACTTTGCAGAGTGTCAGGATTCGCCTTCTGGACAACTGTCAAGTCAACAGTCTTCCCCATGATTGTGTAGCCAACTAAACCAGACTGAGAGACTATTTAAAGGCTTAGGAAACCTTTGCAGGTGTTTTGAGTTAATTAGCTGATTAGAGTGTGACACCATGAGTCTCCAATATTGAACTTTTTCACAATATTCTTATTTTCCTATATATTTCATTAGCTGTAAGCCATAATAATCAAAATGAAAAGAAATAAACACTTGAAATATTTCAGGCTGTATGTAATGAATCTATATAATATATGAGTTTCACTTTGTGAATTGAAATACTGAAATAAATAAACTTTTTTTTATTTTTTATAATCTAATCCTGAATACAGTGTCACAGGGGCCTGGAGCCTATTCCAGGAAACTTAGGGGACAAGGTAGGGTACACCGTGGACAGGGTGCCAATCCATCACAGGACACACACATTTAGAGGCAGGAATTGAACCCAGACCCTGCGGGTGTAAGACGATAGGGCTAACCACTAAGCCAACATGCCACCATCAACTTTTCAATTATATTCTAATTCACTAATATGCACCTGGATATGCTGTACATTCTTGGACTATAGAAGGAAACTGGAGTACCTGAAGGAAACCAACCAAGCTCAAGAGAACAAGCAAATATCACACAGAGACCAGAGGCAAGGTTTAAACTCCGACCCTGGAGGTGCGAGTCAACAAGGCTAAACAGTAAGCCACCGTTCCTGCAGAACTACAGTAAGAGAGCATTTATAATAAATTAATAAAAGTGTACATAGTAAGCTGCAAGGCTGTTACACACCTACTGTAACATCCTTTACCGTTTCATTTCAGTCAAGAGGTTGAACTTTGCCTGCACCTTCAGCATTTAAATCCAAAGTAGGCTGTCTAAAGATCTGCAGGACCAAAAAGCATGAACATGTCCACTGTTGCTTTATCAGAAGACCAATAATCACCCAGCTTCCTGAGCCTTGTTTAAACTACACATGCAGCATTAACAGCATCCCATAGGCTCATAATAATCCTGTGATTAAATCTAAAGGCCGGCATGTGCACCATACTGATGTGATAATAGCCCATTCATACAAAACTCACACAATCAACTGATAAGTCATGCCAAACAGTGTGTTAAAGGAAATGTATAATCAGTCTGAGGGGCTCTGGGTGCACCCAGACCAGTGTGTTAATTATTTCCTCAGGTCCAAATAAACTATTAGTGTTGAGCTCATAACCCGGACGTCCTTATCCATTTCTGTTCTTCCTTACCAGAGGATTCCGACTGCAGACAATCACTAGAACATATGTTTGTTGTACAGTAGGTTGGTAAAATATGTTGTTGTTGGCACACTGGCATGAACTGACCAATCAGTGAGTCCTACGAAATTTCACCTGCTTTCCGATTTATGTAAGACATTTAAATATTAAATAGGAATGTTCTTTGCTCTGTTGTGTGTGCATAGGCACAGAAATAACACAGCAGCCACCCGAGAGGTTCACAAGAAGTATGCAGACAGCCCACCATTTCATTTCAGCCTTTGGGAGGCTCTACTAAATTAGTCTTTTCATTAATCCAGACATTGCTTGCTTTTTTTTTGTGATTTTTCCCTCAGTTAGCCTAATAATAATAGAGGAACTGCTGCAATGTTCGTGAAATTGCTGTGCCCTCTACATTGAATAGGTTTTTGCTGTGCATGTATTTGAAGGCCACAAAATTGTCATTTCCTAAGCTGGAACACTAAAATATAATAAAGATATCTCACTGTGCATATAAAATGAGCGTATTCAATATGTCTTGCAAGATGTCTAAGGTATAAGCACACTCTGTACAATGGTTCTTAAAAACACTCACACACACAGACACACACGCACACATAAAATGCAAGAGTCCCAGACATCTCTGGAAGCAATTCAGGCAAGTTTACATAGCATTATTATCTTTGCATGAGAAAACACCCACACAGTAGAGCGTATCAAACATGGCTCATCATTTATAGCCACCTAAGCAAAAAAAAAAAAAAAAAAAAACCTTCACTACAGATTCCTATGACAATGAAAAAACATTAAACGCGAGGTGGCTATAGAAATTTATTATGGGATATTATCATTGTCATCAGGACATTGTAATACAGTTTTTTTTAAAGAAGAAGAAAAAGAAAAAGACTACAATGTACTTTCATTATTCCATTATTCCAGATATCTATACCTCATCTACAGTATATTTCACTGGTGCTTCCTGGCATCTGCCATTTCTATAAACGTGAAACCATGTGACCGTAGTGATTACTCATAAACTGTAATGTTAATCCACTAGAATAAACACGGCCTCTTCTACGAGCTGTGTTCCTCGCAGCAGTCTGCATGATGAAGGCATGCATGCTCAGGATGCCTACAATAATAGCAGCGCGAGGCATGTGAAGTGTTGCCATCCACGCACCCCGCTAATAAGCACCCATTTCTCCCTCCATCATTACTTTAGGCTTCTCTAACTCTCTTCTCTCTGCCCTACTTTCATCGTCAGTTCTATTCTTCTCTCCCTCCCCCTCTTCCCCATTCAAGTTTTAGACTTTTTTGCAATATTTATGAGGCGAGGTCTAGGGACAAGAGGAATATCTACCGATCTCTAATTTATCACTTCTCTGAATGAAGAATAGCTATTTCCAGTAGCTATAGGGAGGCGGCAGACGGTGCATGCATCCAGCCTCGTCTCTTGACCTTTAAGCATTATTCTGTCCCTTCATTCATAAGCGTGGCCGCGCGAACCTTCCGGAGGAGACGAGAAGCGCAAACATCCATGAGAGAGCAAAGAACAAATGTTGATGGCTGGAAAGTGACTAATGAATAATCCGGTACAATGGAGCAGTGTAATACAGTGGCGGGCTTTGCTTTATGACGTTGTTACATCCTGTATTGCTTAGCTTTTGGTGACAGAATGATGAAGAGTTATCAGTTGCACTGAAACTTTTGTGAGGTGCATCATATCTGTCCCAGTTGTGCTATTCAGTGACTATTTCGGTCCGACCGAGACCTTTTAAAGCGTTCGAGTGGGAACTGTTTTGCTCAGTTAAATTTCCATGGATACACAAACATAATCACAACACAGACGATCATAACACACTAATTTACTGTACTTACAGCCAAAGTAGTTGTTTGTGTAGCGGCCATATGGCAGAGCAACAATTTGTGTCGTGACTCAATCATCTGAGATTGACTACAGATTTTCTCTGCTGATTTTTTTTTTCTTTTTTTTTTCTCTTGGCTGCTTACGCAATAGTTCTCTCGCTTGCTCCTTTAGACAAGAATGATTTCAAAACAAAACCGTTTAGCCGCTGAAAATGATTTCAGAGCCTTAATCAAAGCAGGCACGGACGCACGACAGAGATAGCAACTTCAGTAAGATTGCAAAAACGATGTGCATTGCAAATGAAATCAAAGGCAAGTTCAAGCATGCTCGCTCGGCACGTTAAACGTGAAAAAATGTGAAATTCCGTTCTTATTATGGGATTTCTCCTCGAAAATCAAGCCCTCTCAGAATCAAATGACTCACTCACTGATTGTGCATTGACAACATGCACTTCTTCCTGATTTTTTTTTTTTTTTCTATCTGAGCATCCACTGACGCATCACATCGGTTGATAGGTTGAACTAGGATACCTCAAAAAGTGCTCAGGTCACTATGCATGCTACACAGAGACAATTAAGCCAAATGATGAGCTTTTCAGCTCGGTTCGATGTCTTCCCATTTACACTTACACTCTTCCTCATATGAACAGAGGACACACACACGCTGGATGATTTTTGGAAACATCTTTGCAACTTAGGTGTATGGAACCAATATGGTTCACGCGGAATATACTAAATCTACCAACATCAAGATCAACAGCAGAGTCAGAAACTGTAGGTGGCTTTTTTTTTCTTTTTTTCTTTTTTTTTTACAGCAGCACTTGGTGTCATCCTAATATAGTACTCTGTAGTGCTTCCATATTCTTAGATGGAAGAAAAATCAGTCATTTCACAGTCACTGAGACTTAGCAATTATTCATCCTGTGCTAGCACGTTATCTTCCTGGCGTGAGGGTTTCATGCTTAAACATCATTCACGAAGGTGGCCATATTGTTGCCAAGCCACCACTGAAGCATTCAATATATCATGAGGTAAGATAAAAAAGAATTTAACCCCTCTGTAACTCATCTGTGACTTCAGACTTTCATTTTTCAGAACATACCTTTCGTTCTTTAGTTTTACTTTGGTTGCTGAATAATTAATAGAAAATATTAATAGTAATATTCTTTATGATGGGGAACTGAATACAGAAATGGACTGATTTAGTGGTTGGCCCTTTGAACACGTCACGTCCCCAATTTGTTGCCAAGGCTCATGTTCTGGTTGCGTGAAAACCAGAAAACAAACATTATTGAATTCAAACACTGAAACATTTCATTCAATTAAATAATGCAGACTAATGAAAATAAATGAAAATAAGTGAATTCCTGTTTAGAAATAGTCTCCTATCCTGATTATGTCGTTGATGGACAAATCTTTAATTATGTCCAGCATAGTATTTTTCCTTGGCTGCATCACTGTGTTCGGATTCCTCTGTGCTGCTAATGTATTTAAAAGCCTGTCTACCACTTATTAAAGTTATTCAACTAGGAAAATGTAGGTGATGTGTGTAATGCAGCAGGCAGGGAGGAGCACATTGTTGTAGTATGCCACCATAAAACATACAGTATGAATAGCATGTTACATTCAAACAAAAAGATAAAGTTACAATGCTTTGCAAATGTCAATATGGTGGTTTCAATATGGTGATACAGTACATCAGTGGATGTCACACTGCCTACTGGGCACAATAGTCACCGTGCAATAGTGACCACCAGGATAAAACAATGCATCTAGTTATACGCATACACATGCAGGGTTCTTGTTATACTTAACATTCTACTCTGTTCTTTCTTTTCGTCAGAAAAAAACTTAATCAGTGATGATGATTTCCCCCGTCATTACCGCCTCCTCATATTCTACCCCTCGTCTGCTGATGATGAAGAGCCAAGATTCCAAAACACATACTGTATTACTGTATATAAACCTAATAAACAACTAAGTTGCCCCAGCTAATGGATGTTTCCTACAGTACTACTATATCACACACTCATCTCCTTAAGACTGGGTTGAATCAGGAACCCCTGTTCTTGGTTTTGGAGAGCAAGCTCAGGTGCCTCAACATTGCCTTAAAACGTGCCTACTTTGCTGTTCAACCAAAAAAGCGGAAATGGCAGCTTTAAACGATGAGGAAACTTCCCATGCATGTATGTTGGGTGTACACCACGGACAGAAGAAAAGGAGGTAAGAGTAAATGAAAGAGTAATAATGTCATAAGCTACTATTACAGTGATTAAATATATTGATTTTTTTTGTCTTTGCTCTCAGCATTCGTATTAGTGTTGTGTGAATGATTTTAATATGTAAAGTATTTTTACATTAGAATGTAATTAGAAAAAAATCCATAGCTGCTAGTGACAGTGCTAAGAATTGATCTGGTATATACTGTATAGGAATTTGGATGAGTGTACAGGAGAAATATGTGAATTCAGCATAAAACATTCAGCATACAGTACACATTATTCCACTTGGTCTCTAGCGTGATTAACCGGAAAACACAGGTTTCACTTACTTTTTTTTCCAAGAATTAATAAAAAATCAATCAATCAATCAATAATCCAATGGGCATTCAAGTGAAATGAGGAATACAATTTCTCATGAACTTGTTGCCAACTTGCAAAAGAGACGTATCTGTCTGTGGGAACTGTACACACAATCTTTTACCAACACCACTTGCACATTACAGGAGTTATTGCCACATCCCCGTGCAGTCCTGATCTTGCCTCAAGCCATTTCCATGTGTTTAGGCCATTTAAGGAGTTCCTGGGAGGCCAACGCTTCAGACATGAAGTATACTGTCTGAGCATGGTGCCGGCGTGCTGAGAAAACTTTCTTCCTTGATGGTATTGAAGCACTAGTAAAATGCTAGTAAAATAATTCAATAGTTTGTTAATTCACCTTTAGCAGCAATAACTTGAATCAGTCTTTTACATTCTTCTTTACAGCATTGCTTCAGTTCACTGCAAATTAATAGAGGGGACACAAACTTTTACACATGTCTGTATTGAATACTGCGGTCAGTATAATAGAACTGACTGACAGATACATTAAAAGCAATATGACCACCATAAACACACGCCCCACCCCAACTCCGCCCACAAATCCATTAAGCTGGTAGACAGCCAGTTTTCTCCAAGTGGCAATGTACAGTAGCGTCCTGAGCTTAGAAATGTTCTTTCACAAAAATGAAAAAATATACAACCCTATTTCAGATACTGTAAGTAAGGCTGTCCTTACAGACACAATCTGCTCCAGTGAAAAGTACTAATCAAGCCCTCCATGGATGATTTTAAACACTTCCTCACCCACGCAGTCTCTCACAGTCTTCTTATGTCTTCTTATGTCTGTATGCCACAGCTACCTGCTGCAAAAAATCTGGTCTAAAAACTGAAAATCAACCATTGCCCTTTAAAGAATAGTCCAAAAGACAGGCCGTTTTACTGCAGTGTGTATTCATTCAAAATACTCTAAATATAATGAATACAAATCTAAATCATAATAATACTAATAATAATACTAATAATAACTCACTATAAAACACCGCCATCATAAATATTCTACTGAGGGTTAGCACTTTTAGTTCTTTCATATGCAAGTGTGGACAGAGTGAGTGCATCAGGTGAAAATCCAATATCAGTGTTCCAAACAAGCTGAAGTCCAGAAGATGATGTAAAAGCTTGCACAGAGACAGATTTAGCATGACAGACTTACAGTAGGAATAAACCAGGCCACACAATTCGAAGGAGCACCGTTATGTCACTTGCTAGGTTGTGAGCAAAGGGAACCACATCACAAAAGCTTGTATGGATACTATAAAAGCTGACGCATTATCAGAGCAACATATAACGAACAAAACTTCAAACCAGAACATACTGTAGAGCTTCGACATGAGGCTTAGTTGGTTAGTCTTTAAAATGTGTGCTCTTTAATCAGCTCACTGAGGCTCAATCTAGAGCCACAAGGACTTTAAAAGAAACCGAAAGAACAAAGATGATGTGAGGAAAAAAAAAAAGATGGAGTAAAGGAAGTGAGCCTGGATGAAACAGAATTGCTGTTGAGTTAATTTCCCTGAGAGAATTTGTATTAGACGTCTATAATATAATAGTCAACTGTCTTTCACGATAAGTTCTCGACAGATTAGTTATAGCCTTCAGGTAAAAAATCTTCCCGTCCAAAGGTAACAATGAACCGTAACCTTTCAGGAACCTTGTCTGTTGTCTGAATGTGATTATGTCCCACAATGCACTGCCTGTATCTAAGACTCTCTTAGAGGAGAAAATGAGAAGAGCACATTGATAGGTTGCCAGAAAAATGCCCAACAACAATAAAGACAATGGCAACTAGCCTGGTTGGGTGGGGGGGTGGCGGAGAGGAAGTGTGGGCGGTCCTCACTGCACCCGGACCAGAGGCCATAAACAGCCACAGCTCGCATTATCACCATGTAATGATGCACCAGTAAAGCCATGATGAGATCCTCATTTGCAATTCATAACACAGCTAAATTAGCCGACACTGATTTATTTATTTTTGTTTAGCGAGAGGCTAAGCCCCTCGCCAAGGATTAAAGCGTGCTCTAAACTGATGAGCGGTCCCCATTAAAGCCATTAAAGGACATTATATTTAGATGGGTGCAAAAATATGCAGGCCTGTGCTCGTGCAAAGTGGGGCTGAGGTGAAGCACAAGAGGTATGCTGAATCTCTAACCACTACTTAAACATATGAGGACTGGAAGACTTCGCTGTTCAAAGACTAGTTCTCAGTGCTTAACTTGATAGCCGGGTCGCGTGGCAGCTCGATTCTGAAAAACAGGCACGGCAAACAGACAGGTCTCAGGTGTTAGACGTGAACACATACAACCAGATGAGCAAATGTAATTTATAGTAACTGTCTGCCTTGATAAAAAAAAAAAAAGTAATCAAGAGTGCTCTGAGGAGAACTAAAAGAATTTAAAATATCGCTATTGATTTACTGAGGCTCTTATTAGCAAGCCTTGAGAACATACATAATCTTTTCAAGAGCAACAAGCTCATTTCAAAGGGCGTAAAAAATGAGATCTGAAGTAAATATGCGCCAGAACTGTCAATATTCAACAGTTAAACCCTTTTTTCTTAGCCCACTTGACATTTTGTTTAAGCTTTATTTATCAGAGATTTTTAGTTTCTTTTTACTTACTTTTTGTTTATCACCAACTTTTTTTATAGATGCTGCCTTGATTTAAAATAAAAAAACTATTTGTATAAATAATACAATAATATGTGTTCAACAAGAAATAAATTTAATTGGTCACAGTAATGCACACACTGAAAGTGAATCTGCGTACTGCTGTCAAGGATTTTCATGTGAAACAAACCATAAATTGTAACAACCACCATGTCTGTGATGTTTTGCTTGCGGAAAGTACTGTAGGCTTGGTTACTTTTTTTCAATTTGACACTTTTTTCCAAACCTGAGGCTGTTTGCACTGAGAGTTAGGTACATTGAATGGAGTGTGAAGCTGATGTAGAACCATTCTGCACCACGTGTGAAAGCAATTCACGTCACAAGCTAAGTATACATCATCTCTTACTGTATTTTGTGCAGTATATCTGTGTGAAAAACAAACCGTTGTCTAAGCGCACATGAAGCAAAGCACTGTTAAGATTCTGCAGCTTAAACACTCGGGCATGTTTGCAGCCTGACCGTTCAAAAGTATACTGATTAAAAACCTTGACATAAACATTGAAGAGAAGATCGAAGATCTCAAACAAACAGCCACTCGAGTGGTGCTAAGGCAAGCTTGCCTGAGAATGGAGAAATGTATTACAGGGCAACTATTCATTTGAAGTAACACAGATTACTCCGAACGCTCAGATAACATCACCAGAAACTGAAATGGGGTAACAGGGCACAAGTCAAGAGCGTGAGCTCCCTTTCTGTTTACTCAACAGCTCTGAAGATATGAATGAGAAATAAAACATGATGGATTGAAAAGATATCTGCAACTTCTGATTACAAGCTCACTTTCCCAAACCTTGTGCTATACTTTATTTTCCTCAATATTTGTCATCTAGGACTTAGAATAGCCTTGTATCCTTTTACTACATGTCCTATACAGTATATAATGTCCTAAACAAATAATACAATGTTTATGCTAATGAAAAGACAGCAATAGAATTAAGCTACTATTTTTTTACTTCAAAAACATTTACAAGGGTCGTTCAAGTCAAACCGGGACTTTTGATTGTGGAGAATAACAGAACACAGTTACTGATACCTCTATTTCTCTACATACTGTACTGCAATTCCCTTGTTACATTAATGTATTTATCCCAGGGTTTCATTACTGATTGGATACCTAAATTTGAAGAAGATAAACAAGTATAATCGGACTGTCTATTTCACGTCTTCATCACTGCTGAAACACTTGGTGAAACACTTGGGGTTCTGTATGGGGGCTGTAACAATAACTGCCAGCAGAGTAACTGTAATGTGCACGTGGTGCAATGGGCGGTACGAGGTTGAGGATTGTCCCGAAAAAACAGAACACCTTTTGTGAAAAACCAGGCTGTTTTATTCCTAAGAGCCACGTTTCATAACAATGATGCCACGTTTGTCCCCAAAATGTACTGGCCATAACTTTACCTGCAGATGCAAGTGCTTGGAATTTCTTGGGACTTGGTGTGACTGTTGACCTTCCACTGTTTTGATGCATGTTTTGATTCAGGGGTGAAAGTTTCCCTATAGGCAACAACGCAATCAAGAAAATCCTGGCCTTCCGTGTCAGAACATTCCTTTAATTCACTGCAGATTATCAGTCTTCTGTGCTGCTTGAGGGCAGAGAGCTCTCTATACCCTAAAAGTGTCTCATGAGATACTTGGTTTAACTTGGATGGCCTGCCAAATGCCTAAATGTAAATGTAAATGTAAATATAAATGTATTAGCGTACAGAGATTGCAGGTTTAGATACCGAAAATACACGGTATACTCTCTCTTCCCTGTTATTCAGCAGTATCTTGCAAATCACAGGTGTGCATGGGCTCTTGCTCTTGTACGAGGATAACTGTTTCCTCTGAGAGTGTTACGTTTCCCTGTGATGCAGCACGAGCAGCAGTTTTGTTCATATCCTGAAGGAGACATTTCTTAGCCTTCACCCTGTTTATGATCATTAAGGGCTGGCTGGTGAGTGTGACTTGAGCAGAATTAAATTTGGAAATTAGGAAATTAGCTGCCTAAAAGCCATGCCAGGTTGTTAGACTATGATGACTTTGGTGTCAAAAGACATCAAATGCTATATTACATATAGTATATTATAAAATAACGTTGCTGGCAGAGAGCAGAGAATCTGGGAAGAAGCTGCCCCGATCCATATAGTGTACTGTAGCTAATCTGGACAGTAAATGCACTGGGTTGAGAGAAAGGGGGAGAAATTAGAAAGTGAAACACAGAGGGGAGATCCAGAGGTGCCCTGCCCATGCTTTTAGAGTGGAAGTTGATTAGGAAAGAGGATGGCTGTCTGGCTCTAATTTCTTTATGGTTATTTCAGTGCAGTGCTCATTCATCTTGACTCTGATGAGTGGATATGAGATGCCATTACAGAAGTGGCTTAGTGAGAGCACAGATGCTTGAGCTGCGATGATAGCACTAGCACTACATGAACAAGATATTAGATTTAAACAATTGGATAGGTATTACACCATCTGTGTATATAAATAAATTATTACTATTATTTATCTTTACAGCATGGACTTCTCCACGGACAACCCCTAATTAGGATTATCCTGAATATGCATATGACACAATCATGCCGCAAAATGTGGTTAATGAGATCATTTTTTAAATCGTAGCTAATTTTCAGAGCCCCCCTGTAGAAGTCTTGCCCTTTAGAGGGTCCTAACAACTCCAACTATGATATCATGTTGGCCAGAGAGATGCTCTGCTGATACAAATGGCTTTAACCCAAGCATCATTAAAATAGCTGTGATCTTAACAAGCAGGCAACAAAACAATGTAAAAAATAATAATAATAATTGTGAAAGTGCTCGCTGGGAGTTTTGCAACGCTCACATCTCAGAACACTGGAAATAAATGAATTATTAGGAAAAAAAATATTTTTAATAGGAAGAGCCCATTCAAAGCATTAGATGAAGAAATCAAGATTGTCATTCTGATTATAATCTAATAGGCAGTGCAGGTCTTAAAGTTATAAAGCTGTGCTGTTAAAAAAAAAAAAAAAAATTTTTTAAAGGCTGCAGGGTTGATCTGCGGCTTTTTTATGACATTGAGAGGACTCCAAGTACCACCTTTAGTGCCATACACTACGGAATTATTTGAGTTCTAATTTTATTTTATTATTCAGTTCATTATTTTTACCACAAATCTCATCCATATAAATCAAAGTAAAAAATAATAATAATAATCATAACATCTGTAGAATTTATTCACCTCTGTACAAAAACACAAAAGGAAAAAAACCCTGAATACTTATTTTAAATCTACCACTTCTAACAACAGCTTTCTTATGTTCTCTTATACTAACAGCACTGCTAAATCTGAATAAATTAAAGTAGAGTTGATTCATTTACTATAATAGTACCTCTGACAGCAGTTCCGGCTGTAACATAAATGATTAATACTTTGTTGATTCAGTAGCAACAGCTCATTCCCAGAGACTCGTATGGACTACACTACAGATAATTTAAGGCTAATACTAAACAGATTAAGAAAATATTTTCTTATTTAACAAAGGAAAAAGTATAATCATACATATTTTTATGTTTTCTGTAAGTACAGTGGTGGCCAAAATTGTATTGACACAAAAGTGAAATTCAGCATTTAGTATAAAGTTTGGTATTCTTCAAAACCTGCTGGGCATACAGTATAGTCAAACATTAAATGCTCAGTCCATGCCTGCTTGATTGTTTCCTGAAGAGAAGAATTTCCATGTAAGAGAATTGTTTCCATGTAAAGAAGGTGGTTTCTTGACTGCTACTGCCTTATACACCATTGTCCAACAATCTTCGAATGGGTTTAGGTTTGAAGATGACCAAGGCCATGGTTCCAGAACCTGAACACCATCACATAGTCAGTTTATCATTCGTTTTTTAGTTAATCAGCACAACTATTTAGCCTAGAATTAATTAATGAAATCACCTGTTTTGTGCACAGGGAGAACTTTTAGGCATATGTTGTCTTAATACTTTTGTCCACCACTGTATTTTTTTTTTTTTACATTCATGGAAGCAGTCTTGAGTTTTGAATAAAAGCACTTTGCATCTGTCAGTAAGTGCTCTGACATGGTTATTTCTTCAGGACAGAGAAGTGTGCAATTTCCAGTTCCTTAGAAACTTGTTAGACAGACCTTCCATAACATCATAACAACTAGACTTGTACGTACCTAAAAAGTGTGAAGTTATTAATAAATAATCATCATTAATAAATAAATACTTCTACTCACTGGCGAAATCTCTGATATAATCAGAATAACTGATATATATCAGATATAGATATAATCTGGGCCTAGCTGCAATTGTAAAATATTCTGCTTCGTGCAGATGACATGGATCCTTTTACTATAACTGCACAGCCCCTGCTGTGTGTGTTATTATTTTTATTATTCCTCATGTCGAATCTGACATCATGTCGAAGTCCCATTCCAGCATTGACTGGGATGATTTGACTGGAATGTCTGTCTTGATTAATGTTTGATTACAGTCTGCTATATTTTTATTGGTTTAGTCTTGTCTATTTCATGTCTATTTCCTGATTTAACAATAAGTCTGCCTCAAGATTTACAGTAAGTAGTCCTTTGGTTTCTTTGCCACATCTACAGTACAAATTAAATGGATTTGCTGTACTGTATGGTAAAGTTTTTCTTGTCTGTTAAGGATCAGACAGCTTGTAAGCTAAAATGTCTGTCTTAGTTGTATGCAAACTAGGCAACAGCAAATATGTGTGATTCCCTATCACACAAATATATAATATAATAATATAATAATAGATTGTACAGCTATGATAATCTTATACATGCTGGAACATCTGCAGTGTACCCTAATGTACAGAGCACTAACTA
This sequence comes from Clarias fuscus, assembly GCA_030347435.1. Classification (NCBI taxonomy): domain Eukaryota; kingdom Metazoa; phylum Chordata; class Actinopteri; order Siluriformes; family Clariidae; genus Clarias; species Clarias fuscus. Next base: position 16,608,170 of record CM059220.1, read on the forward strand.
ACTACAACTGGCTTTTTTTCCCTTTACACCAAGTAAGACGTTTAAACTACTGTAAGCACTTCTAGTGAAACACATTAATTTTGGACTGTCCTATTTGCATTAAATATAATAATACATTTTTTTTTCAGCAGACCACATTTCAGATAAAGGAATTTACCTTATTTATATAAAACGAAGGCTACTAACAGTGAAGCTGCACAAAAGGTTCTTTGAATAATGTGAAATTTCGCTCTGACCCGACCAGACAACTGTTTCTCAGTACAGTCATAATCACACATCATATCAGCAAGCTGTCCAAATCCTCCCATTTCTAACTGCCGTTTGGAAGAAAGTGTGATAACGAGCAGCATTACACAAGATGGTTTCTGATGGAGAAAGGAATTATTCATGGTGAGAGAAAGAAAACAAAGACAAAAGCCTGTGTAAGAAGGCTACGTACTGTATGTTAAACAGGAGGAGAGAAAGGCAGAATGGCTTGGCTAAAGCAGATGGAAGAAATCTCTCCCTCGGGACATTCACACTGTTTGTGCCCATTACCTCTATTTATCAAATCCCTCATTCCTTGCCTGCTCACTTTCTTCCCTCCCTGCCAGTGTTGCTTGCTCATATCATGCAACCTTGGCATTTAAAAAAGGTACCAGGGAAACTTCCTCATCCAAATTCACTAGTGAGCTTTTTGAATGCTGGGTGAAAGTACAGTGCCCAGTTAGTGATCATTTAGAGGGTACTGGAGAACGCCAGTGACATTCAGAACACAGCAGTGGCCTTCAGCTTCCTCCCCAGTAGAATATCATCCTGTGTCCAGTGACAGAGCTCCTCTGTTAAAGTGCTAAAGTCTGGTGGTGGCACATACTGTACAGTGCTGGCACACTCATGGAAAAAAAAAACCCAGAGACAGGCACGAGTGCTGTGGCAGCTATATGCTGAGGAAGCAGAGCAGGGATTGTAACTTTAACTATTTACACTAATGCTGGGCTCATGACATGACAATCCCACAAAGAATGCTTCACATACTGCAGTACATATTGGGAAATGCCAAGCTCCATCCAGGCAGGCTGGGGGTGGCCAAGTGTGTTTATGCAGAACGGAGAGTCTGTATAGACGCTGACTGTTGATGTGACTCAGTCTCACAACACATATATTCCCTCGTCACAAAATCAACAATGTTATGCAACAGAGAAACAGAAATTAGATTTGAGCCATTTACCAAAGCGACTACAATCGATATAGCTATATGTCAAATAAGTCTACTGGCAATCCAAGAGGTGAACACAATGGTGCTCTATTTAATACATGTGAAGTAACTACATACTTAACTATAATGTAATTAATGTGGATGTGTACTCATGCATACAGCTAGCATGTACTTGCTAATAGCAACATAATTTCTGCTTGTTTGTTTTTTAATACGCAAGTGTAATTTGTAACAATTTTTTTCCCCTTGTCTTCTTTATTTGCCTTTTTTTCTTGATTGGTTGCAACAGGATGTGTGAAATTATCTATGCTATTAGGGACATTAAGCTGCAGCTGCCCCAAATATGTCACACTAGCTAACATTTAGCTAGATGTACTGCTTGTGTAATACAACCAAAATGCCAGGTTTTAAACAAGTCTGTAGTTTTATGGTAATGCAACTGACTAAATACACAGTGTGCCTTTATGTACCTGTGTAACTTTATGTACTTACTGTACAGCTGTGTAAAAAGTGTAAGCCAACACGGTTAGCTGCATTAGCAAATGTTATAACCCAGTTCCCACTTTCATTGTTTTTTTTCCTATGGATCAACACAAATTCATGAATTATGATGATTCTTGGGTACTTGTACAGTAAGATGGCTTTTGGGGGAGTGTGAGGGTTATTTGTTGTTATCTGCAGCTTGCCAGCATGTGCTATGATTTTTTGTCAACAATTCGGGATGGAGCTACAACTGTGTATGGATTTTAGGTCCACCACAGTTTGGTTGTATATTTCATAAGCATATCCGTTATCATCTGTGGCCTTCTGTAGTCAATGCTCCATGAGTTTTAGGCAACAGCATGTATCATACTACAGTATGTGTATATGTGAAGAACCTAAAAAATTATTGTTAAAAGATGTTTGCAGTAAATTAGCCTTTAGGCAGGGTAAAAGCCTTTGAAGACAATCAAATAAAAATTTATTAATAATAAAAAATATATATATTTATATAATCAATTATTAAATTAATCATTTAATTATTAAATTAATAGTTTTTTTTATTAAATCATTAAATATTTACTATAAAGAGAGCAAACACATTTATTCTAAGACTTATTCTGACTTGTTTTATTCGTATGGACTATGGGTGATAAATTAAAATCTGTATCAACATACAGTAATGTTCGTAAATTTGTTCTTTTTCTATTAGCACAAGTTCAGGTAAATTCTACAGTGTATTTTATCAATAATTACAGTGCAGTGACACAGGAAAGGGCATTTCCTATACTTTTACTGTGCATGGTATGTCAGATAATAACCTGGTGTAAAACCTGACGTTTTTGTTTCATGCTACACACGTAGCACAGCTAGCTACAGTACATGCTGAGTAACTTGACACTTCCTGCGTGAATGCAGTGTAATTACCTTTAATGATGAAGGTAATTATGGACATTCTGACACAAAAAATTGAGAAGAAAAGAAAATGCCAATTCAGCAGTTTATACAAATGTAATTACCATTATCCTGTTGCATGGCTAATTCACTCAAAAAGAACATCCCTTTACCAATGGCAAGTCTCTTTATGTGCTTTGTACATTATTCATGTTGTGCTGCTTGCATTGTATATAGTAGTGATGCTGTTGGAAATACAATGAGCAGTTTACTACACACGTTAGAGGAGCTGGCCATCGACATTCCACCCTACTTGACTTATCTGAATTGTCCCCTTGGTCAGCAGTAACAATTTGTGCAATGTGCAGCTCATGAAGTGATATCGGGAAGACATTCTGATAAGGCCAGACAGATAAACCTGTGTGGCATAAAGTAAAACAGACACATCATACCAACAGAAAAATAAAATGTTATGAATAAGAGCAAAACACAGCCGATATGGTTACTTGGGATTTTACAGAGCCTCTGCTGCTTTATGCAGTAAGGCTAGATCTGGTGGAAAAGACTTAATGCTTATACTAGAATCCCCCAGACAGCCCTGAAGGCATGACCTTTGACCCTCTGAGGACACTCCAATATCAGACGAAAGGAATGACGTAAGCCTGAGAAAGACTGGTTCTTCAGCTGAGTGGTCAGGGCAAGAGGGCAAGGAAGCACTCCCAGACAAAAACAGAGAAAAAAATTAAGTATGAGAGATGAGGAATGAGCATGAAAGATCTAATAAATGTTGTTTGGAGAACATATAGTATTACTCGGGCAGTATCGGGCAAAATCGATATATACAAAGAAAGAAATACAGAAAGAAAGAAATTAATCATATAGTTAGTCTCTGGTTACAAATGGTATTAATGGTGAAACTAGGCTGACGCTCCGATATGATTCCACCAATAGAAATACTCTTAAAAACACATTACAGTTTTACGTTTAATATGTCTCTGGCATATTTGAATTGTTATGTGTGTAAAAGGTAATACATCCCAAAAAGAAAAAAAGAAAAACTAAATCTAAGCCTAGTACTTTCATCCTAGTACTATTTCTCAGAATGACCATTTGTCTTGTGTTCATTTTGTGAAGGAAAACAGAAATGCATAAATAGATTTTCATAAAAGAGAAAACAGACAAAATCCCACAGCATGGGGAGAGAGAGTAGTCAGAGCCGCATACAGGGCAAGCCCCCTGGGATAAAAAGACAGGAGCAATGCGCAGACCTCTCCAGGGACCTTATGCTAAGGCCATTCTCATGACTGCTTAGACATCATTATTGGCATGCAGTGAACAACATTATGCAAATTTGTATGAATTTAACTGTTTATTTTTCGTTTACAATGCCTGGCCCAAATAAAAATCTCACACTAATATTTCGTTCGACTGCCTTTACCATTGATTATGGTATGTGATGCGGGGCCAATTCATGTGTGAAAATAATTGCTTATGATTCCAAAACTACTCATTCTCAGTTTGAGTCCTGGAATACAGCCATGCCATCAGGAAAGAAAAAATGCACAGGGATACTCTGGTCATTCAAACACTGAAGTCATCAGCTGACTTCTTTTTATTGGCAGATAACATTGCTGAGTCTAAACCTAACCAACTGAAGCAACCCCAGATCATAACACTGCCTCCAGAGGCTGGTACAGGTGGGCACTATGCATGATTGGTGCATCGCTTCAGGTTCTTTCATTTTTACGCTGATAAACTCATTGATGTGGAACAGGAACCTGAAGAATCTGTAGGATCTGACCCCATCAGACCACATTTTTCCACTTCTTCAGAGGTACAATCATTATGCTCCCTAACACTTTTTTCACATTAACCTCATTAACAAGTGGTTTTCATATAGCCAAACAGATGTTTAGACCCAATCCTGTGATTTTTTGTCACATTCGGCTTAGCGTCACTATGCAGCTTATTTCACAATATGCATCGTCACCAATTGTTTAAGGCATTTCTAATTACTATCATTCCGGATTTTTTCTTTCAGTAAAACTCACAGTTCACCACAATCTTTCCAGGTTTTAATAATGCATTAGACAATTCCTTACAAAATTTCAGTCAGTTTAGCAATCTCCTTAGCTGTTTTTTTTTTTTTTTTCTTGATGCAGGCCCTTCCGAAATGGCTTTTTTTTTTTTTTTTTTTGGCCAGGCAGTATATAAAGATATAAATAACAACTGACATCTTGCACCATTCTATAAGAGCAGGCACAGGGCACAGGACTTGAGTTGTGTGTGCTGTAGGGAGGAGATGATGAGTGGGCTAAACCAGTAATGCTATTTTAAATCTACCAATATGCCACTGTACAGGATCCCTCTTGAAATTGCGCAACCGGTGAGGTATTTACTATCTATACCACCACAGTCAAACAAATAATAACTCAGTAGCCAAAGCTCTGGGTTCCCATGCCTCTGCAGTGAACAGCAGCAGAGGAGGCACAGAATGGAGCTGGAGAGGAAAGAGGGGGTAGAAGAACAGGGGGCTGAAGAAAGCACAGACAAAGAAATAATAATAATAAAAAAGTCAGAAAGCAAACCAAGTGAAGAGCTCCCAGTGAGGTGAGAGATGGTACATCAATCTTCAGCAGGGTTAAATTGGGGCACATCAATAGGAGATCGTAAGCAGGAAGCATGAGCTTTATTGTGCTCCTAGCTTACCGTCTCTCATGACTGACTGCTGGGGGAATCGATTAGAAGGAAAGCTGGGTGAAATTCCATCCTGCACACCACACACTGTAGGTTTCCTCCATAGCCTTAGAGAAAGAACCCACTACACAGCTTCCACTTTGGTACCAGTTTGTTCTTTGGTGCTGTACAGTATGTTAATTTCCCTGTGAGAGGTTAGCAGTTGTCATCACATGGGAATATTGCTAGTACAGTCTTTTGTTAGAGGCTGTTTTTTCACCATTTTCAGCATTTAATGCCATAATATTGAGAAATCCAATGTATAAGTAGTAGAGATGGCAAACATTTGGACACAACTTTCCAGAAAGCAATGCAGCAATTAGTGGTCTAAAAGATGAATAGCCCAATGGCTTTGATGAAGAATAGTGAAAGTTGAAGCTTTGGAGACAAATGCATCTGAGCAAAACTATGCTGATGAGATGATGAAAGAGTTGGACAGACTGCAAGGGCTTTTCCCACACTCCTGACGGTGATGTCACAGGCATTAATCACCTATGAACTGACTTGGATTTTCTTCTAATTCACCTCAGACATATTTACTATCCAAGACACTTAGAAACAATGGCAGATGGCAGGGTAATTTAGGAACGCCAATTAGCCTAACCTACATGTCTTTGGCCTGCGGGAGGAAACCGGAGTACCCGGAGGAAACACACAAACCACATGAAAATGCAAACTCCATGCACACAGAGACAAGAATTGAGCCTGACCGGGGATCAAACCCAGACCCTGGCGGTGCAAGGTGACAGTGCTAACCACTACACCACCGTGCCGCTGTTAGCCTAATTAGATATATCTAAATAATTAGAACCATTACTATACACTGGTATGGTATTTATTTCATGTACAGAAAGTACATTTTGATGACAAAAGTAATTAAACTTGTGTCAAACCCTGAGTTTAAAGCATATCCTAGTGGTGTGATAGGGTACCTTGGTTTTTACGTGTTTCATTTGTTTTATCAGTAAAATATTGGCTGAAGAATTTTCTTCTTCATATCATAACCTGATCCTAGAGTCAACTTGTTTGAGCTAGCGTTAGGTTATTTTGCATTTTTATATATATAGAGAGAGAATATATTTATATAAATAAATAAATATATATATATATATATATAGAATTGTAGTTGGAGTAGAAATTTTCCTAAAACCTAGCAAACCTCAAGCAAAAGCTTGATCAGAGACTTTGAATGAATCACACAAACACTGTGTCCCTTTCTGACTCTACAACATAATTTTCAGAATGATCAGTAATTACAGTAGATGTATTTAAGCTGTAAGAGCACATAGGAAGACTATGCTTAAATTACTTTTAAAATCTACTGTTCTGTGCCACTGTTCTGATTATCACTCACCATACGACTCACTATACCAAACACACATGCACATGCACACACACACACACACACACACACACACACACACACACACACACACACACGCACACACACACACACACACACACACACACACGCACACACACACACACACACACCCACCTGTTTCGTCAGAGGCGAATAAGGAGTAATTTTGACTGTCGGACATGAAGAACATTTTTGTATTCATTAAATTCATGATGAATAATTCAACCTTATCACAGGCAAATATATGTGCGGTGCATTATGTACAGTAAAATACTACTTATTCATTCTATTATTTGTAATGCAAGAATAAATAAAATTGAATGAAGTAATCTAACATGGTCATATGGATAATGTATTGCAGTTTAATTTAGTTCGCAGCCACACAATAACAGTCAATAGTCACCCTGCGGTCACCTCTAATTGGACTTGTGCTGTTTCTTGCTCCTCCATCCTTTACCTTTTTTGTTCAGAGCTATTGTTTACCTGTTTGTTTAGACCAGTTTTGTTGCTGGGATGGTTGTCAAATATTATACAAAGTATAGGGTATTATTTTTTAAAAATCAAATAAAATTATAAAATTTTAAGCACATAAAATCAAAGGTAGTGACTAGTTTACATATTAAAAAAACTTTTCAGAAATTGGAATAAACTTCTCTAAACTTTTGTGCTCTAGTTAAACTTCGGAAATCGTTAAACTAGCAGTGGGAATCTACCATTAAATCCCCATTAGGGTATTTTAGCTAGCTCACAGCACATAAGCATGACACAGAACTGCTTTCCTACAGACGTCCCTTTTCTTCCATGCCAGACCAGCCACAGAATTTCGCTTTCTATCTAGCAATGAGGGTTCTTGTATTTTTAATGAATGCTACGTACTTTAGGTTGTTATGGCAACGGCTATTTGTGATTACGGATTGCACCTGCCATGTAGCCACATCTAATATGATCTACCTCTATAAACACTATATAAAGTTGGGGGTTTGAAAAAAAGGAAAGAAAAAACTGGCCCTCTCTGAAGACTAGCCCACTGTGTCTGACTGTATCATTATTAAGTTACGGTTATTGTACTTTCAATTGTGTACTTTTTATAATGTTGAATGTTTTCATCATTTTCAAGCAACGCTCATTTTTGCTATATTGAAAGTGTATCACACTGAGACACCACCTTAAAACATCTCATCTTAAGTTTGTATATTGTTACACCCTAAATGAAAAGGTAATATGTTAACTAAAAAAAAAAGTTAAAAAAGGAGAGAAAAAGGAAGGCACAAATCAACACATCTGAGTTTTCAAACAAGACTTCTTTGACATGAAATGTCATGTTCCCTGTTATTCCTTTAAGGCAACTCTGAAGCTGACCATTTTCTGATGCCAGAGATGACATGATCTTACCTTTATCTTTCTGCTCCTTCAACATTATAAAAGCTCCAAACGCCACACAAACTTTCCATGTGTCATTTCTCGATATAGCTGTTTTGCAGTGCAAGATTCGGTTACTTTATTGCATGGCAACTATAAGTATGCGGTTGCTGTCTGGCAGGGCAACTGAAGCTTGACATTGTCCACTAGCTTCAGAACAGAATAAAATGACTGAGCACTTAAATGATCCTCACGCTGCCTCTTGATAAAACGAAGCATCAGAGACGAATTCAGTATTATGGCATATGTCCATCTCCATTATATCCAGAAAATGCAGCCTAAATTAGAGGAAATATATTTGCAGGCGATTTTGTAATTTGTGACACAAATAAATTACGGAGTGCCACAAGGCTCTGTCTTAGGTCCGTTCTGCTTTTTTAACCATACTTATTTACCTTACATATTTACAATATGATAGCATGTATGAAATAGTATTGTATCATATTAAAGATATTATTTGGAAGAATGCCATTCATTGAAAATTTACAAGAAACAAGAGGAATTTGTGAAAAATCAGGAAAGAAAGCTTTGGACCTCTTTGGTAAATAAAGATCAGTTAATCGTTGGTTATCACTTGTTGATGATGCTATAGGCTTACTTCTTTTACTTAAAACCTAAAATATAAATCTGATATTTTGTTTTCTTTTATATGATCCTCAGTACCAATGAAACATGCATTCCAAATTTGGCTTGTCTCAAGCTTTATACGTAGGTCATCGGAAGAAGTATTTTTCTAACCTCTACCCCCTTGGCTTATTTTGTTCTATTCACTGAACAAAAGGTGAAAATAAAATATCTATTCACAAGGCCTTATAAGCTTTTCAATAGGATTTAAATGTCCATTTTTGCCCTGCGAGCCCTCAGTAGGAGCCATTCAACACCAGATCTCTCTAAGTAATGGCTAATGGAAAGACTAGTGTCACTGAAAGGAGCAATGCAATAACCACAGCACAGACCATTCACACTCAATCTAACCTAGGAAGCCTTGAGTTTCAATAATCCAACACAACCATGACACATGACACCATGAGACTCTGAGACACACAGCGGTAATGCGCAGGACGCACAGGAGAGGAAACGCTGTCCCACTTTCATAAACTCATGATGGATAGCACTGTCTCGACACTTCTGCTGAATCCAGAGATTGCCAACATCTGCGGGTGGCTCAGGAACACAGACTAGCCTAACTTGCTGGCCCATGTATCCGTCTTCTGATAGAAACAATTGGCTGAGATCGTTCATTCCCAGCGGCATACTTTGTAAAGCAAACTGCTTCTGCCTCCACACTTCATTATGCTCGACAGAAATGGCTCATCCTGGTCAGGAAGCATATTTGTTCATTATTCACAAAATAATTACAGTATCAAGGGAAGGCCTTGCACTGAAAAGTGCATAGGAACACTGCCATAATGAATGAATGTCTCATTATTACTAGAATTACAAAGGGTTAAAGTTGTAACATTTTCAACTTGTATAACTAATAAGAAGAAGCAAGACGCCAGTTGAGAGACTCTGGTGAGACAGACCGTGTAAACACTCAGACCTTTTCAAGCTTTCAGGGGACAACCGATGTGGAGTTGTTATAAACACAAAACATAAAAGTAAAACACACTGTCTGTGCTCTTTGTGTATCGCTCGCACTTCCAAAGAGTAACACAGGCACACGTCTCTGTTAGATAAGAGCGATAAAGCATTAGCTCGGGGCACAGCAATCGTCATGTTTCCTGAAAAGAAATTCAAAATAAATGCAGACAAAGCCGGTTTTGTTGGAAAGGAAAAGCTGAAGCCTCCTATTGGAGTTGTGATTGCTGCCTTATGAGCAAAGACACTCGGCTCCAAATAAAGTTTGTCATATTAAACCAAATCTTATTTCACGTCTCTACCAACTTGCACTGTTTTCAACCACCGAGAACATTTCAGCATACCTGAATTAAGTTACTGTATGAAGGTTTCATACCTTCAAGGGCTTAGAATATGAATATGTTGCGTAAAAATGAATTCAAATATTGACAACATCTTCAGAGTCACTGCACAAAAGGAAGCAAATTCCTTCAGTAATAGCTATTCTACACTTCTGCATCTCTGAGGTCTAATTTATGCACAAGCATCTGCTTTTATGTTTTGCAGTTACCAATCTGTCAATGAGAGTGGAAGTCAATCAATACATGCAATTTAGCACATCAACTTTTTTAGTGGATTCATGCAATTTACACAGGTGTTACTCAGAATACCTTTACATCTCAGAGCTACGGATTTATTGCTGGTGTTGCCATACACCATTTTGCTTACTTAACTGCTAAGGAATATCTTAATGAACAAACCTTACACTCAACTCTTTCGATACAACTGAAGCACAAATCTCGTGAAACACTAAATTGCTGCCGGTGAGAGAGATTAATGAATAGAAGACTGAGGAAAATGGTTAGAACTTGATTACATTTCAAACTTGTTTCCATTATTGTTTTTTTATTATTATTATTATTATTATTATTATTATTATTATTCCATTATTATCATTATTATTATCGTATTTTCACACTTAAAAAGTGAAAAAAACTAGAAATAATACTCTAATAAAAGCCCTAATCTATAATATTATTACTCTACAAGGCATGGCTTAGTTCGTCAATATATGGTTCACATTCTCCGTATCCACATCCTAGACGACCAGTCATCTGAGCTAAATTAGTGGGAGTAAACTCCCTCCCCCATACAGTATGCACACACGCAGACACAAACACATGCGCACACACACACACACACACACACACACACACACACACACACACACACACACACACACACTGATAGACACACTTTGGATAACTGTCATTACAGATAATAGTGGTTTGAGGTGTGTGTGGTGGTATTTTCTTCTTCTGACATCCTCCCGTAGTCCCATAGGTCACATTTGCACATCTCACGTCTCTGCTTTTCTATCCAGCCTTCAGATTTGAATTCTTGTCTGATCAGACCAAAGAAAGCCAATGTGATATGGGCTGGTCAAAAAAGAGCCACTTCTTTATACCAATTTCACCATACAGTCTGCTAAAAATCCATTTAAAAAAAGGTGCCTGTCAGTAATATGTTGCGGATTGATATACACTTCAATACACTTCAATGAGATGCACTGGAGCACACTGAGATATGACAGATGACGGAGTAGAAAGGAAGTAAGTAACTGAACGCTCATTGAGTCTATCCAGACTAAGCAGGAGTAAATGCAAATGAAGGATTTTATGGATACTATTAATATTAGCATATATAAGAAGAAAACAAAACCACAATGTATCCCTAATTGCAGTCTTGGCCTGGTGTATATATTTCCAATGGTCATTTAATATAAACTAGCACTTCTGTCCAGATGTTAACTACAGTAGCAGTGAAACCATGTTGAGTCTCTCCTTAGGTGATTTACGGAGAGGTGATGAAACAAATGAAAAACAACGACCCATTGGTTTGTTAAAGCCCTGAGTGTAAAATGGAGTAGATCTGCATGTGCACATGCTTTGTGAACCATGCCAAGAGAGAATCTTTCCTGGTGTGTTGTGAAACTGAGATGGTCAATGGAGATGTCAGGCTGATGGGCAATGCAAAACTCAACATATGGGAGGATTGTCACACCTTAACTACTGCATGAAACCATAGCAACAAAGACATGGAGAGGTAAAAAGGGAGAAGAAAAGAATGAGACAGAAAATAAAACTGAGGAGAAAAAAAGGAGGAGTAGGGTTTTTTTTTTCATAAAGGAGAACTGATTTCCATGACAACCCTGGCTAGGGAAGGGTGAGTAGCGAGAATAGCAGAAGGAAAAATACTCAATGTACAGTATTATATGTCTACTCATTCCAAAGCTTGCCAGACTTGGAACTCTCTAGAGGGGAAAAACTGATTAAAAAAGAGAGCCGGCTGGGGGAAGAGAGAAGGAATGAGACAGGGAGAGAGAGACAGAGAGAGCAAGAAATAGAGAGAGAGAGAGAGAGAGAGAGAGAGAGAGAGATCTGGGAGACCCATGGATGCATGCTAGTTGGCCGCTGTTCAGCAGTGGAAGCTTTGACCTTTTGTGAGCGCTTATCATCATAGCAGACCAAATCAGAGGTTGCATGAAACAGAGATGTTGAGAAGAAGGTTAAACTAATAGACGAAAGATTAAAACAATGTAAAAAAAAAAAAAAAAAACAAGCCACAAAGAAAAAAACACACACACCATATTGCAGCGCCACTGGTCGCTGCCAAAAGCTCGTTTGACTGTCCTTCTCTCCGTGTGTTCAGATTTCCTAGAGGGAGGAGACCAGCTAAATAATTCACATTCATGCTTGATTTAAGGCAGCTCTTGTTTTTCAAAGTGCTTTTGTCATTAAAACCAAGACTTTGGTTAGATGCCTATTACCTTCATTCAGAACTGCTTTCAAGGTGGAAGGTGAGGTGATTAGTCTGAGCTGCTACACACGCTATCGTATTAGCATAGAGCTAAAACGCTATTACAGTCATAGTTCAAGGCAGTTTCAAATGAAACACACCTTCAAAGGATCTGTATAGTGATCGTGGTTAACCAGCATTAGTCTAGAAAGTCTTTTTAAAAGGGGTGCTGCCATAGTGCTGTTTTTGAATTAGTTTTTATTAGTTTTAGAATTGTATTACTAACTGGAAAATACTATGTGGAAGAAAAGTATGCAGCTTAAAGGCATGCAGACATTTTGTCTTTGTTTTTCTATTGGCTTGTTAAGTATGTATAAAAAAAGTAATTAATAATAATAATAATAATAATAATAATAATAATAATAATGGTCCTGCGCACCTTATAGTCCTTAGGCCCTAATAATACAAAAGATGGGGTGTGGTGTTATAGGAACTTAATTGATTATATACTTAAGTTAATTATTTGCCTGTACTGCATGCTATGAAGTGTTTTATTCTGCTTACACCATAGCAATTGGCTAATAATTGTTGTTGTTATTATTGTTGTTATTGTTGTTGTTGTTTATTTTATTAACGAATGAGAAATCAAGCTTTTAGGTCATTTAGTTGCATTTACATGTTAACTTGGAACTTCCTTGAGAAATTAATCCCTGTTATGTTATTAGTTATAGCCATTAGGTCTTTCTATCATAAAGTTGATAGAAACAAAAAAGTTTTGCAGTTTGTGATGCTACCAGGAAAAAATAAACTCTTCTATTCTGAACGTTTGCAAGTCACACGCTAACATATTTTTAATCTTTTGCCCTTTGAATTCTATATGGTACAAAGAGATTTCCTCAAAATGCCATGCAATCCTCAAGTCAAATGTTTAAAACATGCAAATGTTTGTTACATTACAATATGCAAAGCATGTTTGCTCCAGAAAACTTATATTCAACATACAGACGTTGCTACAAAAAAGCTGCTTGTCCTTTTTTTTTCTTTTTTTTTTAGTTGGGCTGTTATTATAGAGAATTAATCAACACAGGATTTAGACAATGCTGTAGTATAATAGTTTTAAAGCATATTTAGTTGCTAACCATTGTTTTATCTGTGTGTGCGTGTGTTTGTGTGTGTTTGTGTGTGTGTGTGTCTGTGTTTGATCTTGGCCCGCTATCTGGTTCCGTGTCTCTAGCTCTGCAGGCAGTGAGGTCCAGCTCGAAGCAGGAGCCCTCTGGGGTGTTTCCCAATTCACTGCACACCACTCTGATGATTACATCCCACAAGACAAGATAAATGGTGTGGTATGACAGACTCTGCAGCCAAGCCTCTCATTTACTTCCCATGGGACAGTGTGTGTACCACAACAAGTCTGTGGCTTTTTCCAGTCCCTCCTCTGACAGACCATTGGCTTGTTTTTATGATTAGAAAGAGAAAATTATCAATGAATATTCTGGTCACGTCACATGTTGGAACAAAGCTCCAGACTTCTGTCAGCTTATTGATCATTTACAAATCACATGTCTGCACTTTATAAATGGCAGAGTGTGGCAAAAGTTGTAAAATAAAGTTCCGCCTAGTGGTATCTCACTACAGTACCATATGACTGAATGTTTTTGTTGTTGTTGTTGTTGTTGTTGTTTCGCTCTGTAAAATCGTCTCTTTTAATAATGCCAATATCCTCCTACTATAGTGATTATAATATAAAGTCAGGTTAACTACAACTATTCATTTAATGGACTGGTCTACTCTTTTCAACTTTAAGTAAAGATATACAGTAGTAGCCTCAACACTTTACACAATTTTGTTGCCAAAACATGAGACTCACTGGGATCTCAGACGATAACCCGGTGGGATAAAGTCCCCTTCCATGAAGTGATCATGAGTACTATGCACATTGCACACAATTAAAAACAAGTCAGCCGAAGACTAATCTCAGTAAGTGCAGGGCTGGACAAATTATAAATTCATTAGCTAGCCCACCGGGCAAATGCAAGCTCCAATGCACTTACACAGTCTTGTCTTTTGGTTACCTTAAAACTCATATTAATTTGGCAAAAAAATTACCATAATTTAAGTCAAAATCAGGCTGGGCTAGTTTGCAGGTTAAATGCATTAATAAAAATAAAGGAGCACACTTGCCAGAAAAAAAAAAGACTATTAATCAAATTCTCTAGGGTGAGAGATATTCTTTATCCTCTCCTCATAATGCCTCACAAGCAGTATACCTGGTTGGTAGCAGTTAAAAGTTAAATTGAAATTGTATGTGTAATGATATGTAATGACTGTATGTTGTCCAAGTGTTACATTGACATTTAGGTAGTCTAGCTAGTTATGGGTTGTCTTTAGAACTACCTTAATTCTTTGTGGCATAGATGCAAGGTGCTGGAAGCCTTCCTTAAAGGTTTTGCATGATAGCATCACGTACTTGGTGCAGATTTGCTGTCTGCACATCCATTATGCGAATCTTCTTTTCCACCACCTCCCACTGGTGCTCTGTTGGATTGAGATCTGGTGACTGTCGAGGCTATTTGAGTATATTGAACGCATTATGTTCAAGAAACCGGTTTGATATGATTTAAGCTTGGAGATCTTAATGATTTAAGATGCCATAAAACTTAAATCGTTGATCAGCAACAATACTCAGGAAGGCATTTAAAATGCTCCATTGGTACTAAGGGGCTCAAAGTGGGCCAAGAAAATATTCCCCATATCTTTACAGCCTGAACCACTGCTACAGTACAAGGCAGGATGGATCCATGCCTTCATGTTGTTTAATACACATTCACACCTTACCACTCGATTGTCGCTGCAGAAATCAAGACTCAGCAGACCAGGCAATGCTTTTGCAATCTTTAATTGTGCAATTTTGATGAGCCCATGCAAATTGTAGCCTCAGTTTTCTGTTCACATATGACAGAAGTGGCACCAGAGGTGGTCTTTTGCTACTGTAGCCCATCTGCTTCCAGGTTTGACATGTTGTTCTTGGGCATACCTCTGTGCAAAGACATGTTATTCGAGTTACTGTTGCCTTTCTATTCGTGCGAACCACTCTGGCCATTCTCCTCTGACCTCTGACGTCAACAAGGCATTTTCAGCCAGACAACCGCAACTCACTGGATATTTTCTCTTTTTCAGACTATTCTCTATATACCCTAGAGATGTTTGTGCGTGAAAGTCCCAGTAGATCCGCAGTTTCGAAAATACTCAGAGCAGTCTGACTGGCACCAACAAACGTGCCTCGTTCAAAGTCACTTAAATCACATTTCTTCCCCAGTCTGATGCTCGGTTTGAGCTTCAGCAGACCGTCTTTAACATGTCTACATGCTGAAATGCACTGTGTTGCTGGAAGGTGATTGGCTGATTAGATATATGTGGTAAAGAGCAGTTGAGCAGGTGTATCTAATGAGTGGCTGGTGAGTGGACAGTATATGCTGTACTGTATACAACAGGGAGGACTTGTTTGTTTCTGGTTCATGAATGTGATCACTACATGTGCAACCATCTAAACCTCTCTGTCTATCGCGCAACTGATTAACCTCTCATAGCTGGACACAGTGTAGTTCTAGATGTTCATATAAATGGGGTGACATTAACAATAATAATAATATTAGAGTGAAAATAAACTAGCTCCTGTCTTGCTCACTGATTTTTTTTATTTTTTTTTTTGCCCATAAACATAAACGTACTCTTACTTGTAGAAAGATTAAAACTTAAAAAAAACATTACACACCACCATATGACCAGAAAGTCAGGGCTGATATATTACTTTAGCACACAGTGTTCGCCACTATGTGAAACATTAATTACTTTCATCTGTTCACTTCCTTCCAAGTATCTTATCTGATGCCACTCTCCCAAGAAACCGAAATGCAAACATTTTAAACGTGCAGCTAGACAACAAGCCCAGAATAGCGCATGACGCTCACTGCATTACCTTACACACACTGGGACTGAAATGAGACCCCATGAAGCAGTACACAATAAAAACTCTCACAACAATAGATTCCTGCCAAATGCTCTGGATTTGTTTCTCTGTTCATTTTTTCCCTCAATAACTTTGCTCTGCCAAATAGCAAGAGGAGTTAGGACCTGGTGGACTCACTCCAGAATGGTGCTGCTCTCCTGAAAATTAAAAGCAGACGCCTATTTTTTTTCTTTCTTTCTTTCTTTCTTTCTTTCTTTCTTTCTTTCTTTTTGTCTTCTGACAGAGGGAGGGGGCAAGTAGGCGAGGTGAAGGGGGTCTGGAACTGTTTTTGTAGCCACATCTTGTAGGAAATCCTGAACAGAAAATGTTAACGAGAGACACAAAAAACCACTAGAACTGTGTCTGGTTTAAACCCCCCACCATCACCACCACCACCACCACCTCACCCGCCCCATTCTTTGTGACAGCAGCCCATACAGGCAAAAAGGCTAGCCCCAGCAACCCCCCCCCCCCCTCTCTCTCTCTCTCAATCCACACATATCCCACACACAAATTGCTTCGCATAGAGCATTAGAACATTGCGACTCTCTCCAAGGCACACACACAACTCCTCCAACTAAATTACAGCCCTACAATAGATTCCAATAAAGCATAGGGGGTTGGGGTTTAGAAAACTGAAACCGTATAAAAATTAAGACGTGTTCTGGGGAAGCCTGACTGCAACACTTAATCTAACCCAGATCACAAAGACTGATTTGTACACTTGTTGCATGCAAGGCTCCAAATAACCACGCACTCATGATAGCCTTGAACCTAAAAGCGAAAAAGTTCAAAAAAACAATAAGGCAAATAATGAAGAGTTCAAACGGCGGACGATGAAAACAATTATCATGAGATGACTTCATTTTCACATAAGACTTTCCACCCTGTCCAAATTGTGGTATTTCTGCCTTATTTGCCCCTTTTGACATAATCGCGTCAATCATAATCATAATCTCCTCTAGCATGCAATAACAATAGGGTAAAGAAAAATTCAGGTCAGGCCTCAACATTTAGGTGTAAGATGGTGTCTCCCGAATCCTTTATGCTGATTCAGAACCAGGGGCATCACCTTGTGTCTTTTTTTTCAGTAATGGTTTGGAAGCTGTAAATGTCACCCTCGTTTCTTGTCAGCATGCCGCAGTAACAGCAGCACAAAAAGCCTGGGTTTATTGTTTGCCACTGCACGAGCAAAACACATCCCAGTAAAAAGCAATGAAGCGCTACATTGTAATTAGTGTACAGTCGAGGAATTCTGGAAAGATTTCACCACATATCCTTCCCCCTTAACTATTCATCAGGCCTGTAAAGCTGTGACTGTGTGCCATCAGAAAGGCGTGATATACAGGATAATGTGAAGCCCATTAGTAATATTACAAAAGAAAACTCAACAATGAGAAATAGAGTTTCATGGCAACATAAAAAGTGCAATAGAGGGTAGAACTGGATATACAGAAGAGCTAAAAAAGAGCGTTTGTTATAAAGAGCTAAAGAGTTTGCTAGTTTATAGGAAATATTTTAGCTTTAGTAAAATCTGCATTCATACGACTTCATCCCATCAAACATGTAACACTAACTGGAGCAACAATATCTCGATGTTTTAGCCATTGTTTGGACAGCTTTTTGGGCTTTTTGCGAATTAGGTCACAGACATTTCTTCCCTTTTGTTATCGACTGGTGTTCTTTTGCCAGTGCTATGAGGTTGCCAAAATGTTGCTAATATCAAACCCCAAGAATGTAATGTTTCCAAAGTTTAATTTCTACTTTACTCCAACTTCCCCAACAACAAACACATGCGCAGCACCCACCCTATGACACTTGCAGTGCCATTCTTTGTTAAACACAAGGTGAGAGATTTAGCTCATAGCACATAGATGCAAGGTTCACAGGCCAGCCTACATTAACACACCTCTGAATATATAATTTCATGCAATTATGCCCAGGCCAGGGCTGGAAAGCAAACAGCAGTCCCAGATTCTGACATCAAAAACTCATTCTGCCAGTTACCAAACACCTTGACTAGTGAATCAATAGTATTCCCTCCCGTGTGGTTATCTTGTTCACCTAGCTTATGAGTTTGTGAAGTGTGGACTGTATATAATATAATCGATTTATCTAAGACCAAAGCAGACCTTCAAACCTTCACACTTTGCCATGTCAACTGACAGAATTAGCATCCATCTCTATTAATGCATGTTGGTTAATTCATTCTTTTTTTTTAATCTTATTAGCATCATTCAGTTTCTACAGTCAGTTTAAAATAAAGTGTGTTTAAAAAAGTGTGCCTTGACAGGAAAAATGCTGAGACACCTGAGGGAAAAAAATGCATTTACTGTACCCTTTCACATTTTTATAACAAAACACACATGGTTGAATACTAAGTAAAAATTTAAAAATAATAATAATACACATTACGATAAGGCTAATGCTAAGTAAAAAAAAAAAAAAAAAAAACACTCTGGCTAACAAGAGATAAACAAAACTCACCTGTAGGGTCAAAAGAATAATGTCTGCTGTAGTGTTTGAGTAAATCAGATCACCTGGGTTGTCTTTGTTTTTAAGTCTAAAAACTTACTCACTCACTCACTCATTCATCATCTATACCGCTTAATCCTGTATTCAGGGTCATGGGGAGCGTAACCCAGGAGACTTGGAGAACAAGGCGGAGTACACCCTGGACAGGGTGCCAATCAATCGCAGGGCAGTCTAAAAACTAATAATTTGTATGTATTTTTTTTTTATGATAAATTATTCCACTTACACATTAAAAACTAAAAATTCTCAATAAAGCACAGAAATCTATTAGAA